>OZ024740.1:135598991-135773991 GCA_964016885.1 Eledone cirrhosa
TATATTCTATGACGTCAGACCTGCTATATTCTATGACGTCAGACCTGCTATATTCTATGACGTCAGACCTGCTATATTCTATGACGTCAGATCTACTATATTCTATGACGTCAGACATGCTATATTCTATGACGTCAGACCTTCTATATTCTATAACGTCAGACCTGCTATATTCTATGACGTCAGATCTGCTATATTCTATAACGTCAGATCTGCTATATTCTGTGACGTCAGACCTGCTATATTCTATGACGTCAGACATGCTATATTCTATGACGTCAGACCTTCTATATTCTATGACGTCAGACATGCTATATTCTATGACGTCAGACATGCTATATTCTATGACGTCAGACATGCTATATTCCATAACGTCAGACATGCTATATTCTATGACGTCAGACCTTCTATATTCTATAACGTCAGACATGCTATATTCTATAACATCAGACATGCTATATTCTATAACGTCAGACATGCTATATTCTATGACGTCAGACATGCTATATTCTATGACGTCAGACCTGCTATATTCTATGACGTCAGACATGCTATATTCTATAACGTCAGACATGCTATATTCTATAAAGTCAGACCTGCTATATTCTATGACGTCAGACATGCTATATTCTATAACGTCAGACATGCTATATTCTATAAAGTCAGACCTGCTATATTCTATGACGTCAGACCTGCTATATTCTAAGACGTCAGACATGCTATATTCTATGACGTCAGATCTACTATATTCTATGACGTCAGACCTTCTATATTCTATGACGTCAGACCTGCTATATTCTATAACGTCAGACATGCTATATTCTATGACGTCAGACATGCTATATTCAATAACATCAGACATGCTATATTCTATAACGTCAGACATGCTATATTCTATAACGTCAGACATGCTATATTCTATGACGTCAGACCTGCTATATTCTATGACGTCAGACATGCTATATTCTATAACGTCAGACATGCTATATTCTATAACGTCAGACATGCTATATTCTATGACGTCAGACCTGCTATATTCTATAACGTCAGACCTGCTATATTCTATGACGTCAGACATGCTATATTCTATAACGTCAGACATGCTATATTCTATAACGTCAGACATGCTATATTCTATGACGTCAGATCTGCTATATTCTATGACGTCAGATCTGCTATATTCTATAACGTCAGACCTGCTATATTCTATGATGTCAGACATGCTATATTCTATGACGTCAGACCTGCTATATTCTATGACGTCAGACATGCTATATTCTATGACGTCAGACCTATATTCTATGACGTCAAGCATGCTATATTCTATGACATCAGACATGTTATATTCTATGACGTCAGACCTTCTATATTCTATGACGTCAGACATGCTATATTCTATAACGTCAGACCTGCTATATTCTATGACGTCAGATCTACTATATTCTATGACATCAGACATGCTATATTCTATAACGTCAGACATGCTATATTCTATAACGTCAGACATGCTATATTCTATGACGTCAGATCTGCTATATTCTATAACGTCAAAACTGCTATATTCTATGATGTCAGACATGCTATATTCTATGACGTCAGACCTGCTATATTCTATGACGTCAGATCTACTATATTCTATGCCGTCAGACATGCTATATTCTATAACGTCAGACCTTCTATATTCTATAACGTCAGACCTGCTATATTCTATGACGTCAGACCTGCTATATTCTATCACGTCAGACCTTCTATATTCTATAACATCAGACCTGCTATATTCTATGACGTCAGATCTGCTATATTCTATGACATCAGACATGCTATATTCTATGACGTCAGACATGATATATTCTATGACGTCAGACCTGCTATATTCTATGACGTCAGATCTACTATATTCTATGACGTCAGACATGCTATATTCTATAACGTCAGACATGCTATATTCTATAACGTCAGACATGCTATATTCTATAACATCAGACATGCTATATTCTATGACGTCAGACATGCTATATTCTATAACGTCAGATCTACTTTACTTTGTCAGGTCTACACAATTCATTTTTTCAAATTTTTGAATCAATGAAATGTAATTGTTATTTAAAGATTATTTCTACTAATTCTTCATTTGTTCTACAGATGACATATCAATTTCTCCTGCTGAACAGTATGTCAATGAAACAGAATCTGATGTTTACCAAAATGTGGCCATATCCAATCCAGTTAGTAATATTAAATTTCACCTTTTTTAGTATATGTTAATTATTAGCTACAAATTTTCTCTTATCCATCAAATTGCTCTGTTTTTACTTTAATATTCACTATCCTGTTAGTTTTTTCTCAACTAATTCTTTATCACTTGTCCATAACATTGTTATATTTCTCTCACCAAATCTCATTATTTCTTTGTGGATTGGCAGTATCGGTAGAGGGTCGGACGCCATGCTTTCCAGCATAGTTACGTCCCTTTACGGTCTGAGTTCAAATCCCGCCGAGGTTGACTTTGCCTTTCATCCTTACGGGGTCGATAAAATAAAGTAACAGTAATGCACTGGGTAATTGCTGGCCTTGTGCCTAAACTAGAAACAATTATTTCTTTAAGAGTTTTATTAGTATATTTTAAAAAAATCTTAATCATTCTTTTGTAACTTTAAGAAGAATGTAATTTAGTTGGATGATATGATATGAGCACTGATTAACCCTTTCGTTTACATATGATACAGTGTGTATTAAGGCTAATCTTTTGAATTACAAGTACAATCCATTTTCTAGACTTCCACACAGTTTTTACTCAATTTCACTCACAAGGATTTGGTTGTCTTGGACTTATGGTAGAGGGTACTTGCCCACACTAGGCCCTTATTGAACCTAGGTCCTTATGATTGTTTGGGGAACCTTTTAGCCACTCAGCCATGCCTGCACCCTTATATCCATATAAACAAGTGGGGTAATTTATATTTTAACTATGTACAGGAACACCCTAACAGTGGAGATGAAGGAATCTTTCAACGTACATCACCAAGTTTACAGGCTTCTGCTAAACCATCTGAGGATTCTGCAGGCTCAGTAAGTGTCTGTGAAGAGAATGTTTCAGAATATCAGTCATGCCTTGAGGATTCTGGTCTCTATGAAGTGCCCCCAAGCAATCAGTCCCTAAAAAGGTTACCAGATGGTGTACTATATCAAGTATGTATTCTCTTCTGTTTGTTTGTTTTTTATTCTGGTTTTGCTTTTTCTTTACTGAATTTTAAATTGATAATTCAAGTTAAGAAATTAATATTGCCAGCTCTACATTCAAATATTATTTAGGTAAGATGCAATATAATGTATAAGTTCTTGAACTAACTTGATGTTTGACACACCTCAGATAAATAACTCACAATTTTGAGTTCCAATTACATTAGAGCTGTTGGACAACAGATCATTCAGGAGGCTATCGTCATCACCATCATCGTTTAACGTCCATCTTCCACGCTAGCATGACTGATTGTACTGCCCAGAAAAGTAAAGTGGCTTGCCTCTGCCAGCTCCTGCAACTTAAATAATGCTGGACTCAGTTTGTGTCACTTTCTTTATTCAAGCCAATATTTGATTGATAAAGACTTTCAGTCTACATGCTGTTAATTTTCAAACCAAACTTCATGGCTATACTATAGTAAACATCCACCAAATTCTGCACAATGAGAGACAAGGATGTAATCATCTGCAAACAATATTTCTTTCACTAATATATATATATTTTTGGTCTTAGCTTTGAGGCGCCATATCTTGAAGAGGTTAAAATTAGTCTTGTCTGGCTGGATGTGTATACCTTCAGCTGAGTTGCAAAATGCATCACTGATAGTGTGAATAATGTTGGCACTAACACACAGCCCTGCTTGAATCCTACTGTAATATCACGCTGTGCAGAGCTGGATTTCACCTATGTGATCTGTGCCTTCATGTCAGTGTATAGGGATTCTTTATATAACTGAACTTTTCTGAGCCTCTGAACTCCTGAATAACTGCCACAGGTCTGATCGTTAAATGTAAGGAGTTTGTCTTCTCCATCTTATTTCACATTTCTGCTGCTATCTCGTCCATGCCTGGTGTCTGAGAGTTATCTGTTTGTGACCAATGCCTCCTCTATCCATGGGGAATCATCCATGGATACATCAGTATTGTGATGCAATACATTTTCCAAGGTTTCCTGCATAACATGCCCTGTTATATCGAGCATTGTTGATTTATCAGCTGGCTGGCTGGTACACCTATTCTGATGTTCGTTTAGATCCTTTAGTCCAGCACAGAAGCTACATGTTTTATTGAAAACAGTAAAATTTAGTTTTTCCAGTATTCCAACTTCATTTTACAGGTGTAATGATGCAGTCTTCCTTTGGCTTTTCTAAATTTAACAGACCTTAATTGAGTGTTGGGAACCCTGAGAAATTTTCTAGCAAACTTGGTTGTTCTGTTCTAACAATTAAACAAAAGTGGTATCCCTACCAGCAAATCAGTCTTGTGTTTCCTTGTTGGCTTCAGAAGCATAGCTTTAGCTGTATCATGCACCATTGTTTAAAGTGAGGACCATCTTGCTTTCATGCTACCTGTTTTTATTTGAATTTCCCAAGGTTCAAGAGCCTCATCCGTATTTCTTTCCAGAATGGACACTACATTCCTATCTGCCAAGATTAGTGCACCTGGGATGTCTGGTCCTGTTCTGTTTAGAGACTACTTTGATGGTTTTTGTCAAAGCAGTTGGTTATCTATACTACAGTTTGCTTCTCACATTATCTATATAGTGTGTACATCACTTTTGTTGTGCTACATAGTTATAGTGTAGTCTAGATGCTAATACTTTGAGTGCATATGCATCCAGGTCTCTTTCTGTTCTTATTTCAGTTTAAAGATTATGTTGGCACTGATGAAACACTACATGGAACACAAAGTGAGAAGTTCCTCATTTGTGTTGCATTTCCCCATACCATGTTTACCATTAAAAGCATGCTACTTTATTGCTTCTGTTCATCACAAATATTGAAATCATCCATTAGTACCAGTTTGGCTCTCTGGCGTACATTGTATATGGTCGTTTGCAGACCTTTGTTGAACTTTTTTGCACCATTATGGTTAATTATTGTGGGAGTATATATCAAGGTAGTATAGTGTCCTTTTTTGATGGGAGCCCTCACATACATTACCCCAATTCTATTAGTAATTGGCTTTTGTTCTAATTTGACCATAATACTGTTTTGTAAAACACACACCTAAACATGTCTTTGTTCAACTAACTTCCCCACTCCAAAAGAATGTATACTTCACATCTATGATACTGTGATATTCAGCAGCTAAGTTGATGTATATTTCCTACTCCAGTGTCGTGATTGCAGAACACATCTGATGATCAATCTCTCCAAATGTCTAGTTATATTCTAATATTCCATTGAGCCAGATAAATGCTCAATTTCTTGCATCCTTTGCTGTTGTTCAGGGAAAGAGAGAGTAAGTGTGATCTTTAATGATCTGAATGGTAATTGATCTGGTGTACTTTAGAACTTATCAACGTTATTTGATTAGACTGCTTGCAAAAGATTTAACCCTTTAACATTTAAACCGGCTGTATCTGGCCAGAATTCTCTCACCTCTTTCTCTTCAAACTGGCTGCTCATACTGACATTAAGATATGGTTCTCAAAATAAATAATATCAAAATCTTGAAGATTCAATATTTTTTGTGAGATAATTATGTAAGATAAAGCCTTTACCATGGAAATATTATAGTAGATATAGTGATCATCATCATCATCGTTTAACATCCATCTTCCACACTTGCATGGGTTTGGATGGGAATTTTCCCACTTGAGGCAAGATTGGTTGTCTTGCTCGTATAGGACTGTCTGGCGGGTTTTCTACGGCTGGATGCCCTTCCTAACACCAACCACATTTACAATGTGGACTGAGAGGTTTTTACCGTGTTACCTACACGGCCACATTACAGCGTGGACTGTGTGTTTTTTTTTGTCGTGACACTTACACGACCTCATTTATTTCAGACTGGATGTTGTGGTACCAACATAACTTTACATTGAAGGGGGTGGTGTGGATGGGGTGAGGGTAGTGGGACAAGGGTGTATTTTTGTTAAGAGGTGCCTACTGACTGTAGGTTTCAATTTGTACTTAGGCAAGGCGGATCTTCTGTATTACTATGTAGCACCAAAGATCTCGGTCCAGTGACATTTTCTTGGAGAGGTGTAAGTGTGTGAGGTCGGAATTTATCAAGCCGTCCCAGGTTTTTCTGGGTCTGCCTACTCCGTGGCTACTGTCTATTTTTATCGCCCTGCACTTTTTTATACAGCTGTCGTCTTTCATGCGCATCACGTGACCGTACCAACGTAGTCTTCTCTTGAGTAAACAACATCTGATCCCTCTTATTCCTAATTTCTCCCTTAGTTCTTTAACAGGGTAGATGATTGAAGGTCGTTAGTTGCCAGTGTGGTAAGTGATAGTATCCTCGTTGGATTATCTTGTTGACATAGACGTGAGGGAAGGTCCCTCAATCTATTTACCATCTATTTACAATATTCCTTTTATCAGGTCGCCAATTCCAGCAGCATGGGTTATATATGTTATTGAGACACGAGTAACATAATAATGATTTCAACAGCAGTAATTAGAGATGAAATGTTTGTTTATTTTTGATGTAGTACAAACAATGTTTGTTAACTAAAAAGAGGTTACAAAAGGGAATGTGCCATTGCGCCGTTAAGCCGGCGAGGCTAGGGTGCAAATCTCACCGTTACATTATGCGTGTTGCTGGCTTGAAGTTTGCGGTACAAGAGAGAGTTTCTTCCTCAGGGCGCGTATGGATACATCCTCTTCTACTGGCGCTGATTGGCTGAACTGAGCCAAATCACGCACAGAGAATGTATGTGAGCCCGCGGAATGTAGGTCACTACATCACCTCCGACCAGATTTTCAGCCGAAAATCGATAACGAAGAAACCAAGGACCCACATATTATTGAATCAGCAAGAACAAATGCTGAAAGAGCACATCAGTGAAAAAATAATTGAGCAGAAAGATTCATGCAAGAACAAAAAATGAGGCGCTACGGGCCGTGTTGAGCCGCTGTGTCAAATGACCAGTTGTTTTGTTGTTTATACGTGACCGCCAAAGGTCTAACAAAAAACGGATAAAGTCTGACATGGGCGAAGTTGCTATTCTTGCATTAAATGTTAATGGTAAGCGTTGTACCAGTAAGTGTGAACGAAGCTATTATGGTAGTTTACCAGTGCTGGCGAGAAAATGTTGGCCTCCCAGATGTATTGTCGAATGTGCTGTGGAGCCAGGAAAAAATGGCTGGTTGCTTTGTAAAGAAAAAAAAAAGCAAGTTTAATCTGTAGGTGGGCTGCAGTGTAAATTCCATAATTCGGGCGAATCCACAGAAGTGGCTGAAATATTGACAAGTCCAGTTCAATTTGTTGCTTTCCCAGCGAGTCGGGCAAAAACAACAAGACGGATGGCCGTCATGGACGATCAGTGTGCAACGAGATACGAAGCTGTTTGAGTTCAGCTGCAATTAGTATTCTCGTGTTGCGATGCCTGTTTGAATCCAGTGGATTAAGCTCTGTGAGCTGCTAGCATGTGACAGCATCTCAACCAGGTGAAAAGGGACTCGCAGAATATTACGTTTGAAGAACATATACCAAGAACAACATGTTGGTGTGTGATAAAAAAAATGTGTGCATATGCAGGCATGTAAAACAGCAAAGAATGTGAATGAACAAAAACCATTAGCAAGCAAATAGCAAAAGAGCACAAAACAAGTAAATGCATTCTACAAAGAAATATGTGAATGTAAGAAACTGATAATTCAAAGTCAATCTAAGGGAGCAGAGAAATTGCCCAATAAGTTCAAAGTTTTTCAAAGTCAAATAGTTCACACATCACCAGTGTACAGACACTAGTTCTATCTGAAAACTGAAAAAGAAGTTTGTTGATGCCGTTAGGGGTTAGATGTATGGTGTTTTTGTGAGATTTCGTGGCCATTTTACCGTCCCGCCACACGGTTGTGTTGCTTATTGTTAAAGCAAAGTCAAAGAATCTTCTGTAGAGTAGGAGTCACCAAATATGGCAGCCACGTCTGACGCCATAATGGTGAGAAAACTACTGTCTCAATTTCTTGCGTCCCTGTGGTAACGAGACAGAAGGTATGGTGGTTGCGTCGGTAAAGTTACAAGCCGTTTTGAAATTTCCGATGTGTGGTGGTTGGCGTCGGTAAGGTTATGAAGCTGCCACTCACTGTTCCCTGTATTGGTCAGTGGTTAAACAACGCTGTCGCTGCTGCTGTCGTTGTTGTTGTCAAGTGTAGCCATGACATTTCGGTAGCCATTTTGAAATTTTTTCGTGGCGAAAAAGTTTTCGAAATACTGCAAATTTTTCAAAAAAATTTTGAAAGGAATATATTGAATTTTCGCAAGGTGCGAAAAAGGTTGGCAACGTGGCAATAAAAGTTCAACTGAATGAAAAAGAAGGGCTGCGTTAAATTCTTACGTCGGTCACCACTTTACCAGTATTGGTTATAGAGTAGTCGCCACTTTAACAGGGTAGATTATAGAAGGTCGTTAGTTGCCAGTGTGGTAAGTGATAGTATCCTCGTTGGATTATCTTGTTGACATAGACGTGAGGGAAGGTCCCTCAATCTATTTACCATCTATTTACAATATTCCTTTTATCAGGTCGCCAATTCCAGCAGCATGGGTTATATATGTTATTGAGACACGAGTAACATAATAATGATTTCAACAGCAGTAATTAGAGATGAAATGTTTGTTTATTTTTGATGTAGTACAAACAATGTTTGTTAACTTATATGGTTGAAGTTACAGATAAAAAGAGGTTACAAAAGGGAATGTGCTATTGCGCCGTTAAGCCGGCGAGGCTAGGGTGCAAATCTCACCGTTACATTATGCGTGTTGCTGGCTTGAAGTTTCCGGTACAAGAGAGAGATTCTTCAAATCTTCGCGGGGAATTTCTTCCTCAGGGCGCGTAGAGATACATCCTCTTCTACTGGCGCTGATTGGCTGAACTGAGCCAAATCACGCACAGAGAATGTATGTGAGCCCGCGGAATGTAGGTCACTACAGTTCATTTATGCTTTGCCGTTCACGTATATAACTATTACACATCCAGTCTGCGTATATCCTCTGCACACAATGCCCAAGTCTCACTGCCATGTAACATTGCTGTTCGTATGCAGGCATCATACAGCCTGTCTTTCATTTTTAGAGAGAAACCTTTAGCGGCCAATAGTGGTATAAGCTCTCTGAACTTTTTCCATACTGTTCTGACTGTAGCTACTGTACTTTCAGAGCACCCTCCCCCACTGCTGATTTTGTTACCCAGGTAACAGAAGCTGTCCACTATTTCTATAGAACCATCTGTGCAATGGAATGAGCTAGTATTCTGTGGGCACTTGCTGCTACTTATTGCACCTGAGCACCGGCCACATATAAAATCTATATTCTTAGTTAGCTTACCTGTGATCCCACTACATCTTTTATGCACCCATACTTTGCATTTGGTACATAAAATGGAGTTTTTGTCTACTCCTTCCTACACACTGAGCATGGCCATTTCCCAGATGGGACCAGTGCCCTATTTTCCTTCCTACAAACTAGAACTTTAGTCTTAGACAGGTTAATTTTAAGGCCTTTTGATTCTAGGCCATGCTTCCATGTTTGGAATTTCTTCTCTAGTTCAGCTATTGATTCAGCTATGAGTGTTAGATCATCTGCATATAGGAGTTCCTATGGGCAGCCGGTCTTGAACTCCTCTGTTATAGCCTGAAGGGCAATAATAAATAGGAGGGGGCTAAGGATGGAGCCCTGATGAACACCAACTTTTACGCTAAACTCTTCACTATATTCGTTGTTAATTCTAACCTTGCTGACTGTTTCTTTATACATGGCTTGTATAGCTCTCACGAGCCATTCATCAACACCTAGTTTTGTAAGAGCCCACCAAATAATGGAGCGGGGGACTCTGTCAAAAGCTTTCTCCAAGTCAACAAAAGCTAAGTATAGGGGTTTACTTTTAGCTAGGTACTTTTCCTGTAGTTGCCGTACAATGAAAAGAGCGTCTGTGGTACTTTTACCTGACACAAACCCGAACTGCATTTCATCTAGATTAATTCGCTCTCTGATTAGTTGCGCTATTACTTTTTCTGTGACTTTCATGACCTGGTCAATTAATTTAATGCCTCTATAGTTACCCCTATCTAGGGCATCTCCTTTACCCTTGTAGCAGTTAATGATGATGCTGCTACGCCAGTCCTTCGGAACGACTCCATTCTGAATGACTTGGTTTACTATCCGGGTGACCATAGTGTGTCCCACCGTTCTAGATGCTTTCAGCATTTCAGCAACTATTTCCGAAGGCCCAGCCACCTTGCTTGTCTTCATATCTTTGATCGCCTTACTTATTATACTACTTTCAACTTGCACTGCTGGTTTCTCTATTGGATCGATGTGGGGGAAACTGTCTTTTTCCCATTTATTCTCCTCATTTAGTAGCCTTTCGTAGTGACACTTCCAAGCTACCTTCTTATCAGCGTCAGTGACGGCAAGTACACCATCATCATTAAGGACACACTTCTCCCCGACAATATCACGGTTTTCCTTGACACATTGCCTAGCAATCCTGGACACCTCACGTTTTGGGTCCTCGCGTTGTAGAACATGCTTGAACTCTCTTTCCTCTGCTTCCCTTCTTGCAAAGTACACTTGTCTCCTAGCTTCCCTCCTGGCCACTTGATAGTCTTCTCTACTTCCCCCATCCCGCCATACTTTCCAAGCCTGCTTTTTGGCCTTGATTGACTCCTCCACCTTACTATTCCACCACCAAGTTACTCTCCTCCTGGCTATAGGTCTGCTCCAGCCACAGATCTCATCTGTCGCCTTCAGCAGGTTAGCTTTCAGGAATCCCCAGTTTTTCTATATTGTACGACTCTAATTGCTCTTCCTTACTATCAAAAGCATCAAGTAATATGCTTTTAAATTTATTACTGGCTGTGGGGTCCTTTAGCTTCCATATTTTTCTCCTGAGGATAGTCCTCCTCTGTTGTCGAGTACATCTTGTCCTGACTATGAGGTTGCTAATTATGAGTCTATGTTGAGAGGTGCATTCTTCACGGGGGAGGGATTTAGTGTTTACAACAGACACTCTATCACGTCTTCTGGTAAGGATAAAATCGATCTGGCTGGTGTGTTCCCCTGATCTATAGGTGATCAAGTGATTGTCTCGTTTTTTGAAGTTAGTGTTACAGATATATTTCTTTATTAGCCACAGGAGCACAAAAGAAGGGGACAGTGTTACAGATAGTTAGGTTATTTGCGTCACAGAATTCCAGGATTCTGGAGCCTTCCTCATTTCTAGTACCAAACCCATAGCTTCCATGGATTCCGTCATAGCCATCACAATGTTGTCCAACGTGACCATTTAGGTCACCAGCGATAATTATGTAGTCACTGTCGGTTATTTGGGAGGTAGTGAGCATTAACGACTCATAGAATGGGGGGGGGGGTATGTCAGCCATCCGTGACCGAGATAAAGAGGAGGAGTCCTTGCATTCTCGTCTGACAGCATGAGGTGAATTAGTCTTTATCTTTGGCATTGTCACTGAGTATCCAGATTTTTTTCTTTTCAAACTCTCCAGAATTTCGTAGTCCATCCATCATATCGAAAGGCAACCAGGTCTAAACTTAAGAAGTGATAGCATAGGCCGCTGACTTATGATTGGTCCACGTAATAATGGTGGTGAGTGGGGGCAGGTGGGAGGGATATGGGGTAGTTAGCGAGAAGGTTTAAATAAAATCCTCGAATTTGATGTAAATGCTAAAGGGTTAACTGCTAATAGTTTTTGTAATTATTATTATCATGCTTTGACGTATAGAGTTATGGCCCTTGCCATTCTGAGTTCAAATCCCGCCGAGGTTAACTTTGCCTTTCATCCTTACGGGGTCGATAAAATAAAGTACCAGTAATGCACTGGGTAATTGTTGGCCTTGTGCCAAAAGTATAAACAATTATTATCATGTTTTTTGGTGTTCTATGATATGTACAGCATGCAAGGACAGACCGAAGTACTGCTTCTACAACCATTGCAACAGCTGGTTGGTAGAAGTTCATAGCATGACATATTCCTAGCTTTTAAGTTGAAGCTATAGAGCACCTAGTCAGTATTGGCTAGCCGTTGACCCTTCTGAATTCATCTGCACTTTCGACAGGTTTTGTTTTTCATCCCATACAGTGTCAAACATCACCCTCCTTACAAAGCAAGCTTGGCAGAGTTGCCAATTTAGTTGCTGATGGCCTACCATACATTTGCTGTATTGGTATATGTAATTATCCATAGTTGACCTCTAGTTATTTGATATCTGACCTAGTATTTATTTTTGTATCAGATTTTTATATATTACACATATAAAAGTATATTATAAAAACATATATCAACATATATTGCTGACCCACATTTTTTTTTATAAACTGTTTAGCCAAATCTTATTTTTTTCTTTCCTGCCTATTCTCTTGTTTGCATTTTATTTAGGTTCAGGCAACACATCCCTATACACAAGCAGACTCTGATGAACTATCATTTGAAGCTAATGATATTATTGATGTTATTGAACCTGATAATCCTGAAGAAATGGTAAGGAAACATTGATGTTCTGTTATGTTTTTCATCAGTATATCAGATATTCTACTGTATTTGTTGTTCACACTAACAACACAGTTCCTGCCTACCAGCTACTAAATATCTTAGGTTTTGCTTTATTTACTTTTCTACTATTCCACTCTTCAAATTTTGAACTTCTTCAACTAATTCAACATATAAATATTTCATAGAACTTTTATGGGATTTTCTGAAGTATTCAGGGTTTTCCCTTAATTTTAGGTGTTAAAGTTCTCTATTTTCTGAGGTTTAACTTAATGTAAATTGGGTGAATAATAATTAGAAACTAATGATAGCAGAATGAAGCAAATTTAACTTTATTTCTAATATATTATTATTTCTATTTTTTTTATTTGCAGGATGATGGCTGGTTAATGGGAATTAAAAAACCGGATGGTACACAAGGAGTTTTTCCTGCCAATTTTACTAAAAAACTGCTTGGTTGATAAACCAAAGATTACTACTTAGCTATTGTTATTATTGTTGTCAATACTGTTGTCTCCCAGTAAGCCCAGGTGACTTCTGTTTTTACCTTGAATTGATTGCTATTTAACCAAGATGCAAGTCACCAAACTTTGCATCGCTCCCTTCCCTCATAGATTTGATCAGTTGTCCTTGTGGATTAAAAACAAAAAAGATAACTTTGTTAATAAAACATCAAAGATGGTCTATCTCAAGGTAAATCAGAGCTTGTTTGTTAAATGACAGGACAGATTTTTTCTTGCTATGCTATAGCTGGTTCATAAGCAACAAATAGAAATCAACTGGTAATACCTGATAGGTGTACAAGGGGAGATGAAAATAATACAATGGAAGCAACCAGTTAATCCTACAAAGAAAACATTTAAATGGTGTTCAAATTTGGCTATATGGTATTAAAATAAAGGACTGATTGTCCTATTTATGTTGCAGCTTCTCTCATCTTCCTTCCCATTTAATTTTCAATCTGTTGTTCTGTAATGATTTCAGTTGACATTTTGTCTTCAAATTTCAGCAAGAACAGTTTCATTTTGTTTGCCTGGTTAGTTTACTCAACATCGGTTAACAAATAAAATTATTTATAATTGCTCTGCAATAATATTAATTAGCTTTATTGTTCTCTGTAAGATTACATGCATGGAATTTAATTAATCTTTGATTAATTAGTTGCTATGTTTTTGAGTTTGCAAGAACACATATTGTAACTTGTATAGCATTTAATTGGTTTTTATTTTCATCATCAGATGAATGTGACTTGGTGTTTGGTTAGCATAAAAATTAGAGCTCAGTTTATTCGTCTTTTGTTATTGTCAGAGTATGTTTTAACGTATTTTTGACTGTCAAGGAATGATTTAATGATTGAATTTGTGAACATATTTGTGTTTTATGGTTTAATGAAATGAATCCAACCCAGAAGCAGTTATCTATTAGATGCCTTAATTATTTAATGAGACAAGTAGTTAAACCAGTAACAGAACAGTTATTTCATTAGTAACTTGTTTGATTTCTGTATATTTGTAAGTATAATGTGTCTGTATGAGTGCATAGATATGCAATTGTGAGCTAGCAGTGGTGCTAATATTTTTAACTTCAACTATACCCAGCTCTACAATGAGATAAAATATTTTCCAGAAATGATAAATATCTGCATAATAATAATAATAATAATACAGTCTTCCATACAATTTGAATTTCTTGTTCCACCAATTTTTATTTTTTTATAGCGTCAACCTTTGACATAGTATAACATTACTAATTCCAAGCAGATTGCCACCCAACACTTGTGGGATTTTAATTTTGTAGCATGTTTTCATATTTCAATTCCATCTCTCAGAGAACTTATGTAGCTAAGCAAAAGATCTGTCTCGGTTGAGATAGCACTTTCCTTTTGCTTGCTCTAGACTCTGTTGTTTACTATGTAAAGCATGTAAACATTACCAGTCTGTGATTTCCAACACCACCCCTCATTTTACAATTGAGCAATGCAGCTATTTTACTGGAATTTATACCAGGTCCAACATTGATTTCATACTATCTAACTACTAGTCTATATATTTCTGGTAGTTTCTGTTCTATGTCACTGTCTTGTTTGTTTGTTTTTTGTTCTTTTTTTTTTTTTTTTTTTTTTTTAGAATATTATGCTGAAGGATCATTTTCAAGTTTGATCCAGAAGCATAAGAGAAATATTTTAATTTTTTAAATATAAAATATCCATTATTGAGTCTCTCTTGATTACCTCTTATATATGTTTATATGTGTTTGTATGCATTTGTGTGAGTGTGAATATGTCTACTGTTTTCTGGTTATTTGTATGTATGTATGTTATTTGTATGTATGATTGTGTGTAGTTCGAAATTTTTGAAATGTAAGGTATGCCTTTTTATTTTAAAAAAATTAAAAGTATATTTTACATTTCAGAGTACTATAATTTAATTTTATATGTGTGTCTGTGTGTGATTCTCTTTAAAGTAAACTATTTTTGTGTCATTTATTGCTTAAAAAAAAACATTCATCTTAAAAGTTGGAGAAGAAACAAGCCTGTTTTACTTTGAACTTTAAACTAATGGTCTCCCTCCCTCTCTCTGTATTTCTTGATATTGGTTTAGAAGACACTTAATGTGAAATACAGGCTTTATTCTATATTTATCATTGTGGCTGAATTGGAAGAGCACAGGACAAAATCCCTTGTGGTATATAGTTACATCCCTTTATATTTTGATTTCAAATCCCACAAGGGGTCGATTTTACCTTTCATTCATCCTTTCGGAGTTAAAAAAAAGACCAATGTTGTATTGGGGTCAATTGAATCCACTCTTTCTGTCTCCTAAAATGTGTGGCTTTCACTGTGCCTCTGTTAGAAATTATTGTAATTGTGGTGTTGATGGTTGATCTATAGTACAATGATCTGTGTTGTCAGTGAACTAAGTTTTCACTCTGCTTTGGTTGCCTATTGACTCCAAATATTTAGTTTGCATAAATTTTAATTTTCCCCACTTTTGTATATTTAAGACAAGATACCCCTTTGCCAAATAAAGAAACTATTATTGTTATTATTAGGGAGGTGAATTGGTAGAATTTTTAGAGTGCCAGATAAAATACTTTGCTGTCAATTTTGTCTTTCATCCTTCTGGAGTCAATAAAATAAAGTACCAGTCAAGTACTGGGGTCGATATAACCAATTTTCTCCTTCTCCTAAGTTGCTGACTTTGTACCAATGCTAGAAAGAATTATCGGAATTTAGTTATAATTTTCTACATTCTGAGTTCAAATCCTACTAAGGTCAATTTTGCCTTTCATCCCTGCAGGGTTGGTAAAATAAAGTATCAGTTAAGAACTGGGGTCAATATAATCGACTTTCTCCTTCCCCCAAATTGCTGGCCTTGTGCTAATGTTAGAAAGAATTATTTTTTTAGGCTCTTGTTATTTTAGAGACTTCTCCTATTTGTCTATTAGGAGCATAATCAAAATAACACTATCATCTATTATGCCTAGAACTTTAGACATGCCTCTATAATTACTGATGCAACTACTGCCTATAGCAACTAAAATCTGATGAAATTTGGGAAGCATTTACATATTTTCTCAGCCTGCTAGAAATAGCAACTAAATTTCCCTCAAATCACATTACCATCTGAAAAAAAAATGTAGTACTAGATATATACAGAAAGACAAGATAGTTGTGGCTGAAACATCTTTAATTATAAGGTTTGTATAATCAAGGCTGACTTGGAGCTAAACAACAACAGCAAACTATAGAAGATTTTCTGCTATTTAACTGGCAGTGAATCCATTGAAAACAGTAGCTAGAGTGTAAATGGAGATGGAAAAAGTTTAAGGATATTATGCCTATGTTAACAACTGAAACAATGAAGTGCCAAACTAAATATCTCGTGGTATTTAGTTATGTCCTTCTGAGTTGAAATCACACCAAGGTTGATTTTTGCCTTTTAGAGAGGCTTGTGGTGGTGGGGGTCGATAAAGTAATTATTAGTAATACACTAAGTTTGATTCAGTTGACTATATAAATAGGAACCTCTCTATTATAATGTGTGTGTGTATATATATATATGCTGTAACCTGAATGGACAACATCTCTTCAACTGCAGGCATATAAAAAATCCCCAAACAAAAACATTGTTTACATATTCAGCACCTGTCTGATGACAACACATTAAATGACTATTACATAATGAGATTTTAATGCCTTTGAAATGTACATAATGGGTGTGATGTAAGACGGTAAACTGAAGTGGAATATGTAAAACCATCTCTTTTCTTAATATTGATACTATATCTGATACTGTATACTTAATACTTTTATGGATACCTATGACATGGAATGCTTATGCTTGATTACACCATAATTATACAACATGGATTATTGAGCTGAAACAAACATACACACTCACATGCACATTATTATAGAAAGGCTCACTATTTAAACAAATAAAATAGGGATATGTGACTTGTGGTACTTGTATTGTCACTGGTATTGTTTAGTTCTTCAGCAAAATATGTTACTATACTTGCCCTAATTAAGACATCATTGTTATCATCATCATTTGTATTAGTAGTACTATTACTAATACTACTAAAAGTTCTAACCCAATACCTCATTTCAATTAATATTCTAGTTGTGACATGCTTGTTGCATACATACATATATATATCCATATGTGGTTGATGGCTGAGAGAAATGAGTACTCAATACCAAAATAGTTTAAATATTCATTTTATAAAGACTAAATAGTGAATCTTGTTACTCTGGAATTTTGCTTGTTTATCACAGGATCATCAGACAAGAACTGTTCTTGTCTGATGATCCTGTGATAAACAGGCAGACCTCCAAATTAACAAGACTCACTATTTAGCCATAATAAAATTATATATATATATATATATATATATACAATTACATGCATACATATATCTGCATGTTGACTATCTATAATCCTTATATGGAAAATATTTTGTTTGGCAAGTTAGCTACTCAAAGTAAAGCATTTAATTACTGCTGAAATTGATCTTCCATCATGTGAGACCAATACTCTATTTAATGATACAAGCTATTTTGACTTGTTTAGTCTCTTTCTTTTTTTCAATTTTCTGTAAAGATTTAAAAATATTAATTTCATTTTATATAAGAAAGAGAAGTAGAGTTATGTATTTGGTCCCTTCTTAGCAATCCCACTTTACCAGATGAACAGTTTTGTTTTTCCCAACTGATAAAAAAAAACCAAACAATTATCCTACATTTGATGTAGTGATCCATTGTTCATGAGTTAGACTTTTACATTTTGCCCTTAGTCATGTCCAATTATTAGTACCAGCCTTTGTAGCTGAACATCAACTGTATTCACCACAGCAGTTTGGGAAAATGTGTAGGCCCTATGGACATTACTTCATCCTTCTCTTTTTTAAAAGAAAAAAGTACAAATAATAAACAGGACCACCTCCCTACTTGAAAACTGAGTAATTGCAACTAGGAATGATGGCCTATAAAATGTTTCAATAGTTCTTGAAATACATTAAAACAAATTATGTCCAAAATTGCTATAAAAATTTATGTGTATTTGTTTTGAAGTCTGTCCCAAGCCTAGAAGCTCATCAGACTGGAGTTTGTCCCAGTTTCATGAGATTTTAAGCAACTGGGAGTACAAGACATGATGCCAGTCCATCACAAAGTTAACCCTTAATTGTTGCTGAAATGAAATACCTTGTTCAATGACACAATTCCTGGTCTTGTCTGGGAATCACTCCCATGACTTCATGATAGCAACCACAAGGCAACATAACTTCACTTTTGTAATCAGACTATAATTCCACTTTTGTAGAAGTGGCAAGTGCAAAAGCTGTATAGTTAATAGTATGTTTCAGTTCTAAATAATTTCCCAGTTAGATATGTATTATTTCAGCTATGTTGCTTCATTAAAAAAATGAAGCAAGTTAAACCAAAATACAATTTCAGCTGTTAATCAGCATAATTAAACCTAACTCAAAGAAAATATCAATCGGTATATTATTTGAAGTTTGTGGGGAGGCTTTTGAAGATTTCCCTCAAGAGCTTTCTGAGACTTTACACTGGTATCAGTTCTAAGTAAAAAAAATCCATACCATGACTGCTGATCTTATATCATTTTCTCATTTGGGGCAAATGTCACTTAGTTTAACACCACCACCTGGTTTTGGGGTGCTTTAATTGCAAACCCTTGAACCAGGTCTCTGATTTAAAGATAACTTCCTTCCAGTGGTTTCAGAGGCCTTAAAAATATAAAGAGTCATGGACCCTGCCTTTTTTTCTCAATTCACAATGAGACTAATATATATATATGTGTGTGTGTGATAGGATATAATATCTCATGGTCAAGCTTAAACTCTTTCAACATTATTCAAAAGACAATAAAAACTGAATTAAAACAACGCACAGACACAGATTCTAGTCAGGTGGAGGCACAATTACATTAATATACTATCTCCACAGCATCACAGACTAATAAAATACAATTGGCTTCCACAATGTACCTTCCCAACCTGTCAATCAAGGTATAGCTCTTCTACCTGAAGAGGTAGACTTGGATGAAGTTAACTCAATCTGATTAATTTTTCATTTTAGCAATCGAAATGGTTTAAACTTGACTATCAGAAATGATATCCTATAATATTATCCACATTCTATTTTCCTTAAGTATGGGATATTAAGTGGAACAATGGTCTTACTGGTACAACTAGTAACATGTCATTCATATATATATATATATATGAGATCTTACTAGTTGAGACCATATATATATATAACCCATGCGAGCGTGGAAGATAGACATTAAATGATGATGATGATTATATATATATATATATATATATGAGATCTTACTAGTTAAGACCATATATATATGATACAATATATTTTTCCACATATTACAAAATATTTGATGTATTTTCTTCTGTACTTGGATGTACTGTGGGTTATTGTAATTTACTGAATAAGGGTTTGGCAACAAACTGTTTTAGTGCATAAATATCTTCTTCAGTTTCCATATACACAGGTATCAGTAAATATTGGATAATGGATAACCAGTCTTACAAATAACACATCAAGATGGACATACTTCTACATAACATACATAACTAAATAACATTACAGTAGAATTCTCAATAAATATTCTTTGATTTTATTGCTAGATTGTGATGCTTATTTGTTTGACTTTGGTTACTCTATAGTTAACATTAATCTAATTTTTATACAAGCCTTTGAGATGTCTTATGACAAGTTTATGATATAATGTATTATGAATTATGACATGCTACAACTGGCATAATTAATTATATTTTAGTAATTGACATTAGTTAGATAATTAAGGAAATCATTATACTAGAGTTGAACAATCATTCTCCTTTCTTTTTTATTCTATTATGAAAATTAATAAAATTTCATTTAATCATAATAAATCTGGCAGTAATATACTTTTGCTGTTTCTAATTAAGTCTGACATCTTAATGAACCCAAAATCTCTGATAATCTGCAACAAAAAAGAAGATATTTTAACATAAATTATTTAATTTTCCTTTTTCTTTATCTTTTAATAAACTAAATTTCTTTCATTTCAATGTAATTATGTTGGTTTCTGGAGGAAAGTGTTTCAAATTTAACTCGTGTATCTCACTATGTGTCCATGTTGAACTTAACTTACTCCTATCTATCTTCCTTCACTACTGCTTAATACCCAGAATAGTAATGTGAAGATGTGAAAAATCTATTTTGAATATTTCACATCTAAGTTAGATCCAACCAAACTAACCCTGCAACCTGTTTTTTCCCCTCATTATAGCCAGTTCACCTAATTCTCATGTAATCTTATTCTCTTCACTCATTTAAATTAGAAATGATTATTAATGCAAACAAAATACCAATTTCCCAGTACACTGTAGCTTACTCAGGCAGACCTTTCTAAATATGATGAGATGTGGTGCAGGTTTTTACCATATATTTTCAATGGTATTCAGTAGAGCAGGCATGTCAAACATGCGGCCCACACAAACATTTTTACAGCGCGAGCATATTTTATCTTTGTAATATAAAACTAAAAAAAAATAGTTGTAATGTGTGCAATTAGTTGTTGTGTGTGGCCCTTGGACAATACATATGTGACCCATGTGGCCCTCGTCGGGTAACCCTCAGTTTTACATGCCTGCAGTAGAGGATATTTTATTTTATTTTTAATTTGAAATTGTTTTTGTTATCCTTGAGCTTTGCTCTTTGAATTATATTTTTTTATTTAACTTAATTTATCATCTGAGCATTGCTCAATCTCTAAAAAGTCCCCCAAACTAAAAAAAAACTTTTGTGTATGCATCATATTAAGTGAGGCAAGGCTTGTTGAGTAAAAATGAACACCATGAAAAAATAAAAAATAAAAAAAACAGGCTTATTAAATTCAGTTTCTTTTTTTTTTCTTTCAAAAAATCTCTTCAGTATCTGGAAATGAAATATTGACTAACTGAATCTAGAAAGTACTCCATTCTTTAAAATGTTAATTGTTAAATGTTTGTTTGTTCTCTCCCTCTACATACACAGCAAATTTTATTTATTTAACTCCATTGGTCATTCCTTAACCCCTTGATAAAATTTGTATAAAAAGTAACTGTTGTACTTAAACAGATCAACTGATGGTTCTTCAAAAGAATTACCACTTCTTTATCTACACTCCTGTTTTTAACCCCCCCCCCCCCCCCCCGAAAAACACTAGGAAAACGTGAAAAAAATAAAAATATTAAGAGTAATATTTTTTTAATCATTGTTTTGAGGATTCAGTTTCAAATAGTTCAATTTTTTTTTCTTCTAGAAATTGATATGATGGCTTAAATTGCAAAACAGATTTCTAACTTTAGTATACATTTGTATTTTTTCTTAACATATAGCTCTTTTCTCATAGAAACCTTTATCATAGTTACCTATGCAGCAATGTATCACTGACTAATTCTTGTCTAATTAACTGTAAAGAGGTACACTTCAATATTTTCAATAGTGGGAGCACTACTAATAATTTACTTGTGTTTTCTCAATATCTTTTTGAAAATTTACATCAGTATATATGCAGTTTTGCCAAAATAAAAAAAACACGAAAGCACAAGAATTTTGTTTAAATATAGTGGAACAAGATTCTAATCTTGATTGAAAAATAATAGTACTATGTCTGTTGAACCTGTGTTCTCATACTCCTTTGCATGCATATAACTTTGAGACAAAGGGCTTCTACCAGGCCAATTTACTTTAGATAATAAACATGAAAACAAAATATTGATGGAACCCCAGTAATAATTTTGTGGGTATTAGAACATCCTGTATTGTAGAATGTACTCCAATGAAATGATTTCTAAAATTATATTACAGGTGTAAGAAAAGACAATCCCATTACTATCACAGGCATTTTGTGAGGTTTTTATCTTTCTTTACCGAGTTATATTTTGAATTTGTTCTATTTATATTAATCAGTTTGTGTTTGTTGAAAGAAAGAAGGAAAAAACCCGTTTGGCTTAATTTTCATTGTTTTCAATTGAATGCCTCTTGGCCTTGTTGGTAGATGCATTTATGAACTTCAGTTTGTAAATGATTTAATTTCTTTATTTTTTGAAATGTAATTTATTCCAGATCGCAGTTTATTATGACATATTAATAATGTCAGCTTTGACTTCCAATAATAAAAATTCCAATCTTTGCAACTGTTGCTTTCTTTCTTTGTCTGATTCTCTCTATATTTTGGAATCGTTTTTTAATATTTCTCAATTTTGATCAAGTAAATCTATGATAGAAAGAATCTTCATGGTTGTTACATGCGGCCCTTGATTTCAAGCAGCAGCAACACGACAGATGAATGCCTGTACAGAAACCTGTAAAATAAGTGAGAAGCTCAGAGAATTTTGACTCTGTTTATCAGAATATCCTTATGTGGAATTCACAGTATGGAGTGGGAAAGCATGGTGGATGTTGTCACATACATTAACTTGAAGCATGATACTGGCCGGGAATATTTTCAGGAAATGAAGATAACATTGATGAACAGAGAAGTGTGGAACAGGGACAAGGCTATATGGCCAAATCTTTGTTGAACTATAAGCTGTGGGATGTATTATATGTAGAACATGAATATCATTGCTTGCTTTAAATGGTATCACACAGAAACAAGAGACACTCACGGGCTTTCCTTCAGTTTCTACCAAATTTACTCATAAGACATTGGTCGACATAATGCTATAGTAGCAGATACTTGCCCGAGATACCATGCAGAAGATTCAAACCTGAAGCACCCTGTTTGTGGAACAAATCTCTTAATCACATACACATACCAAGATAAGCAATATATAATTAAATATTGTTCAGTCATTTAATTCCGATCATGAGATCTCTTGTGACAACTAAAGTATACACCAATAATGAAACAGCTCATACAAGAAATATTGTGTGATTGTACATTCCTTATTAAGACTATTTAATTGCTTTATAAATTTAGTTGCCATGAAAATTTCTTATATAGAACATTTAAAAAAATATTTAAAAATAATTTTAGATACTTATAACATTGCATGACAAAAGTTTACTAGTGATTTTAAAATGTTTTTTATTGTTCAATGTAAGAAATTGCCATGGCAACTGAATATTCAGTTTTAATAAGGAATGCACAATCGTGATATCTCACGATAGTCTAAAGATTTTTCTCATACTCATTTGCTTTTTTTCAAAAATGTTGCAAACACAAGTCAATTTTGAAAATGATATTGAAAATACCTAAGGAAAAATGTATATTTTATTACAAAGACGTTAGCATTTTTTACTTATAGAAGTGAAAATGAAATTAATGCAGAAAAAAATCTATGTAAACAAAATGAGCAACTTAAACCATATTGTAAATATGGTGCCACATAATTAACCCATTACACTGATAACTCCTCACTACCAACCAATTTACAGTCACATTAAGGCAATGAAAATCTCTATTGCGCTTGTGCCATTATAAAATGCACCCAGTATACTCTGTATAAAGGTTGTGTTAGGAAAGGTATTCAGCCATAGAGACTATATAATAAGAGAATGAATGCAAGCTACAATTAGCCAGCGTGTCTAGGAGGACAGTATCTGTGAATATGTTCTAATCTGGATGACAACAACCTGTCCAAACAATGCCTGCATATAAAAATATGTACAATAACCAGGTAATATCAGTTGCACCTGGAAATTCAAAGAGTTAGCCTTGTTATGCAGAACTTCCCAGAGAACTTATGTTAAAGGTGCATGTCTGTGGAATGCTCAGCTAATTGCATGTTAATTTCTTGAGCAGGCTATTTCATTAGTTGAAAGCCAGAACACCCATTGTCAGATCCAACAGCATTCTGTGTTGGTGCATCGTTTTATTAGTGTGGTTTGTTTGCAAGTTCAGAAGATTTTGTGGGCTATCTCATCATCATCATTTAACATCTATTTGAATGATGATGATAAAACTATAGCCTAGGGAATATAATTGTGCATCTTTGTATTTTGTGAGTAGAAATGTGAACATAATTGCATATGTATCATCATCACTGTTTAATGTCTATTTTCCAAACTTGCATGGGTTATACAGGTTGTTGTATGCCGAGACTTTAATGTTCAAATGGCTAAGTCTTGCTCATATACTTTGTTTTGCTTGATGCCCTTTCTAATGCCAAACACTTTACAGCATGGTTTCTATGGCTGAGTACCCACCCTAACACCAACCACTTGTGTGATCGTATAAATAGTACATCTTTTGTATATTAGATGAGTGTTGGATGCTGTATGTTATTGTTTAGTGTTGGGAGTTCTGTTTTTGTCATTGCAGCTTGAAGGGTATGTTTTCATGTAAACTCCTTATGTGACTCAATAGTGTTGTAGTATTTTTCCTGGTTAGGTTATAGAAAGTATGTTGGTGTTAGTAAAATCTTGTTTTCAACTCCCAAATGGTAAGGTCCATGTATACTTTGGAGTAGTACGATAAGAGAGTTTTATGGTGTTTCTTGTAAAGAAATTATAAAAGCGATGTGGAATGAATTGTTTTCAAACTGAGGATTTTGCGATTGTCCTAGTAACCTCTAAGTTATAGATGGGGTTGAACCAAGTTATCTTTCAATGCTGATGTTGTCAGTTCTTTTATATTATTTGGTGGGAGGTATGAAAGCTGCTCCTTGAATTCACTCTGCTTTAGGGTTTCATTGTAATATAGGACAGTCTCTGCAAATCTGTTTGTTAGCAGATAAGTGAGAAAAGTTTTGTTACAAGATTATTGGTAATAGCTTTAAGAGTAATATCTAAAAGGTTGGTCATAGTGAATAGTAATTTAAAATCCTAAGGCTGTAGAGGTTTCTTTCATACCCTGCCATTGCCACAATGACAGCGTAAGGAGAATGTCTTTCAATCTGCAAGAATTTGTAACTCAAGAGAGCAGCTTTAACGTCTCTATAAACTAGTTTCGACACCGACCCTAAACTGGGGTAATTTTTATAAACATATGTATATCTGTAACGAAGGGTATTAGTGATAGTTGTTAGAATAACATGAATAGCTGATTTACTTTATAAAAAAGGTTTACTTCACTTGAGTCAAAAAGAACAATAAACAAGTTACCATGAGTTGCCAAGGTTGACGATGTATTTTTGTTGTTGGTTCATGAGGCTGGTGTAGTCTGAGACCAGGAGAGAGAGAGAGTAATGGTCTGTAGACCACTGTGGCCTGTAGATAGTGGTGATCTTTACATAGCTTGTAATAGCGTACTGCTCCGATCGCTCTGCGTTAGACGTGGGATCATATAGGCTTTATATACCTGTCGCTTTCTGTCTCCCACCTCGAGGGATCGCCCACACATGAACCTATCCACACTGAAAAGGATGGTGACCTAGAATTTGGCTTTTAGGTGTCACCCAAGGTTCAAGGCGTGGACAGATTTCGCTACATTAGTTCCCAACCCAGATCGATGCAGGAGCAGCGATCTATTACAAAAGGGGTAGCGAAATCTGATTCCAGAAGTGTGTCAAAAAAACAAACAAAAAAAAAAATGTGGGTACTGCACCCACATTTCGAATGCAGAGAAAAAGAAAATATGGTACAACTGTGTATGCATGTGTGTGTGTAACATTTAGAAGAAACTGTAAATATACAACATTGTGATCATGTATTTCAAAATGTTGTGTATGGATGGATGGACATTGGGGTTACGGTATCGAATTACGATATGATAACACAGAGGACTATTTCTCTCGATGTATTATCATACATAAGATTCTCTTCCAGTGAGTCGAGGTTTACGCTATGACATGAGTGCGTGCAATTTTGAGTTGCGTGCCTGAGTAAGTCCAAGCAAGTAGTAACCATGGGTTGATAATCATGTGTTTAATAGCTGTTGCCGAACCTCGACCAGTTGAAAAGTGATCTTGCAGAGACCCAACCGAATCCAGAACATACCATAGACAAAAACATGTTGGTGTGACAAAGAAAATGATGTTTGATGCAAAACGTGTATGTTCATACAGGCATATAATACAGTAAAACAAATTAAAAAAATAAAAATAAACTTTCATATATAACCTGTAAAAAAAAAATATATTTATAATTGTTCTTTACAAAAAGTTCAGTTTTCTCTTCTTTATGTGATCGTTTTCTTGCTAGGAAGCTAGTAGTATTTGGTAATGAATCGAAACATCAAAGTGAAGTCACTGTAAATATTCCGTAGAATGGAAGTTTGGTGAATAATTTGAAAAAGTGAAGTTTTATCATATCGTACCATATAGATGAGAAGCTTGGTAATTACATATTGCTGAGAAAGTTGTTGATGTTGGCAATGGAAGCCATGATCAGAAAAATGCTTGTTTTCTTTTTTTTTTAAATACCACTTCGTATTTTTTTTTTTTATCACGTCGTGGTCACCAATGTAACGAAGGGTATTTTGTAGTTGGTAACGAAGGTATTAGTGGTGGTTGTTAAATGATATAACAAGAATAAATGATTTACTTTATATATAAATTGGTTTACTTCACTTGAGTCAAAAAGAACAATAAACAAGTTACCACGAGTTGCCAAGGTTGATGATGTATTTTTGTTGTTGGTTCATGAGGCTGGTGTAGTCTGAGACCAGGAGAGAGAGAGAGTAATGGTCTGTAGTTGACTGTGGCCTGTAGATAGCGGTGATCTATACATAGCTTGTGATAGCGTACTGCTCCGATCGCTCTGTTAGACGTGGGATCATACAGGCTTTCTATACCTGTCGCTTTCTGTTTCCCACCTCGAGGGATCACGCATCCATGAACCTGTCCACACCGAAAAGGATGGTGACCTAGAATTTAACTTTTAGGTGTCACCCAAGGTTCAAGGCATGGACAGATTTTGCTACATATCATCATCATCACTGTTTAAGGGAAGCAAGTCTGGCCAGGGCTGGCCATGTGTCGCACCTTGCTCCGGCAAGGACTGTAAATTTGGTTGGGTATTTTACAGCTGGATGCCCTTCCTAACAGCAACCACATTTACAGTGTGGAACTAGATGGCTCCATTATGAGGAGGGACAGGCCAGTTGGCCGTGCCAAACCTGTCTCACAATGGAACCATATTTTCGGAGTCCGACCCATCACACAGTGGATCAATAGTTTTAGAGCCTGGTACTGGATTGCACAGATATGTGGAGCTTAACCAATCTCACAGCATAACCACAGTTTTGAGTGGCACTGCTACGAGGAGGGGTGGCCAGTCGGCCGCCCGAAACCCATCACACAATGTTACCAAAGTTTTGGGGCCCAGTAGTGGATGACACTGCTATGAAAAGGGACAGCCTGGCGTTGGATGGTACCACTATGCAAAGGGACCAGCAATACTACCTACTATGATGAACAGGCCAGTTAGCTGCACCGAACCCTTCTCACAGCGGCACTCCAGTTTTGAAGTCAGGCACTCTCCATGTGACACTTCTCAATATGAAACCAGACTGGAGGCACATGGCTTAGTGGTTAGAGCATTGGCCTTGCAATCGAAAGGTTGTGAGTTCAATTCTCAGACCGGGTGATGTGTTGTTTCCTTGAGCAAGACACTTTATTTCACATTGCTCCAGTTTACTCAGCTGTAGAAATGAGATGATAGGGACTGGGGTCCATATCATTCCATTGCAAAGTGATCGTGGAGGTGCCACGGCAAAAAAGCACCCAGCACTCACTGTAAATGAGGTTGGTGTTAGGAAGGGCATCCAGCTGTAGAAATCAAGCCAGAATCAGTTCCTGTCCCACCCTTGCAAGCAGGGAAAAACGGACGTAAAATGAAATGATGACTGTGGCAGCCTGGGACTGGATGGCACCACTATGAGGAAGGACTGGCCAGTTGGCCGCACTGATCCCATCTCACAGCAGAATCATAGTTTCGGAGCCCAGCACTGGGTGACATGCCTATGAGAACGGACAGGCCAGTGAGCTGCGCCAAACCCCTCACAGCAGCATCCCAATTTCAGAGCCGGGTACTTTCCATGTGACGGACACTTCTCAAAACGAAACCAGATAACTAACATTTCCTGCAGTTGGGAATATAATTTTACCGCTAGGTGACCCATAGCGAGTGTTGCATACTTTTGTGCCCATGGCTGTTCCTTTTATTTGTAATCAAAAAAGGAAATGGTTGTTCTCCAATACTAATTTCAGTCCTTCCAAAATAAACTCTTTTGGGAATCTCTCTGAAATGTAATCTGTGTGTTTTGTAATTCAGAAGTCTCCAGCTTCTATTCTTAAACTGTGTGGGATGCTAGTATGTAAGCTTGTTATGTCAAAGCTGACTAAGATTGTTTCTTGGTGTACTTTCTGGGGGATATAGTTCAGGAATTCCATATCATCTCAGATGAAGCTTGGCACCTTTTTAATGAGGGTTTCAGTATAATGTGTAATAGATTGCTTAAACGTTGTGTACTTGATGCTGGACCAGCAATAATTGGGCATTCTTTTATATCTATCGGTGTTGGTATTTCGACATATGTTGTTTTGGATTTCTCTCGATTTATGAATTTTAGGCAATCCATAAAAATTACTAGTTTTCACTTCAAAGTTGGTTAATTAATTGATTTCCTTTAGCATAAATCACTGCATCCCTTAGGGATTGCAGTAAGTACTTCACAAAATCTATAAACAACAACATACACACAGATTTATATATAGATACATACCACACATGCATATACACACAAGTAAAAAGAAACCACACTATTTTGTGTGAGACACTATACCGGCCAATGTTACGTACATTTGTAAAATCTTTCTGAACATTGACATCGCCTCTAACCCACATACATCTTTTAATTATATATATATATATAATTATATACTCGTGTGCAGATCTTTTTGCATACACACACAAAACAGAAACAGAAATACAAAAACAAAACATAAACAAACATTTATCTCATGAACATATGTATTAAACTTACACAGCATATTTATTTGTTTACATTTACATCTTGTTCTATTGTACAGATGGACAGACAGGACAAAATAGCTACTGTGACATCCATGGATGAAGTGTGCAATAAAACTGGGTGATGTTCCAAAATAGAACATTGCCCAGAAAATCACGTCTGTCATCTATGTACAGAACCAGAGAACTCCTTCCGAAATAGATGCATCGAGTGTGGCAAATGTCGTATTTCTGTTTGCCTTCAATGTGCCACAAACTTTCAAAAGATCCCGGGTCAGAAAATGAGACACCATACTTCTATGATGGATCGGCTCTGGGAAATGGTACAGCTAACAAATTGGTCCTTTCAGTGCCTGGCTTGTATATCTGCCTCTACCATTGCTGCTGAACTATAACAACAAAAACCGAAGAGCATGACTTCCTCTACCATTGTTCCTGAACAACGGCAAAAACCCAAAACCAATGAGCGTGGCTTCTGCTACGACCCCTGTTGAAGGACTTCATCAACAACAGCAAGTCATGTCTTCCTCCACCGTTACTTTTCAACAACAAAAATCGACGACTGTTGAAGAAGAACAACAAAAATCAACCGTCGATACAGAGTTTGAGGAAATACAGCAAATGATTTCCGCTTTAAGCTGAGAAATAGCGGGAATATAATCAAGCATTTGTGTAGAACCTCACAATGAGGGATCTTACCAGAGGGCCTTGTTACAAAATCTCCGCATACCTCTTCCCAAATCTAGACGCATTGAGAATGCCACTGAATATGTAACCCACAAAGTGATTGCCATTGGTGTACCAGAAGACATAGTTGATCTTCACGCATTTGCTGCCAGTTCATCCTAAGATTTGGGCTGTGCACACCTGAAGGGTGCTCTACGCCTTGGCCGACCAGGTCCGAAACCCAGGCTAATTAGACTGTCTTTTTCGAACTCAACTGAGGCACGTTCATATATTTTGGCCTCTGATAAAGCTCGGCGTCAAAGTCAGATTGCCTTCTGAACACGCCCTGGTCTTCCACCTGATGTCCACCCAAAGCTGCGTGCTGCAGCTTCCTTAAACAGCAGCTCGGCAGAACATGAAAGCTTTAGCCTATGTGATGATGGGCAGATAAGGAAATTAATTAAGGCTGGAAAAGAGATACCGACTGGGCTGAAAACACTGTACCCACAACAACTGACAATTTAAAAAATGAAAAAACTCTGGGGAATTAAATCAGAACAACCTGCCATCCCCTGCACATAATCATAGACAGGAATCAAGGTAAAAATTGTTGTACTTGAATGCACGTAGTCTATGCAATAAGATATATCTTTTTGACTCCTACGTTAAAAGTATCGACCCTGACTTCATTACAGTCACGGAAACTTGGGCACATCCCTTGCTCTGTGATGGGGTTTTCAGCATAACTGCCTTCATCAACAACAACCGACAACTGTGTCTTCCCCTACCATGCCTATTGAAGAAGAACAACAAAAAGCGACCATCAATACAGAGTTTGAGGAAATACGGCAATTGATTTCCGCTTTAAGCCAAGAAATAGCGGGAATAAAATCAAGCATTTGTGTAGAACCTCACAATGAGGGATCTTACCAGAGTGCCTTGTTACAAAATCTCCGCATACCTCTTCCCAAGTCTAGACGCATTGAGAATGCCACTGAATATGTAAACCATAAAGTGATTGCCATTGGTGTACCAGAAGACATAGTTGATCTTCAGGCATTTGCTGCCAGTTCATCCTAAGATTTGGGCTGTGCACACCTGAAGGGTGCTCTACGCCTTGGCCGACCAGGTTCGAAACCCAGGCTAATTAGACTGTCTTTTTCGAACTCAACTGAGGTACGTTCATATATTTTGGCCTCTGATAAAGCTAGGCGTGAAGGTCGGATTACCTTCGGAACATGCCCTGGTCTTCCACCTCATGTCCACCCAAAGCTGCGTGCTGCAGCTTCCTTAAACCGCAGCTCGGCAGAACATGAAAGCTTTAGCCTATGTGATGATGGGCAGATATGGAAGTTTATTAAGGCTGGAAAAGAGATACTGACTGGTCTGAAAACACTGTACCCACAACAACTGACAATTAAAAAAATGAAAAAACTCTGGGGAATTAAATCAGAACAACCTGCCATTCCCTGCACATAATCATAGACTGGAATAAAGGTAGAAATTGTTGTACTTGAATGCACGTAGTCTATTCAATAAGATATATCTTTTTGACTCCTACGTTAAGAGTATCGACCCTGACTTCATTACAGTCACAGAAACTTGGGCACATCCCTTACTCTGTGATGGGGTTTTCAGTATAACTGGCTTCATCAACAACAACCGACAACTGTGTCTTCCCCTACTATGCCTGTTGAAGAAGAACAACAAAAAGCGACCATCAATACAGAGTTTGAGGAAATACGGCAAATGATTTCCGCTTTAAGCCAAGAAATAGCGGGAATAAAATCAAGCATTTGTGTAGAACCTCACAATGAGGGATCTTACCAGAGTGCCCTGTTACAAAATCTCCGCATACCTCTTGCCAAATCTAGACGCATTGAGAATGCCACTGAATATGTAAACCACAAAGTGATTGCCATTGGTGTACCAGAAGACATAGTTGATCTTCAGGCATTTGTTGCCAGTTCATCCTAAGATTTGGGCTGTGCTCCCCTGAAGGGTGCTCTACGACTTAGCCGACAAGGTCCGAAACCCAGGCTAATTAGACTGTCTTTTTCAAACTCAACTGAGGTACGTTCATATATTTTGGCCTCTGATAAAGCTAGGCGTGAAAGTCAGATTGCCTTCTGAACACGCCCTGGTCTTCCACCCAAAGCTGCGTGCTGCAGCTTCCTTAAAACGCAGCTCGGCAGAACATGAAAGCTTTAGCCTATGTGCTGATGGGCAGATATGGAAGTTTATTAAGGCTGGAAAAGAGATACCGACTGGGCTGAAAACACTGTACCCACAACAACTGACAATTAAAAAAATGAAAAAACTCTGGGGAATTAAATCAGAACAACCTGCCATCCCCTGCACATAATCATAGACTGGAATCAAGGTAGAAATTGTTGTACTTGAATGCACGTAGTCTATGCAATAAGATATATCTTTTTGACTCCTACGTTAAAAGTATCGACCCTGACTTCATTACAGTCACGGAAACTTGGACACATCCCTTACTCTGTGATGGGGTTTTCAGTATAACTGGCTTCATCAACAACAACCGACAACTGTGTCTTCCCCTACTATGCCTGTTGAAGAACAACAAAAAGCGACCATCAATACAGAGTTTGAGGAAATACGGCAAATGATTTCCGCTTTAAGCCAAGAAATAGCGGGAATAAAATCAAGCATTTGTGTAGAACCTCACAATGAGGGATCTTACCAGAGTGCCTTGTTACAAAATCTCCGCATACCTCTTCCCAAGTCTAGACGCATTGAGAATGCCACTGAATATGTAAACCACAAAGTGATTGCCATTGGTGTACCAGAAGACATAGTTGATCTTCAGGCATTTGCTGCCAGTTCATCCTAAGATTTGGGCTGTGCACACCTGAAGGGTGCTCTACGCCTTGGCCGACCAGATCCGAAACCCAGGCTAATTAGACTGTCTTTTTCGAACTCAACTGAGGCACATTCATATATTTTGACCTCTGATAAAGCTAGGCGTGAAAGTCGGATTGCCTTCTGAACACGCTCTTGTCTTCCACCTCATGTCCACCCAAAGCTGCGTGCTGCAGCTTCCTTAAACCGCAGCTCGGCAGAACATGAAAGCTTTAGCCTATGTGATGATGGGCAGATATGGAAGTTTATTAAGGCTGGAAAAGAGATACCGACTGCTCTGAAAACACTGTACCCACAACTGACAATTAAAAAAATGATAAAACTCTGGGGAATTAAATCAGAACAACCTGCCATCCCCTGCACATAATCATAGACTGGAATCAAGGTAGAAATTGTTGTACTTGAATGCACGTAGTCTATGCAATAAGATATATCTTTTTGACTCCTACGTTAAAAGTATCGACCCTGACCTCATTACAGTCACGGAAACTTGGACACATCCCTTACTCTGTGATGGGGTTTTCAGTATAACTGGCTTCATCAACAACAACCGACAACTGTGTCTTCCCCTATTATGCCTGTTGAAGAAGAACACCAAAAAGCGACCATCAATACAGAGTTTGTGGAAATACGGCAAATGATTTCCGCTTTAAGCCAAGAAATAGCGGGAATAAAATCAAGCATTTGTGTAGAACCTCACAATGAGGGATCTTACCAGAGTGCCTTGTTACAAAATCTCCGCATACCTCTTGCCAAATCTAGACGCATTGAGAATGCCACTGAATATGTAAACCACAAAGTGATTGCCATTGGTGTACCAGAAGACATAGTTGATCTTCAGGCATTTGTTGCCAGTTCATCCTAAGATTTGGGCTGTGCTCCCCTGAAGGGTGCTCTACGACTTAGCCGACAAGGTCCGAAACCCAGGCTAATTAGACTGTCTTTTTCAAACTCAACTGAGGTACGTTCATATATTTTGGCCTCTGATAAAGCTAGGCGTGAAGGTCGGATTACCTTCGGAACATGCCCTGGTCTTCCACCCAAAGCTGCGTGCTGCAGCTTCCTTAAAACGCAGCTCGGCAGAACATGAAAGCTTTAGCCTATGTGCTGATGGGCAGATATGGAAGTTTATTAAGGCTGGAAAAGAGATACCGACTGGGCTGAAAACACTGTACCCACAACAACTGACAATTAAAAAAATGAAAAAACTCTGGGGAATTAAATCAGAACAACCTGCCATCCCCTGCACATAATCATAGACTGGAATCAAGGTAGAAATTGTTGTACTTGAATGCACGTAGTCTATTCAATAAGATATATCTTTTTGACTCCTACGTTAAGAGTATCGACCCTGACTTCATTACAGTCACAGAAACTTGGGCACATCCCTTACTCTGTGATGGGGTTTTCAGCATAACTGGCTTCATCAACAACAACCGACAACTGTGTCTTCCCCTACTATGCCTGTTGAAGAACAACAAAAAGCGACCATCAATAAAGAGTTTGAGGAAATACGGCAAATGATTTCCGCTTTAAGCCAAGAAATAGCGGGAATAAAATCAAGCATTTGTGTAGAACGTCACAATGAGGGATCTTACCAGAGTGCCTTGTTACAAAATCTCCGCATACCTCTTCCCAAGTCTAGACGCATTGAGAATGCCACTGAATATGTAAACCACAAAGTGATTGCCATTGGTGTACCAGAAGACATAGTTGATCTTCAGGCATTTGCTGCCAGTTCATCCTAAGATTTGGGCTGTGCACACCTGAAGGGTGCTCTACGCCTTGGCCGACCAGGTTCGAAACCCAGGCTAATTAGACTGTCTTTTTCGAACTCAACTGAGGTACGTTCATATATTTTGGCCTCTGATAAAGCTAGGCGTGAAGGTCGGATTACCTTCGGAACATGCCCTGGTCTTCCACCCAAAGCTGCGTGCTGCAGCTTCCTTAAAACGCAGCTCGGCAGAACATGAAAGCTTTAGCCTATGTGCTGATGGGCAGATATGGAAGTTTATTAAGGCTGGAAAAGAGATACCGACTGGTCTGAAAACACTGTACCCACAACTGACAATTAAAAAAATAAAAAAACTCTGGGGAATTAAATCAGAACAACCTGCCATCCCCTGCACATAATCATAGACTGGAATCAAGGTAGAAATTGTTGTACTTGAATGCACGTAGTCTATGCAATAAGATATATCTTTTTGACTCCTACGTTAAAAGTATCGACCCTGACTTCATTACAGTCACGGAAACTTGGACACATCCCTTACTCTGTGATGGGGTTTTCAGCATAACTGGCTTCATCAACAACAACCGACAACTGTGTCTTCCCCTACCATGCCTGTTGAAGAAGAACAACAAAAAGCGACCATCAATACAGAGTTTGAGGAAATACGGCAAATGATTTCCGCTTTAAGCCAAGAAATAGCGGGAATAAAATCAAGCATTTGTGTAGAACCTCACAATGAGGGATCTTACCAGAGTGCCTTGTTACAAAATCTCCGCATACCTCTTCCCAAATCTAGACGCATTGAAAATGCCACTGAATATGTAAACCACAAAGTGATTGCCATTGGTGTACCAGAAGACATAGTTGATCTTCAGGCATTTGCTGCCAGTTCATCCTAAGATTTGGGCTGTGCACACCTGAAGGGTGCTCTACGCCTTGGCCGACCAGATCCGAAACCCAGGCTAATTAGACTGTCTTTTTCGAACTCAACTGAGGCACATTCATATATTTTGACCTCTGATAAAGCTAGGCGTGAAAGTCGGATTGCCTTCTGAACACGCTCTTGTCTTCCACCTCATGTCCACCCAAAGCTGCGTGCTGCAGCTTCCTTAAAACGCAGCTCGGCAGAACATGAAAGCTTTAGCCTATGTGATGATGGGCAGATATGGAAGTTTATTAAGGCTGGAAAAGAGATACCGACTGCTCTGAAAACACTGTACCCACAACTGACAATTAAAAAAATGATAAAACTCTGGGGAATTAAATCAGAACAACCTGCCATCCCCTGCACATAATCATAGACTGGAATCAAGGTAGAAATTGTTGTACTTGAATGCACGTAGTCTATGCAATAAGATATATCTTTTTGACTCCTACGTTAAAAGTATCGACCCTGACCTCATTACAGTCACGGAAACTTGGACACATCCCTTACTCTGTGATGGGGTTTTCAGTATAACTGGCTTCATCAACAACAACCGACAACTGTGTCTTCCCCTATTATGCCTGTTGAAGAAGAACACCAAAAAGCGACCATCAATACAGAGTTTGTGGAAATACGGCAAATGATTTCCGCTTTAAGCCAAGAAATAGCGGGAATAAAATCAAGCATTTGTGTAGAACCTCACAATGAGGGATCTTACCAGAGTGCCTTGTTACAAAATCTCCGCATACCTCTTGCCAAATCTAGACGCATTGAGAATGCCACTGAATATGTAAACCACAAAGTGATTGCCATTGGTGTACCAGAAGACATAGTTGATCTTCAGGCATTTGTTGCCAGTTCATCCTAAGATTTGGGCTGTGCTCCCCTGAAGGGTGCTCTACGACTTAGCCGACAAGGTCCGAAACCCAGGCTAATTAGACTGTCTTTTTCAAACTCAACTGAGGTACGTTCATATATTTTGGCCTCTGATAAAGCTAGGCGTGAAGGTCGGATTACCTTCGGAACATGCCCTGGTCTTCCACCCAAAGCTGCGTGCTGCAGCTTCCTTAAAACGCAGCTCGGCAGAACATGAAAGCTTTAGCCTATGTGCTGATGGGCAGATATGGAAGTTTATTAAGGCTGGAAAAGAGATACCGACTGGGCTGAAAACACTGTACCCACAACAACTGACAATTAAAAAAATGAAAAAACTCTGGGGAATTAAATCAGAACAACCTGCCATCCCCTGCACATAATCATAGACTGGAATCAAGGTAGAAATTGTTGTACTTGAATGCACGTAGTCTATTCAATAAGATATATCTTTTTGACTCCTACGTTAAGAGTATCGACCCTGACTTCATTACAGTCACAGAAACTTGGGCACATCCCTTACTCTGTGATGGGGTTTTCAGCATAACTGGCTTCATCAACAACAACCGACAACTGTGTCTTCCCCTACTATGCCTGTTGAAGAACAACAAAAAGCGACCATCAATAAAGAGTTTGAGGAAATACGGCAAATGATTTCCGCTTTAAGCCAAGAAATAGCGGGAATAAAATCAAGCATTTGTGTAGAACGTCACAATGAGGGATCTTACCAGAGTGCCTTGTTACAAAATCTCCGCATACCTCTTCCCAAGTCTAGACGCATTGAGAATGCCACTGAATATGTAAACCACAAAGTGATTGCCATTGGTGTACCAGAAGACATAGTTGATCTTCAGGCATTTGCTGCCAGTTCATCCTAAGATTTGGGCTGTGCACACCTGAAGGGTGCTCTACGCCTTGGCCGACCAGGTTCGAAACCCAGGCTAATTAGACTGTCTTTTTCGAACTCAACTGAGGTACGTTCATATATTTTGGCCTCTGATAAAGCTAGGCGTGAAGGTCGGATTACCTTCGGAACATGCCCTGGTCTTCCACCCAAAGCTGCGTGCTGCAGCTTCCTTAAAACGCAGCTCGGCAGAACATGAAAGCTTTAGCCTATGTGCTGATGGGCAGATATGGAAGTTTATTAAGGCTGGAAAAGAGATACCGACTGGTCTGAAAACACTGTACCCACAACTGACAATTAAAAAAATAAAAAAACTCTGGGGAATTAAATCAGAACAACCTGCCATCCCCTGCACATAATCATAGACTGGAATCAAGGTAGAAATTGTTGTACTTGAATGCACGTAGTCTATGCAATAAGATATATCTTTTTGACTCCTACGTTAAAAGTATCGACCCTGACTTCATTACAGTCACGGAAACTTGGACACATCCCTTACTCTGTGATGGGGTTTTCAGCATAACTGGCTTCATCAACAACAACCGACAACTGTGTCTTCCCCTACCATGCCTGTTGAAGAAGAACAACAAAAAGCGACCATCAATACAGAGTTTGAGGAAATACGGCAAATGATTTCCGCTTTAAGCCAAGAAATAGCGGGAATAAAATCAAGCATTTGTGTAGAACCTCACAATGAGGGATCTTACCAGAGTGCCTTGTTACAAAATCTCCGCATACCTCTTCCCAAATCTAGACGCATTGAAAATGCCACTGAATATGTAAACCACAAAGTGATTGCCATTGGTGTACCAGAAGACATAGTTGATCTTCAGGCATTTGCTGCCAGTTCATCCTAAGATTTGGGCTGTGCACACCTGAAGGGTGCTCTACGCCTTGGCCGACCAGGTTCGAAACCCAGGCTAATTAGACTGTCTTTTTCGAACTCAACTGAGGCACGTTCATATATTTTGGCCTCTGATAAAGCTAGGCGTGAAAGTCGGATTGCCTTCTGAACACGCTCTTGTCTTCCACCTCATGTCCACCCAAAGCTGCGTGCTGCAGCTTCCTTAAACCGCAGCTCGGCAGAACATGAAAGCTTTAGCCTATGTGATGATGGGCAGATATGGAAGTTTATTAAGGCTGGAAAAGAGATACTGACTGGTCTGAAAACACTGTACCCACAACAACTGACAATTAAAAAAATGAAAAAACTCTGGGGAATTAAATCAGAACAACCTGCCATCCCCTGCACATAATCATAGACTGGAATCAAGGTAGAAATTGTTGTACTTGAATGCACGTAGTCTATGCAATAAGATATATCTTTTTGACTCCTACGTTAAAAGTATCGACCCTGACTTCATTACAGTCACGGAAACTTGGACACATCCCTTACTCTGTGATGGGGTTTTCAGCATAACTGGCTTCATCAACAACAACCGACAACTGTGTCTTCCCCTACCATGCCTGTTGAAGAAGAACAACAAAAAGCGACCATCAATACAGAGTTTGAGGAAATACGGCAAATGATTTCCGCTTTAAGCCAAGAAATAGCGGGAATAAAATCAAGCATTTGTGTAGAACCTCACAATGAGGGATCTTACCAGAGTGCCCTGTTACAAAATCTCCGCATACCTCTTGCCAAATCTAGACGCATTGAGAATGCCACTGAATATGTAAACCACAAAGTGATTGCCATTGGTGTACCAGAAGACATAGTTGATCTTCAGGCATTTGTTGCCAGTTCATCCTAAGATTTGGGCTGTGCTCCCCTGAAGGGTGCTCTACGACTTAGCCGACAAGGTCCGAAACCCAGGCTAATTAGACTGTCTTTTTCAAACTCAACTGAGGTACGTTCATATATTTTGGCCTCTGATAAAGCTAGGCGTGAAAGTCAGATTGCCTTCTGAACACGCCCTGGTCTTCCACCCAAAGCTGCGTGCTGCAGCTTCCTTAAAACGCAGCTCGGCAGAACATGAAAGCTTTAGCCTATGTGCTGATGGGCAGATATGGAAGTTTATTAAGGCTGGAAAAGAGATACCGACTGGGCTGAAAACACTGTACCCACAACAACTGACAATTAAAAAAATGAAAAAACTCTGGGGAATTAAATCAGAACAACCTGCCATCCCCTGCACATAATCATAGACTGGAATCAAGGTAGAAATTGTTGTACTTGAATGCACGTAGTCTATGCAATAAGATATATCTTTTTGACTCCTACGTTAAAAGTATCGACCCTGACTTCATTACAGTCACGGAAACTTGGACACATCCCTTACTCTGTGATGGGGTTTTCAGTATAACTGGCTTCATCAACAACAACCGACAACTGTGTCTTCCCCTACTATGCCTGTTGAAGAACAACAAAAAGCGACCATCAATACAGAGTTTGAGGAAATACGGCAAATGATTTCCGCTTTAAGCCAAGAAATAGCGGGAATAAAATCAAGCATTTGTGTAGAACCTCACAATGAGGGATCTTACCAGAGTGCCTTGTTACAAAATCTCCGCATACCTCTTCCCAAGTCTAGACGCATTGAGAATGCCACTGAATATGTAAACCACAAAGTGATTGCCATTGGTGTACCAGAAGACATAGTTGATCTTCAGGCATTTGCTGCCAGTTCATCCTAAGATTTGGGCTGTGCACACCTGAAGGGTGCTCTACGCCTTGGCCGACCAGATCCGAAACCCAGGCTAATTAGACTGTCTTTTTCGAACTCAACTGAGGCACATTCATATATTTTGACCTCTGATAAAGCTAGGCGTGAAAGTCGGATTGCCTTCTGAACACGCTCTTGTCTTCCACCTCATGTCCACCCAAAGCTGCGTGCTGCAGCTTCCTTAAACCGCAGCTCGGCAGAACATGAAAGCTTTAGCCTATGTGATGATGGGCAGATATGGAAGTTTATTAAGGCTGGAAAAGAGATACCGACTGCTCTGAAAACACTGTACCCACAACTGACAATTAAAAAAATGATAAAACTCTGGGGAATTAAATCAGAACAACCTGCCATCCCCTGCACATAATCATAGACTGGAATCAAGGTAGAAATTGTTGTACTTGAATGCACGTAGTCTATGCAATAAGATATATCTTTTTGACTCCTACGTTAAAAGTATCGACCCTGACCTCATTACAGTCACGGAAACTTGGACACATCCCTTACTCTGTGATGGGGTTTTCAGTATAACTGGCTTCATCAACAACAACCGACAACTGTGTCTTCCCCTATTATGCCTGTTGAAGAAGAACACCAAAAAGCGACCATCAATACAGAGTTTGTGGAAATACGGCAAATGATTTCCGCTTTAAGCCAAGAAATAGCGGGAATAAAATCAAGCATTTGTGTAGAACCTCACAATGAGGGATCTTACCAGAGTGCCTTGTTACAAAATCTCCGCATACCTCTTGCCAAATCTAGACGCATTGAGAATGCCACTGAATATGTAAACCACAAAGTGATTGCCATTGGTGTACCAGAAGACATAGTTGATCTTCAGGCATTTGTTGCCAGTTCATCCTAAGATTTGGGCTGTGCTCCCCTGAAGGGTGCTCTACGACTTAGCCGACAAGGTCCGAAACCCAGGCTAATTAGACTGTCTTTTTCAAACTCAACTGAGGTACGTTCATATATTTTGGCCTCTGATAAAGCTAGGCGTGAAGGTCGGATTACCTTCGGAACATGCCCTGGTCTTCCACCCAAAGCTGCGTGCTGCAGCTTCCTTAAAACGCAGCTCGGCAGAACATGAAAGCTTTAGCCTATGTGCTGATGGGCAGATATGGAAGTTTATTAAGGCTGGAAAAGAGATACCGACTGGGCTGAAAACACTGTACCCACAACAACTGACAATTAAAAAAATGAAAAAACTCTGGGGAATTAAATCAGAACAACCTGCCATCCCCTGCACATAATCATAGACTGGAATCAAGGTAGAAATTGTTGTACTTGAATGCACGTAGTCTATTCAATAAGATATATCTTTTTGACTCCTACGTTAAGAGTATCGACCCTGACTTCATTACAGTCACAGAAACTTGGGCACATCCCTTACTCTGTGATGGGGTTTTCAGCATAACTGGCTTCATCAACAACAACCGACAACTGTGTCTTCCCCTACTATGCCTGTTGAAGAACAACAAAAAGCGACCATCAATAAAGAGTTTGAGGAAATACGGCAAATGATTTCCGCTTTAAGCCAAGAAATAGCGGGAATAAAATCAAGCATTTGTGTAGAACGTCACAATGAGGGATCTTACCAGAGTGCCTTGTTACAAAATCTCCGCATACCTCTTCCCAAGTCTAGACGCATTGAGAATGCCACTGAATATGTAAACCACAAAGTGATTGCCATTGGTGTACCAGAAGACATAGTTGATCTTCAGGCATTTGCTGCCAGTTCATCCTAAGATTTGGGCTGTGCACACCTGAAGGGTGCTCTACGCCTTGGCCGACCAGGTTCGAAACCCAGGCTAATTAGACTGTCTTTTTCGAACTCAACTGAGGTACGTTCATATATTTTGGCCTCTGATAAAGCTAGGCGTGAAGGTCGGATTACCTTCGGAACATGCCCTGGTCTTCCACCCAAAGCTGCGTGCTGCAGCTTCCTTAAAACGCAGCTCGGCAGAACATGAAAGCTTTAGCCTATGTGCTGATGGGCAGATATGGAAGTTTATTAAGGCTGGAAAAGAGATACCGACTGGTCTGAAAACACTGTACCCACAACTGACAATTAAAAAAATAAAAAAACTCTGGGGAATTAAATCAGAACAACCTGCCATCCCCTGCACATAATCATAGACTGGAATCAAGGTAGAAATTGTTGTACTTGAATGCACGTAGTCTATGCAATAAGATATATCTTTTTGACTCCTACGTTAAAAGTATCGACCCTGACTTCATTACAGTCACGGAAACTTGGACACATCCCTTACTCTGTGATGGGGTTTTCAGCATAACTGGCTTCATCAACAACAACCGACAACTGTGTCTTCCCCTACCATGCCTGTTGAAGAAGAACAACAAAAAGCGACCATCAATACAGAGTTTGAGGAAATACGGCAAATGATTTCCGCTTTAAGCCAAGAAATAGCGGGAATAAAATCAAGCATTTGTGTAGAACCTCACAATGAGGGATCTTACCAGAGTGCCTTGTTACAAAATCTCCGCATACCTCTTCCCAAATCTAGACGCATTGAAAATGCCACTGAATATGTAAACCACAAAGTGATTGCCATTGGTGTACCAGAAGACATAGTTGATCTTCAGGCATTTGCTGCCAGTTCATCCTAAGATTTGGGCTGTGCACACCTGAAGGGTGCTCTACGCCTTGGCCGACCAGGTTCGAAACCCAGGCTAATTAGACTGTCTTTTTCGAACTCAACTGAGGCACGTTCATATATTTTGGCCTCTGATAAAGCTAGGCGTGAAAGTCGGATTGCCTTCTGAACACGCTCTTGTCTTCCACCTCATGTCCACCCAAAGCTGCGTGCTGCAGCTTCCTTAAACCGCAGCTCGGCAGAACATGAAAGCTTTAGCCTATGTGATGATGGGCAGATATGGAAGTTTATTAAGGCTGGAAAAGAGATACTGACTGGTCTGAAAACACTGTACCCACAACAACTGACAATTAAAAAAATGAAAAAACTCTGGGGAATTAAATCAGAACAACCTGCCATCCCCTGCACATAATCATAGACTGGAATCAAGGTAGAAATTGTTGTACTTGAATGCACGTAGTCTATGCAATAAGATATATCTTTTTGACTCCTACGTTAAAAGTATCGACCCTGACTTCATTACAGTCACGGAAACTTGGACACATCCCTTACTCTGTGATGGGGTTTTCAGCATAACTGGCTTCATCAACAACAACCGACAACTGTGTCTTCCCCTACCATGCCTGTTGAAGAAGAACAACAAAAAGCGACCATCAATACAGAGTTTGAGGAAATACGGCAAATGATTTCCGCTTTAAGCCAAGAAATAGCGGGAATAAAATCAAGCATTTGTGTAGAACCTCACAATGAGGGATCTTACCAGAGTGCCCTGTTACAAAATCTCCGCATACCTCTTGCCAAATCTAGACGCATTGAGAATGCCACTGAATATGTAAACCACAAAGTGATTGCCATTGGTGTACCAGAAGACATAGTTGATCTTCAGGCATTTGTTGCCAGTTCATCCTAAGATTTGGGCTGTGCTCCCCTGAAGGGTGCTCTACGACTTAGCCGACAAGGTCCGAAACCCAGGCTAATTAGACTGTCTTTTTCAAACTCAACTGAGGTACGTTCATATATTTTGGCCTCTGATAAAGCTAGGCGTGAAAGTCAGATTGCCTTCTGAACACGCCCTGGTCTTCCACCCAAAGCTGCGTGCTGCAGCTTCCTTAAAACGCAGCTCGGCAGAACATGAAAGCTTTAGCCTATGTGCTGATGGGCAGATATGGAAGTTTATTAAGGCTGGAAAAGAGATACCGACTGGGCTGAAAACACTGTACCCACAACAACTGACAATTAAAAAAATGAAAAAACTCTGGGGAATTAAATCAGAACAACCTGCCATCCCCTGCACATAATCATAGACTGGAATCAAGGTAGAAATTGTTGTACTTGAATGCACGTAGTCTATGCAATAAGATATATCTTTTTGACTCCTACGTTAAAAGTATCGACCCTGACTTCATTACAGTCACGGAAACTTGGACACATCCCTTACTCTGTGATGGGGTTTTCAGTATAACGGGCTTCATCAACAACAACCGACAACTGTGTCTTCCCCTACTATGCCTGTTGAAGAACAACAAAAAGCGACCATCAATACAGAGTTTGAGGAAATACGGCAAATGATTTCCGCTTTAAGCCAAGAAATAGCGGGAATAAAATCAAGCATTTGTGTAGAACCTCACAATGAGGGATCTTACCAGAGTGCCTTGTTACAAAATCTCCGCATACCTCTTCCCAAGTCTAGACGCATTGAGAATGCCACTGAATATGTAAACCACAAAGTGATTGCCATTGGTGTACCAGAAGACATAGTTGATCTTCAGGCATTTGCTGCCAGTTCATCCTAAGATTTGGGCTGTGCACACCTGAAGGGTGCTCTACGCCTTGGCCGACCAGATCCGAAACCCAGGCTAATTAGACTGTCTTTTTCGAACTCAACTGAGGCACATTCATATATTTTGACCTCTGATAAAGCTAGGCGTGAAAGTCGGATTGCCTTCTGAACACGCTCTTGTCTTCCACCTCATGTCCACCCAAAGCTGCGTGCTGCAGCTTCCTTAAACCGCAGCTCGGCAGAACATGAAAGCTTTAGCCTATGTGATGATGGGCAGATATGGAAGTTTATTAAGGCTGGAAAAGAGATACCGACTGCTCTGAAAACACTGTACCCACAACTGACAATTAAAAAAATGATAAAACTCTGGGGAATTAAATCAGAACAACCTGCCATCCCCTGCACATAATCATAGACTGGAATCAAGGTAGAAATTGTTGTACTTGAATGCACGTAGTCTATGCAATAAGATATATCTTTTTGACTCCTACGTTAAAAGTATCGACCCTGACTTCATTACAGTCACGGAAACTTGGACACATCCCTTACTCTGTGATGGGGTTTTCAGCATAACTGGCTTCATCAACAACAACCGACAACTGTGTCTTCCCCTACCATGCCTGTTGAAGAAGAACAACAAAAAGCGACCATCAATACAGAGTTTGAGGAAATACGGCAAATGATTTCCGCTTTAAGCCAAGAAATAGCGGGAATAAAATCAAGCATTTGTGTAGAACCTCACAATGAGGGATCTTACCAGAGTGCCCTGTTACAAAATCTCCGCATACCTCTTGCCAAATCTAGACGCATTGAGAATGCCACTGAATATGTAAACCACAAAGTGATTGCCATTGGTGTACCAGAAGACATAGTTGATCTTCAGGCATTTGTTGCCAGTTCATCCTAAGATTTGGGCTGTGCTCCCCTGAAGGGTGCTCTACGACTTAGCCGACAAGGTCCGAAACCCAGGCTAATTAGACTGTCTTTTTCAAACTCAACTGAGGTACGTTATTATATTTTGGCCTCTGATAAAGCTAGGCGTGAAAGTCAGATTGCCTTCTGAACACGCCCTGGTCTTCCACCCAAAGCTGCGTGCTGCAGCTTCCTTAAAACGCAGCTCGGCAGAACATGAAAGCTTTAGCCTATGTGCTGATGGGCAGATATGGAAGTTTATTAAGGCTGGAAAAGAGATACCGACTGGGCTGAAAACACTGTACCCACAACAACTGACAATTAAAAAAATGAAAAAACTCTGGGGAATTAAATCAGAACAACCTGCCATCCCCTGCACATAATCATAGACTGGAATCAAGGTAGAAATTGTTGTACTTGAATGCACGTAGTCTATGCAATAAGATATATCTTTTTGACTCCTACGTTAAAAGTATCGACCCTGACTTCATTACAGTCACGGAAACTTGGACACATCCCTTACTCTGTGATGGGGTTTTCAGTATAACTGGCTTCATCAACAACAACCGACAACTGTGTCTTCCCCTACTATGCCTGTTGAAGAACAACAAAAAGCGACCATCAATACAGAGTTTGAGGAAATACGGCAAATGATTTCCGCTTTAAGCCAAGAAATAGCGGGAATAAAATCAAGCATTTGTGTAGAACCTCACAATGAGGGATCTTACCAGAGTGCCTTGTTACAAAATCTCCGCATACCTCTTCCCAAGTCTAGACGCATTGAGAATGCCACTGAATATGTAAACCACAAAGTGATTGCCATTGGTGTACCAGAAGACATAGTTGATCTTCAGGCATTTGCTGCCAGTTCATCCTAAGATTTGGGCTGTGCACACCTGAAGGGTGCTCTACGCCTTGGCCGACCAGATCCGAAACCCAGGCTAATTAGACTGTCTTTTTCGAACTCAACTGAGGCACATTCATATATTTTGACCTCTGATAAAGCTAGGCGTGAAAGTCGGATTGCCTTCTGAACACGCTCTTGTCTTCCACCTCATGTCCACCCAAAGCTGCGTGCTGCAGCTTCCTTAAACCGCAGCTCGGCAGAACATGAAAGCTTTAGCCTATGTGATGATGGGCAGATATGGAAGTTTATTAAGGCTGGAAAAGAGATACCGACTGCTCTGAAAACACTGTACCCACAACTGACAATTAAAAAAATGATAAAACTCTGGGGAATTAAATCAGAACAACCTGCCATCCCCTGCACATAATCATAGACTGGAATCAAGGTAGAAATTGTTGTACTTGAATGCACGTAGTCTATGCAATAAGATATATCTTTTTGACTCCTACGTTAAAAGTATCGACCCTGACCTCATTACAGTCACGGAAACTTGGACACATCCCTTACTCTGTGATGGGGTTTTCAGTATAACTGGCTTCATCAACAACAACCGACAACTGTGTCTTCCCCTATTATGCCTGTTGAAGAAGAACACCAAAAAGCGACCATCAATACAGAGTTTGTGGAAATACGGCAAATGATTTCCGCTTTAAGCCAAGAAATAGCGGGAATAAAATCAAGCATTTGTGTAGAACCTCACAATGAGGGATCTTACCAGAGTGCCTTGTTACAAAATCTCCGCATACCTCTTGCCAAATCTAGACGCATTGAGAATGCCACTGAATATGTAAACCACAAAGTGATTGCCATTGGTGTACCAGAAGACATAGTTGATCTTCAGGCATTTGTTGCCAGTTCATCCTAAGATTTGGGCTGTGCTCCCCTGAAGGGTGCTCTACGACTTAGCCGACAAGGTCCGAAACCCAGGCTAATTAGACTGTCTTTTTCAAACTCAACTGAGGTACGTTCATATATTTTGGCCTCTGATAAAGCTAGGCGTGAAGGTCGGATTACCTTCGGAACATGCCCTGGTCTTCCACCCAAAGCTGCGTGCTGCAGCTTCCTTAAAACGCAGCTCGGCAGAACATGAAAGCTTTAGCCTATGTGCTGATGGGCAGATATGGAAGTTTATTAAGGCTGGAAAAGAGATACCGACTGGGCTGAAAACACTGTACCCACAACAACTGACAATTAAAAAAATGAAAAAACTCTGGGGAATTAAATCAGAACAACCTGCCATCCCCTGCACATAATCATAGACTGGAATCAAGGTAGAAATTGTTGTACTTGAATGCACGTAGTCTATTCAATAAGATATATCTTTTTGACTCCTACGTTAAGAGTATCGACCCTGACTTCATTACAGTCACAGAAACTTGGGCACATCCCTTACTCTGTGATGGGGTTTTCAGCATAACTGGCTTCATCAACAACAACCGACAACTGTGTCTTCCCCTACTATGCCTGTTGAAGAACAACAAAAAGCGACCATCAATAAAGAGTTTGAGGAAATACGGCAAATGATTTCCGCTTTAAGCCAAGAAATAGCGGGAATAAAATCAAGCATTTGTGTAGAACGTCACAATGAGGGATCTTACCAGAGTGCCTTGTTACAAAATCTCCGCATACCTCTTCCCAAGTCTAGACGCATTGAGAATGCCACTGAATATGTAAACCACAAAGTGATTGCCATTGGTGTACCAGAAGACATAGTTGATCTTCAGGCATTTGCTGCCAGTTCATCCTAAGATTTGGGCTGTGCACACCTGAAGGGTGCTCTACGCCTTGGCCGACCAGGTTCGAAACCCAGGCTAATTAGACTGTCTTTTTCGAACTCAACTGAGGTACGTTCATATATTTTGGCCTCTGATAAAGCTAGGCGTGAAGGTCGGATTACCTTCGGAACATGCCCTGGTCTTCCACCCAAAGCTGCGTGCTGCAGCTTCCTTAAAACGCAGCTCGGCAGAACATGAAAGCTTTAGCCTATGTGCTGATGGGCAGATATGGAAGTTTATTAAGGCTGGAAAAGAGATACCGACTGGTCTGAAAACACTGTACCCACAACTGACAATTAAAAAAATAAAAAAACTCTGGGGAATTAAATCAGAACAACCTGCCATCCCCTGCACATAATCATAGACTGGAATCAAGGTAGAAATTGTTGTACTTGAATGCACGTAGTCTATGCAATAAGATATATCTTTTTGACTCCTACGTTAAAAGTATCGACCCTGACTTCATTACAGTCACGGAAACTTGGACACATCCCTTACTCTGTGATGGGGTTTTCAGCATAACTGGCTTCATCAACAACAACCGACAACTGTGTCTTCCCCTACCATGCCTGTTGAAGAAGAACAACAAAAAGCGACCATCAATACAGAGTTTGAGGAAATACGGCAAATGATTTCCGCTTTAAGCCAAGAAATAGCGGGAATAAAATCAAGCATTTGTGTAGAACCTCACAATGAGGGATCTTACCAGAGTGCCTTGTTACAAAATCTCCGCATACCTCTTCCCAAATCTAGACGCATTGAAAATGCCACTGAATATGTAAACCACAAAGTGATTGCCATTGGTGTACCAGAAGACATAGTTGATCTTCAGGCATTTGCTGCCAGTTCATCCTAAGATTTGGGCTGTGCACACCTGAAGGGTGCTCTACGCCTTGGCCGACCAGGTTCGAAACCCAGGCTAATTAGACTGTCTTTTTCGAACTCAACTGAGGCACGTTCATATATTTTGGCCTCTGATAAAGCTAGGCGTGAAAGTCGGATTGCCTTCTGAACACGCTCTTGTCTTCCACCTCATGTCCACCCAAAGCTGCGTGCTGCAGCTTCCTTAAACCGCAGCTCGGCAGAACATGAAAGCTTTAGCCTATGTGATGATGGGCAGATATGGAAGTTTATTAAGGCTGGAAAAGAGATACTGACTGGTCTGAAAACACTGTACCCACAACAACTGACAATTAAAAAAATGAAAAAACTCTGGGGAATTAAATCAGAACAACCTGCCATCCCCTGCACATAATCATAGACTGGAATCAAGGTAGAAATTGTTGTACTTGAATGCACGTAGTCTATGCAATAAGATATATCTTTTTGACTCCTACGTTAAAAGTATCGACCCTGACTTCATTACAGTCACGGAAACTTGGACACATCCCTTACTCTGTGATGGGGTTTTCAGCATAACTGGCTTCATCAACAACAACCGACAACTGTGTCTTCCCCTACCATGCCTGTTGAAGAAGAACAACAAAAAGCGACCATCAATACAGAGTTTGAGGAAATACGGCAAATGATTTCCGCTTTAAGCCAAGAAATAGCGGGAATAAAATCAAGCATTTGTGTAGAACCTCACAATGAGGGATCTTACCAGAGTGCCCTGTTACAAAATCTCCGCATACCTCTTGCCAAATCTAGACGCATTGAGAATGCCACTGAATATGTAAACCACAAAGTGATTGCCATTGGTGTACCAGAAGACATAGTTGATCTTCAGGCATTTGTTGCCAGTTCATCCTAAGATTTGGGCTGTGCTCCCCTGAAGGGTGCTCTACGACTTAGCCGACAAGGTCCGAAACCCAGGCTAATTAGACTGTCTTTTTCAAACTCAACTGAGGTACGTTCATATATTTTGGCCTCTGATAAAGCTAGGCGTGAAAGTCAGATTGCCTTCTGAACACGCCCTGGTCTTCCACCCAAAGCTGCGTGCTGCAGCTTCCTTAAAACGCAGCTCGGCAGAACATGAAAGCTTTAGCCTATGTGCTGATGGGCAGATATGGAAGTTTATTAAGGCTGGAAAAGAGATACCGACTGGGCTGAAAACACTGTACCCACAACAACTGACAATTAAAAAAATGAAAAAACTCTGGGGAATTAAATCAGAACAACCTGCCATCCCCTGCACATAATCATAGACTGGAATCAAGGTAGAAATTGTTGTACTTGAATGCACGTAGTCTATGCAATAAGATATATCTTTTTGACTCCTACGTTAAAAGTATCGACCCTGACTTCATTACAGTCACGGAAACTTGGACACATCCCTTACTCTGTGATGGGGTTTTCAGTATAACGGGCTTCATCAACAACAACCGACAACTGTGTCTTCCCCTACTATGCCTGTTGAAGAACAACAAAAAGCGACCATCAATACAGAGTTTGAGGAAATACGGCAAATGATTTCCGCTTTAAGCCAAGAAATAGCGGGAATAAAATCAAGCATTTGTGTAGAACCTCACAATGAGGGATCTTACCAGAGTGCCTTGTTACAAAATCTCCGCATACCTCTTCCCAAGTCTAGACGCATTGAGAATGCCACTGAATATGTAAACCACAAAGTGATTGCCATTGGTGTACCAGAAGACATAGTTGATCTTCAGGCATTTGCTGCCAGTTCATCCTAAGATTTGGGCTGTGCACACCTGAAGGGTGCTCTACGCCTTGGCCGACCAGATCCGAAACCCAGGCTAATTAGACTGTCTTTTTCGAACTCAACTGAGGCACATTCATATATTTTGACCTCTGATAAAGCTAGGCGTGAAAGTCGGATTGCCTTCTGAACACGCTCTTGTCTTCCACCTCATGTCCACCCAAAGCTGCGTGCTGCAGCTTCCTTAAACCGCAGCTCGGCAGAACATGAAAGCTTTAGCCTATGTGATGATGGGCAGATATGGAAGTTTATTAAGGCTGGAAAAGAGATACCGACTGCTCTGAAAACACTGTACCCACAACTGACAATTAAAAAAATGATAAAACTCTGGGGAATTAAATCAGAACAACCTGCCATCCCCTGCACATAATCATAGACTGGAATCAAGGTAGAAATTGTTGTACTTGAATGCACGTAGTCTATGCAATAAGATATATCTTTTTGACTCCTACGTTAAAAGTATCGACCCTGACTTCATTACAGTCACGGAAACTTGGACACATCCCTTACTCTGTGATGGGGTTTTCAGCATAACTGGCTTCATCAACAACAACCGACAACTGTGTCTTCCCCTACCATGCCTGTTGAAGAAGAACAACAAAAAGCGACCATCAATACAGAGTTTGAGGAAATACGGCAAATGATTTCCGCTTTAAGCCAAGAAATAGCGGGAATAAAATCAAGCATTTGTGTAGAACCTCACAATGAGGGATCTTACCAGAGTGCCCTGTTACAAAATCTCCGCATACCTCTTGCCAAATCTAGACGCATTGAGAATGCCACTGAATATGTAAACCACAAAGTGATTGCCATTGGTGTACCAGAAGACATAGTTGATCTTCAGGCATTTGTTGCCAGTTCATCCTAAGATTTGGGCTGTGCTCCCCTGAAGGGTGCTCTACGACTTAGCCGACAAGGTCCGAAACCCAGGCTAATTAGACTGTCTTTTTCAAACTCAACTGAGGTACGTTATTATATTTTGGCCTCTGATAAAGCTAGGCGTGAAAGTCAGATTGCCTTCTGAACACGCCCTGGTCTTCCACCCAAAGCTGCGTGCTGCAGCTTCCTTAAAACGCAGCTCGGCAGAACATGAAAGCTTTAGCCTATGTGCTGATGGGCAGATATGGAAGTTTATTAAGGCTGGAAAAGAGATACCGACTGGGCTGAAAACACTGTACCCACAACAACTGACAATTAAAAAAATGAAAAAACTCTGGGGAATTAAATCAGAACAACCTGCCATCCCCTGCACATAATCATAGACTGGAATCAAGGTAGAAATTGTTGTACTTGAATGCACGTAGTCTATGCAATAAGATATATCTTTTTGACTCCTACGTTAAAAGTATCGACCCTGACTTCATTACAGTCACGGAAACTTGGACACATCCCTTACTCTGTGATGGGGTTTTCAGTATAACTGGCTTCATCAACAACAACCGACAACTGTGTCTTCCCCTACTATGCCTGTTGAAGAACAACAAAAAGCGACCATCAATACAGAGTTTGAGGAAATACGGCAAATGATTTCCGCTTTAAGCCAAGAAATAGCGGGAATAAAATCAAGCATTTGTGTAGAACCTCACAATGAGGGATCTTACCAGAGTGCCTTGTTACAAAATCTCCGCATACCTCTTCCCAAGTCTAGACGCATTGAGAATGCCACTGAATATGTAAACCACAAAGTGATTGCCATTGGTGTACCAGAAGACATAGTTGATCTTCAGGCATTTGCTGCCAGTTCATCCTAAGATTTGGGCTGTGCACACCTGAAGGGTGCTCTACGCCTTGGCCGACCAGATCCGAAACCCAGGCTAATTAGACTGTCTTTTTCGAACTCAACTGAGGCACATTCATATATTTTGACCTCTGATAAAGCTAGGCGTGAAAGTCGGATTGCCTTCTGAACACGCTCTTGTCTTCCACCTCATGTCCACCCAAAGCTGCGTGCTGCAGCTTCCTTAAACCGCAGCTCGGCAGAACATGAAAGCTTTAGCCTATGTGATGATGGGCAGATATGGAAGTTTATTAAGGCTGGAAAAGAGATACCGACTGCTCTGAAAACACTGTACCCACAACTGACAATTAAAAAAATGATAAAACTCTGGGGAATTAAATCAGAACAACCTGCCATCCCCTGCACATAATCATAGACTGGAATCAAGGTAGAAATTGTTGTACTTGAATGCACGTAGTCTATGCAATAAGATATATCTTTTTGACTCCTACGTTAAAAGTATCGACCCTGACCTCATTACAGTCACGGAAACTTGGACACATCCCTTACTCTGTGATGGGGTTTTCAGTATAACTGGCTTCATCAACAACAACCGACAACTGTGTCTTCCCCTATTATGCCTGTTGAAGAAGAACACCAAAAAGCGACCATCAATACAGAGTTTGTGGAAATACGGCAAATGATTTCCGCTTTAAGCCAAGAAATAGCGGGAATAAAATCAAGCATTTGTGTAGAACCTCACAATGAGGGATCTTACCAGAGTGCCTTGTTACAAAATCTCCGCATACCTCTTGCCAAATCTAGACGCATTGAGAATGCCACTGAATATGTAAACCACAAAGTGATTGCCATTGGTGTACCAGAAGACATAGTTGATCTTCAGGCATTTGTTGCCAGTTCATCCTAAGATTTGGGCTGTGCTCCCCTGAAGGGTGCTCTACGACTTAGCCGACAAGGTCCGAAACCCAGGCTAATTAGACTGTCTTTTTCAAACTCAACTGAGGTACGTTCATATATTTTGGCCTCTGATAAAGCTAGGCGTGAAGGTCGGATTACCTTCGGAACATGCCCTGGTCTTCCACCCAAAGCTGCGTGCTGCAGCTTCCTTAAAACGCAGCTCGGCAGAACATGAAAGCTTTAGCCTATGTGCTGATGGGCAGATATGGAAGTTTATTAAGGCTGGAAAAGAGATACCGACTGGGCTGAAAACACTGTACCCACAACAACTGACAATTAAAAAAATGAAAAAACTCTGGGGAATTAAATCAGAACAACCTGCCATCCCCTGCACATAATCATAGACTGGAATCAAGGTAGAAATTGTTGTACTTGAATGCACGTAGTCTATTCAATAAGATATATCTTTTTGACTCCTACGTTAAGAGTATCGACCCTGACTTCATTACAGTCACAGAAACTTGGGCACATCCCTTACTCTGTGATGGGGTTTTCAGCATAACTGGCTTCATCAACAACAACCGACAACTGTGTCTTCCCCTACTATGCCTGTTGAAGAACAACAAAAAGCGACCATCAATAAAGAGTTTGAGGAAATACGGCAAATGATTTCCGCTTTAAGCCAAGAAATAGCGGGAATAAAATCAAGCATTTGTGTAGAACGTCACAATGAGGGATCTTACCAGAGTGCCTTGTTACAAAATCTCCGCATACCTCTTCCCAAGTCTAGACGCATTGAGAATGCCACTGAATATGTAAACCACAAAGTGATTGCCATTGGTGTACCAGAAGACATAGTTGATCTTCAGGCATTTGCTGCCAGTTCATCCTAAGATTTGGGCTGTGCACACCTGAAGGGTGCTCTACGCCTTGGCCGACCAGGTTCGAAACCCAGGCTAATTAGACTGTCTTTTTCGAACTCAACTGAGGTACGTTCATATATTTTGGCCTCTGATAAAGCTAGGCGTGAAGGTCGGATTACCTTCGGAACATGCCCTGGTCTTCCACCCAAAGCTGCGTGCTGCAGCTTCCTTAAAACGCAGCTCGGCAGAACATGAAAGCTTTAGCCTATGTGCTGATGGGCAGATATGGAAGTTTATTAAGGCTGGAAAAGAGATACCGACTGGTCTGAAAACACTGTACCCACAACTGACAATTAAAAAAATAAAAAAACTCTGGGGAATTAAATCAGAACAACCTGCCATCCCCTGCACATAATCATAGACTGGAATCAAGGTAGAAATTGTTGTACTTGAATGCACGTAGTCTATGCAATAAGATATATCTTTTTGACTCCTACGTTAAAAGTATCGACCCTGACTTCATTACAGTCACGGAAACTTGGACACATCCCTTACTCTGTGATGGGGTTTTCAGCATAACTGGCTTCATCAACAACAACCGACAACTGTGTCTTCCCCTACCATGCCTGTTGAAGAAGAACAACAAAAAGCGACCATCAATACAGAGTTTGAGGAAATACGGCAAATGATTTCCGCTTTAAGCCAAGAAATAGCGGGAATAAAATCAAGCATTTGTGTAGAACCTCACAATGAGGGATCTTACCAGAGTGCCTTGTTACAAAATCTCCGCATACCTCTTCCCAAATCTAGACGCATTGAAAATGCCACTGAATATGTAAACCACAAAGTGATTGCCATTGGTGTACCAGAAGACATAGTTGATCTTCAGGCATTTGCTGCCAGTTCATCCTAAGATTTGGGCTGTGCACACCTGAAGGGTGCTCTACGCCTTGGCCGACCAGGTTCGAAACCCAGGCTAATTAGACTGTCTTTTTCGAACTCAACTGAGGCACGTTCATATATTTTGGCCTCTGATAAAGCTAGGCGTGAAAGTCGGATTGCCTTCTGAACACGCTCTTGTCTTCCACCTCATGTCCACCCAAAGCTGCGTGCTGCAGCTTCCTTAAACCGCAGCTCGGCAGAACATGAAAGCTTTAGCCTATGTGATGATGGGCAGATATGGAAGTTTATTAAGGCTGGAAAAGAGATACTGACTGGTCTGAAAACACTGTACCCACAACAACTGACAATTAAAAAAATGAAAAAACTCTGGGGAATTAAATCAGAACAACCTGCCATCCCCTGCACATAATCATAGACTGGAATCAAGGTAGAAATTGTTGTACTTGAATGCACGTAGTCTATGCAATAAGATATATCTTTTTGACTCCTACGTTAAAAGTATCGACCCTGACTTCATTACAGTCACGGAAACTTGGACACATCCCTTACTCTGTGATGGGGTTTTCAGCATAACTGGCTTCATCAACAACAACCGACAACTGTGTCTTCCCCTACCATGCCTGTTGAAGAAGAACAACAAAAAGCGACCATCAATACAGAGTTTGAGGAAATACGGCAAATGATTTCCGCTTTAAGCCAAGAAATAGCGGGAATAAAATCAAGCATTTGTGTAGAACCTCACAATGAGGGATCTTACCAGAGTGCCTTGTTACAAAATCTCCGCATACCTCTTCCCAAATCTAGACGCATTGAGAATGCCACTGAATATGTAAACCACAAAGTGATTGCCATTGGTGTACCAGAAGACATAGTTGATCTTCAGGCATTTGCTGCCAGTTCATCCTAAGATTTGGGCTGTGCACACCTGAAGTGTGCTCTACGCCTTGGCCGACCAGGTTCGAAACCCAGGCTAATTAGACTGTCTTTTTCGAACTCAACTGAGGCACGTTCATATATTTTGGCCTCTGATAAAGCTAGGCGTGAAAGTCGGATTGCCTTCTGAACACGCTCTTGTCTTCCACCTCATGTCCACCCAAAGCTGCGTGCTGCAGCTTCCTTAAACCGCAGCTCGGCAGAACATGAAAGCTTTAGCCTATGTGATGATGGGCAGATATGGAAGTTTATTAAGGCTGGAAAAGAGATACTGACTGGTCTGAAAACACTGTACCCACAACAACTGACAATTAAAAAAATGAAAAAACTCTGGGGAATTAAATCAGAACAACCTGCCATCCCCTGCACATAATCATAGACTGGAATCAAGGTACAAATTGTTGTACTTGAATGCACGTAGTCTATTCAATAAGATATATCTTTTTGACTCCTACGTTAAGAGTATCGACCCTGACTTCATTACAGTCACAGAAACTTGGGCACATCACTTACTCTGTGATGGGGTTTTCAGCATAACTGGCTTCATCAACAACAACCGACAACTGTGTCTTCCCCTACTATGCCTGTTGAAGAACAACAAAAAGCAACCATCAATAAAGAGTTTGAGGAAATACGGCAAATGATTTCCGCTTTAAGCCAAGAAATAGCGGGAATAAAATCAAGCATTTGTGTAGAACCTCACAATGAGGGATCTTACCAGAGTGCCCTGTTACAAAATCTCCGCATACCTCTTCCCAAATCTAGACGCATTGAGAATGCCACTGAATATGTAAACCATAAAGTGATTGCCATTGGTGTACCAGAAGACATAGTTGATCTTCAGGCATTTGCTGCCAGTTCATCCTAAGATTTGGGCTGTGCACACCTGAAGGGTGCTCTACGCCTTGGCCAACCAAGTTCGAAACCCAGGCTAATTAGACTGTCTTTTTCGAACTCAACTGAGGTACGTTCATATATTTTGGCCTCTGATAAAGCTAGGCGTGAAGGTCGGATTGCCTTCGGAACACGCCCTGGTCTTCCACCTCATGTCCACCCAAAGCTGCGTGCTGCAGCTTCCTTAAACCGCAGCTCGGCAGAACATGAAAGCTTTAGCCTATGTGATGATGGGCAGATATGGAAGTTTATTAAGGCTGGAAAAGAGATACCGACTGGTCTGAAAACACTGTACCCACAACAACTGACAATTAAAAAAATTAAAAAACTCTGGGAAACTAAATCAGAACAACCTGCCATCCCCTGCACATAATCATAGACTGGAATCAAGGTAGAAATTGTTGTACTTGAATGCACGTAGTCTATGCAATAAGATATATCTTTTTGACTCCTACGTTAAAAGTATCGACCCTGACTTCATTACAGTCACGGAAACTTGGGCATATCCCACACTCTGTGATGGGGTTTTCAGCATAACTGGCTTCATCAACAACAACCGACAACTGTGTCTTCCCCTACCATGCCTGTTGAAGAAGAACAACAAAAAGCGACCATCAATACAGAGTTTGAGGAAATACGGCAAATGATTTCCGCTTTAAGCCAAGAAATAGCGGGAATAAAATCAAGCATTTGTGTAGAACCTCACAATGAGGGATCTTACCAGAGTGCCTTGTTACAAAATCTCCGCATACCTCTTCCCAAATCTAGACGCATTGAGAATGCCACTGAATATGTAAACCACAAAGTGATTGCCATTGGTGTACCAGAAGACATAGTTGATCTTCAGGCATTTGCTGCCAGTTCATCCTAAGATTTGGGCTGTGCACACCTGAAGTGTGCTCTACGCCTTGGCCGACCAGGTTCGAAACCCAGGCTAATTAGACTGTCTTTTTCGAACTCAACTGAGGCACATTCATATATTTTGGCCTCTGATAAAGCTAGGCGTGAAAGTCGGATTGCCTTCTGAACACGCTCTTGTCTTCCACCTCATGTCCACCCAAAGCTGCGTGCTGCAGCTTCCTTAAACCGCAGCTCGGCAGAACATGAAAGCTTTAGCCTATGTGATGATGGGCAGATATGGAAGTTTATTAAGGCTGGAAAAGAGATACTGACTGGTCTGAAAACACTGTACCCACAACAACTGACAATTAAAAAAATGAAAAAACTCTGGGGAATTAAATCAGAACAACCTGCCATCCCCTGCACATAATCATAGACTGGAATCAAGGTACAAATTGTTGTACTTGAATGTACGTAGTCTATTCAATAAGATATATCTTTTTGACTCCTACGTTAAGAGTATCGACCCTGACTTCATTACAGTCACAGAAACTTGGGCACATCCCTTACTCTGTGATGGGGTTTTCAGCATAACTGGCTTCATCAACAACAACCGACAACTGTGTCTTCCCCTACTATGCCTGTTGAAGAACAACAAAAAGCAACCATCAATAAAGAGTTTGAGGAAATACGGCAAATGATTTCCGCTTTAAGCCAAGAAATAGCGGGAATAAAATCAAGCATTTGTGTAGAACCTCACAATGAGGGATCTTACCAGAGTGCCCTGTTACAAAATCTCCGCATACCTCTTCCCAAATCTAGACGCATTGAGAATGCCACTGAATATGTAAACCATAAAGTGATTGCCATTGGTGTACCAGAAGACATAGTTGATCTTCAGGCATTTGCTGCCAGTTCATCCTAAGATTTGGGCTGTGCACACCTGAAGGGTGCTCTACGCCTTGGCCAACCAAGTTCGAAACCCAGGCTAAATAGACTGTCTTTTTCGAACTCAACTGAGGTACGTTCATATATTTTGGCCTCTGATAAAGCTAGGCGTGAAGGTCGGATTGCCTTCGGAACACGCCCTGGTCTTCCACCTCATGTCCACCCAAAGCTGCGTGCTGCAGCTTCCTTAAACCGCAGCTCGGCAGAACATGAAAGCTTTAGCCTATGTGATGATGGGCAGATATGGAAGTTTATTAAGGCTGGAAAAGAGATACCGACTGGTCTGAAAACACTGTACCCACAACAACTGACAATTAAAAAAATTAAAAAACTCTGGGAAACTAAATCAGAACAACCTGCCACCCCCTGCACATAATCATAGACTGGAATCAAGGTAGAAATTGTTGTACTTGAATGCACGTAGTCTATGCAATAAGATATATCTTTTTGACTCCTACGTTAAAAGTATCGACCCTGACTTCATTACAGTCACGGAAACTTGGGCATATCCCACACTCTGTGATGGGGTTTTCAGCATAACTGTCTACAACTTGTTTCATAAAGGCCGCGTTAATTGTTTTGGTGGCGGTGTAATGGTCTACGTCCGGTCATATTTTTCGGCAATTCGTTGTTGATTTGAACCAATCGCAGCAAGAAGTATTTTTCTGCAATATATGTATGACCATGTCAACACTGCTACTTGGAGTTGTTTACCATCCCCAAATTACCATGAGGACTCTTAACTTTGTGATATCCTCAGAGTTGCTGCCAGGAAAACAGCCACTTATGTTTTTATTACAGGGGGCTTACATGGGACCCTGAGATTGACTGGGAAACCTTTCGTTGTCTACAAAGTGCAAATGACTTTCTTGAGCTAGTGCTGGACTCGAACTGGTCCCAAGTAGTCACCTTCCCAACAAGAGGTGACAACACTTTGGATCTACTCTTCACCATTACTCCTGAAACAGTTATTAGTGTTACTACTGAGGAACCTTTAGGTGACTCGATCATACTATAATCATTTCCAATCTATCCCTCATGGGCAGTAACAAGAACCACAACCATCTCCAAACTGCTCACTTTGACTGGAATAAAGCAGATTGGAACTGTTACTGCACCGAGCTGCAACGTCCAAACTGGCTTGAGTTCTACGACTCTGGGGATGTCAACACTGTATCCAGAACATCCTGAACTCAATATGGACAGCATGTGCAGCACCAATGCTATGTAAGCAGAAAAAACATCCCAAAAGTGTAATTTGGGAGACTGCAGCAGTCCGTCTTGCCAGAAAAGAATGTTGTAACACTGAACGTGAGTACAAACTGCATAAATCAGATACGAATAGGAAAAAGCGAAATTAATCATCCAACCATCTCAAACAGGTGACAAAAAAGCAGTGCTTCAATTTGAGCAGCGCATAGCAACCAGCCCTGAGAGTAAGGTGTTCTGGAAGTATGTTCACTCAAAGCAGAGGCCTCACTCTTCAGTTGGTCCTCTTTGCAATCCCCACACAAGCCAGGTTACTGACGACCCGAAGGAATGCGCAGAATTAATTGCTGAATGCTATGCAGCCATCAGGCATTTTCACTATAGAAGACCAGAGTGTACCGTCTCCACCACCTCTGACATCGGATTCTATTACAACTATGGAATTTACACTTGAAATGCTGCGACGTCACCTTAAAAATAAACACAACCATGCCTCTCCTGGTTTTGATGGTGTTATGTACCTGCTTCTCAAACGTGGTGGGTACTTCCTTCTGCACCAGCTATCACGCTTCTTCCAATTCTGTCTGAACAATGGTGCTACTCTAGAACAGTGGAAAACTGCCAGTGTCATTCCTCTGTTCAAAAAGGGTGACCGCACATCACCTGTGAACTATCGTCCAGTCAGTCTTACTAGCTGCATTGCCAAACTGATGGAATCCTGTGTCAGAGAAATGCTTTGGAACTTCTGGAACTCTGTCTTATCCGACCCTCGCAATTTGGATTTATTCTTAACTCCAGCTGCTGTGATCAAATTATCAAGTTTCTTGAAGACATCACCCAGATCACTGATGGCGGCTCATGGGTGGATGTTGTTTACCTTGACTTTGCTAAAGCTTTCAATTATGTGCCACACAAAAGACTTATGGCAAAACTCTGCAATGGGTGTGAAGAATGATCTTTTAAATTGGTTGAAGTCCTTCATTCTCAGTCGAAGAGAGGTAGTCACAGTTCTAGGACAGCATTCCTCACCATATGAGATGTCATCCGGTGTGCCACAGGGATCTGTTCTTAGCCCCCTTTTGTTTGTGGCATATATTAATGATATAGATGCCAACTTAAAGAATGCCACAGTACTGAAATATGCAGATGACATCAAGCTTTATCTTGAGATAAAAAGGACAGATGCTGAACACTATAGATCTTGCCTGCAATCTGACCTGGACACAATGCAACAATGGATCACAGACTGGCAACTCAAGCTGGCTGTAGACAAGTGTACCACCATGCATTTTGGGAGTAAAAACCCAACATCCACATACTCCCTCCACAACACTAATATCAAGAAGTCTTCTTGTGAATGTGACCTGGGCATTACGGTCAGCAGCGATTTGCGTTGGACAAAGCACGTCTCTAAAATTGTCAAGAAGGCCGAGGGTGTCTTAGCATCACTCGGCAAAACCTTTGTCAGCCGCTCTCCAGCTATCTATTTAAAGCTGTATATAGTTACGGAGCGGCCACACTTAGAATTTGCATCACCAGTCTGGAACCCCTATCTTGCTCAGAACATTGACCACCTGGAAATTGTTCAGAGACGTGCAACCAAGCGAATACCCTCCATCAGGCATCTACCATACTCTGAACGCCTTGCCTCCCTGGGCATGGATACATTGAAGCTCCGACGCCTGGCAACTGACTTGGTAAACACTCACAAAATTATTAACCATCTTGCCAACAACAACCCTGAGTACCTTTTTGATTTCCATGTGTCTAACACACGTGGGCATGCCCACAAAGTCAGAAAACAGAAAAGCTCCCATGACTTTCGGAAACACTTTTTCACGCTCAGAGTTGTTGAAGCATGGAACAAACTACCTGCATCAGTTGTTAGCTGTCGAGACACTGCATCCTTTAAAAGCTCCATGCTTTCTGAGATTCACCAACACTACATCTAATATTCCCCCTCCATACAGACATACACATGTATATCATGACTCACACTATTGTACTATACATGCACCTTTGACGAGTTGTAGTGCACCTGAGAACTGTACACAATAATTTCATTATTATAAAGTTATTCTGAAATTTTGAAGGCAGTTTACCTACTTGGATCATTGATTTTCTCTCTTCACTTTTGTTTATTTTCTTGTAAAAGTCCTCATCATATAATTGTTTTAGGACTATATCCTTGTAGTGGTTTTTGTCCATGATTACGATTGCTCCACCTTTGTCAGTTTCTTTTATAATTATTTTAAGTGCATAGTACCAGCAGTTGGTCTGTAGGTATGTTGCATTTGTGGTTCTTCTCTGCAGCTGATCGTCGTAGGCAGGTTATGTATTCTTCCAGGTGTTTGAAATTCTTTTTTGTTTTTTACTAGTGATTCATCCTTGCATTCTACACCCTGGAACAATTCTCTGAGATGTAATTTTCAACAAAAATCCAAGTGTCTTTTATGAGGTCGGCTTGGTTGGTCTGGTTTTGGAGTGGGTGTAAACTTCAATCCATTTTCTAACAGTTTAATTTACTGTTGGCGCATGGCTTAGTGGTTAGAGCATTGGGCTTGCAATCGAAAGGTTGTGATTTCAATTCTCGGACCGGGTGATGTGTTGTTTCCTTGAGCAAGACACTTTATTTCACATTGCTCCAGTTAACTCAGCTGTAGAAATAAGATGATAGGACCGGGGTCCCTATCATTCCACTGCAAAAAAAAAGCACCCACCACTCACTGTAAATGAGGTTGGTGTTAGGAAGGGCATCCAGCTGTAGAAATCAAGCCAGAATCAGTTCCCGTATGAACAAGACAAGGTCAGCCGACCAGACTCTGCCCACAACAGTACAACCCGTCTAACCCATGCTAGCGTGGAAAAACGGACGTAAAACGGTGATGATGATGATGTGTTAATTTCTTGACGGATATGTTAATTTTTTGGGGTTCGTTTGTGTTTTTCCCCATCAAGTTCCACTTGAAAGGTGGTGTTTTTTTCTTTTTCCTTCATTTGGTGGGAGGCACCCTCTCCTAAAAATAATTTCCATTTGAGATAGGGTTGTTTCTGTTGTGAGGTTGAAATCTTCTGTTCGCTGACACTTTGTGTAGATAATTTTTTGAACAGGAGAATCTTATTTGTTAGTTTATATATGGGGGTCTTGTTCTTCTGTTTGGTCTTCATAGGTCTTTGATTTTGTTTCTGGTAGTTGTAGGGCTTTGATAAGATTTGTATCTTGTTTTGTTGTTCAATATTATATCTGTGTATAAATGTGCATTTGGGGTTCTTTGATCTCTGGTTGATGTTTACTGCATAAGAAATCTTGATTTCTTGTGTTTTTGATTTTTCCTGAATTTGAGGGTTTCTTATGGGCTTGTTCTTTGAATTTTATTTGGTCTTTCCCATAGTTCTTTTCATAGTGTTCTTGACTCCAACATCCTCTTCGATTTTAATTCCTTTCTGGTTATATCAATCTTCCATAGGTCAAAGAGTTTTTCATGAATATTGCCACTGTTTCTTTTATTAATTTCTTCTCAAATGGTGGTGTTGCACTTTTCAAATTTATCTTTGAATTTTGGTACTCTCAGGCGGAGTAGGGTGATTTAAGCCTCAAGTTTCTGGAGTGCTAGATTCAACCTTATTTTTGTTTGGCTCCGATGTTATTTCCTTAATTTGGAATCTTCTGTAATATTGTCTCTGATTTGAGGGATTCAGTGAAGGATTTTGAACGTGTGTTAGCCATTCTGACTTGTACAAGAATATTAGAAATGTGAGATCCTTGGTACAGTTAGGTATATTTGAAAAGAGGAAAAGAATGACGTCGCTTGTAGTTGGTATTTTATAATTTTGCTATGTAGATCTAATAAGTCCTTTGTTAACTTTGATGGGAAGTGTTTATATATATGTGTGTGCATTTGAACAATAATAACAGAAGCCAGGTGTAGGTAGAAAATTAGTTCATTGTTTTACGATCATTTCAGAGAGTTGATTGATTGATGGAGATCAATGTATCTACTAGCATGGTAGTGGTTAAATTACTACTCATTTCTAGTCTTGAAAACCCTGTTCAATCGGCCATCCTCCTCAGAAACACTAAACTAATTTTATTTACTAGAAGTATATAGACTCAAGAAATAGGGTATACAGAAAGATAGATGGGGCGTGTGGTATGACCGAATGGTTCCTGAAACTGGAGATGGTGGGGTTATAGGGTGCGTATAGAAGGATAGATAGTAAGAATACTAATAAAAAAAATTAAGATAAGAATTAATCATAAGGAGAAGAGGAGGGGAGAGGGGAAACTGAAGTACTTAGAGGAATTTTCACAAAGCGTAGTGGTGGTTGGATGGAGTTGCAGTGCGCACAATTCTTACATGTCAGGATTGGTACATGGATACTAAGGCAGACTTGTTGTGGCAGATATTTAACATAAGAATAAAGAGGGTCTGACACGTATGTGGTCAGGTGATTATGTCATCAGGTTGGTTCAGACTGCCTTGAGTATTGATTGATCTATATCACAGGTTACTGGTTTGCACAAAGACATGGACAGTCACACAATGGGGATATAAACATGTACAGATGTAGACACAAACCTATGCAGATAGCTCAGCCACTTGTGTATGTATTATGGCAGGGGGCACCTGAATGGCTTGGAGGGGCAGGTAAGGGTGGGTATAATCGAGACTATGTGGACACACGCAAGTGAAATTTTAAGGCCAGAAATAAAGATAAAAGTGAATAGCACCAGATGCATAGACATGCTCAAGAGATGCGCGTGCACAGGGGTTCAAATGGTCGTAGGGCAACGTAGTTGCTGTATGTCAGATTTCCATAGTACTGAGGCTTGTATTATTGTGACTTAGGTGTGCTCGGTTGTGGCTGAGTCGGTTTGTAGAATTTAAAAGTTTTTAGAATCTTGTGGTTGCATGATATGAGTTCCTGTTTTTTGTTAAGGAGTGGTAGCTTAGTGGTCCTTATTTGGTATATCTCCTGGGAACAGAGTGGGTACTCCCTCCTTTCTCCATTATATAATTTCACTTTTTCAGGACTTGCCATCCAGTGTTTGAGGTTATATTTGTTAATAACCTCTGCTGAAGTTGTATCGGCTAAGTTGGCATGCTTGAAAGTGTTAATGTGGGAATAATATCTTTTTTTTTTAATGAGTTGGCCATTGCTCCTATGTAAAATTGCATTTTGTCCTTTGTAGCTAGCTTGCATTGATACACCACGCCACTAACGAGGCACTTTTCTTTATTGCTGCAGTTGCAGTTTGGGATAGTGGGGTGGTTGTGGTAGCAAATGTTCCTGTGGGTTGTGATGGTGTTATTATTTGTAGTCACCTGTGTATATCGGGTGAGTTTCTTACGGTTAGTGTTAGTTGTGCAAATGTTGTCATTATTAATGTCGCTATTTGGGGCACTGTGTGGCGTGTTATGGGGGGGGGGGGGGGTATATGCTATGTTGTGATGCCCTGTAATTACTCTGTTCATGTTGGTGCTACTTGGGTTTGCTGGGCTGGGGTAATTGTTTGAACTATCCATGTTAGTAGTTGGGGTGTGGGTTTGTTTTAGGTACTACTGTAGTTTAGATGTGTTAGACACCTATTTTTAAGTGTATTAGTATTGTCAGTGGGCTTGTGGCTTCTGGGGTGTGGAGAGATTCTGCTAGCATGGAAGAACGGACGTAAAACGGTGATGATGATGATGAAAGTGGTTAGATTTCCTAATGTGGTGTTAGGTACATTTGTTGCTGCATTAGAGATATTGTGTGTTCTACTTAGATTTTTGTTGTGGATGTTGTGTGAGGGTGGAGGGTGTGATTGTCCGTTCATTTTTTCTGAGATTCATATAGTGGGTTCGTTATTGCTATGGATATTACGTGTAGGATGTGCAGTCGCGTAATCCATCATGGAGGAATTTGGTCTGGTGTTACTAGGTATGTAGGTTATCTTTTCACTATACCCATTTCTTTTCAGGGCCTCGTTATAGTAATCCACATTGTCCAAGAATATCTCCTCCATTGCTGATAGTTTAGAGATCCTCATAGAGATATTGTTTACCATACCAGTAGGTTTGTGGTCCGGTGGACATAGTGGATGTTGCCACGGGCGATAAGGGCTTGTGGATAGGTCCAGGAAGTTTACTTTTTTCGTATAGGTTTTGAATGTGATAGCGAGGTTGTACTGTTGGAAAAGTTCTCTAATTTGTTTTCTGCATCTTTCTATAGGTTCTATAAGTGGCATAGATTTTGTGTATGCAGTTCGTTGAGTTTATTCAGGATGGAACCCTTGGCAAATAATATCTCATAGCTTTCAGAGATACATAAACCACAGCCCCCATGTCCATCTGGAGTGTTTTCCATTTGAGGGTGAAGGGGATGGATTTCTTCTTAAGGTCCCATATATAGGAGAGCAGTGCAGTTTGGTTGGCTTTGACTGGTCTTCTGAAGGAGTGGGTGTGAGCATACAATCGTGTCTTAAAACTATTGGAAGTCATGCTGATATTTGTTTGCTTTTTTGTTGTTACCTAAAATGACATCGCATTTGTAAGCAATATTGTTCAGCAAGCATGTTTTCCAGTGGGCAGGTATCCTTGTTTGCGAAGTTGCACAATATCTCATTCCAGGCATGGGTTTTGGAATTTGTAGACTTATTCAGTTTAGAGATGTTAAGGTTGGCTATGTTCCTAGCTAGATTAAGTGTTGAGTAGGAAAGTGTTCCTGTTAAAGATAATATAGTACTTGTATTGTGTGGGTAAGTGTTTGTTTAATAATTTAAAGATCCTAGTTATTGGTGTAGACACCTCCCCGGGGAGGGGGAGGGGGTGCCAGCTAATTTGCCTGTGTCTATTTCTGTTAAGTGGTTTAGGTGTGCTCTCTATGTATGATCTTGTCCTTTAAGCAACTGCAGGCTAGGTCCTTGTTTATAGTAGTGGGCAGAAGCTCTAAAGATGTTATATTTTGAGGGTAGTTAGAGTTACATTAATATATTTAAGGTTTATGGTAGGGGTAGTAGAAGGAAGTGGTTAAATCTAAAGTAACGTCTAGAAAGTGAGCCCTAGCAATGTTTGACTCTATAGTGGTCTTGAGGTCTAGATTACGAAAGGTGCGTAGGTTATTCCAAAACCCATCAGTGATTCTGGGGTTCACTATGTGCAGGACAAAGAGACCATCATTGTGGTATAGTCCTCCGGTAATCCCAGTGAAGAGTTGCTTCAGTTTATGTAGGATGTACAGGCCCATAGGGTCACTTATTTCTGCAGAGTCACTTACTTCCGTGCTAACATCGAAGGGGGTATCACATTTTTGGTTAAGCCAATAAGATCCTTTGTGGTATAGGAAGGTTTTTCGTGCATGGAAGATCACATCGTACTCTTCATCAAAAATTTTAGTTAGTGTCCTAGTGTAGACAAGTGCATCTTTAAGCAGGGCTTTAGTGATAGAGATGTAATAATCCCCTATGTCAAGTTGTAGGAAGTGGGTGGTTCTCTTCTCCAGTAAATCCTGGAAACAAGTTATAACTTCAGATGTTCTGCTCAAGTTGGGGGAGTAGTGGAATAATTCTGTTGAGGATCTTTTTACTAATTGATCCTATGTTCTAGTGTGAGGGATTAATAAACTGGACAGTTTTCTGTGGAAGTTAGATTTGTGGTCCTTATGGGTGAAAGCTTTTACCTTTCAAGGTTCTGTCCGGTCGTCCACTTACAGGGTCTTGGTGATCTTGCCATCTGTATTTGCTTCAATTAGGGTCCCATCATCTACTTTCTTGTAAGTATTTGTTAAGGCATTTTCTGTCAGCCTCTGGTAAGTTGTTCTGTTGGAGGCAACATGGAGGTCAGGGGAACATTTCATAGTTTGAAGATCATCCTTTACATAGGCCTGGAATGGTGTGTTGGCTCTACAAAACTTTGTATTTTTAATCATTCCAAAGAGATCTTTAAATGGTTCAAGGAGGCTGTTAGTATTAAATCCGAACTCTCCATCGTTAGTAGATGCTACATCAGAATAACCGAAGAAGGCCCTCCACCGAATTCTCTTGATGTACTTGTATGTCTGTCGAATGAGTTTTTAAGTGTAGTATCATGGAGGCACATGGCTTAGTAGTTAGAGCATTGGCCTTGCAATCGAAAGGTTGTGAGTTCAATTCTCAGACCGGGTGATGTGTTGTTTCCTTGAGCAAGACACTTTATTTCACATTGCCCCAGTTTACTCAGCTGTAGAAATGAGATGATAGGGACTGGGGTCCCTATCATTCTACTGCAAAGTGGTCGTGGAGGTGCCACGGCAAAAAAAAAGCACCCAGCCCACACTGTAAATGAGGTTGGTGTTAGGAAGGGCATCCAGCTGTAGAAATCAAGCCAGAATCAGTTCCCGTCCCACCCTTGCAAGCAGGGAAAAGCGGATGTAAAATGAAATGATGAAATGATGATATCCTTAGTAGAATAGGGATATCCTTCATGGAAGTATCTGTACACACTTGTGTGTAACTCATACTTAACTCCTGTATATATATATATATATATACATACATATATGTATGTGTGTGCGGGTGTGTTTATATATATATATATATATATATATATATATATATAAATATATAAAAGGAAAAGAATTACCCTGGTTCTTTGATAGAGTGAAGAACTAGCAAATGTGGCTGTAATAAAAAGTAAGGCACATGAGTATTGCTTTCAGAATGATTTCTTTTCTTATCCTTTAACAACTTATTTACAATTCAGAATATGAAACCAATGTTTATACACTTATAGTTCTGAATACATTGAAACCACCAAGGGCTGTGCTAATAATCACACCTGGCATTTGCCGATGCCAATGCACTTCTTTGATTTCAGTTTGCCCTTGATGTATAAAAAGCAACTGTGCTGGGATGTCTGCGTCCTCTTGGCTTTTATTGCTTTCATCTGTGTCTCGTTCAACAGCCATATCCCACAGAGATATCATGTTATCATCACCAGATGCTGAAAACACACTGCTGTCAGTTGGATGCCATTCTACAGATGTGATAGGTGCACTATGGTGTTTGAACATAGCGCTTGGTTTGTGATGCTGAAACAGAATCACGATTTCTTTTAGATTAACAAACAATATGTTGAAACATTTCAACTCTTTTGATACCAACCCACCTGAAACTACCCCTGATTTTATAATACAAAACTGCCTGTTTTAAAGTATTCATATTTAAACTAAAACTTTACATGATATTATATAAGAAACTTTTGTTAAGAAATGTTCTAAACACCAGCTTAATGAGAATGTTAAGCCATGACTAAATTCCTCCAAATTTTCAAAATAAATTGAAACATATGCTGTATATTTCAGTAGAAACATAAGAAAAAGTTTAATCACCATAATAGCATCTCAGTATTGCTCCTGATAAATTTAACATTACTCGGCATTTTAACTCAGAACCCAAAGCGCCAGAAAAAATACTATAAGCCCTCCTATCCAATAGTCTTGGGATTTCATCAATCCGCTCTGTGAACTGGTACTATATTTATGGACCCTTAAATTTGTCGCCTTACATGTGATTAGAAGAATTGATTGAGCAAATAAAAAAATATACAGATAATTTTGAGAGTGAAGACATTTTTATCAAGATCTTTTAGATAAGTTATGGCAATGGTGATACAGTGTTGACTTTTGAGATAAAACTTTTAGGTTGTTACGCCAAATTTGAGGCCTTGAGGCTATGTTACAAAATACAGTGAAATTCTGTTATAACAAAATTCATGGGATATAGAAAAAAATTTTTGTAACGAAAAATTCTTTATAATGAGATCAACCGAAACAAATAGAGTGTTTGTTATTATGGTATTCATTATATCAGAGTTTTACCTGTATTTCCAATTTAATACCCTAGCTGACAAATAGATTATTTTTATACACAGATGAACATGGTTTTTAAGCCAGCAATTTGATAAATGTTAGATAAACATTACAGACAGACATTTTCAATGATGTACAATGTAAACCTTAGTATTTATAAGAAAATATTCCTTATTTACAATATTTATTTTACAATTTTTCAGAATTACTCACTTGAAATTGACGAAGATCCCAGATTTTGATAACTCCGTCATCACCACCAGACACCAAGAAAGGATCATTCTTGTTCCAATGAATCACATTAACATCAGCATCATGAGCACCAGAACATGTCAGCATACAAGCTTTGTTTGGTGCTACTCTGGCATCCCAAATTTTGATACTTTTATCAACAGAACATGAAGCAAATACCTTTACCGAGAAAAACAAAACATTCAATATATTAATGTATTGATGATGAGAATACAGAATAGAAAGGAAACATGAACAATGTGTTTTAACCCTTTAGCATTTACATTACTCTATATATAGTATTGTATTTTCAATGTAAAGGCTTTATCCCACGTAATATCGAATCTATGAGATTTTGATATTTATTTTGAGAACAATACCTTAACATAAATATGAGCAGCTGGTTTGGCGATGGGAGAATTCTGGCCGGATACAGCCGGTTTAAATGTTAAAGGGTTATGGCCTGGCCATGTTTTACAGCTGTGCGCCCTTCCTGGTACCAACCCTTTTAGTTGCTTTTAATGATATGCATGGATATGGTGCATCCATTCAAAATTGGATAAACCACCCCATGATTAGGGTATTTGGCTGAAAACTATAAGGTTATGAGTTTGATTCCTGGACCCAGTGGTGTGTTGTACTTTTTAGCAAGATGCTTCATTTCACACTGCTTTTCATAATAGGACTGGGGTTCCCTGTTAACCCCACATTTAATGCTGTATGTCATTAACCCTTTAGCATTACACTATACTTACTATTATATTTTCACGGTAAACATTTTATTGCACATAAAAATCTATGAGATTTTGAAATTTATTTATTTTGAGAAGAATACCTTAACATAAATATGAACAGCCAGTTTGAACAGAAAGAGGTGAGAAAACAGGCTAGATATGGCCAGTTTAAATGCTAAAGGGTTAATACATATATACTGAACATTTATGTAATTAAATCTTAGGAATAAATTATTAAAATCTATTCTTTTATTACTTCCACATGTCAGTAATCAACATAAATTATAGGATTCCTCTCATGTAAACCATTAATTTATCAAAATGCCAATTTCTGTTTGTATGCTCATTCATATATCTAGTAAACCTGGTATATATGATATATCCATCTTGGACTTCAAAAATTAAATATGTTCAACATTATTGCTGTCAGGGGTCCACAACTTAATAATAATGATAAAAATATTGAAATGTTACTTTGGAGAGAGAGATGCCTATTTGATTGCTAGGTCTGAAATATATCAGGACTAATATTTCTATGGTAACATTTCTTCAATATTTTTGTTATTGTTATTATTCATATCTAATATTCGAACTATAGCCTTCTATAACAATCACTACATATACAGGGCGACCTCAAAAACATCCCAAGCTTGATTATCGCATTGATGTTTGCTGAGCAACAAAAGGGGTACACATCGAGAGTCTATGATATCAACGAATACCACATGAAACTGTGTTAGTTTATGCAACTGTAGCCACTAATATTGTAAGAATATTCATTTAAGTTTTCATATTATAAGTATTTGAAATCAAGGAGTGTTTTTGTGGTCACCCTGTATATATCCAGAAATAAGGCTTGGTAAAAGGAACCTGGCCTAGGTTTTGTAGTGTTACAAAACCAGAACTGCATGATTGTAAAAAAGTTCTAAATGACACAGCCTTGCCTGCACTCTAAAATTATTAATATGAGTGAAGTTTGGACACCCAGAGACACACTCATATATTCAATCATTTTGAATGGTTTTGTTTCTCTTCTGGTCATACAACACATTTCTATTGATTTCTAGGAGTTGCTTTAGTTCAATATTGATCATTCTAGTTGAAGAAGATTGTTTAAGTTTCATCACCATCATGATATATCCTCTTTCCATGCTTGTACATTATATTTTGGGAATGGCGTCTGATTGGATGCCCTTCCAGATATCTACCACTTTAGGGAGTATACTGGGCACTTTTTATCTTGACGCCAGCATTACTCCTTTATAATCGTTTGTACAGGTTATATTTTCATCAAGAAAGAAACTCACATTGGCTTCTGTGGGTGACCACTGGATGTCCTCTACAGAGGCTGTGTGGCTCCTGTAGGGTCGTTGTTCAACAACCCAACTAGATTCAGATTTCAGCTTCCAAAGATAGATATTTTTGTTGCAATCACCTGTTGCTAATTGACCTGAAAATGAACAGAACAGGTAAATTGGTGTCATTTATGTCTGAAGAAAACTGGAAAAAAAATAAATTTACAAACTAAACCAATTTCTTAAATTATGTAAATTGACAAAGTACAATTTGCTCCCATTCATAACTGTGTAGAGGTGCATGGCCTAGTGGTAGGGGTGTTGGATCATAATGTCATAGGTTCAATTCATGGATTGGGTTGTGTTCTTGAGCAAAACACTTCATTACATGTTGCTCCAATATAGTCAGCTGAAAATGAGTACCAGAAATAGCTGGGTTTTAACTCTGTGATAGACTGGTGTCCTGTCGAGGGGAGGTTTTGTACTCTCAGTCACTTAACGCCATGGAAACCGGAATAAGCACTGGCTTGATGAGCCTCTGTGCTGGAGACAGACTTTAAACTTTTTTTTAGACATAATAACTATATAAATTCTAATTGCAATTTGGATTTTCAAAAGAATAGGAAGTATATCTTCTACTTTACTTTAATCAACTATACAGTGGTAGTAAGCAGCAACAAGGCATGCCAACAGTTAATAACAATTGTATAACATGCTTTTTAATTGATCAATGAGAAATTTCTATGGCAACTAAATACATAAGACAATAAAGCACCACCAAACTCTGGGAGGGCTCTGTAGAAACAGTAGACAGCTTTTGCTACCTAGATGACCGAATTAACAGTGGAGGTGGGTGTTCGGAAAGTACAGTAACCAGGTTAAGAACGGGGTGGAAGTTCAAGGAGCTACAGCCACTGCTAGCTGCAAAAGGCTTTTCCTTCAAAATGAAAGGCAGACTGTATGATGCGTGCATACGAACAACAATGCTACATGGTAGTGAGACCTGGGCATTGTGTGTAGAAGACTTGTGCAGATTATAAAGAAACAAAGCTTGCTTGCTCCAATGGATGTGTAATAGTAACATACGCGAATGGCAAAGCATAAACGAATTGAGAGAGAGAGAGACTGAACATAAGAGGAATGCTGTGTGCAGGAAAGGAGGCTCCGTTGGTATGAACATGTGATGTGTATGATGGATGACAGCTGCATAAAAAGGTGCAGAAAACTAGAAGTCGATGGAAAAAGCAGAGTGGGGAGACCCAAGAAGACCTGAGATGAGGTGATAAAGGCCAACCTTACCCAATTGCACCTCTTAAGAGCAATGACACACGACCGTGACCTCTGGCATCACGCAGTAATACAGAAGACCCGACTTCCCACGAGTACAAGCCGAAGCTGAAGCATATAGGCAATATGCCCCCTTCTCCCCCCCCCCCCCCCCACTGCAAAGTGTATGTGCAGGCGCCACGGAAAAAAGGCACCCAGCACTCACTATGAGGTTGGTGTTAGGAAGGGCATCCAGCTGTAGAAATCATGCCAGAATCAGTTTCAGTATGAGGAAGACAAGGTCAGCTGAACGGACACTGACCACAACAGGAAACCCTGTCTAACCCATGCTAGTGTGGAAGAACGGACATAAAACGGTGATGATGATGATGATGATGATGATGACGGATAAAATAATTTAGGGTAGCATTTTCTTACATGAGTTATCTTGTTATCAGGGCACAACACATCTTTGTGGTGATGAGATATGTTTAAGGTTTAAAATCATGATCCTGAACTGTACATTAAATCCTTATCATCACCATTTATCGTCCATTTTTCCATGCTAGTCCCGCTATGATATAAGCCAGATCAGCTGATTTGTCTTGCTCATATAGAACAGTTTCTGGCTTGGTTCTACAGTTAGATGCCTTTTCTAATGAATGCTAACTACATTTACAGTGTGAACTGGATGCTTTTTGTTACGACACCAACAATTCCAATCCTTTCATAATTTGACACCATTTCCAACAGTTATTACAACTTATACTAGATTGGTCATTTTATCAATTGCAGTTATTAGTTCAACCCAATCAGTCATGTAGATAGGCTCTACAAGACAAAACCCAGAAGCATTCATATATGTTTGAAACAAATGTATAGTTTCTAAGCATACCTTATACTAATAATGAGTTTTACTTGACATAAAATGGGTACAAGGGGCATTGCACTAAAATAGCTTTTCTTTTTATATTCTAAGGTGTACAAATACTAAATGGTGTAGTGACTAGTCTTGTTTGATCAATTCCTTAACGAAAACAGCACATAAAAAGAAAGCGAAAATTGATTTTTGAAAAAAAAAATTAAAAAAAAATAAAATAAAATTTATACCAGGAGTGGTTGGAGACCAATCCAAAGCATATCCTTCTATTTGGTGTCCAGGAAAATTGAAAACTGGATCTGGAGATATGCAGTTCCTGATATAATAACTCAATTTCTCTGTATCATTGAGAGCTTCATAGGGTTTAGATAAATCCCATATATATACTTTGCCATTCATTGACCAAGTAGCAGCAAACTTCTTGTTGTTTATGTCTGTTGCCTGAAAGATAGGGGTAAAAAAATAATGATTCATTAAATACTGTAAATAATAAATCAATGTACTGATTGAATCACTCATCACCATTATCATTTGAACAGTTTTCTTAGCTAGAATTGTCCCATATACATACTACCAGCATACAGAGTATCTGTGCAACAGTTGAAATGATTTACTTTACCTAAGACTGAAAGTATAAAAACTACTTTAGATTAAAATGAGTTGACATTTCATTAAATACATTCTGTATTGTTTTCTTCAATACGAAACCACCTAAAACTATTCATGATTCTACAATTCAAAACTGTTTATTTTAAAGTGTTTATATTTACCTAAAAGACATTCTATCATAATTTATGCTAGAACCTTAGTTAGGTTACATTCAAAATATCAACTTAATGAGAAAATTAGGAAGAGGCTATGTAGCCGGTCCCAGTAAAATAGACTCTCAGGCTATTTAGTCTGTAAGAGTGTCAGACAAAATGAGTTGTGGCTCGATTAAAGACAATTTGAAATCTTTTCCACCATCAATTGTTAAAAAACAAGTTAAATTCATTTTGTCATCATATCATTATAATTCTGCTTGTTTTTAATCCATTTGTAACGTACCGAGCGCTTTAGTTACATACATCTGAGTTCCATGGTTTAAGAATTTTAGCAGAGTCAAATATTTTTGAAAGTAAGAATTTTAGCAGAAAGTCAAATATCTTCGAAATTAAGAATTTTAGTTAAAGATAGTAGTCACTAGTGTTCTAAAACACTATTTATTATTTAGTGATAAAATTGCAATTACTCTAATTCGATTAACACATCCAGGGTGGTTGATAGTGGTCGTTTCTAGATCTGGTTTTTCATCTTCATCTTCACTTTCCGAAGAATCCGAATTGCTATCATCATTGGCTTCTTTTTGTTTAATACGATGTAAGTTATTCATTTTCACCACAGTAATAATGTTCTTATGATCCTCAACTGACTGACTTCCAGCCACAAGACTAAGAGTTAGAGGAAATTCTTCTCTATTGGAACCAAGATCATCCGATAAAATATCAAAACTGAGACACGGCGAGTCTAGACAAAATAGAAAGAAAAATGAAACAATGAAGAATGAGAATAATGATTGAAGTTCAATAAATACTGAAAACAATTATTTCTACTTTAGGTACAAGGCCAACAATTTTGGGGGAGGAGGAAGTCGTTTAAATCGACCCAAGCGCATTACTAGTACTTTATTTTATCGACCCCGTAAGGATGAAAGGCAGAACTAATACCGGCGTGATTTGAAATCAGAACGTAAATGGCCGTAACTATGTGCCACGAAGCAGAGTGTCTGACGCTCTGTCGATACTGCCAATCCACCACCTTCAACTGAAAATAATTGTTTCTATTTTTTGCACAAGGCCAGCAATAACCCAGTACATTACTGGTACTTTATTTTATCGACCACGTAAGGATGAAAGGCAAAGTTAACCTCGACGGGATTTGAACTCAGATCGTAAAGGGACGTAACTCTTTGCGTCAAAGCATGGCGTCAGACCCTCTACTGATACTGCCATGAAAATAATACTTAGCATTAAGTTAGTTAAAATCTTTCTCGAGCCTTAGAGGTACGTAAAGCCGAAACTTAACCCGGTTCCATGTGGTGTTAAGCGACTCATAGTACAAGACTCCCAGCCCACCGCCACAGTAGGAACTGATACATGCGAAATAAAACTCTGTCTGGGAATTGAACCCTTACTAGGCCACGCATAGTCGAAAATTAAAGAGGTATATGCCTAGCAGACTGAATTTATCGACACTTGATAACGCTGCAAGCGTATTAGCATGCCTCAAAATATTCTGTTGACCCATGTGATGTGCGGCCGATTGTCGCACTTGGTGGTGAATTGATAGTTGTTTTTGTTTCCTTTCTCTCGCTCTGATCACATATTTTGGTGCGTTGTATTTGTGAGGTTCCTAGCAATAATTAATTGTATTTGTTATGTGTTTATATTTTCATTCTAAAAGAACTGGAAGTAATTTGTAATGTTTATGTATATATTTAAAATGTATATGTATTAGTGAGATGAAAATGAAAGCTATTAGTGGCCGAAGTAAAGAGAAACACCAGGATTATACAGTATGGTTCCGAGTTCAAATAAGGTGAGTGAAGTTGATTGATAAGACACGTTGTAACAGTAAAAAATGTAGTCTTTATCAACAATGCCCTTACGATAAATTCCTATCCTTTACAACAAAAAAATAGTACAAAACAATTCAGATGTTTTCTTTAATGAAACATAAAAGTAATGTATGTAAAGGTGAAGATGATCAATTAATATGATTACATAAAATATTGTTGATAAAAAACGAGGCGTTCAAGCATGAACAATTATTGTCTTCAAGAGAAATATGTCTAAAAGCAAATTGATCATATCAATAGTAAATTCAACAGTCAATATAATTGTTTCGCTACTTTTCGGTAAGCAACAGAAAAACATTACTGAGTCTAAAAACTTAACGCTAAATTCCAATGTTTTAGTTACAAATATACAACATACCTAAATCTGCTTGATGATACATGATATATGCAGTCTCATCAAATTCTAAATCCCCCTGTTCATCCTCTTCAACATTATTCTCTGTCTCCATATCATCCATTTCAGAATCGTTGCTTCCTCCGATACCATTAGCTTCTTCCATGTCAGCCATCTTACTACACGTGTCTCAAATTGACATAATGCGCATGTCCGGAAAACTAATTCTCTTTGCGTGAATTACCACGACTCAACAAGTTACCCCCACATATTACCTCTGGCTCTGTTAGAAATAGTAGCAAAATCTCTCACGAATAATATTAAATGTCTTGGAAAGGAAGAACACATTCAATAATATAGTGCTCGACAAAATAGTAGAGTGGTCGCGGCTGGATCAAGCTTGACTAGAGAAACAGATTTTCTAACTCGAACTACTTCCGCCTCTTCGTTGATTAATGCTTACTAGTGTACGGAAACTCTGGGGAAGTTTATGCTTCGCTAAAAGTCTAAAGTCTGTCTCGAGCCCGGATGTTCATCAGGCTAGTGTTTATCTCGGTTTCCGTGGCGTAAAGCGACTGAATGTACAACACTCTTTCTGGCACTACAACGCTATTAGCTGTCAGTCCAGTGGAAAACAGGCGAAGGTGACGTCACTCGTCAACATCGTTTATTTCCGTATTACTACCACGCTTAAGTGGAGTTTTCACGCGTTTTTTTTGAGAGAGAGAGGGAAGACTTAAAAGGGCCAAATTAGAAAACAAGTCATGGTTATAAAGCATATCGATGTAAGTGGAGTTACTTAAATGATAATATAGGTGGCCCTTAAAAGGGCCAAATTAGAAAACAAGTTATTCATAAATTTAAGTTTTATAATCAAATTTTTTTCACCAACAAATATGACAGCTAATAGCGTTGTAGTGCCCGCATTCTGTATCTTTACGTATATTGCGCATAGATACGAGGGTTGACAAAGATACTCTCATGGAATGTGACCAAATGAGGTTTATTTTTCAACATAGTCTCCCTTGCGTTCCACACACTTCCATCGGTGTTGCAGTACTGAGATCAATGTTTTCCTCGGTAGTGGCAGTTGTAGGACGTCCAGACATTGGGTCATCTTCAAGAATCCCCTATCCTTTCCTAAATTCGGCTGCCCACTTTTGCACTATGGAAAATTGTGGTACAATATTGTAAGGTCTGCTTATAGCATTATCCATCTTTCAAAAATGAAGGTCCACATTTCGTCGACTTCAATACATTTTATTACATGTTATTGTATTGTAAACATTAACTTTTATGGAAATTTTATTACAAAATTTCAATTTAGTTCGATTTTTTGTAATTTATTTAACAAACATGGAAAAATAAGAAAAAGAATAAAATAAAAAATAATTTGATTGCCTTTAATAAAGAAGATAAATAGAGTGGAACTGATTTCCAGGTCATACTAATGAAACAAGGTTTTTTCCATTACTGATATTATCTGTCTGCCGCAAGTCCTGGTAGAAGATGCTACACGAACTAAAGTATTTTACTGAAGGACGCAGCATGCTGCAAGATCGAAGAAACGAGCCCATGCCTTTATAATGGTTAGTCCAGTACCGTAACCCCTACGGCATGTGCCTTCACAGAGGAAAAGTAAATCATATTATAACAGATTAGATGGGTACTATGTTAGATATTACTATGTGTCATATTATACCAAAGAGGAAGTGTGCTGTATAATAAACATTGATATCAGGTTGATTCAATAACTACCCGGTCCCAAATATGAACCCATGAACTTATGGTCGTCAGTCAAACACTTTAACCATTGTATGTATGTATACACGTATGGATGGATGGATAGATATATGTATGTGTGTATACATGTATGTATGGATGGATGGATGTATGCATGTATGTATACATGTATATATGTTAGTATGTATGCGTGTATGAGAACAACTGGAAGGACTTCAGGAGCTCGGTCTATGAGGCTTCAGCAGAGGTCCTTGGCTTTGTCACAAGAAAACAAGGACTAGTTTGATGAGAATGACCAGGAGGTCAAGGCTCTGCTAGACAGAAAACAAAAGGCACTTGATGCAGTTCTTAAAGGTGGTAGCTCTGTTAGTGACAATTATGAGCGTTACAGACAGGTAAAGAAGGAAGTGCAGGTGAAACTCAGGGCTATGCAAAATACCTGGTGGAGCAACAAAGCAGATGAAGTTCAAGTGGCATCTGACGGCAACAATGTAAAACTGCTGCACTTTCTACTCACAGAGGTGTATGGCCCTTTCAGCTCTCCAGTGGCCCCTTTGAGATCGAAAGATGGCAAGAAATTACTGCGTGACCCAAAAGATACTTGACAGATAGAGAGATCACTTTGATGAGCTCTTAAACCAGCCATCCCAGGTTGATGATGATTTCATTTGTTCCATTCCTATTGAACCAGTGAAGCATATGAGATGGCTAATGTATCTTCTCTTGCAGAGGGGACTTCTGTTGTGCATAAGCTGAACTGTGGTAAGTCTTCTGGTATGGATGGTCTGAGTGGAGCGGTTTTGAAGTGTGGTGGTGAAAACTTCACGCAGCGCCTGACTGACCTCATGAAAATGGTGAGGGAAGATGAGAATGTCCCACAAGAAGGATGCGCTCATGGAAAGGACGGCAAGGACAAATGTGACAATTATCATGTCATATCCCTTCTTTCAGTAGTTGGTAAAGTTGTGTATTGATGGATAGATTGATCCCAAGAGTTGCTCAGAATGTGTTGCCTGAGTCGCAGTGTGGGTTCAGAAACGAAAGAGGAACAGTGGATATGATCGTTTCTGCTCGGCAGCTGCAAGAAAAGTGTATCGAACAATGTATGGACCTTGTAGCAGTAGCCTCCCTTGTTGTGACTCACAACCCCAATAGATTAACATCTAGACGGGAAGTAGAACCCTTTCTGTAACTTCCGGCAGAGCCCTATAAAACGAATAGCTTTCGGCTCTCTCCCTCTCATTTGCCCTACCGGCGCCTGCCAGCCGCGTTTGCCTGGCAATCAAAACGGTAACTACTAACTTTTACAACCTTTACCAGGTCTTTGTTGACTTGACAAAGGCCTTTGACACTGTCAATCGAACTGACATGAAGGCTTTGGTCAGTATTGGTGGTAGCATCTCTGAACCAATATCAGTTGAAAATGGAGTGAAGCAGGGGGACATTCCGGCTCCAACTCTGTTTTCCTTATATTTTACGATAGTGTTTCTCATGGCATTCAAATATTGTTCTCATGGGGTTTACATCAGGTATCGCACTTCAGGAAGGTTGTTCAACACCAGGCGCTTTGGTACAAGCACAAAGGTTTTAACATCTATAATCCAAGAGTTTTTGTATGCAGACGACTGCGATCTTTTTGCACACTCACAAAGTGACATGCAGCATATTATGAACTCTTTTTCTGCAGCTTGCAGCACTCTGGGCATCACAATAAGCTTGGAAAAGACTGTTGTGATTTATCAGCCAGTACCTGGAAACGAGTACACTGCACCAAGTGTGTACATGTACGGAAAGAGGCTAAAAGTTGCTGACAAGTTTGTTTACTTTGGTAGTACGTTGAACACTTCATGCACACATGATAATGAAATATCCTTAAGAATCAAGAAAGCCAGTGGTGCTTTTGGACGGCTGCATCAACGTTTATGGTCCAGACAAGGTATCACTATCGAAACCAAGGTGAAAGTGTATCTGACTTGTGTCGTCTCCTCTTTACTTTATGTTTGTGAAACGTGGGTCATATACAGAAAGCACCTCAAGGATCTGGAGAGATTACACCAACAATCTCTTCATAAGTTACTTGGGGTGTGGTGGAAAATGTTCGCCAGTGATTTAGAAGTTCTAGAACGGAGCAGGTGCGTGACTATAGAGAGCATAATCTTTCGGTATCGGTTGAGGTGGTGCAGTCACGTGGTCCAGATGTCTGATGATCGTATTCCAAAGCAACTTCTCTATGGAGAACTGTGTGAAGGAAGGCGACCACCACATAAACCAAAAAGGCGGTATCAGGGGCACCTTGGCTTGTGCTGGAATTTCATCTGACGAGCGTGTGAAGTGGAGACGTTTGATCAAGTCAGGTGGTGAACACTTTGAAACTCGTCAGAGAACACCTAACACTGAAAAGGAAGGTGAGGATTGAGACTGTTCTGAACTGCCTGCTGTTGAACATCATCTGGTTTGCCAGCACTGGTCGAGTCAGCCTGAGCAAAGCTGGTTTGATTAGACATGGACAAAGTCATATCAGTAGACCTCATGTAGATTATGATCTGAAAAGGTGTAAGAAATGTACAAGTATGGGAGGTCTTAAAAGATACATGTGAACATACAGCCATAACAAAGCAATGGAAGGTTTCGGGGGAGCCTAAAGTTGCCATGTGTGTGCCAGAGGGTGCAAGTATTTGGCTGGTTTAAAGAGTCACATTTGTGCTTCACATTTTTTAACATTTTATCGGGCGATGGCAATACTTGAACACGAGTTTGCAGCCATCATGTAGTATGTATGTATGTCAAGTCACTATTCAGTGCTACTGGTAACATGTAACCCAGTACAACCTGTTGCATGGTCGGGTCGTCGGTAACTAAACCGGCAGCCCCACCAAGAGTCAACGGCCATCCAAAAGTGTGTAATTATGTATATACACATGTACATATGTATGTATATATATATGTGTATATACGTGGGTGCATGTGTATGTACATGCGCGGGGACATAGAAATAATCGGGCTGAACACCTGATCGCGTGGTTAAACCACTGGAAGTGAAGGACCCCTAGCCTTTGTCAGGGCATTCTTCTAGGAGAAGGCAACTCAGGAAACTGGGTTAACTCCGATATAAAACCTGCGGCTCAGTAGTTACCGATGATGTTGATATTTTCTTCTTTTCGGGTTATAGCTACTGTCGCTCAGAGAGTGGGATTGGCTCAGTGCACAGTCTTTCCTCATTTAAAAAAATATCTTCATGCACAGGCATTGCACGATAGAATTAATTAATAATTATTAATAATGGTATATCGTGCAATGGCCATACTCAATAACGAGGGGGCAGCCATCATGTATGCATGTATGTATGTGTGTGTGTGCGTGCGTGTGTGTACATATATATATATATATGTGCATGTGGGTGTGTATATATATATCTCCATATACATATTTATTCAGCTGATATAGGCTGGATTGGTTGGAATATTCTCATGCAAATTCTTTCTGCTCTGTTAAATCGAAACAAATCTTGACTTTTTATTTGAGGTTTTCTATATAAGAGACCGGGAGACCATGTTGATACTATGAAGGCCATTTGTCCTAAGCCGCCTGGACTATTGCTCCCAGCTGTGGTCACCCCATAGTATCAAACTAACCACGGAACTTGAGACAATCCAACGAAGCTACACCAAGAGGATTGCATGATGAAGGAGATGAGCTACTGGGAGAGGCTAAAAGAACTGAAACTCTACTCCTTGGAACGAAGACGGGAGAGATACGCAGTGATATACATATGGAAAATCCTGGAGGGACGAGCGCCAAACTTTGGTATTGAGAGCGGGACCAACCCTCGAACAGGACGTCACTGTGTGGTGACAAAGGTCCCGTCTTCCACATCTAGAACAAGAAGCAGATATTGCAATAGACTGGTGTTCAAAGGCCCTCAACTCTTCAACAAACTGCCGAGGGATTTGAGAGATCTACATGGTGTGGCCGTGGATATTTTCAAGAAACTTCTCGACACCCTGTTATCCAGGATCCCGCATGAGCCCACATCATGGTACAAAGGTAACCTAAGGGCAGCAGCAACGAACTCCCTCTTACATCAATGGCCAGCCAACACAGGCTGGAGATAGAATGTGTAGCAACAAGGGCAGTGCCCAATCATGGTCTCAGTCGGAAGGCTGGAACATCTAAAAGAGTATATATATATATTTAATATAGAAATGGCTTCAACAGGACTAGAACTGTTTCATTCGGAGGAAATCATCAGAAAAGACGACTGTCAATGTAATATGGTGGTATTTATACATTTTCTGGTGGTAGGGGAGGGTAGTAAATTGATGCTAAGTAGACAAACACATACACATTGACAGACTCAGACTCAGAAGCTCCCGCGTCTTGCGACGCATGAGGCAATCATAGTGTTCCACCGCGTTCGGTCAGCAGCCAGTTGCACAGCGTCCCGCCATTGTCTGTTTGTCGCTCGCAGGTCCCTCTCAACAGTCTGGCACCAGTTCATTTTGGGTCGCCCTCTCCGTCTGCTTCCCTGCAGTCTCTCTGGGGGAAGTCTCAAAGCGTGCCCAAACCAGCCCAGGCGTCACTTGCAGATTGCAGAAGAGACCAGCTGCTGATTGGTGTGGTTCCTGACTTCCTGGTTTGTTACATGGTCACTCCATTTAATCCCCAGGCTCTTTCGCAGACACCTGGAATCGAATGCGTCCAACTTCTCTTGGCTGGTCTTAAGGTGCCATGTTTCACTTCCGTACAAGCATACGTGGCATGGTAGACCAGAAACTGAGAGAACAACAGGCAGGGTTCTGACCAAAACGTTCCTGTGCAGAGCAGATCTTTACGTTACGCCGCATCATTGAGAGGTACAACGAATTCCAGAGGCCCCTGCTGTCAGCTTCATCGATTTCTCCAAGGCATTCGATAGCATTGATCGACCGTCACACTGACAGGCACTCCTAATTTTCAAGATTCATTTATTCCAAACAAAGGGTTTTCATTGAGTGGCAATATTAAAATGCTCTGCTAAAAGATATAAATATGTGTGTGTGTGTGTGTGTGTGTTTGTGTATGTGTGTATATATATATATATATATATGTGTGTGTGTTTGTGTGTGTATATATATATATATATGTGTATGTGTGTTTGTGTATATATATATATATATATGTGTGCTTGTGGTCTTATATATATATATATATAAGACCACAAGCAGGAGGAGAGTGACTTGGTGGTGGAACAATAAGGTAGATGAGGCAGTTAAGGCCAAGAGACAGGCATGGAAAGAATGGAAGAACGGGGGAAGCAGGGTACATTATATAGAGAGTAAGAGGGAAGCTAAGCGACAAGTATACTTAGCTAGGAGGGAAGCAGAGGATAGAAAATTCAAGCATGTTTTGCAACGTGAGGACCAGAAACAGGTGTTCAAGATTGCGAGGCAGTGTGTCAGAGAGAGTTGTGATGTCATTGGAGAGAAGTGTATCCGGAATGATAAAGGTGATCTTGCCCTCACAAGTGCTGAGAAGAAAGATGCATGGAAGAGTCATTATGATAGATTACTAAATGAGGAGAATGCATGGGAAGAAGAGACCCTACCCCAAGTAGACCCTATAGAGGAGCCAGCAGTACAAGTCAGCAGCAACGTAGTAAGTAAGGCAATCAAAGATATGAAGATGGGGAAGGCAACCGGTCCATCGGGTATAGCTGCCGAGATGCTGAAGGCATCTGGGTCTGTAGGTCACACTATAACCACACGTATTGTTAACCAGGTAATACTAGAAGGTGTCATACCAAAAGATTGGTGCAGTAGCATCATTGTCAACTGCTACAAAGGTAAAGGTGATGCACTAGATAGAGGAAACTATAGAGGTATAAAGCTGATGGACCAGGTCATGAAAGTAACAGAAATAGTTATAGCACAGTTGATTAGGGACCGGGTGAAAATAGACGAGATGCAATTTGGGTTTGTACCAGGAAGAGGCACCACTGATGCCCTCTTCCTTGTGAGGCAGCTACAGGAAAAGTACCTAACTAAAAGTAAGCCACTCTACTTGGCATTCGTCGATCTCGAGAAAGCCTTTGACAGAGTTCCACGTGCTGTAATCTGGTGGGCTCTTAGAAAACTAGGAGTAGATGAATGGCTTGTGAAAGCGGTACAAGCCATGTATAGGGGAGCAGTCAGCAAAGTTAGGATTAGCAATGAGTATAGCGAGGAATTTAGCGTACAGGTTGGGGTTCACCAGGGCTCTGTTCTTAGCCCCCTCCTGTTCATCATAGTTCTGCAGGCAATAACGGAGGAGTTTAAGACCGGATGCCCATGGGAACTCCTGTATGCTGATGACCTCGCACTTATAGCTGAATCTATGGTAGAACTAGAGAATAAATTCCAAACTTGGAAGCAGGGACTAGAAAGAAAGTCAATATGACAAAGACTAAGGTCCTTGTAAGTAGACGAGGAAACAGAACCCAGATCCCCTCAGGGAAATGGCCTTGCTCAGTATATAGGAAAGGTGTAGGTAGGAACTCCATTCTCTGCCCCAAATGCAAACAATGGGTACACAAGAGATGTAGCTGGATCTCAGGAAGCTGGATCTCACTAGAAGTCGATGGAAACCGCGGAGTGGGGAGACCCAAGATGACCTGGGATGAGGTGATAAAAGCCGACCTTACCCAATTATACCTCTCCAAGGCGATGACACACGACCGTGACCTCTGGCGTCACGCAGTAATACAGAGTACCCGACCTCCCATGGGTACAAGCTGAAGCATATAGACAATATGCCCCCACACCCTCCCACTGCAAGGTGGTCGTGGAGGTGCCACGGCAAAAAAGCACCCAGCCCACACTGTAAAGTGGACGTGTAGGCGCCACGAAAAAGCACCCAGCACTCACTGTAAATGAGGTTGGTGTTAGGAAGAGCATCCAGCCAAATCAGTTCCTGTATGAGCAAGGCATGGTCAGCCGACCAGACACTGCCCACAACAGGACAACCCGTTTAACCCATGCTAGCGTGGAAGAACGGACGTAAAACGGTGATGATGATGATGATATATATATGTGTGTGTGTGCGCAAATTTCAATAATATTAAGACACCCTTAATGGGGGTTAAACGCCCAATAGTGAAAAGTTTAGCCAACAAATGGAACAAGATTTTACGAACTCCTCCTATGGTTTTGGAGATAGACCCCCATAACCATATATATTCTGAAACTACATTGCCCAGGGTACTTGTATAAGTATATTTCATTTTAATCAAAGGGTTCATCGGGGGCACAAAACCACCGCTGAAACTTTACCTTCGATTTATATGAAATTTAAACCATAGGTAAATGACAAGATATGATGCCTATTCACAAAATTTCAGCAAATTTCAATAAAATTAAAATACCCTAATGGGGGTTAAACCCCCTATTAGGGTTCACCGGTGGCACAAACCCCTGCTGAAAATGTTTTCCCTTCGATTTATATGCAATTTAAACCATAGGTAAACGACAAGATATGATGCTTAATCACATCATTTCAGCAAATTTAAAAAAAATTACAATACCCTATTGGGGGTTAAACCCCCTATTAGGGTTCACCAGGGGGCACAAAATCTCCGCTGAAAATTTTTTCGGTTCGATTTATATGCAATTTAAACCATAGATAAATGAAGAGATATGATGCCTATTCACAAAATTTCAATACTATAAGACATCTTAATGGTGGTTAAACCCCCTATTAGGGTTCCCCGGGGGTACAAACCCCCGCTGAAAACTTTTCCCTTTCGATTTATATGAAACTTAAACCATAGGTAAATGACAAGATATGATGCCTATTCACAAAAGTTTTCAATTGATATTTTGAAAAAAATTATTTACAAGAAACAAAATAAGAATAAGATTTAATAATGCAATTTTGATTTGATATATTACAAAAAATGATGTTTTCCAATTTTTCATGCATTATATTTTACATTGAGTAATATTGAGTTTTTCTCCATAAATTATATCACTGATTTAAAATCAATCATCATTTTCTTACAAAAAAAATGTGTGAAACGCAGCAAGGCGCTGGTAATTTGGCTAGTATATATATGTGAGTGTGTGTATATATATATGTGTGTGTGCTCATTATGTAGGAGAGGTGTAGGTAGAAACTCCATCCTCTGCCCCATATGCAAACTATGGGTACACAAGAGATGTAGTGGGATCTCAGGAAGTTTAGTTAAGAATGTAGGCTTTACGTGTAGCAGTTGCACCAGGACAGTAAGCAGCAAACAATCACTGAAAACATGTGACATCAAAGTCTGGGAGGACTTGGTAAAAACAATACCGAATTAGCAGCGGAGGGGGGGGGGGGTTCTGGAAGAAGTTGAGGGAGCTACTGCTACAGCTGGATACAAAAGGTTTTTCCCTCAGAATAAAAGGTAGACTGTATGATGTGTGCATATGAACGGCAATGTTGCATGGTAGTGAGAGCTGAGCGCTGTGTGTAGAAGACTTGCGTAGATTAGAAAGGAATGAAGCTTGTATGCTCCGAAGGATGTGTAATAGTAATATACGCGAACAGCAAAGCATAAACAAACTGAAAGAGAAACTAGGCATAAGAGGAATCAAATGTTGCGTGCAGGAGAAGAGATTATGTTGGTATGGACATGTGATTCGTATGAAGGATGACAGCTACATAAAGTCCCAGAAAGACTTGAGATGAAGTGATAAAAGCCGACCTTGCCCAATTGCACCTCTGAAAGGCAATGACACAGGACCAAGATCTCTGGCGTTATGAGGTAATACAGAAACCCCAACTTCCCACGGGCCCAGGCCAAGGCTGAAACATACATACAGTATGCACCACTCCATCCCACCCGCCAATATATCTTTCATGAGAACAGGCCGAAACACTGTAAAGTGGTCGTGATGGTGACACGGTAAAAAACACCCAGTCCACACTGTAAAGTAGTCGTGGAGGAATCACAACAGAAAACACCCAGTACTCACTGTAAATGAGCTTGGCATTAGGAAGGGCATCCAGCTGTAGAAACTAAGCCAAAATCAGTTCTTTATTAAGAAGACATGGTCACCTGACCTAACATTGCCAACAATAGAAGGCACATGGCTCAGTGGTTAGAGCATTGGGCTTGCAATTGAAAGGTTGTGAGTTTAATTCTCGGACCGTGTGATGTGTTGTTTCCTTGAGCAAGACACTTTATTTCACATTGCTCCAGTTTACTCAGCTGTAGAAATGAGATGATAGGACTGGGGTCCCTATTATTCCACTGCAAAGTGGTCGTGGAGGTGCCATGGCAAAAAAAAAAAAAAACACCCAGCACTCACTGTAAATGAGGTTGGTGTTAGGAAGGGCATCCAGCTGTAGAAATCAAGACAGAATCAGTTCTTGTATGAGCAAGACAAGGTCAGCCGACCGGACACTGCCCACACCAGGACAGCCCATGCTAGCGTAGAAGAACTGACATAAAATGATGATGATGAAATATAACAGAGTTTTATAGCTTGCTTGAAGCATTGATGAATAGGAAACACAAATTTAAATTTTGAAAAACCAAGTTGAGGGCCTTTGAACCCCAGGCTATTGCAATAGCTGCTCCTGATTCTAGATGTGGAAGATGGGACCTTTGGTACCACACAGTGACGTCCTGTTCGAGAATTGGTCCAGCTCTCAATGCGAAAGTTTGGTCTTAGTCCCCCCAGGATTTTCCATATGTATATCATTGCATATCTCTCCTGTCTTCATTCCGAGGAATAGAGTTTCAGTTCTTTTAGACTCTCCCAGTAGTTTATCTCCTTCATCGTGGCAACCTTCTTGGTGTAGCTTCATTGGATTGCTTCAAGCTACATGGTTAGTTTGATACTATGGGGTGACCACAGCTGGGAGCATTCATCATCATTTCATTTTACATCTACTTTTTCCCTGCTTGCAAGGGTGGGACGGGAACTGATTCTGGCTTGATTTCTACAGCTGGATGCCCTTCCTAACACCAACCTCATTTACAGTGAGTGCTGGGTGCTTTTTTCCCATGGCACCTCCACATCCACTTTACAGTGTGTGCTGGTTGATTTTTTGCCGTGGCACCTCCACGACCACTTTGCAGTGGAATGATAGGGACCCCAGTCCAATCATCTCATTTCTACAGCTGAGTAAACTGGAGCAATGTGAAATAAAGTGTCTTGCTCAAGGAAACAACACATCACCCGGTGTGAGAATTGAATTCACAACCTTTCGATTGCAAAGCCAATGCTCTCAATATGTATATATATATATATATATATATATATATACACACACATATATATATAAACTAATATATACACACACACACACACACACATATATATATATATATAATAATAATACATATGAAGACTAAAATCCAAAGAGAGCTCGATAAGGATAAATATATATCAAATGTATAAGAACCGTAGAGCAAATATTTATTAAAATAACAGATTAAAGTTTAAGCAAAGAATCGGCTGCTTTCACCCTTAATGGGATCTTCTGAAACTAAAAAAAAAATCAATCTGTGAACGCAGAAGTAAATATTTCGAAAAATGTTGCAACCGAAGGAAGACAGGAAGGCGATACTTTGGTTCGTGGAGACGTAGTTTTAGATATTTCTTCCTGCTTGGTACGGGTATGTTCTTTGTAGAAATATTCAGATGTTGTTTCTGCATGATGAATATAAGTCAATAGAGTACTCAATCAAGGGAGCCAAATAGTAATAATAATAAATTTGAAGACTAACATCCAAAGAGGGCTCGATGAGGATAAATATATATCAAATATATAAGAACCGTAGAGCAAATATTTATTAAAATAACAGATTAAAATTTAAGCAAAGAATTGGCTGCTTTCACCCTTAATGGGATCTTCTGAAACTAAAAAAAAAAATCAATCTGTGAACGCAGAAGTAAATATTTCTAAGCCGACCTTTCCCAATTGCACCTCTCAAGGGCAATGACACACGACCATGACCTCTGGCGTCACACAGTAATACAGAAGACCCGACTTTCCACAGGAACATATAGACAATATTTGTTTTCCTTTGTTTTTTTATGTCCTATCAACTAATCCGACCTCCAAAATGCTTGCAATTGACTATTTTTTTAGCATATTAACAAAAAATATGATTTCCACTTTGTGAATGGTTTTTCCACCCACTTTCTGCCTTCATTTTTCTACAAAGCTAATCATTGATGATAGGTTTCAAAGTTATATTCATTCATAATATGTGAAAAAAATAGTCAACTGCGAGCATTGGTGTGATGTAAATGGTAGGAGTAGGTGTTCTGTAATAAATTTACCATATGGTGAAGTATGGTTATGGTGAAGTATATGGTGTGGATTGGGGTAGATTAATGTGCTGTGGTGTGCTTTGTTATAAGTGAGGATTTAAATTTCCACATTGATTTATGTTAGAAAAAAAATTTTTCCTTCATTTTTGCATGTGCTATCAACTTCCAAGAAGCTCGCAGTGGACTATGCTTTTAGCATATTAACAAAAAATATGACTTCTGCTGCAATAAAAAATGGCTAGCTTTGTAAATGGTATTTCCACCCACATCCTCCCTCTTTTTTCTACAAAGCTAGTCATTTTCATCAGGTTTCCATGTCATAACCATTGATAATATGTGCAGAAAATAGTAATTTGCGAGCACCTTTTATGTCAAATTGTGTGGTAAGCATAAAAAAAAAAAAAAAAAATGCCAAATGAAAATTTGTTACACCAAAATCAATAGCTTGGTATGATGTAGTATGGTGTGGTTTGGTGAAGTTTCTACAAAGATAGTCATTTTCGACAGGCTTCCATGTCAGAATTATTGATATGTGAAAAAAAAAGTAAATTGGGAGCACCTTTAATGTCAGATTGGGTAGTAAGCACACAGAAAAAAAAAAAAATGAAACGGGGAAAAAAATGTTTCACACAAAGATCAATAGCTTGGTGCGATGTAGTATGGTTTAACTTGGTATGGTGTGGTTTGGTTTGGTTTTTCATTTCATTTCATTTCATTTGAGTTTGAGTCCATGCTCAGGCCAAGTCGAAGACTCCACCCTCAGAGTCTGGTGTGGTTGCCAGGCTGGATTCTCTGTTTAATTTTGACATGTGTAGGAGCGAGTTTGAGTCAGTTTGTGCTCGTTGTGTATATCCTGGGAGATGGGGTTCATCTCTAATGGTGCTTAAGTATCTATCCAGCTGCAATTTGAATGATTCCACACTGCATCCTGATAGATTTCTGACATGTACCGGAATGGAGTTGAATAGTTGTGCCCCTCGAACCAACAGACTTGACTCTCGCAGGGTTTTTGCTGCCTGGCCAGCCCTTTTGTTGATTGGTGGTAGCTGGCAGCATCTTCCGTGGCGCAGTGAGTGGTAGGTTTCGATACCAAAGTTTGGCACCTTTTGCTCTATCATTTTCCAAATGTATATAATTCGGTATCGCTCAAATCTTCTTTCTATTGAGTACATCTTCAAGGTTTTGAGTCTTTGCCAATAGTCCAGGTCCCTCGTTTCTGAGAAGTATGAGGTAAAATTTCTTTGGAGCGATTCCATCTTAGATAGTTGGCCCTTTGTTGTTGGTGACCACAACTGAGAACTGTAGTCAATCCTCGGAAGTATCATACTGTTCCAGAGGGTTTTCATTGTTGAGGTATCTCTTGATTTGAAGGTGCGCAAGATCCACCCGCTGTACTTTCTTGCAGTAAGACAGACTGAGTCAAGGTGTTCTCTGAATTTTAGGCTGGTTCCCATGTGGATGCCTAAATCTTTCACACACTGTTTTTTCATTATTTGTTGTCCTGATGGGTTTCTGTAGTTTGTTGTATTTTTCAGATCTTGATCTGTTCTGTAGCGAATTAGTTCAAACTTCTTATCATTGAACAACATGTTGTTTGTTTCCTGCCATTTGTATATGGTGGTTAGGTCCTTTTGTAAGGCCTCTGTATCCACCTCGTCTTTGATTTGTTTCATGACCCTGGTGTCATCAGCAAAGGATGAGACGTTGCTGGTTGTATCTTCATCTATATCAGAGATGAGGATGAGAAACAGGATCGGGCCGAGTACTGTACCCTGAGGAACACTGCTGGTCACAGGTGATGGTGTTGAATGGGTTCCATTCACAGCGACTGTTTGAGTTCTATTTGTAAGGAACTCATGTATCCATGTACCAACTTTTCCTCCTACTCCTAGCTTTCGAAGTTTGTGTCCCAGGATGCCATGATCTACCTTGTCAAATGCCTTGGCAAAGTCGAGGTAAATAACATTTGTGTTGTATCCATTCTCTAGATTTTCTAGGATTTGGTCATGGTGTGCCAGTAGTTGGGAAAGACATGATCTACCTAACCTGAATCCATGCTGATTGCAATTCATCAGATTGTTGGATTCCAGGAACTCAACCAGTTTTCCACGAACTATTCTTTCGAAGACCTTGATAATGTGTGATGTCAGTGAGATTGGTCGGTAGTTCTTTGGTTTTGATTTGCTGTCCCCTTTATGTATTGGAGTTATGTGTGCTTCTTTATATGTATTTGGTATTTTGCCATTCTCCATAGATTCCTTCCATATCATGTAAAGGGGTTTCAACAATTGTACCTTGCAGTTTTTAAGTATCATGGCATTGAAACCATCAGGCCTCGCAGGTGAGTGCATGGAGAGCTTGTCTATGGCTCTTTCTATGTCTTCTGGGTTGAAATCAATGTCGGATAGGGTAGGTTTAGTATGGTCGATATCCTTGAAGAATTCTCCTGGGTCATGGATCTTCATGGTTTTAGATGGCTCACTGAAGACACTTTCATACTGTTGACCCAACATTTCTGCCATTTCAAAAGGGTTATTCACTACATCCCCATTTTGTCTCTGGAGAGGTCCTATTGTTGACTTGGTATTCGAGTATTTCTTTGCAAAACTGTAGAAACATTTTGGATTTTTCTTGATGTTTTCTATGGCTCTCTTTTCTGCATTGTTACGTTCTTCATCATAGTGTTGTTTTAGATTGTCTTCTAATCTGTATATTTGGTCAAGGACTTTCTGTAGTTCATGTTTTGATGTCAGCTTAGATGTTTTGTTTCTTAGTCTTGACCTTTTGCACATCAGGATCTTTCACTCCCGTGGTACAGGTTTTTTTGTGGATTTGGTTTTTCTTAAGAGGAATATTTTTTCCACATATTTCTTCGATCTTGTTTAAGAATTTCTTGTGTTTATCTGGCCCAGTAAGGTAGAGATCAATGATTTGTAATTGGTTGTTAATAGTTTCCCAATTTGCCTGGTGATAATCATACCTGCATAGAGTTGTGGCATTGGTCTCATTACCAATGTGTAAATGCATTTCAATAATATTGTGGTCTGAAAGGATTGTTGGGGTTGAGTGAAGGTCAAATAGCGTGTCCTCGTTGTTGGTGAAAACCAAGTCGATCGTATTATTATTTCTAGTTGCTTCTGTCATCATTTGTTTGAGGTATAATTTCTCTGTGACTTCCAACAGTTTGGCTGCCTGTATTTGTTCAGCTTTTGTCCCCAGTTTTAGTATGTGTCCATGTGGCCAGATGATGTTAGGGAAGTTGAAGTCACCAAGGAGGATAATGTCTGGCATTGGACTCGCCATGTTTCCCAGAATTTGTTGGAGCTTTGTCAGTGGCTCAGTGAAAGATAATGTTGGGCTGTTTGGCGGTCTGTACATTATTGTTACAACTGTATTAAGTTGGATGATTTTTATGCAAAGCAGGTTGCAGTAGGCATTTGATTCATTGACAAGTTCTATGCATGCATAGGTATCATGGATATACATGATAACGCCCCCATGGGATCTGCCTTGTCTATCACATCTGAAGATCTTGAATCCATTGATTGAGATTTCGCTGTTGCGGATGTTTTCGTTGAGATGACTTTCAGTAATTCCAATTATTTTGGAGTTGTTTTCTTTTGCTAATTCATCCAAGAAAGGGACTTTACACTGTTTTGTTTTCGGATAAAGACCCTGGATATTTGCTGTTATTATGCTTGTTGTACCGGATACATCTGCCCTATTGTTGGCAAGACTGTTGTAGTTGCTGGGACTGTGCTGACTGGATATTCGGTCTGCTGGGCTGTCTGTATTTGTTGTATGTGCCCTGTAAGTCCAGGTGTCAGCCTTTGTATCAATGTTGCCTGGTTTTGCTGAGTCATCTGTATGGAGTACAGCTGTTGTTGTAGTTGGTAGATTATGCCTAAAAAACTGCTTTCATTCATTACTGTATCGAATTTCTGCGAGTGAAGTTATGAAATGGAAACCAATTGTAAACGATAGATTCCCATGTCATATTCATTGATAATGTGTGGGAAAATAGTCATTTGCAATCACCTTTAATGTTAGTTTGAGGTGGTAACCACAAAAAAAAAAAAAGAAGGTAGCAAATTTGTCACATTAATGTCCATGTTATGTAAATGGTAGGAGTAGGTATTCTGTAATAAATTACCATATAGTGAAGTATGGTTATGGTGAAGTATATGGTGTGGATTGGGGTAGATTAATGTGCTGTGGTGTGCTTTGTTATAAGTGAGGATTTAAATTTCCACTTCGATTTATGTTAGAAAAAAAATTTTTCCTTCATTTTTGCATGTGCTATCAACTTCCAAGATGCTCGCATTGGACTATGCTTTTAGCATATTAACAAAAAATATGACTTCTGCTGCAATAAAAAATGGCTAGCTTTGTAAATGGTATTTCCACCCACATCCTCCCTCTTTTTTCTACAAAGCTAGTCATTTTCATCAGGTTTCCATGTCATAACCATTGATAATATGTGCATAAAATAGTAATTTGCGAGCACCTTTTATGTCAAATTGTGTGGTAAACACAAAAAAAAAAAAAAATGCCAAATGAAAATTTGTCACACCAAAATCAATATCTTGGTGTGATGTAGTATGGTGTGGTTTGGTGAAGTTTCTACAAAGATAATAATTGTCGACAGGTTTCCATGTCATAATTATTGATATGTGAAAAAAAAAAAAGTAAATTGGGAGCACCTTTAATGTCAGATTGGGTGGTAAGCACACACACAAAAAAAAAGGAAACGGGAAGAGAATGTTTCACACCAAGATCAATAGCTTGGTGTGATGTAGTATGGTGTAACTTGGTATGGTGTGGTTTGGTTTGGTGAAGTTATGAAATGGAAACCAATTGTAAACGATAGATTCCCATGTCATATTCATTGATAATGTGGGAAAATAGTCATTTGCAAGCACCTTTGATGTTAGTTTGGGTGGTAACCACAAAAAAAAAAAAAAAGCAGGTAGCAAATTTGTCACATTGATGTCCATACCATGGTGTGATGTAAATGATAGGAGTAGGCGTTCTGTAATAAAATTGCCATAATATGGTGCTGTTTGATATGGTGTGGTTTGGAGTAGATTAATGTGCTGTGGTGTGCTTTGTTATAAGTAAGGAATTAAATTTCCACTTTGATTTATGTAAGAAAAAAAATGTTTTCCTTCACTTTTGCATGTGCTATCAACTAATACAACTTCCAAGATGCTCGCAGTGGACTATGCTTTTAGCATATTAACAAAAAATATGACTTTGGCTGCAATAAAAAATGACTAGCTTTGTAAATGGTATTTCCACCCACATCCTCCCTCTTTTTTCTACAAAGCTAGTCATTTTCAACAGTTTTCCATGTCATAATTATTGATAATATGTGCGAAAAATAGTCAATTGCTGCACCTTTGATGTCAGATTGGTTGGTAAGAACACACAAAAAAAAAAAGAAACAGGAAGAAATTTTTCACACTGAGATCAAAAGCATGGTGTGATGTAGAATGGTATAGTTTGTTATGGTGTGGTTTGGATTGTTGAAGTTATGACATGGGAACCTATTGCAAATGATAGGTTTCCATGTTATATCCATTGGTAATGTGTAAAAAAATAGTCATTTGTGAGCACCTTTGATATCAGATTGGGTGGTAAGCACACACACACACAGAAAAAAAAAAAACAGGAAGAAAAATGTTCTCACTGAGATTAATAGCATGGTGTGATGTAGTATGGTGTAGTTTGGTATGGTGTAGTTTGATGTAGTTTAATGTGATATGGTTTTCCAACCTCCAACATGCTCACAGCCGACTATGCTTTTACCATCATCATCATCATTTTACGTCCACTGTTCCCTGCTTGCAAGGGTGGGACGGGAACTGATTCTGGCTTGATTTCTACAGCTGGATGCCCTTCCTAACACCAACCTCATTTACAGTGAGTGCTGGGTGATTTTTGCAGTGGAATGATAGGGACCCCAGGCCCTATCATCTCATTTCTACAGCTGAGTAAACTGGAGCAATGTGAAATAAAGTGTCTTGCTCAAGGAAACAACACACCACCTGGTCTGAGAATTGAACTCACAATCTTTCGATTGCAAGGCCAATGCTCTAACCACTAAGCCATGTGCCTCCATTACCATATTAACAACAAATATGACTTTCACTGCAATCAAAAATGACAAGCTTTGTGAATGGAATTTCCACCCACTTTCCGCCCTCTTTTTTCTACAAAGCTAGTCATTTTCAACAGGTTTCAAAGTCTTCATTGATAATATGTGCAAAAAATAGTTAATTGCGAACACTTTTAATGTCAGATTGGGTGGTAAGCACACACACAAAAAAAAAAAGAAAAGCAGGAAGAACATTTTTCACACTGAGTTCAATAGCATGGTGTGATGTAGTATGGTGTAGTTTGTTATGGTGTGGTTTGGTTTGGTGTAGTTTGGTATGGTTTAGTTTGGTGTAGTTATAACATGGAAACCTATCATAAATTTACCAAGGTATGGTATAATCTGGTTTGGTGTAGTGTAGGTTAGTGTGGTGTGGTGTGTTATTGTGTTGCATCATATAGCGTGATTCTCTTTAAATTAAAATCATTAAAATGTAATGCCTATCTTCTATATCTTAAAGAGTGACCTTAAATGTGATTGCAAATGACTTTTTCTCTGGTTTAATGTTAGATTTAGGGTTAGTGTTAGGGAAAGTGTTACTGTTAATGGTAAGTTTATTGTTAGTGACTGTGTTACTGTTAGCATTACTGTTACTGTTAGTGTTACTGTAACTGTTACTCTTACAGTTACTGTTTGCGTTACTGTCTGCATCAGCGTTAGCATAAGCTTTTGTTGGTGTCTATGTAGACTGGTGTTAGCATCTGCGTTAGTGTTTACGTAAGTGTCAGCATCTATGTCAGCATTTGCGTCAGCGTCTGCATTGGTGATAGTGATTGTGTCAGCATTTCCCTTAGTGTCTGAGTCAACATTAGTGTTAGCATTAGTGTTTGTTTCAGTGCCTGTGTCTACGTCAGCTTCTGAGTCAGCATTATCATTAGCGTCTGCGTCAGCACTTGTGTCAGTGTCAGCGTTTGCATCAGCGTGCACGTCAGCATTTGCATTAGTGTTTGAGTCAGTGTTAGCATCTATGTCAGTGTTTCCGTTAGCTTCTACGTCAGCGTTTCCGTAACGTCTGCGTCAGCGTTTTCCGTTAGCATTAGCGTTTCCATTAACCTTTCCTGTGGCGTCCGCATCAATGCAGCGTCTGCATATCCCATGTAAGCGTTAACTTCAGCATTTGCGTCAGCGTTAGCGTTAGCCTTAGCCCTAGCGTCCACATCAGCATTTGCGTTAGCGTCAGCATACACGTCAGCGCCGGCAAAACTGCCTCAACATTTGCGTCAGCGTTAGCTTGGCTTTGGCTTCAGCAATCCGCATCAGCAATTGCGTTTTGGAGATCAGCTTCGGCGGTAAGGGTAAACGCTAACTTCTACGCCTGCTTCTACATAACAACTACGTCAGCGTTTACGTTAGCTTCTACGTCATCGTTTACGTTAGCTTCTACGTCAGCATCTACATTAGCTTCTACGTCAGCATCTACGTCATCGTTTACGTTAGCTTCTACGTCAGCATCTACATTAGCTTCTACGTCAGCGCTTACATTAGTGTCTGTGTCAGCGTTTGTGTTAGCTTCTACGTCAGCGTCTATATTTACATCTACATCAGCGTCAGCGTTTACATTTGCGTCTGCGTCATCGTTTACGTTAGCGTCTGTGTCAACGTGTGTTAGCATCTGTGTCAGCGTTTATGTTAGCGTCTGCATCAGTGTTTACGTTAGCATCTGTGTTAACGTGTGTTAGCGTCTGTGTCAGCGTCTGCATCAGCATTTTCATTAGTGTTTGCATCAGTGTTTCCTTTAGCTTCTACGTCAATGTTTACGTCTGCATTAAGGTTCACATTAGCATCGCTGTCATCGTTTGCATCAGCATTTGCGTTTGCTTTAACATCTGCATCAACATTTGCGTCTGTGTTTGCATTAGTGTCTGCATTTGCTTTAGTGTTTGCATCAGCGTGAGCATTTGTGTCAGTGTCCATGTCAGCGTTAGTGTGTGTAGCATTTACATCAGCGTGTGCGTCAGAGTCTTTGTCAGCATTCGCCTTTGCACCCGCATCAGTATTCACGTTAGTATTTGTGTCAGCGTAAGTGATTGTGTCAACATTTGCGCTAGCGTTTGTGCCAGCATAGCCATCTTCGTCAGTGTCAGCGTTAGTGTTAGTGTTAGTGTTTCCATTAGTGTTCGTGTTAGTGTTTGTGTTTGATTTTGTATTAGTGTTAGCATTTTTGTTAGTGTTAGTGTTCAGGTTTGTGTTAGTGTTCAGGTTAATGTTGACTTAGTTTTCTGGTTAGTGTTAGTTTTCAGGTTAGGGCTCGTGTTACTTTTAGTGTTAGTGCTCAGGTTAGTGGTTTATGGTAGTGTTAGTTTTAGTGGTAGTGTTAGTGTTCAGGTTAATGTCAGTTTTAGTGTTAGTGTTAGTGTTCAGGTTAGTGTTAGTGTTAATTTTAGTGTTATTTTTTTCCATTAGTGTTAGTGTTTTATTTTGTGTTAATGTTTGTGTTAGTGTTAGTGTTCAAGTTATGTTTGTGTTAATGTTAGTTTTAGTGTTAGAGATTGTGTTAGTGTTTGTTTTTGTGTTAATATTTGTGTTAGTATCTCTGTTAGCATTAGTGATTGATGTTTCCATTAGTGTTAGTGATTGTGTTAGCGTTAGTCTTTGTTTTTGTGTTAATGTTAGCATTAGTATTTCTGTTAGTGTTAGCATGAGTGTTTGTGTTAGTGTTCAGGTTAATGTTAGCTTAGTTTTCAGGTTAGTGTTAGTGTTCAAGTTAATGTTAGTTTTAGTGTTAGTGTTGAGGTTAGTGTTAGAGATTGTGTTAGTGTTTGTTTTTGTGTTAGTATCTCTGTTAGTGTTAGTGTTTGTTTTAGTGTTGAAGTTAATGTTAGCTTAGTTTTCTGGTTAGTATCAGTTTTCAGATTAGTGTTTGTGTTAGTGTTACTTTTAGTGTTAGTGCTCAGGTCAGTGTTAGTGCTTATGGTAGTGTTAGTTTTACTGCTAGTGTTCAGGCTAATGTTTGTTCTAATGTTAGTTTTAGTGTAAGTGTTCAGGTTAGTGTTAGTGTTTGTATTAGTGTTATTTTTTTCCATTAGTGTTAGTGCTAGTCTTTGTTTTTCTGTTAATGTTAGTGTTTGTTTTAGGGTTGAGGTTAATGTTAGCTTAGTTTTCTGGTTAGTGTCGGTTTTCGTGTTTGTTTTAGTGTTAGCTTAGTTTTCTGGTTAGTGTCAGTTTTCGTGTTTGTTTTAGTGTTAGTGTTCAGGTTAGTGTTAGTTTTTATGGTAGTGTTAGTGTTACTGTTAGTGCTCAGATCAGTGTTAGTGTTTGTGTTACTGTTTATGGTAGTGTTAGTTTTAGTGCTAGTGTTTAGGTTAATGTTAGTTTTAGTGTTAAGGTTAGTGTTAGAGATTGTGTTAGTGTTTGTGTTTGTGTTAATATTTGTGTTAGTATCTCTGTTAGCATTAGTGATTGATGTTTTAATTAGTGTTAGCGTTAGTCTTTGTTTTTTGTGTTAATGTTAACATTAGTATTTCTGTTAGTGTTAGCATGAGTGTTTGTGTTAGTGTTCAGGTTAATGTTAGTGTTCAAGTTAATGTTAGTTTTAGTTTAGAGAGTGTGTTAGTGTTTGTTTTTGTGTTAATATTTGTGTTAGTATCTCTGTTAGTGTTAGTTTTAGTCTAAGTGTTCAGGTTAGTGTTAGTGTTAGTTTTAGTGTTAAGGTTAGTGTTAGAGATTAGTGTTTATGGTAGTGTTAGTTTTAGTGCTAGTGTTCAGGCTAATGTTTGTGCTAATGTTAGTTTTAGTGTAAGTGTTCAGGTTAGTGTTAGTGTTTGTATTAGTGTTTATGGTAGTGTTAGTTTTAGTGCTGGTGTTCAGGTTAGTGTTAGTGTCAGTTTTAGTCTTAGTGTTCAGGTTAGTTTGTGTTAGTTTTCAGATTCTGTGTTTGTGTTAGTTTTCATGTTAGCGCTAAGTTCACTGTTAGAGCATGTGTGAGTGCAAGTGTTAGGGTAAGTGTTATTTTTAAAGTTCGGTTTTAGCTTAAAGTTAGGTTTTCTACTTTTCAGGAAAAAAGTTGATCCTCTCTAACTTGAGTGGTGTGATATAGTGTGGTAAAGTATAGTGTTTCATAGTCTTGTGTGGTGTTGTCTATTGTTGTATAGTGTAGTATGGTATATTGTTTCATAGAATGGTCTGATGTGAGGTCGTACAGTGTTTCATAGTGTGGTGTTGGATAATGTGGTATGGTATAATGTTTGTCAGTGTGGTGTGGTATGGTATAGGTTGATGTAGTGTGTTGTGGTTTGGTATAGGTTGATGTAGTGTGGCTTAGTTTGATTATAATAATACAAATAACAATAACAATAATAATAGTAATAATAATTGTTCTTCTTGTTCATTTTCTTTGTCTTCTTCTGTGCCTTTGTTTTCTTCTGTGCCTTTGACTGCTTCTGTGCCTTTGACTGCTTCTGTGCCTTTGACTGCTTCTGTGCCTTTGACTTCTTCTGTGCCTTTGATTTCTTCTGTGCCTTTGACTGCTTCTGTGCCTTTGACTTCTTCTGTGCCTTTGATTTCTTCTGTGCCTTTGACTGCTTCTGTGTCTTTGACTGCTTCTGTGCCTTTGACTGCTTCTGTGCCTTTGACTTCTTCTGTGCCTTTGACTTCTTCTGTGCCTTTGACTTCTTCTGTGCCTTTGACTTCTTCTGTGCCTTTGACTTCTCTGTCATCTAATCTAAATACCAAAAATAAAAGAATGTAAAACATATATGTTGCCTATCTCTCAGACTTTACAAAGTGCTGAGGAGATAAAGTTAATTTAAAGAGCAGTGTGCTCATGCACTGTGATCCTATAATGTAGCTTATAAGCTATTTCATAACTAAAAAACAATGTCAAACATCAACAAAAGCATATACAAATATCTTTGAATGTTTAAGTTAAACCTAAATAGATCGTATCTACAGGTCATTAGGTTAAGGCTGAACTAAGATCATATCTATAAATCATTAGGTTTAGACTGAACTGAGATCATACTTTCTTCTTCTTTTCGTCATCTTCGTTTCCTGTGTCTTCTTTGTCTTTGTTGTCATTTTCATTTTAGTCGTCTGCTTCGTCGTCTTTTTCTTCTTTTCCATCTAAATATGAAAAAAAATTGTAAACAAATATATAGCTGATCTCTCAGACTTTCACGAAACACCAAGGAGATACAGTTAATATAACGAGTGGGGAGCTCATATATATATATATATATATGGTATAGCATGGTGTTATGTGGTCTGATGTGGTACAACATGGTGTGATGTGGTGTGGTATGATATGGTGAGGTGGGACGGGGGGACACAACGTTAGATTAATGTTAACAATACACATGTAGCATCCACATGTGATGAGAAGGGGGAAACAGTGTTTAACTAATTTTAACATTACATGTAGCATCCATCTACAGGTGATTAAGTTAAGACTGAGGTGTAATCATATGAAAAGGTCAATTTAAAACTACACTGAGATTCTGCTTAAAATGATGGTCAATGAAGTGTTTACTTACTCAGATCCTTTGAAATAACTTTCTTTCTCTTACTGTAACTGGACATACTACGAAATAGAAAACAGTCGAATAGACAATGGTGTGGTGTAGTGTAGTGGAGTGTGGTGTAGTGTAGTGGACAGTGGTGTGGTGTAGTGTAGTGGAGTGTGGTTTAGTGTAGTGGACAGTGGTGTGGTGTAGTGTGGTGGAGTGGTGTAGTGTATTGTGGTTTAGTGTAGTTGACAGTGGTGTGGTGTAGTGGAGTGTGGTTCAATGTAGGGTGGGGGATATGGTGTAGTGGAGTGTGGTGGGAGGTAGTGTGGTAGCATGTGGTGTGATTGCATGTGATGTGATGAAATGTGATGTGGTGTGGTGAAATGTGATGTGGTGTGATGAAATGTGATGTGATGAAATGTGCTATCAACTTCCAAGATGCTCGCAGTGGACTATGCTTTTAGCATATTAACAAAAAATATGACTTCCGCTGCAATAAAAAATGACTAGCTTTGTAAATGGTATTTCCACTGACATCCTCCCTCTTTTTTTTACAAAGCTAGTCATTTTCATCAGGTTTCTATGTCATAACCATTGATAATATGTGCATAAAATAGTAATTTGCGAGCACCATTTATGTCAAATTGTGTGGTAAGCACAAAAAAAAAAAAGAAAAAAAAAATTGCCGGATGAAAATTTGTCACACCAAAATCAATAGCTTGGTGTGATGTAGTATGGTGTGGTTTGGTGAAGTTTCTACAAAGATAGTCATTTTCGACAGGTTTCCATGTCATAATTATTGATAAGTGGAAAAAACATAGTCAATTGGGAGCACCTTGAATGTCAGATTGGGTGGTAAGCACACACACACAAAAAAAAAAGGAAACGGGAAGAAAATGTTTCACACCAAGATCAATAGCTTGGTGTGATGTAGTATGGTGTAACTTGGTATGGTTTGGTTTGGTTTGGTGAAGTTATGAAATGGAAACCAATTGTAAACGATAGATTCCCATGTCATATTCATTGATATGTGGGGAAAATGTCATATTCATTGATGTGTGGGGAAAATGTCATATTCATTGATGTGTGGGGAAAATAGTCATTTGCAAGCGCCTTTGATGTTAGTTTGAGGTGGTAACCACAAAAAAAAAAAAAGAAGGTAGCAAATTTGTCACATTGATGTCCAGACATGGTGTGATGTAAATGATAGGAGTAGGTGATCTGTAATAAATTTACCATAATATGGTGCTGTTTGATATGGTGTGGTGTGCTTTGTAAGGAATTAAATTTCCACTTTGATTTATGTAAGAAAAAAAATGTTTTCCTTCACTTTTGCATGTGCTATCAACTAATACAACTTCCAAGATGTTCGCAGTGGACTATGCTTTTAGCATATTAACAAAAAATATGACTTCGGCTGCAATAAAAAATGACTAGCTTTGTAAATGGTATTTCCACCCACATCCTCCCTCTTATTTCTACAAAGCTAGACAGTTTTCCATGTCATAATTATTGATAATATGTGCGAAAAATAGTCAATTGCTGCACCTTTGATGTCAGATTGGGTGGTAAGAACACACACACAAAAAAAAAAGAAACAGGAAGAAAATTTTTCACACTGAGATCAAAAGTATGGTGTGATGTAGAATGGTGTAGTTTGGATTGTTGTAGTTATGACATGGGAACCTATTGCAAATGATAGGTTTCCATGTTATATCCATTGATAATGTGTAAAAAAATAGTCATTTGTGAGCACCTTTGATATCAGATTGGGTGGTAAGCACACACACACACAGAAAAAAAAAAAGCAGGAAGAAAAATGTTCTCACTGAGATTAATAGCACGGTGTGATGTAGTCTGGTGTAGTTTGGTATGGTGTAGTTTGATGTAGTTTAATGTGTTATGGTTTTCCAACCTCCAACATGCTCACAACCGACTATGTTTTTACCATCATCATCATCATTTTACGCCCACTTTTCCTTGCTTGCAAGGGTGGGACGGGAACTGATTCTGGCTTGATTTCTACAGCTGGATGCCCTTCCTAAAACCAACCTCATTTACAGTGAGTGCTGGGTGGTTTTTGCCATGGCACCTACACAACCACTTTGCAGTGGAATGATAGGGACCCCAGTCCCTATCATCTCATTTCTAAAGCTGAGTAAACTGGAGCAATGTGAAATAAATGTCTTGCTCAAGGAAACAACACACCACCTGGTCTGAGAATTGAACTCACAACCTTTCGATTGCAAGGCAAATGCTCTAACCACTAAGCCATGTGTCTCCATTACCATATTAACAACAAATATGACTTTCTCTGCAATCAAAAATGACAAGCTTTGTGAATGGAATTTCCACCCACTTTCCGCCCTCTTTTTTCTACAAAGCTAGTCATTTTCAACAGGTTTCAAAGTCTTCATTGATAATATGTGCAAAAAATAGTTAATTGCGAACACTTTTAATGTCAGATTGGGTGGTAAGCACACACAAAAAAAAAAAAAGAAAAGCAGGAAGAACATTTTTCACACTGAGTTCAATAGCATGGTGTGATGTAGTATGGTGTAGTTTGTTATGGTGTGGTTTGGTTTGGTGTAGTTTGGTATGGTTTAGTTTGGTGTAGTTATAAAATGGAAACCTATCATAAATTTACCAAGATATGGTATAATCTGGTTTGGTGTAGTGTAGGTTAGTGTGGTGTGGTGTGTTATTGTGTTGCATCGTATAGCGTGATTCTCTTTAAATTAAAATCATTAAAATGTAATGCCTATCTTCTATATCTTAAAGAGTGACCTTAAATGTGATTGCAAATGACTTTTTCTCTGGGTTAATGTTAGATTTAGGGTTAGTGTAAGTTTATTGTTAGTGACGGTGTTACTGTTAGCATTACTGTCACTGTTAGTGTTACTGTAACTGTTACTCTTACAGTTACTGTTTGCGTTACTGTTTGCGTTACTGTCTGCATCAGCGTTAGCATAAGCTTTTGTGTTGGTGTCTATGTAGACTGGTGTTAGCATCTGCGTTAGTGTTTACGTAAGTGTCAGCATCTATGTCAGCATTTGCGTCAGCGTCTGCATTGGTGATAGTGATTGTGACAGCATTTCCCTTAGCGTCTGAGTCAACATTAGTGTTAGCATTAGTGTTTGTTTCAGTGCCTACGTCTACGTCAGCTTCTGAGTCAGCATTATCATTAGCGTCCGCGTCAGCACTTGCGTCAGTGTCAGGTTTGCATCAGCGTGCACGTCAGCATTTGCATTAGTGTTTGAGTCAGTGTTAGCATCAGCGTTTGCATTTGTGTAGGGGTTAGCATTTGCGTCAGCATTTGCATCAGCATTCACATTAGCATAAGCGACAGCGTTTCCTTTAACGTCTTTGTCAGCATTTCCGTTAGCGTCTGTGTCAGTGTTTCCGTTAGCTTCTACGTCAGCATTTCCGTTAGCTTCTACGTCAGCGTTTCCGACCGCATCTGTGTCAGCGTCAGTATTTACATCTACATCAGCGTCAGCGTTTCAGTTAACGTCAGTGTTTACGTTAGCGTCTGTGTCAGCGTTTACGTTAGTGTCTGTGTCAGCGTTTACGTTAGCTTCTACGTCAGCGTTTCCGTAACGTCTGCGTCAGCGTTTTCCGTTAGCATTAGCGTTTCCATTAACCTTTCCTGTGGCGTCCGCATCATTGCAGCGTCTGCATATCCCATGTAAGTGTTAACTTCAGTATTTGCGTCAGCGTTAGCCTTAGCCCTAGCGTCCGCATCAGCATTTGCGTTAGCGTCAGCATACACGTCAGCGCCGGCAAAACTGCCTCAACATTTGCGTCAGCGTTAGCTTGGCTTTGGCTTCAGCAATCCGCATCAGCAATTGCGTTTTGGAGATCAGCTTCGGCGGTAAGGGTAAACGCTAACTTCTACGCCTGCTTCTACGTAACAACTACGTCAGCGTTTTGTTAGCTTCTACGTCAGCTTCTACGTCAGCGTCTACGTTAACATCTACATCATCGTTTACGTTAGCTTCTACGTCAGCATCTACATTAGCTTCTACGTCAGCATCTACATTAGCTTCTACGTCAGCTTCTACGTCAGCGTCTACGTTAACATCTACGTCATCGTTTACGTTAGCTTCTACATCAGCATCTACATTAGCTTCTACGTCAGCGCTTACATTAGTGTCTGTGTCAGCGTTTGTGTTAGCTTCTACGTCAGCGTCTGTATTTACATCTACATCAGCGTCAGCGTTTACATTTGCGTCTATGTCAGCGTTTACGTTAGCTTCTACGTCATCATTTACATTAGTGTCTGCGTCATCGTTTACGTTAGCGTCTGTGTCAATGTGTGTTAGCATCTGTGTCAGCGTTTATGTTAGCTTCTGCGTCAGTGTTTATATTAGCACCTGCGTCAGTGTTTACGTTAGCATCTGTGTTAACGTGTGTTAGCGTCTGTGTCAGCATCTGCATCAGCATTTTCATTAGTGTTTGCATCAGTGTTTCCTTTAGCTTCTACGTCAATGTTTACGTCTGCGTTAAGGTTCACATTAGCATCGCTGTCATCGTTTGCATCAGCATTTGCGTTTGCTTTAACATCTGCATCAACATTTGCGTCTGTGTTTGCATTAGTGTTTGTATCAGCGTGAGCATTTGTGTCAGCGTCCACGTCAGCGTTAGCAGCATTTACATCAGTGTGTGCGTCAGAGTCTTTGTCAGCATTCGCCTTTGCACCTGCATCAGTATTCACGTTAGTGTTTGTGTCAGCGTAAGTGATTGTGTCAACATTTGCGTTAGCGTTTGTGCCAGCATAGCCATCTTCGTCAGTGTCAACGTTAGTGTTAGTGTTAGTGTTTCCACTAGTGTTCGTGTTAGTGTTTGTGTTTGATTTTGTGTTAGTGTTAGCATTTTTGTTAGTGCTAGTGTTCAGGTTTGTGTTAGTGTTCAGGTTAATGTTGACTTAGTTTTCTGGTTAGTGTTAGTTTTTAGGTTAGGGCTCGTGTTACTTTTAGTGTTAGTGCTCAGGTTAGTGGTTTATGGTAGTGTTAGTTTTAGTGGTAGTGTTAGTGTTCAGGTTAGTGTTCGTGTTAATGTTAGTGTTAGTGTTAGTGTTAGTGTTTGTGTTAGTGTTCAGGTTAATGTTGACTTAGTTTTCTGGTTAGTGTTAGTTTTCAGGTTAGGGCTCGTGTTACTTTTAGTGTTAGTGCTCAGGTTAGTGGTTTATGGTAGTGTTAGTTTTAGTGGTAGTGTTAGTGTTCAGGTTAATGTTCGTGTTAATGTCAGTTTTAGTGTTAGTGTTCAGGTTAGTGTTAGTGTTAGTGTTAGTTTTAGTGTTATTTTTTTCCATTAGTGTTAGTGTTTTATTTTGTGTTAATGTTTGTATTAGTGTTTCCATTAGTGTTCGTGCTAGTCTTTGTTTTTCTGTTAATGTTAGTGTTTGTTTTAGTGTTGAGGTTAATGTTAGCTTAGTTTTCTGGTTAGTGTCAGTTTTCGTGTTTGTTTTAGTGTTAGTGTTCAGGTTAGTGTTAGTGTTCAAGTTATGTTTGTGTTAATGTTAGTTTTAGTGTTAAGGTTAGTGTTAGAGATTGTGTTAGTGTTTGTTTTTGTGTTAATATTTGTGTTAGTATCTCTGTTAGCATTAGTGATTGATGTTTCCATTAGTGTTAGCGTTAGTCTTTGTTTTTGTGTTAATGTTAACATTAGTATTTCTGTTAGTGTTAGCATGAGTGTTTGTGTTAGTGTTCAGGTTAATGTTAGTTTTAGTGTTAGAGATTGTGTTAGTGTTTGTTTTTGTGTTAATATTTGTGTTAGTACCTCTGTTAGTGTTTGTTTTAGTGTAAGTATTCAGGTTAGTGTTAGTGTTAGTTTTAGTGTTAAGGTTAGTGTTAGAGATTGTGTTAGTGTTTGTTTTTGTGTTAATATTTGTGTTAGTATCTCTGTTAGCATTAGTGATTGATGTTTCCATTAGTGTTAGTGATTGTGTTAGCGTTATTCTTTGTTTTTGTGTTAATGTTAGCATTAGTATTTCTGTTAGTGTTAGCATGAGTGTTTGTGTTAGTGTTCAGGTTAATATTAGCTTAGTTTTCAGGTTAGTGTTAGTGTTCAAGTTAATGTTAGTTTTAGTGTTAGAGATTGTGTTAGTGTTTGTTTTTGTGTTAATATTTGTGTTAGTATCTCTGTTAGTGTTAGTTTTAGTGTAAGTGTTCAGGTTAGTGTTAGTGTTAGTTTTAGTGTTAAGGTTAGTGTCAGTATTTGTTTTTGTGTTAGTATCTCTGTTAGCGTTAGTGTTTGATGTTTCCATTAGTGTTAGTGATTGTGTTAGCGTTAGTCTTTGTTTTTGTGTAAGGTTAGCGTTAATGTTAGCATTAGTATTTCTGTTAGTGTTAGCATTAGTGTTTATGTTAGTGTTCAGGTTAATGTTAGCTTAGTTTTCAGGTTAGAGTTAGTGTTCAAGTTAATGTTAGTTTTAGTGTTAATGTTGAGGTTAGTGTTAGAGATTATATTAGTGTTTGTTTTTGTGTTAATATTTGTGTTAATATCTCTGTTAGTGTTAGTGTTTGTTTTAGTGTTGAAGTTAATGTTAGCTTAGTTTTCTGGTTAGTATCAGTTTTCAGATTAGTGTTTGTGTTAGTGTTACTTTTAGTGTTAGTGCTCAGGTCAGTCTTAGTGTTTATGGTAGTGTTAGTTTTAGTGCTAGTGTTCAGGCTAATGTTTGTGCTAATGTTAGTTTTAGTGCTAGTGTTCAGGTTAGTGTTAGTGTTTGTATTAGTGTTTACGGTAGTGTTAGTTTTAGTTCTGGTGTTCAGGTTAGTGTTAGTGTCAGTTTTAGTCTTAGTGTTCAGGTTAGTTTGTGTTAGTTTTCTATTTAATGTTAGTTTTCAGATTTTTTGTTTGTGTTAGTTTACATGTTAGCGCTAAGTTCACTGTTAGAGCATGTGTGAGTGCAAGTGTTAGGGTAAGTGTTATTTTTAAAGTTTGGTTTTAGCTTAAAGTTAGGTTTTCTACTTTCCAGGAAAATAGTTGATCCTCTCTAATTTGAGTGGTGTGATATAGTGTGGTAAAGTATAGTGTTTCATAGTCTTGTGTGGTGTTGTCTATTGTTGTATAGTGTAGTATGGTATATTGTTTCATAGAATGGTCTGATGTGAGGTCGTACAGTGTTTCATAGTGTGGTGTTGGATAATGTGGTATGGTATAATGTTTGTCAGTGTGGTGTGGCATGGTATGGTATAGGTTGATGTAGTGTGGCTTAGTTTGATTATAATAATACAAATAATAATAACAATAATAATAGTAATAATAATTGTTCTTCTTGTTCATTTTCTTTGTTTTCTTCTGTGCCTTTGACTGCTTCTGTGCCTTTGACTGCTTCTGTGCCTTTGACTTCTTCTGTGCCTTTGACTTCTTCTGTGCCTTTGATTTCTTCTGTGCCTTTGACTGCTTCTGTGCCTTTGACTGCTTCTGTGCCTTTGACTGCTTCTGTGCCTTTGACTTCTTCTGTGCCTTTGACTTCTTCTGTGCCTTTGACTTCTTCTGTGCCTTTGACTTCTCTGCCATCTAATCTAAATACCAAAAAAAAAAAGAATGTAAAACATATATGTTGCCTATCTCTCAGACTTTACAAAGTGCTGAGGAGATAAAGTTAATTTAAAGAGCAGTGTACTCATGCACTGTGATCCTATAATGTAGCTTATAAGCTATTTCATAACTAAAAAACAATGTCAAACATTAACAAAAGCATATACAAATATCTTTGAATGTTTAAGTTAAACCTAAATAGATCGTATCTACAGGTCATTAGGTTAAGACTGAACTAAGATCATATCTATAAATCATTAGGTTTAGACTGAACTGAGATCATACTTTCTTCTTCTTTTCGTCACCTTCGTTTCCCGTGTCTTCTTTGTCTTTGTTGTCATTTTCATTTTAGTCGTCTGCTTCGTCGTCTTTTTCTTCTTTTCCATCTAAATATAAAAAAAAATTGTAAACTAATATATAGCTGATCTCTCAGACTTTCACGAAACACCAAGGAGATACAGTTAATATAACGAGTGGGGAGCTCATATATATATATATATATATATGGTATAGCATGGTGTTATGTGGTCTGGTGTGGTACAACATGGTGTGATGTGGTGTGGTATGATATGGTTAGGTGGGGTGGGGGACACAACATTAGATTAATGTTAACAATACACATGTAGCATCCACATGTGATGAGAAGGCGGAAACAGTGTTTAACTAATTTTAACATTACATGTAGCATCCATCTACAGGTGATTAAGTTAAGACTGAGGTGTAATCATATGAAAAGGTCAATTTAAAACTACACTGAGATTCTGCTTAAAATGATGGTCAATGAAGTGTTTACTTACTCAGATCCTTTGAAATAACTTGCTTTCTCTTACTGTAACTGGAGATACTACGAAATAGAAAGCAGTCGAATAGACAGTGGTGTAGTGTGGTGTGGTGTAGTGTGGTGTGGTGTAGTGTGGTGTGGTGTAGTGTAATGGAGTGTGGTGTAGTATAGTGGAGTGTGGTTTAGTGTAGTGGACAGTGGTGTGGTGTAGTGGAGTGTGGTTTAGTGTAGTGGACAGTGGTGTGGTGTAGTGTAGTGGAGTGGTGTAGTGTAGTGGAGTGTGGTTTAGTGTAGTGGACAGTGGTGTGGTGTAGTGGAGTGTGGTTCAATGTAGGGTTGGGGATATGGTGTAGTGGAGTGTTGTGGGATGTAGTGTGGTAGCATGTGGTGCGATGTGATGTGATGTGATGTGATGTGATGTGATGAAATGTGATGTGATGAAATGTGATGTGATGAAATGTGATGTGATGTGATGAAATGTGATGTGGTGTGATGAAATGTGGTGTTCAGTGGTGAAATGTGGTGTTCAGTGGTGAAATGAGGCGTGGCAAGGTGAGGCGTGGCGAGGCGAGGCGGTGCGAGGCGAGATATGCTAACAACTAATCCAATCTCCAAGATGCTTGAAACTGACCCCCCCCCCCCCCCCCAGGAAAACGGCGGGGTGAGGTGGTTCCCCCTTCACTCGGATAACCCCTGCTTACTCGGAATTTTCTCTTTGATTCTATTTTCATGCGTTATCAGTGAATATAACTTCCAAACCATTCAAAAACAACTAGCTTTGGAGAAAGAGAAGAGGGAGAGGGGAAGAGTTTTGCAGATCTACACCCCACTCACATATTGTGGGACTTAATCATTTTCGGTATATTTCCTGTGCTATTTCCTGTCCTATTTCCTATGCTATTTCCTATGCTATTTCCTATGCTATTTCCTGTGCTATTAATTAATCTGACCTCCTAGATGCTTCCAATCAACTTATTTCCCTGGGTTAGGTTTAGGGTTGGGGTAATATTTAGGGTTTATTTTTAGGGTTGGGGTAAAGTTTAGGGTTTAGTTTTAGGGTTGGGGTAGTGTTTAGGGTCTAGTTTTAGGGTTGGGGTAAAGTTTAGGGTTTAGTTTTAGGTTTGGGGTAAAGTTTAGGGTTTAGTTTTAGGTTTGGGGTAAAGTTTAGGGTTTAGTTTTAGGGTTGGGGTAATGTTTAGGGTTTAGTTTTATGGTTGGGGTATAGTTTAAGGGTTTGGGTAATGTTTATATTTAGATTTAGCTTGGTTTGGTTTAGATTTAGAGTTTAGGGTTGGGGCTAGATTTAATTTTATGTTTAATTTAGTTTTAGTTTCCAAATCCCAGGAAAAAAAAATTGATTCAGAGCAACTAAAAGGTCAGATTAGTTGATAGCACTCAAAAGGAGACCGAAGAAAAATCATTAGGGTATATATCTACAAAACGACAATGGTTTTTCCACCTGCTTTACCCCTCCTTTTTTCTAGAACAACTAATCATTTCCAACTGGTTTGGAGGTCATATACGTTGATAACATACAAAAAATCTTAGAGAAAACTCTGGGGTTAAATGAGAGAAGTGCATCCACCTAAGTTTTCCACGAAGAGAGAGTCAATAACAAACATCTTGGAGATCAGATTAGTTGATAACACATGAAAAAAAGATGAGAAAAAAATGTTGGGTGTTATGTGGTGCGGAGTCGTGTGGTGTGTTTTTATGTGGTGTGATGTAATGAGGTGTGCTTTTATGTGGTGTGATGTAGTGAGGTGTGGTGTGTTGTGTTGTGGTGTTATGTGGTGTGGAGTAGTGTGGTGTGTTGTAGTGATGAGTGGTGTCATGTGTTGTGGTGTGGAGTGTTGTGTTGTGTTGTGTTGTGTTGTGTTGTGTTGTGTTGTGTTGTGTTGTGTTGTGTTGTGTTGTGTTGTGTTGTGTTGTGTTGTGTTGTGTTGTGGTGAGTGGTGTGTTGTGTTGTGGTGTGGAGTTGTGTGGTGAAGTGTCGTGTGATGTGGTGCGGTGCACTGCGATGTGGTGTGGTGCGGTGCAGTGTGGTGTTGTGCAGTGAGGTTCTTCATCTTTATTTTTCTCTTCTTCATCTTTGTATTCATCTTCTTTGTTTTGTCTTCCATCTAAACAAAAAAAATATATATAAAACATATATGTAGCCAATCTCTCAGACTTTTACGAAGCTCCGGGGAGATAAATTTAATATAAGTGGTGTGTTCCTGAACAGAGATACTACAAAATAGCTTAAAAGCTATATATATATATATATATATATATATATATATATATATATATATATATATATATATATATACATATATATATATATATAAATAAATATACACGGGTGTGTATGATTGTGTATAGAAGATTATATTAATAAAAGGAATTCCAACTTTGTCTGATTTACTCGTTTTATTTACAATCCTTTAAAATTATAATGGTATTAGAATGAAATAGTATGGTAGAATATTAAGTGTTAAGTGTTAATTGAACAAGTAATTTCATGCTTTCGCAATCTTCAGGTTCATAGCTAAATGAACAATAATAATTCTTAGGGGTATAAAAACCCTAGAAAATGTTATTTACATCATTTCTAAAAATAGCAAAACAATTGATGCTTTGGATAGAGCCAAATAGAAGTCGTTAGACATGCTCAACCAACCATGACACCTAAACCAATCAGCTTCAGTAATCCAGTGAAACTACACACCAATTGGTCGAAATACAGTTTGCAAAATTTAGCATTCTGTAGTCGCTTTTCACTGTATATAAGGCACACAATTTACCCATCTCATTACAGTTGAAAATTGCAAACTTGACTGTCACCACAGAATATGAACCTGAAGATTGTGAAAGCATGAAAATACTTGTTCAATTAACATTTAACACTTAATATTCTACCATACTATTCAGATTACATCTATAAAATTCAGATTACATCTATATATATATACATACATATATAATTATACATTCATATATATACATATACATGCATATATATATACATATACATATATATACATGCACATATATATACATATACAATATGTATAGGATTCCTTTCCCTTTGAGCACATAATTTACAGGGAATAACGCGACTCTATGGCTCCGTTAATTTATCTTCATATATATATATACATATGTATACAACACACATATATATACATACACATACACACATATATGCATACACACACACATATATATATATACATACACACACACACATATGCATACACACACATATATGCATACACACACATATATATACATACACACATCTATATACATACACACACATATATAGATATACATACATATATATACATATATAGAGATTCATACATACATACACACACACATATATATATATATATATATATATATATATATATATATATATATATATATAATATGTTGAAACGGTAACACACTAAAGGCTTTATCTCACATAATATCCAGTCTATGATATTTTGATATTATTTATTTTGAGAACAATACCTTAACATCAGTATGAGTAGCTAGTTATGGCCGGTCTGAACAGAAAGAGCTGAGAAAATTCTGGCCGGATACAGCCAGTTTAAATGCTAAAGGGTTAAATTATATTCCAAACACCAGCTTAATTATGAAAAAGTTAGTTAAATCACTCCAAATTCTTGATTATTTATAAAGATTATTTGAAACAAACAGTGTCTTTCATTAGAAATATGGAAACAAAAGGGTTTATCTACCTAAAGATCTTCCACTATATTTTAAGAATCTTCGTTAAGTTATGTTCCAAATACCAGTTTAATTATGAGAAAGTTAGTTATATTACTAAAACACTCAAAAGTCTTCATAAATTTAGAAATTATTTGAAACTCATAAGCATTAACTCTCCTGGTAATGAAAGAATAACCTTTAGCATTTACATTACTCTATATATACTCTTGTATTTTTATCTAACGTGATATCAAATCTATGAGATTTTGATATTATTTATTTTGAGAACAATACCTTAGCATAAATACAAGTGGCCAGTTACAGCTGGTTTGAACAGAAAGAGGTGAGAGAATTCTGGCCAGATACGGCCAGTTTAAATGCTACAGGGTTAAGCATTTACATTACTCTATATTTACTATTATATTTTCATGGTAAAGGCTTTACCTCACATAATTATCTCACATAATATCGAATCTGAGATTTTGATATTATTTATATAATAATAATAATGAAATTATTGTGTACAGTGCTCAGGTGCACTACAACTCATCAAAGGTGCATGTATAGTACATAGAATAATGTACAAATGTCAGGAAAATGAACAGTGTATGAGTCATGATATAATAATAATAATAATAATGAAATATTGTGTACAGTGCCCAGGTGCACTACAACTCATCAAAAAGTGCATGTACAGTACATAGGGCAATGCACAAACATCAGGAAAATGAACAGTGCACGAGTCATGATACACACATGTGTGCATGTGTATGGAAGGGGTACATCAGGTGTAGTTTTGGCGTATTTCGGGAAGCATGAGTGTCTTAAAGAATGCAGTGTCTCGGCAGCTAACAACTGACGCAGGCAGTTTGTTCCATGCTTCAGCAACTCTGAGCGTGAAAAAATGTCTACGAAAGTCATGGGAGCTGTGCTGTTTTCTGATTTTGTAGGCATGTCCACGTGTGTTAGACACATGGAGATCAAAAAGGTGTTCAGGGTTGCAATTGGCGAGATGGTTAATAACTTTGTGGGTATTTACCAAGTCCATTGCCAGACGTCGGAGCTTCAATGAATCCATGCCCAGGGAAGCAAGGCGTTCAGAGTATGGTAGGTGTCTGATGGAGGGTATGCGCTTGGTTGCACGTCTCTGAACAGTTTCCAGGAGGTCAATGTTCTGAGCAAGATAGGGATTCCAGACTGATGATGCGAATTCCAAGTGTGGTCGTACCATAGCTGTATACAGTTTTAAATAGATGGCTGGAGAACAGCTAATAAAGGTCTTGCTGAGTGATGCCAAGACACCCTCGGCCTTCTTGACAATCTTAGAGACATGCTTTGTCCAACGCAAATCGCTGCTGACAGTAATGCCCAGGTCACGTTCACAAGAGGACTTCTTGGTATCAGTGTTGTGGAGGGAGTATGTGGATGTTGGATTTTTCCTCCCTAAATGCATGGTGGTACACTTGTCCACAGCCAGCTTCAGTTGGCAGTCTGTGATCCATTGCTGCATTGTGTCCAGGTCTGATTGTAGGAAAGAGTTGTAGATTTCAGGATCAGTCCTTTTGATTTCAAGGTACAGCTTGATGTCATCTGCATATTTCAGTACTGTGGCATTCTGTAAGTTGGCATCTATGTCATTAATATATGCCACAAACAAAAGGGGACCAAGAACAGATCCCTGTGGTACAGCAGATGACATCTCATATGGTGAAGAATGCTGTCCTGGAACCGTGACTACTTCTTTTCGGCTGAGAATGAAGGATTTCAACCAGTCGAAAAGATCATCCCTCACACTCATTGCAGAGAGTTTTGCCATAAGTCTTTTGTGTGGCACAGAATTAAAAGCCTTAGCAAAGTCAAGGTAAACAACATCCACCCATGAGTCGCTGTCAGTGATCCGGGTGATGTCTTCAAGGAACTCGATAAGCTGATCACAGCAGCTGGAGTTAGGGATAAATCCAAACTGTGAGGGCCAGATGAGGCTGTGAGAGCTCCAGAAGTTCCAAAGTGTTTCTCTGACACAGGATTCCGTCAGTTTGGCCATACAGCTAGTAAGACTGACTGGACGATAGTTGACAGGTGACATGCGGTTGCCCTTTTTGAACAGGGGAATGACACTGGCAGTTTTCCACTGCTCCGGAGTAGCACCATTGTTGAGACAATATTGAAAGAAGAAAGCTGGTGCAAAAGGAAATACCCACCACGTTTGAGAAGCAGGTATTAACACCATCAAGACCAGCGGAGGCATAGTTGCGCTTATTCTTAAGGTGACGTCGCAACATTGCAGGTGTAAATTCCATAGTTGTTATGGAATTTGATGTTAGAGATGGTGGAGATGGTACATTCTGGTTTTCAACAGTAAAAATACTTGCATAGCACTCAGCAATGAGTTCTGTGCATTCTTTGGGATCGTCAGTGATCTGGCTTGTGTGGGGATTGCGAAGAGGACCAACTGGAGAGTGATGTCTCTGTTTTGAATGAACATATTTCCAGAACACCTTACTGTCAGGATTGGTTGCTATGCACTGTTCAAATTCAAGCACTGCCTTCTTTGTCACTTGCTTGAGATGGTTAGAAGATTTATTTCGCTTTTTTCTGTTGGCATCTGATTTATGCAGTTTATATTCCCGTTCAGCGTTCCGACGTTCTTTCCTGGCAAGTCAGACTGCTGAAGTTTCCCAAATTGCACTTTTGGGGTGTTTTTTTTCTGCTTACGTGGCACCGATGCTGCACACGCTATCCATATTGAGTCCAGGATGCTCTGGAGAATAGTGTTCACATCTCCAGAGTTATACATCTCATGCCAGTTTGGGCGCTGTAGCTCAGTGTAGTACAAGTTCCAATCTGCTTTCTTCCAATCAAAGCAAGCAGATTGGAGATGGTTCTTGTTTTTGTTGCTGCCCGCAAGTGCCAGATTGACAATGATCATAGCATAATCAGAGTCGCCTAGAGGTTCCTCAGTAGTACAACTGATAACCACTTCAGGAGTAGTGGTGAAGATCAGGTCCAAAGTGTTGTCACCTCTTGTTGGAGAGGTGACTACTTGTGACCAGTTTGAGTCAAGCACTAGTTCAAGGAAATCGTTTGCACCTTGTGGCCAACGAAAGGTTTCCCAATCGATCTCAGGATGATTGAAGTCACCTGCAATAAACACATAAGTGGCTGTTTTCTTGGCAGCAACTCTGAGGATATCGCAAAGCTGTGTGTCCTGATGGTAGTTTGGGGGGCGATAAACAGCACCAAGCAGAAGTGTTGATATGGTCATACGTATGTCACAGAAAAAAACTTCTTCCTGTGATTCTTTCAAATCAACGCAAGGAATTACCGAAAAGTTTGAACGAACGTAGACCATCACACCATCACCACGGCGATTAATGCGGTCCTTGCGGAAAAGGTTGTACCCAATAATGCTGAAAACCCCATCACAGAGTAAGGAATGTGCCCATGTTTCTGTGACTGTGATGAAGTCAGGGTCGATGCTTCTGACGTAGGAGTCAAACAGATGTATCTTGTTGCATAAACTGCGAGCATTTAAGGACAACAATTTGTACCCTGTTTGCAGTTTATGATGGTGTGTAGAGGGTGGCAGGTTGTTCTGGTTTAGTTTCCCAGAGTTGTAGCAGTTTTTTCATTGCCAGTTATTGTGGGTAGATCACACTCAGACCAGCTGGTATCTCTCTTCCACGTTTCACCAGCCTTAACAAACCTCCAGATCTGCCCATCATCACGCAGACTAAAACTTTCATGTTGTGCTGAGTTCCAATTCAAGGAAGCTGCAGCACGGAGCTTTGGACGTACATGGGGTGGTAGGCCTGGGCGTGTTCGGAAGATAATCAGATTTTCACGCCCAGCTTTAACAGAGGCCAGATGGTATGAGATTGCCTCAGCGGGGTCCGAAAAAGACAGTCTGATGAATCTGGGTTTTGGACCAGGTCGACCAAGGCAGAGAGCACCCTTTGGGGGAACACAGCCTAGGTCTTTGGCAGAGCTGGCAGCAAATGCCTGAAGATCACCCTTGTCCTCTGGTACCCCAATGGCAATTACTTCATGGGTAGCAGATTCCGCAGTCTTCTCAGTGTGGCCAGAAACGGCAAGAGGTACAGGGAGATTCTTTAGCAAGGCATTCCGATAAGACCCCTCATTGTGGGGTCCTACCCGAATGCTTGCCTTTATTCCTGTTACTTCCCTTCTTAAAGCAGAAATCATTAGTTACAATTCTGCAAAATCTGTACTGGGCGGTTGTTGTTGTTGTTGTTGTTGTTGTTGCTGCTGTTGCTGTTGGTGATGATGATGTTGCTGTTGCTGTTGCTGTTGGTGATGATGATGTTCCTCCACGGGAATGGTAGGGGAAGACACAGTCGCAGGTTGTTGGTGTCGAGATGTACTGGGAGCGGAAGACATGGGTTGTTGTTGTTTCTGATGTTCTCCCACAGGAATAGCAGCAGAAGCCAGTGTCATAGGTTTTTGCCGTTGTTCAGTAACAATGGTAGAGGAAGATACAGTCATCGTTTTTTGTTGTTGTTGTTGTTGTTTTTCAATAACATTAGTGGAGGCAGGCACACGGGCCAGGCACTGAAAGGACCAGGATTTTAGCTGGACCATCTCCCATATTCCATCCATCATAGCATTATGATGTCTCTTTTTTTGGCCTGGGATCCTCCGGAAGCCTGTGGCGCATTGAAGGCAGACAGAGATGTGACAGGTTCCACATTCGACCCAGCGATTACGGAACGAGTTTTCGGGTTCCGCACAGATATGACAGATGTGGTTTTCTGGGCAATGTTCTATTTTGGAACATCGACCAGTTTTATCGCATACTTCATCGATGGATATCACCATAGCAATTTTGTTATTTCTACCCATCCGTAGAAAAACACAGAATGTAAACAATATAGGTTTAGCGCACTTGATTACGATAGAAATAAAATGTATTTTTTTTTTTTTGTTTTTTTTTTTGTGTATTTTGTTTCCGTTTTCCTAAATGTTGTGTGTGTACAGAAGAGTCTGTGCATGTAAACAAATAAATATGCTGCGTAAGTTAAATGAAACGTACTGTAGAAGGCAACAGTTTATTAACAGCGAAATAACGTTTTTTTTCCTGATACTGCTTCTTTATAATAAACTTTCAATAATATTTTTCAAATTATTAACTTTCAGCTGCTAGTATATATATATATATAATTAAAAGGTGTATGTGGGTTAGAAGCGAAGTCAATGTTCAGAGATATTTTACCAATGTACGTAAGATTGGCCGGTATAGTGTCTCACACGAAATAGTGTGGTTTCTTTTCACGTGTGTGTATATATCTGTATATATATTGTTGTTTATATGTTTTGTGGAGTACTAACTGCGATCCCTAAGGGATGTAGTGATTTGTTTTTGTTTCCTTTTTCCCCGTCCATGTCCACACGTGGTTTGTTGGCGAAAATCAAGTCAAATTAAATATACTTCGTTAAAATAATTCTATGTTGAAGCTGGTACTAGTTGTCAGGGAACAGTCAGAGTAATTGTAATAATGAATATTGTAATCCATCTGACATGTGTTTAAAGGGCAGTTTTTGGTGAAAATATTATATTTTGTTTGGTCAAGACGTGGTCAAGCGACCTTCCTTGTCGCCATTTTGTATTTATGTTGAGAATAATACCTTAACATCAGTATGAGCAGCCGGCTACAGCCGGTTTGAACAGAAAGAGATGAGCGAATTCTGGTCAGATACAGCTGGTTTATATGCTAAAGGGTTAAATAAACTGTATTCCTCAATATTTTATCAATAAAAAATGGAAGTATATTCGGTACTAAATATAATTAGAGTGTGACTTTATTTCTGGAGAATTTATTTACAAATATTCAAGTTTCAAGGAATGGAATCTTGCCTAATTAGAACAAATACATGAAACCTTTTTTTTTTTTTTTTTTTTCAGATCTTTCAATTTTTCCAAATATAACATGTTTTGACATAGTTTTGGTAGGATTTTACTGGCTTGAGAAATGTTTGTATTGAATCATAACAATATAGTGTAGGTTGAGCTAGATACCCTTTCTAATACCAATCAAAGTAGTTGGTACTAGAAAGAGTATCTAGCTGTAGAAACCATGCCAAAACTGACAGGAATGTATATGAAATGTGTCCCCTGTTTCATCTTAGAAAACAGTTGCTCTAATTAAGTATTTTTAACAGGGATAATTGGATGTAATATTATGGTTATGCCCTTCTTATCACCAACAGAAGTTTGGGGAAAAGAGATACAAATGATCTGGAAAAACAAGAGAAGCTTGTCATGGGGTCTGTAAAGTCTAACCACTGCTTTAATAAGGATGATACAAATGATCTGGGAAAACTAGAGAAGCTTGTCATAGGGTCCGTAAAGTCTAACCACTGCTTTAATAAGGATGATACAAATGATCTGGGAAAACTAGAGAAGCTTGTCATGGGGTCCGTAAAGTTAACTGCTGCTTTAATAAGGATGATACAAATGATCTGGGAAAACTAGAGAAGCTTGTCATGGGTTCCATAAAGCTAACCATTACTTTAATAAGGATGATACAAATGATCTTGGAAAACTAGAGCAGCTTCTCATGGGGTCCGTAAAGCTAACCACTGCTTTAATAAGGACGATACAGATGATCTTGGAAAACTAGAGAAGCTTGTCATGGGGTTCGTAAAGCTAACCATTGCTTTAATAAGGATGATACAGATGATCTTGGAAAACTAGAGAAGCTTGTCATGGGGTCAACAAAGCTAACCACTGCTTTAATAAGGACGATGTGCATTGAACCAGTGGCCTCTGAGGGACGAGCTGCGAGAAAAGGCAGCCCAAAACGACTCAGAGAAGTGTGCTCAACCAAACAGAGGGATAAGAAAGACTGCTATAAGGAGCGAAATATCACGATAAATTAACGGAGCCATAGACCCTCGCCATTCCCTGTAAATAATGTGCTCAAAGGAGAAGAAATCCTGAGCTCTTTAAAATACAATATGTTGAAAAGGTAACACACTAGAGAGAGATATACAGTGCGCTATCAATAAAACAGGGAAAAAACCACCAGTGTATGGAATCTTTAACCTATGAAAGGCAGACTATAGACACGATAATTAAAAATATAAATTAAAGCGTAAATAAATACCTCTATAACTATATAACACACGTACAAATCCAAAGGGTTGTTTCGCCAGTAAGTTGTTGACAGAAATGGAAAAATCTCGGTTCCTCAGCGTGTATAAGGCAATTTTGGCGCCAAACTTTTCCTTTTGAAAGAAAAATGGCACCAAACTTTTCCTTTTGAAAGAATAATGTGATTTGTCACGTGATATTACCTCTAAATTTTTTGAATGTGTCTATACGTATATACGTATTTTTTCCTTGTAAATTCGGAAAAATGATAAACTGGAATAATTCTAAAATCGGGAAAATCACAATATTCCCGTTCACAATATTCCCGTTCCATGATAGTAAGGCCCCTTCAACTGAGGGGCAAAGGTTGTTGTTTAGCCCTAGGTCAACCTTGACTAAACCACAGAATTCCATTATGATCAACGGTATTCCAGCCACGACCATCCCGTCGTTTTAGGTGTATCTAATAAGTACATTATCGGACATCGTGTTCTTTCTTAATATTTATTTTAAGGTGGGTGGAAAGAATTGGTTGTTATTTCTAGCAAACTGAGTGCCCACATAGTATGTGTATCAGGGGGAGGGATATGTTAAAGTAAGGGAGTACAAGTGTTTGGGAAACATTTGACCATTTACATTATAAATTCAAATGTGTGGGTAGTTCTTGGTAATCGAACGAAAGGAACCGATACGAGATCCATTAATTCTGTATAAGCCTATCAGAGGTTCATCGATATACCAGCCATGGTAAATATTCCAAGCACACACATATATATATATATATACATACGTACACATCATTCTCCTCATGAAGGGCGAGAGTGGCGATCGCAAACATATATACATATACACACAAACACATACACACCACACATATATATATACGCAGAAACACACACATACAATAACGACGAGTACTACGATTCTGGAGGAGCGAATGATGGAGAAGATGAAGCTCTCTGCTGCAGAATAAATGGTATTTAATTTTAATAATAATACATATATATATATAGTCTTCAAATTTATTATTATTACTATATATATATATATATCTTAATTGATTATCATTATCGTTTTTATGGCAAAAGATAGACAGAGAGGGAAAGAGATAGACAGAGGGAAAGATTACGATATATATATATATATATATATATATATATATATATATATATATATATATATATATATATTGGAATAGATGCTCTGAAATAGCGATATATATGTGAATATAGACATAGAATATTCGAAAATATTCTGTATGTTTATAATATATAATTCTATAGCGATTAGGTCTTCAAAATGTTTATTATAAACATACAGAATATTTTCGAATATTCTATGTCTATATTCACATATATATATATATATATATATATATATATGATAGAAAGAAGAGAAAAAAACGAGACCCTTAGAAACGAATAAGAGTCATCAAAGCGATCATATGTATTGCTTTAAATTGTAATGCGAAGGGATACACTAGTATTTGAGGTACCATCATTTTGGATTTTAACCCTAGGACTTTTCCCTCCCGGTTTTTAAATTTAGGGAAAATTTAGGGGCGACTGGGAATATTACATAATGTAGGGATTTTCTTTTCCTTTTCTATCATTTCTTATTTATATATTTATTTATCTACTCTCGTGATTGATATTCCGACAAATGTTAGGGGCGTATTTTGGTTTTTTATTATGTCAGGTATAGCATCCAAAAATTTCTCCCTTCCCCCAATATATATATATATATATATATATATATATATATATACAAACACAGTGTCCCAAAAAATGTATACACACTTCAACAACAAAGTAATCAAAGTGTGTATATATTTTGGAGGGGACACCGTGTGTATATATATGTGTGTGTGTGTGTATGTGTAACTAGTAAAACTGTAAAAACGCAGCGGTATATTCTAATTTTAAATATATTTTATTGGTTAGTCTAAAGAGGGATGTTTATATCCATCACCTCAAACGGAAGGATATGAGGAAAAGTGTAGTTAATGTTCAGTTTGAGTTCTTATAGGTATGGGGCTGAAGGGAATAATACAAGCAGGAACTGAGCTTAAGAGGGATCTAGTCATGGAAGTGAAGGGTGACACATACTGTCATGTATTCTAAAATATTTGGTGTGGAGCATAATTGTATGCTATATTTAACATATATAAATAAATAATAAAGAAACCATATATATATATCACCATTTTAATTCCTTAGTCCATTCATCATTCTGTATCATTTCTCCCCGAATCCAATCTTTGCTTTTCTATTCGATAATTCTAGCATATTTTTCAAAACAAATCTTGTATTATTGTTTTATGCTTGTTAAATTATGCCCAAAATACGGGGATCTTATTTAAACCTTAACCTTCTCGCTTAACCTCTGAGGGACGAGCTGCCAAAAAGGGCAGCCCAAAACCACTCAGAGAAGTGTGCTCAACCAAACAGAGGGATAGGAAAGACTGCTATAAGGAGCGAAATATCACGATAAATTAACGGAGCCATAGACCCTCGCCATTCCCTGTAAATAATGTGCTCAAAGGAGAAGAAATTCTGAGCTCTTTAAAATACAATATGTTGAAAAGGTAACACACTAGAGAGAGATATACAGTGCGCTATCAATAAAACAGGGAAAAAACCACCAGTCTATGGAATCTATAACCTATGAAAGGCAGACTATAGACACGATAATTAAAAATATAAATTAAAGCGTAAATAAATACCTCTATAACTATATAACACACGTACAAATCCAAAGGGGCCTGTTTCGCCAGTAAGTTGTTGACAGAAATGGAAAAATCTCGGTTCCTCAGCGTATATAAGGTAATTTTGGCGCCAAACTTTTCCTTTTGAAAGAAAAATGGCACCAAACTTTTCCTTTTGAAAGAATAATGTGATTTGTCACGTGATTGTGTTCACGTGATATTACCTCTAAATTTTTTGAATGTGTCTATACGTATATACGTATTTTTTCCTTGTAAATTCGGAAAAATGATAAACTGGAATAATTCTAAAATCGGGAAAATCACAATATTCCCGTTCACAATATTCCATCACAATATTCCCGTTCCATGATAGTAAGGCCCCTTCACCTGAGGGGCAAAGGTTGTTGTTTAGCTCTAGGTCAACCTTGACTAAACCACAGAATTCCATTATGATCAACGGTATTCCAGCCACGACCATCCCGTCGTTTTAGGTGTATCTAATAAGTACATTATCGGACATCGTGTTCTTTCTTAATATTTATTTTAAGGTGGGTGGAAAGAATTGGCTGTTATTTCTAGCAAACTGAGTGCCCACATAGTATGTGTATCAGGGGGAGGGATATGTTAAAGTAAGGGAGTACAAGTGTTTGGGAAACATTTGACCATTTACATTATAAATTCAAATGTGTGGGTAGTTCTTGGTGATCGAACGAAAGGAACTGATACGAGATCCATTAATTCTGTATAAGCCTATCAGAGGTTCATCGATATACCAACCATTAGTAAATATTCCAAGCACACACATACACACATATATATATATACATACGTACACAGCATTCTCCTCATGAAGGGCGAGAGTGGCGATCGCAAACATATATACATATACACACAAACACATACACACCACACATATATATATACGCAGAAAGACACACATACAATAACGACGAGTACTACGATTCTGGAGGAGCGAATGATGGAGAAGATGAAGCTCTCTGCTGCAGAATAAATGGTATTTAATTTTAATAATAATACATATATATATATATATAGTCTTCAAATTTATTATTATTACTATATATATATATATATAAATAGCTTAGAGTTTAGACTCAATGGGGTCATTTAAAATCATTTCAGCTCTAAGAATCGCTTCTGAGCAGAATAAATTAATATTTGATGAACATTTACATGTTTTAGTTGCAATTGACTAATAAAATCGCTAGAATGAAATATCTTAATTCAACAACATAAAGTTTGCCTGTACGATCTAAAAAATAATAAATCAATACTCACAGACTCATATAGGCAAACTTTATGTTGTTGAATTAAGATATTTCATTCTAGCGATTTTATTAGTCAATTGCAACTAAAACATGTAAATGTTCATCAAATATATATATATATATATATATATATATATATATATATATATATATATATATATATATATATATATATATATATATCTTAATTGATTATCATTATCGTTTTTATGGCAAAAGATAGACAGAGAGGGAAAGAGATAGACAGAGGGAAAGATTTTGACATATATATATATATATATATGATAGAAAGAAGAGAGAAAAACGAGACCCTTAGAAACGAATAAGAGTCATCTAAGCGATCATATGTATTGCTTTAAATTGTAATGCGAAGGGATACACTAGTATTTGAGGTACCATCATTTGGGATTTTAACCCTCGGACTTTTCCCTCCCGGTTTTTAAATTTAGGGAAAATTTAGGGGTGACTGGGAATATTACATAATGTAGGGATTTTCTTTTCCTTTTCTATCATTTCTTATTTATATATTTATTTATCTACTCTCGTGATTGATATTCCGACAAATGTTAGGGGTGTATTTTGGTTTTTATTATGTCAGGTATAGCATCCAAACATTTTTCCCTTCCCCCAATATATATATATATATATATACAAACACAGTGTCCCAAAAAATGTATACACACTTCAACAGCAAAGTAATCAAAGTGTGTATATATTTTGGAGGGGACACCGTGTGTATATATATGTGTGTGTGTGTAACTAGTAAAACTGTAAAAACGCAGCGGTATATTCTAATTTGGCCCTTTTAAGGGCCACCTATATTTTCATTTAAGTAACTCCACTTACATCTATATGCTTTAATAAATTTAAAAAAAAAAAAAGCGCGTGAAAAAAAAATGTTCATTTAAGTAACTCCACTTACGCGTGGTAGTAATACGGAAATAAACGATGTTTTGCTTTCATCGGCTGCTTCGACTGACAGCTAATAGCGTTGTAGTGCCCTCTTTCTTTGGGGAAAGTACAAGACTCCTTCATCGCAGGGTTAAATCTGCTGCTATTGCTGGTACTCATTTTCAGCTTAGTATACTGGAGCAACATGAAATGAAGTGTTTTGCCCAAGAACACGTCATACACCGCAGTCCAGGTATCGAACCCACGACATTATGATCACTAATAATAATCACATTATGATAACTAATAATAACCTAAACACCTACAGAGTTTTCTCCCATAATTCCTAAAAGCCTTGATATTCATTCAGCTAATGTTTTTCTTCAATCCACTGTTAGATATTTTTTTAATGCTTACGATATTAAAGATATTTATATTAACCATTATGTTAACTTTTATTAGAGATGGGTTATATTTCAAATATCCTTTAGTTTGTAATATTACCTACCTGAATTCCTTTAACAAGACAAATATTAATTCAACACTTAGATCAACCCTTCCCATCTTACCCCAAACTGTTATATTTACCTATTTTCACGTATTTTAGCTTCTATCTCTCTAATATATATTATATGTATGTGTATTAGACAATAAATATATTTTATTGGTTAGTCTAAAGAGGGATGTTTATATCCATCACCTCAAACGGAAGGATATGAGGAAAAGTGTAGTTAATGTTCAGTTTGAGTTCTTATAGGTATGGGGCTGAAGGGAATAATACAAGCAGGAACAAATCTTGTATTATTGTTTTATGTTTGTTAAATTATGCCCAAAATACGGGGATCTTATTTAAACCTTAACCTTCTCGAAAAAGTAACACACTAGAGAGTGATATACAGTGCGCTATCAATAAAACATGGAAAAAACCACCAGTGTATGGAATCTATAACCTATGAAAGGCAGACTATAGACACGATAATTAAAAATATAAATTAAAGCGTAAATAAATACCTCTATAACTATATAACACACGTACAAATCCAAAGGGGCCTGTTTCGCCAGTAAGTTGTTGACAGAAATGGAAAAATCTCGGTTCCTCAGCGTGTATAAGGCAATTTTGGCGCCAAACTTTTCCTTTTGAAAGAAAAATGGCACCAAACTTTTCCTTTTGAAAGAATAATGTGATTTGTCACGTGATTGTGTTCATGTGATATTACTTCTAAATTTTTTGAATGTGTCTATACGTATATTTTCCTTGTAAATTTGGAAAAATGATAAACTGGAATAATTCTAAAATCGGGAAAATCACAATATTCCAGTTCCATGATAGTAAGGCCCCTTCACCTGAGGGGCAAAGGTTGTTGTTTAGCCCTAGGTCAACCTTGACTAAACCACAGAATTCCATTATGATCAACGGTATTCCAGCCAGGTGGAGGGATGGGTCTGCTAGATTCATCGTGGGTAAAGAACGATGCTATAAGCTTTTCTGGGTGGGAAATGACAATGGGCTGGGTGGAGTAGGAATCATGGTAGCAGAAAAGTGGGCAGATAAGATAATAGACGTAAATAGAGTGAACGACAGAATAATTAAAATAAGACTTGTCCTCAATAGAACTACGGTGACAGTAATATCTGCGTACGCACCCCAATCCGGACTGCCCGGCACTATAAAAGACAGTTTCTATGAGACACTGATGCTCACTACCTCCCAAATAACTGACAGTGACTATATAATCATTGCTGTAGACCTAAATGGTCACGTTGGACAACATTGTGACGGCTATGACGGAATCCATGGAGGCTATGGGTTTGGTACTAGAAATGAGGAAGGCTCCAGAATCCTGGAATTCTGTGACGCAAATAACTTAACTATCTGTAACACTAACTTCAAAAAACGAGACAATCACTTGATCACCTATAGATCGGGGGAACACACAAGCCAGGTAGATTATATCCTTACCAGGAGACGTGACAGAGTGTCTGTTGTAAACACTAAATCCCTCCCCCATGAAGAATGCACGTCTCAACATAGACTCATAATTAGCGACCTCATAGTCAGGACGAGATGTATTCGACAACAGAAGAGGACTATCCTCAGGAGAAAATTATGGAAATTAAAGGACCCCACAGTCAGTCATAAATTTAAAAGCATATTACTTGATGCTTTTGATAGGAAGGAAGAGCAATTAGAGTCGTAAAATATAGAGGAACAGTGGGAATTCCTGAAAGCTAACCTGCTGAAGGCGACAGATGAAACCTGTGGCTGGAGCAGACCTATAGGCAGGAGGAGAGTAACTTGGTGGTGGAACAGTAAGGTGGAGAGGTCAATCAAGGCCAAAAAGCAGGCTTGGAAAGCATGGCGGGAAGGGGGAAGTAGAGAAGACGATCAAGTGGCCAGGAGGGAAACTAGGAGACAAGTGTACTTCGCAAGAAGGGAAGCAGAGGAAAGAAAGTTCAAGCATGTTCTACAACGCGAGGACCAAATACGTGAGGTGTTCAGGATTGCTAGGCAATGTGTCAAGGAAAACCGTGATATTGTCGGGGAGAAGTGTGTCCTAAATGATGATGGTGTACTTGCCATCACTGACACTGATAAGAAGGTAGCTTGGAAGTGTCACTACGAAAAACTACTAAATGAGGAGAATAATTGGGAGAAAGACAGTCTCCCCCACATCGACCCAATAGAGGGACCAGCAGTGCAAGTTGAAGGTAGTATAATAAGTAAGGCGATCAAAGACATGAAGACGGGCAAGGCGGCCGGGCCTTCAGAAATAGTTGCCGAAATGCTGAAAGCATCTGGAACAGTGGGACACACTATGGTCACCCGGATAGTAAACCAAGTCATACAGAATGGGGTCATTCCGAAGGACTGGCGCAGCAGCATCATCATTAACTGCTACAAGGGTAAAGGTGATGCCCTAGATAGGGGAAACTATAGAGGCATTAAATTAATTGACCAGGTCATGAAGGTCACAGAAAAAGTAATAGCGCAACTAATCAGAGAGAGAATTGATCTAGACGAAATGCAGTTCGGGTTTGTGTCAGGTAAAAGTACAACAGACGCTCTTTTCATTGTACGACAACTACAGGAGAAGTACCTAGCTAAAAGTAAACCCCTATACTTAGCTTTTGTTGACTTGGAGAAAGCCTTTGACAGAGTACCTCGCTCGATTATCTGGTGGGCTCTCAGAAAACTAGGTGTTGATGAATGGCTTGTGAGAGCTATACAAGCCATGTATAAAGAAACAGTCGCAAGGTTAGAATTAACAACGAATATAGTGAAGAGTTTAGCGTAAAAGTTGGTGTTCATCAGGGCTCCGTCCTTAGCCCCCTACTATTTATTATTGCCCTTCAGGCTATAACAGAGGAGTTCAAGACTGGCTGCCCATGGGAACTCCTATATGCAGATGATCTAATGCTCATAGCTGAACCAATGGCTGAACTAGAGAAGAAATTCCAAACATGGAAGCATGGCCTAGAATCAAAAGGCCTTAAAGTTAACTTGTCTAAAACTAAAGTTCTAGTTTGTAGGAAGGAAAATAGGGCACCGGTCCCATCTGGGAAATGGCCATGCTCAGTGTGTAGGAAAGGAGTAGGTAGAAACTCCATTTTATATCCCAAATGCAAAGTATGGGTACATAAAAGATGTAGTGGGATCACAGGTAAGCTAACTAAGAATATAGATTTTATATGTGGCCAGTGCTCTAGTGCAATAAGTAGCAGCAAGTGCCCACAGAATACTAACTCATTCCATTGCACAGATGGTTCTATAGAAATAGTGGACAGCTTCCGTTACCTGGGTGACAAAATCAGCAGTGGGGGAGGGTGCTCTGAAAGTACAGTAGCTAGAGTCAGAACGGGATGGAAAAAGTTCAGAGAGTTTATACCACTATTGGCCGCTAAAGGGTTCTCTCTAAAAATGAAAGGCAGGCTGCATGATGCCTGCATACGAACAGCAATGTTACATGGCAGTGAGACCTGGGCATTGTGTGCAGAGGATATACGCAGACTGGAGAGAAACGAAGCTTGCATGCTCCGCTGGATGTGTAATAGTAATATACGTGAACGGCAAAGCTTAAATGAACTAAGGGAGAAATTAGAAATAAGAGGGATCAGATGTTGTTTACTCGAGAGAAGACTACGTTGATATGGTCACGTGATGCGCATGAAAGACAACAGCTGTATAAAAAAGTGCAGGGCAATAAAAATAGACGGTAGCCACGGAGTAGGCAGACCCAGAAAAACCTGGGACGACTTGATAAATTCCGACCTCACACACTTACACCTTTCCAAGACAATGTCACTGGACCGAGATCTTTGGCGCTACACAGTAATAGAGAAGACCTGCCTTACCTAAGTGCAAAGTGAAACCTACTACAGTCAGTAGGCACCTCTAACAAAATATCCCCACTACCCCCTCCCACCACCCCATCCACACCACCCCTTTCAATATAAAGTTATGTTGGTACCACAACATCCAGCCCGAAACAAATGAGGTCGTGTAGGTGTCACGACAAAAAAACACACAGTCCACGCTGTAATGTGGCCGTGTAGGTAACACGGTAAAAACCTCCCAGTTCCACACTGTAAATGAGGTTGGTGTTAGGATGGGCATCCAGCCGTAGAAAACCCGCCAGACAGTCCTATGCGAGCAAGACAACCACTCTTTCCTCAAGTGAGAAAACTCCCGTCCAAACCCATGCGAGCGTGGAATATGGACGTTAAACGATGATGATGATGATGATGATGATGATGATATATAACAAGGACCTGATGAAGATTAAAATATATTAAGGCTCTTAAGAGAAAATCTAGATATTAAGATACATCTTGGCAAAGTGATATATTTTACGTGTAGACACCTTAAAATATAAAAAATTGTAAGGTGTAGGTCTGTAGGGATGACAGCTTTAGCTGTGTTAATAATTATTAACATGTTTTCTTGACATATAACAGTTGTTTTTTTAAAAAATAATTTTAAACAAAGTCCACGTTTGATATGTCTGGTAACTATTGGGAGAAGCTAGAATTGTGTCAACTGCTTTGGAGAAGGGTGGGGTAGAATAAAATTAATAGTTAACCTATTAATTACTTCAATACAATACTACTTGAAACCAGTCCTGGTTCTACAATTCAAACCTATTTATATTTATCTAAAAACATTCCACCATAATTTTATGTAAGAACCTTTCTGGTGTTATTTTTCAAAAGCTTATATATAATGAGTAAGTTATTTTACTAAATCCCTCCAAATTTTTGATTATTTTTGAGAAGCAAACAGATATAAAGTAGATAAACGAAGTAATCATTTATGGTTGTTTCTATCAGCTAGGAGATATTTGAAGTGGAAGTCTAGTCAGAGTGATTGCATTTCTTTCACATTGATACACCTCTTAGGATAAATAGTTGTATAGAAGTTAGTTTAAGAGCTGTTTCTAGGGGCAGTTGAAACATTAAGAGTTCAGTTGCTTTGTTTGTTTGTAGTTGTTGGTGTTATTTAGCCCCAGATGAGCTCTGATCAAGTAAACCTACAGTGAACGGCATTCCAAGTGTGTATGTGACTAACTTTTCTTTTTGCCAGGTATAATTTGTCTAGAACTATATTATCCAATGTCATCTTTTTTGTAAGACAGGGTGTGATTTGAAGGACATTTGGTTGATATTTCTAGCAGGTTGAACACCCACATACACAGAGGAAGATGTTGCTGTACCATGTAATGATGACAAATGTAGATTATCATCATCATTTAACGTCTGAGAATATTTATTGATAATGTTGAATGTGTTTCTGTGTGTGTACATGCAGAGTGAAGAAGGAGGCAAGATAGGCTGTGAATGTTATGCTTTGGCTGCAGGTATACTGTTTGGATTATGAAGGGATATGTAAAATTCAGTGAAACGAGAGGAATTCCTTTCAGCAAGGAACATAAGGCATAGCTGCAGGTGTGAAATAAGATGTTATGTTGCACAATGACATTTTTTACTCTCTTGATAATTATCTTAAAACACTTTTATTGTAGTTACAGCAGGTGATTTCTTCCACATGTTTTAGACTGTATATTTTATTTCTATTGTTTTAGTCCAGCTTCTGTCTGTCAGTAATTGGTAAACTATAAGACTTTATCATGTGGAGCTGTGAAATGTTTTTTTTTTAGAAAGATTATCTTCATTACTCATGCAAGTGTCTTTTTAGTGTTTATGAGGAGTGTGTGTGGGTGGAGGGTGGGGTGTTCTTTAGAGAATACAATGTAGAGAGAGAAAAGCAGTGCCCGTCACTCTTTTCAGAGCCTCTACTAAAAACATGGTATAAATGCTTGCAATAGAGTAGGCCATGATGTTAAGAGCGGGAACAAATACTGCAAGGCACCTCATCTGGTGCTCTAACAAATCCGTCAATCCACTGCCCCGAACTGGTACTTTATTTTATCAACCTTGAAAGGATGAAAAGCATAGTTGACCATAGCAGCATTTGAACTTAGCAAGTGTAAAGCTGGAATAAATACCATAAGTCATTTTGTCTTACTTTTTAACACTGCCAACTTGCTCTCTATATCTTTGATGGATTAAAGAAAAAGTTAAGATAGCAGAAGTTTGTCCAATTAGCTGATTTGAATGATAATTGATATGTGGAGCTGCAGCTGTCGAGCTGTGAATCCATTTGAAAATACAGCGATCCTATAATCCCATGAACAAAACAGTAAATTGATAGAGTCATTAGAACGTTAGATAGAACGCTTTGCAGTATCTGTTTCAGCTTTCTGCACTCTGAGTTTAAATTCTGCCAAGATCAATTTTGCCTTTTATCCTTTCAAAATCAATAAATAAAGTACCAGCACAGTACTAGAGTCAATTATTCTTCTGTCTCTCACTCTCTTTCTTTCTCTCTGGAAGAAATCAACTGTATTCAAGCCTGGAGAGGGGTGGACTTCAAGTTTAAAATGCCCAGTTTGAGGCTCAACACCACATTACGATTGTGAGATCAACACTCTAACCACTGAGATGTGCATGTTTACTCTTAACCATTGTACTGATAGATAATAGGAATATCACATAAGAAAAATAAAGGTTCATTCAATTATTTATTTGTCAACAATTATCTCAAGTAGAACCATGATATATTCTCACATAGTTGACACTGTAACACATAACTGTTCCAAGCTTTCTCATGAAAATTCTGAATTTACAGATAACAACAAAAGTATTTATAGAGAACGTTTAGTAACAATTTAAAAACAAAATTTATGATACCTAGATAAACTGATAAATAAACTATATCCTCATAAATAAAACATTCTTTCTGCTTCCATATAGAAAGAAAAGAAAATGTATTCCAAACAAAACAGATTTCATTTTTCTCATTCGACAGATATTATTCACTTTGAAAATAAATATAACGAAACCCAAATTACTAAGTGACAGGACATCAAAATTGAAAGCAGCTAAGATAGTTCTCAGCTGACGTTAAGTTTTTTCAACCAAGAAGATTTAATCTTTTTTCTATAAAGTCCATTTTTAATGAGATATTCTTTACTCTGATGTTTCTGAGCACCATGGTTCAACTGGAACTGACACAAAGCTTCCAAAGGTTTTGTAAGAGTCTGTTAAAAACAAGATAAAGTATTATTAATTAAATTCAAACTAAGAATTATATTTTAAATGAAATTCTCTTTTTATGTGATATAACAAAGTTATAATGCTTTCGCTGACATCTTTTACAAATAAAATAAAAACTATTGAAATAAAATGTAAAAAGGTGAGTCTACTCGCTCAGTGTTGATCCACCAATCTGTTACTCATCAACAACTGTCTATCGAACATTAATTGAGCATCAGAGTTTCATTCAAAACAGTTACCAGTACCAACGGCAGATAGAGAGTCAGTAGCTTGGCGAAGGTTCAGCACCAGGGAAAAAAAAGACACATTTGATGCCCACACCTTCATTAACAGGTGTGATAAGCTAGAGGAAATGTTTCACCTGGCAGTGACTGCTAGACTTCTGTAGAGTGAATGGTACAGGTCGCTTCAAGCTGTCCTGTGGTAGATATATGATGACACATTTAGAAAAGAATATTGAAGAGTTGTCTTACTTCCACAAGGTGTGATTTCTTTTCAAGGAAAGATAACGCTACAGCAGCAGACTCTAGAGTAGACAGACACACATCAGTTGGTTGAGTTCGAATGACATATTTGCTAATCATACCACTCTTAATCTGAACCTGGAAGAGATAAAATTAACTCAGTGTAATGTAGCAAATCTGAATTTTGTAGAAATTATAAACAACAAAATTTGCCTACCATAGCCACAGCATAGTACTGGAACTAGTAAAAGAGTAATGAACTAATTATATTTTGTAAAAATTAAATTATGAAGGCAAATAAAACCCTTTCAAATTATATGATAACAAAGAATCCTAAAAAATATTTTTAATAAATCACCTGAAATTGATGATATGAAGACAGTCCATCTTAAAATCTCTTTTGATACAAGAAAAGTTATCAAAGATTGCTATTCATCAATTGAGAATAAGTATTACTAATTATGAAATTTTACTAACTTTATCAGTGTAGTCTTCTCCCTTGCATACTACATCTGATGCCTCTAATATTCAGCTTTGCTCTCAGCTCATTTGTCCTCCGTTATTCTTGCACACTAACATTACACATCCAGCAAACTATGTTTAATACATTTCTTTCCAACCGTTATAAATACTCTGTATCCAAAGCCCATGTCTTGCTACTATGCAGTATCGCACTTCATACAAAAATATCATACAATCTGCCCTTCACTCTGAAAGAAAAATCTTTTATTTCTAGTATAAAACCTAGTAATATAACTTTCTCATCATTAAACTGGTGTTTGGAACATAATATTCTTACATAAAATTATGATGAAAGTTTAAATTTAAATATGAACACTTTAAAACAAACAGCTTTGTATTACAGAACCATGGATAGTTTCAGAAAGGTTAATTTAATAATTGGTGCTATTAAAATAAAATGTTTTTTTGTTAGCATTGATCAGAGTAATCTAAATTCAAAACCATTTTATATTTCTTCCCTTCCCACTCATGGATGTTGGTATTCATCATACTTCCACATAGAACTAATCAATGCTCTTGTCTTTTTTCTTCCATGTATTCATTCTAGAATTAGTTAATTGGTCATCAAAGCTAGAGCACATTCAAAGGAAATATTTGTTTACCTTTTGTGGCCACTTCATCATAAGATTCTGATGAAAAAGACCACGGGCTTGTGACCAGGTGCCATCCAACAGCACCAGGTTATATCCTGTTCCTTGACAATTTGGTAGGTCCATTATATCAATAGCATCTGATCCAGGATAAAGTAGTAGAGTATTAGGATCCTTCATTAAAGCTGCCAATTCTGGGTACCTAAACAATATAAAAAATAAGGGCAGATATATGCAATCAATCAGAAACGCTGAATAACAATAAAACCTAAAGAAATGAGGTTGGTCTTTGAAATATGAAATGAAATTTACAGTTACACTTATGCAGGTTTAGCTGGTCTCCTACAAGGTTGAGTAGCACAGGAGGTTTCTTGAGTGTTTTAAGATAGAGGGTCCAAGTCCTATCATGTTGTTGTTACAACTCACACCTATGCAGATTTAGCTGGCCTCCTACAAGGTTGTGACTCATAGGAAGTTTCTTGGGTGTTTTAATTATGGAGCATTTTGCTTGAGAACACAATGTGACACTCAGCTTAGGAATTGAATCCACATTATGATCATGAGTCCAACACCCTAACCACAAAGCTATACATTTTCAGTCTTTGAAATATTGGTAGTAAAGAATTTTTCTTCCCCAAGCAATCACCCAGCAATTAATTTCTACAATAGATTTTAATAATCATTTTGGCCTATCTTTTTTAACCATTTTAATACCAATCTACATGATACTGCTCATACTAAATTATCCATATTAAAATTGGCAGTATCGGTAGAGGGTCGGACGCCAAATCTCGCCGAGGTTACCTTTGCCTTTCATCCTTACAGGGTCGATAAAATAAAGTACCAATAATGTACTGGGATAATTGCTGGCCTTGTGCCAATAGTAGAAACAATTAAAATTATAAGCTCAATCTAAATTGTATTATAGTATGAATTATATCACGATTTTAGTTGGTCAACATCAACATATCATACAAATATATAAAGTTAGATATTTTACTAAACACATAAAAAATTTGATATTAAAAATTAATTGAAACACAGGCTGTCAACTCGTTAGAAATGTAGGCACAAAAGGGTTAAGTGACTTCTAACAAGTTTCTATTAGCAAGAATTTAACTGTTTTTCTTTGATCTTCCTTTTTCTCTTTTTTTTTTTCTTTGCCTATTCAAGGAGGGAATAGCAGTGCCATGGCCCTCTTCAGGGCCTCTGAAACTAATGGGAAGAAGTGAGGAAGTTATGCTCAAACCAGAGACCTGGCCTGAATACTTGCAAAAGAATGGGCTCTGCTAAATGCATTCAAAGACCAAGTGATGAATAATTAAGTTTTGAAAATTTGGTTGTATGCATGGATGATAACAGCTAAGTAAAGATGTACCAGGTGTTCCAAGTGGAAGTAGTAAACTGTGGAAATGGAAGGTCAAGAAAGACATGGGCAGAAGTGGTGAAAGCTAATCTCAGAATGCTGAACATCACAAAGGAGACGACAAAAACAACACAACTAAAGGCAAGATGTTGTGTTGGAGAAGACCCATCCAACTCATGCAAGCATGGAAGAGTGGATGTAAGAATTGATGATGATGTTTTATAATTTAGGCACACGGCCAACAGTTTTACATCGACCCCAGTGCTTGAATAGTATTTCATTTTATCAACCACAAAAGGATAAAAGGCAAAGTTGGCTTCAGTAACATTTGAAATTCAGAAGGTAAAGAGCAGGAACAAATGTTGTTAAGCATTTGTCTGATGGTGAAACAACTTCCAATCAATCACCCTAAAAATGATGATGATGATAACTGTTAAAACAGTTGATATGATGGGCTAGGCAATTCAGGACAGTGTCCCAGCATGGCCCTATTTCAATGACTGAAAATAGTAAAAGAATACTTACTTTTCAGGCGAGAATCTTTTCCCACGAATAATATGGCATTTTCCTGGTGGCAGGCTGTGATACAGCATAGGAACAGTACGTAGACATTGATTATCCTACAGAATTCGAAAAATAAACAGCAATAAAATTATACAAAAGATTAGTAAAATAATTTAACTTGCCCCAAATTGCCAGTATTCAAATAAAAATTCAAATTATGGACTAAAATATCATTATTATATTTGTTTTTGATTATTAAGTTGAAAGTTAGTTATTTCAATAAATCTGTCATATTCTTGACTATTTTGATAAGTAAAACACACAGGCAGTATACTCTTTTTAGAATATGGTCACAAAAGTATTCAAACTGGAGTCATGTCCGTATGTAACAGGTGGTGCAGTAAATAAATATATACATATACACCAGGTCAGAACACAAAAGAACCAAACTCCCACTGTCATTGCCTCTGTCTCTCCCCATCTCTCACTATTATGACCAAATGGGGGTCCATATGCTGGCTGCCCCGTGGCCAGAATAGAGAAAACATTACCCTGGAGGATGGTGAGGGAGACATGCTGGAAGAGCCATTCCCAGCTCGTGAGGCTCACACCTGTAGGTAGCCAACTCTGTCCCAATAGAAGTGAGTAGGGAAGTGGCCCTATGGCCAAGGACAACAGAAGTCTCCACTGCTACCTGCCCGACCACAAACATGTCAGAGAGCGACCAATCACAAAATTATCATACCTTCCAGAGTATTTCAATATTTACATAGAATAGGAAACTTTTTGTATATAGAAATAAACCAAAAGCCTTGTCCATACAAGAAATATAATTGGGAACTTTCAACTTGTGAAATATTTAAAACCATTTTTTAATTAAGAAAACTTTAGAATAAAAAATATGAATATAAACTAGACCATAATGTCTTTCAATGACAAGAGCTGATTAACATGTGCAGTAAGGCTGTGTGGTAAAGAAGTTTGATTTTCAGTTATGTTTTTCTGGGTTCTAGACCACTGTGTGGCATCTTGAGTAGAGAATTTAACTCATTCAATTAGTTACGACAGTATTTTTTTCATTTTTGTGTAGTTCATTGATTCTTGACATTAAATAATGACATTGTATAGGAAAGGGGAGATAAGAGTTTTTTGAGTAACTTTCTAGTCATTTATATAAATACTGCTTAAAATATCAAGCTTTCAAAAATGAATCTATGTTAAAATAATACATTTTAACAAGAAATTATTTGTAAAAAAAACAAACAAAATCCATGTGAGAAGGTTGTTTACCTCAAATGGATGTTGAAGAATATAAATTGTGGTAGAGAGCTGAATTGGTTCCCGTGGGAGATATGGACACCAGCAAACTGTCACAGGACGACTAAAGAATAAACAATTATCTGATTGAATTACAAACATAAAATGTACGCAAAAAAAGTGAAAAAACAATCAAAGGAATTGAAACATTATACATGGATACATAGATTTTACTGACAAAAATTGCACAATTATAGCTTCCATTACTGGGAAGAATGAAGTACTTTTGTCCAGAAGATGTGTATTCTTTTATTGATGAATGCACCATAGACATAATGGAGGCATGTAGCCTAGTGGTAGGGGTGTTGAACTTACAATTATAATGTTGTGAGTTCAATTCTTGGACTGGGTAGTGTGTTCTGTTCTCGAGCAAAACACCTCATTTCATGTTGCGCCAGTATACTCAGCTGAAAATGAATACCGGCAATAGCTGGGGGTTTAACCCTGCAATGGACTAGCATCCTATCCAGGGGGAAGACTTGTACTCTTGGTCGCTCACCTCAAAACTGGGATAGAGATGTATACAGGTAATATTGGAAAGTATATAATGTGTGGTGGGTGAGCAGAAATGAGTGGGTTCTCATCTGAGTTTGGGTAGGTAACCCTAGATGTTTTCCATGTATATCTTGTATTAGTTATAGTTTTATTATAATTTTATATATATTTCCTGTTTTATCAATTTTTCTCCATCTATCTTCATCCTTGTTTTATATAATCATTTTTGTCCAGCCTCTTATGTATTGTAATTCTTGTTTTGTCCAGCCTCTTATGTATTGTAATTCTTGTTTTGTCCAGCCTCTTATGTTTCTAACATTTATACATGCAACTCTTGTGGCTAATAATAACTATTATCATTTTGTAAAGCAGAAATAAGTTGTCTCTTTACATTCAAATCACTTGGAGGTGGACTTTACCTTTCACCATTCTGGGATTGATAAAACAAGTACCAGTCAAGTACTGTGATAGATTTGACTGATGGAACTATTACCCACACATTTCTGGCTTTGTATCTAAGTTTAAGAAACATTAGTATTATTTGTCAAAGGCTACTGCATGTATCTGGTTTAGAATAGGTACACTGTATTCCTATGTGTTGTAAGAGGCAACTAAAAGGGTTGGTGACAGAAAAAGTTTCCAGGTGTAAGATATTTCCATAAAATGGTTTTAAAGCCCCTGTTGAAGTAAGGATTATTTTTGCAGGCATTTAAAAAAAAGAGCCCAACAATGAGTATGATGATTATCATGGTTCCTGCAAGGCTAACCCCTGCTTTAGCAGGGAATATTACCTTCAAATGCACATTGTTGAAGAAGGGGTCTGCACCAATCTTCTCCCTACCCCTCTCCCATCACCCTCACCAGCTAAATATCCCTCTCACCTCGCCCATGTCAAACTTGCATGCTTGCTCTCCTTCCCACCTTCCACATTCTGTCCAACCCATGCATACAAGCATGGAAAGCTAGACATGCTTCCACATCTGCTCTCACATATTGCTGCTGCAACAAAAAAGCACTTAGTCTATCCTGTATGGTGATCTGGTACTACAACAGTACAACCCGTAAGGTAATTATGTTGGTAACATAGCAAGAGGCAGCACCCAATCCATCCTGTTAGGTGATTGTGCTAGTAACACGAGAAAAACCACCATGTTCACCATGTAAGATGGTTGTGCTGATGACACAATAAAAAGCGCCAAATTCACCCTCTGAGGTGATCGTTCTGGTGACATATAACCACTTATTTCACACTGTAACATGGTTGACATTTAGAAGAGCATCCAGTTGTAGAAACCAAACCAAAATACAAATCTGTATGAGAAAGACATGGTCACCTCACCCGACATATCTCATAATGTGACAACCTGTCTAACCCATGCTAGCATGAAAAATAGATGTTAAAGGATGATGTACTTTGCAAGAGCCCTCCAACTGATGATGCAGGGAAAATGCGGTCTGCACATCTATACAAAAATGGCTGGCAAAAGTTTTTAAAGGAAGGTACGATGCAGTAGTGATGAGGAGTATAGGAGATGTAGATGCATTGGGTTAGTTTGGGAAGAGGGGGCATGGTGAATGTAGGCATGTTTATGTTCATTCTCTATTTTGGGAATGAAACACAAGCATATGTCTCCATAAGTTGGAATAGATTGCCATAGAGTATTGTCAGATTGTGAGTGATTTTAGGAGTGCACTGTTTGAGGATAACAGAGAGGATACAATCAGACAAGTTGCCTTTTTGGGTTGGATTGATAGAAGTTTCCACACTTGGTAAAACAAGGAAGTTGCAACTGGGATTTGCTGTGCATGGAATTGAAAATAAAATTTAGCAACAGATGTGATGGCTTTGTCTGCAGACATGTCACTTAGAAAATCCTCTTTGCTGAGGAGTGGACAATAGGAGAATTTTGCAAAGTTAGTCAGAAAACCTAACTGTAATGTAGAGGTATGACAACTTATAAGACATGTAATAGACAAAGACATCCTCACTTTCTTGATTGTTAAATTGTAGGCACTATGATCATGACTTTGTCCAGATATTGTAAATTATGTTCTTCACCTGTACAACTGCATATGAACACTGGATGTTGCAAGGGTTGTGCAATTAGAATGATGATATTAGTAATCCATCTGCTTTGCTATCTTGTATGGAAACAGATTTACTGTCAGAGAGGGGTACAGTGTCAGTGACACTTTTCAGGACCTTCATGGCTGACAGGAAATGAAGTAAATTATCCTTAAACTGGAGACCAGTCCTGAGTGCTTGTAATAGAATGAACTCTGCTAAATGTACCCAAGAATTAGCAAAGCTCTGATCAGCTGTTTTGGAAATTTTTAGTAAGATGCCTTGATTAGGCAGTGATCAGATGATTCACTGGAAGTTAAGAGTGTTTCAGAAGTTGGTCAGGGCTATTAGTTAGTGAGGACACTAATTGGTGCACTCAGCTCAGGATGGTTAAATATTTATTTTCTGTGCCAACAACAGCTGTGTGCGAGCCAAAAAGTTGAATGCATAAAGTTGTTCAGCCTCAGATCGATCCTGACTGAGAAAACCTACAATCAAAGACATTTCAGCCATGACCATCTTGTCATTTATTCAATTATATTGTATCTAACACTACCTTATGTGCCCTTCTTTTAAACACAGTAGAGTGTGATTTGATTGTTATTTCTACTAAGTCATACAACCTTGTAGAAGTTTTCTCAAACATATAGGGGGATGATAAATTCAGAGAGAAGTAAATGGAGATAAATATCCTTTACGAAAATTATTATAATGTAGAGTAAACCATAACAAAAGAATATGGATTAGAGATATAGGAAAGAGATTAGAGGCATAGATTCAGTGTTAGGAGGAAATGGTGGATCAAGGTCAGATCAAAATTTACAGATGTTGGTGCATAGGGAAGAGAAAGTTGTCTTGTGGATTGATTTTCAACATTTTTTAAAGAGATTTTGTCATAATTTTGGGGAAGAAGAGAAGACAGGATTCATGAATGGCAAACAAGGTCTGTAATTGGGCAGCCTGCCACACTGTCTAGTGCAGGGTTGCCAGATTTTCCAACACAGCTTTTAATCGGGACACAAATTTCCACGATCTGTCAGACTAGTTTACAAGCAAACATTTTCATTTTAGGCTACTACTTTTCGAAAATTGTGTAATTACTTTGTACAAAATAGATTTGGCAACTCTGGTTAAGTGGCAAGCTTCCACGTGAAACCTTTACCTTATGAAGATAAAATGGCAATATTGAATCGTGAGGTTGAGTTCGATCCTGGGCCCTTGCGATGTAATGTGTCCTTCAGCAAGATGCTTTATTTCACATTGTTTCTTCTGACAGGAGTTATGACCAGGAGATGGTATCAACAATTGGAAAGACCAATGGAAACATTGTTTCCTTGGTCCAATCTGACAAGTTCCACCACACTCGTAAGCGAATGAGGTCTGAGATCTTATCGTTCGTTCCTCGAATGACATATTTTTACTTTCAAACTGAGTGCTTACAAGTGAGTGAAGGCCATCCAAAAACAGCCAATAACTGGTATTAAACCAGACAGTACATTGGGCATATCTCCTTTGTTGTTAATAATCAGCTCCACTGATTATTTACAAACCATTCATCAAATATTTCATACTCAACAAATTAAAATTTTGTTGTTATTTGGGTTTTCCAGTATTCTATCAGATATAAAACTACGATGCGATCGGTTTACGTTTTAATTAATGTTCAGTAATACTTTTAGTAACAGTAATGTTCTTCTTAATGCAACGATCATACAGAAATTTACTTCGTTTGGATAGCATGTGTATTTTAATCTCTGTCAATAGTTTCACCGATGTCTTCAAAGACTTTGGTGAAGTGAAAACATGGAAGCAATTGTTGATTACACATAAAATAATTCATACTTTCTTTTAAATAGTCATTAAGTCAAACGATAAAGTTTAAATTTAAACTACTATATATATATTCAATTTATCAGGGGTAAATAGTGGGTCTTGTTATTCTGGAGTTTCGCCTGTTTATCATAGGGTCATCAGATAAGGAATATCAAAACACTAAGTCGTCAAGCACTTCCGTATATATATATATATATATATATATATATATATATACACACACACACATACAGGGTGCCTCCCAAAATGTATACACTTTTTTTTAGAATGCTGTTGAAGTGTGTATACATTTTTGGGGACACCTTGTGTGTGTGTGTGTATATATATATATATTTATATACAAATTTTAGTACAGCATTAACGAAGCTTTAGTTTGCGGCCAAGCTAACGAATGCAAATTCGGTATGTAGCTTTAGCACTCGATAGGGAATAGTACCCTAGAGTAATAACAATACGTTTAGACAGCTTTGCAAATCAAATATAGCGATCGGCAGTCCAGCCGCATTGCCATAGCAACGAAAATGGTTGGACTAAAAAAAAAGATATATATATATATTTGTAACGGAATACTCCATCACTAGATATTAATTTATTATTCTAGTTGTCAATAAGAACAGCATGCAGTAAATGATCAAAAGTAGTATTTTCTGGTGTGGAATTGGTGTAAAAGAAAGGAAGATAAAATCATAACAGAATAATATTTAGCTCATTCCTATAGTGATGATATATCGATATAACAATCTTTCCAAGAATGTCCCCCACGACAGAGGGAGGAGAGCAACTCCTAATCAGTATGCAGCAGTTAAAAGAATTGGAAGATGTAAACTTCACTACAATAACACACTTTAATAATGTTGATTAACAACAAGAATTGCCTTTTGTTAAAAATTCCCGCCTATCGATTGGGAGATGAAAAGATATAGACATTATTACTAGTGACGGAATATCCGCACATAAACTATGAAATTTCTTATTTGTGTTTTATGAAGTAAATAGACAAAAGAAACAAGCTTTTCATCAGAGATCTAGATATAGCCATTTACGTTGGACAGACAATTTTTTTAACTGCTTGTTAAGCAAGTTTTGTAAATATTATCATGAAAGAATGGCGATGATGTGTTAAGTTTTAAACATGAACTCACGAGGTCTAAAATAATTGTTATAAATACAATTTGGGAGAACAGTGAGATCAGGTTTGAAGTAACTGATAAAAATTATATGTAGCGCTTAATATTAATCTGCGTTAACTGACTATAATATAAAATTAATTGTGGTTAACACCAGTAATGCAAATGTACGACAGCGAAGAGCGAATTGTTTATAATTACACATGAGTAGTACAATTTAAATGCATTATTTACTAACCAACATCGGCTACATGTCTGACGCTTGGTATTAATAATAGGTTCTTCATTTGCAAAATCATAAAGATCGTCCAGGAAAGATTCCGTCTCGACGTCGTCATCCATAACGAATAATAGTACAAAGCTAGCAAATGCATGGTTGAAGGGAGGTAATTCTCGATCCCAGCTGACACCTATTTCCTGTTGTTTATGCAATGATTTATTTATTTATTTAACACATCACTTTTTACTTTTTAGATAATAAATTTCACAGATACACTATCCACACAATAAATAAATAAATAGCTTTAACATCTTTAGTGCACGCATCATGAAAATAAAAACAAAAAAAAAAATGAAAAAATTATGCAGCGTGGACTAATGTTTTAATTATTTCGAACAAAAATGATAAAGAAAAGAAAAAAGAAAAAAAGGGGGTTTCACCAAGTGCGATAATTGGCCGCATCTCACACCTTAGGGTTTAACTACACGCTCGCAGCATTGCCACATGTTTTGTTATGATCGTCATCAGCGAAGCATGGAATTCATATGGGTTACTCATATGTAGGTATACAAAAATATATAGAATTGTTATTTAGAGAATATATTATATAGAATAGTTATTTGGAGAATATATTATATAGAGATGCTATCATCGTGAAAAATAACAAACAAGTAAGTTAGTGTAAACACATTTAATGTAGGAAACATAAAAAAGTTAAGCAAATGCGATGAAATCTGTGCATCGTCTAGTGTGGCCGTACAAGACGAAGACATGTCTGGAGTTATCTCCCGCACTTACCATCATCATCATTATTATTGTCGTCGTCGCATTCTTCGTTGTTTTTACATTAATTTTTACATGGTTGAATGGGTTAGACAGGTGTTCTCCAGTACATCTCTCCTCTTAGAGCATAGATAATCTTGCTGGACAGGAGATCCAGCGGTAGATCCTGATGGTTGGACAACATCTCTGAACGTGGCTGGTCTCGCTTGGAATATCCAATCTGATCAGTTGGAGACAGTTACTTCTAACAGGACCCATTGGAAGGAGTGTTTGAGGACTTTTCACACACGACCCTCTCAGGAATAAGTGATCAAAGAAGAAGAAGGTTTATAGACAATTAAATTAATTCTAGTATACTTGATTATTACTCTGTTTTATCAACCCAAGGAGGATGAAAGGCAAAGGTTAACCTTCACAGTGGGATTTGAACTAAGAATACAAAGGGCATATTCTCATATTGGCTTCACTTATTAGACTGTGGTCATAACATGATACCGTCTTCAAGGGATTTAATCGATCCTAGTATTTATTTTTTTAAAGTTTGGTACTTAATTTATCGATTTCTATTCTTTGAACTGCTAAGTTACAGGATACAAACAAAGTTGTTAAGCGATATAAACAAACATGAATACATAAATACGTCGTAAATATATGATACGTAGATATATGTATATGCATACATACATGGATACATACATACATACATGATGATGGCTGCCCTCTCGTTATGGAGTATGGCCATTGCACGATATACCATTATTAATAATTATTAATTAATTCTATCGTCCAATGCTTGTGCGTGAAGATATTTTTTTAAGTGAGGAAAGACTGTGCACTGAGCCAATCCCACTCTCTGAGTAGTTATAACCCGAAAAGAAGAAAAGATCAACATCAGCGGTAACTACTGAGCCGCAGGTTTTATATCGGAGTTATCCCAGTTTCCTGAGTTGCCTTCTCCTAGAAGAATGCGCTGACAAAGGCTAGGGGTCCTTCACTCCCAGTGGTTTAACCACACGGTACATGTGTATATACATATTTACACACTTTCGGATGGCCGTTGACTCTTATGAGTTCTTTCGCCCCTTGTCAGGTTTTTTTTTTATCCTGCATGGTGTCCAGTTTAGTCGCTGACGACCCGACCATGCGACAGGTTGTACTGGGTTACATGTTACCAGTAGCACTCAAGAGTGACCCGACATACATACGTATGTATGTGTACATATATATGTATGTGTATCCTTGTTTGCTTATACCATTTAACAACTTTGTTGAGGAGATCTAAACAGGCACATTGTTTTCACTAAGTTGGTTTATAGATAAGATTTATTTTCACTACAGTAGAATAACGTTGCAAATATGTTTTAAATATATACATAAATAACACAATGAATGCGTAAATAACACCAAAAATTGCTCGCAATTCGTTCAGAAGGGCAAATATGTTTAAACCGTGTATGATAACACAATAATATAAATGTAAATGCATGAACAAAAATGATAAAGGAAAGAAGGAAAAGGGAGAGGGGGTGTTCACCACCAAGTGTGACCATTGGCAACACCTCACACCTTGGGGGTTAACTGTACACTTTCAGGCAAGCCAACACACTCGCAGCATTACCAAGGGTGATGAAATAACCAGGCACCCTCATGGGCATCACCTGACACCTCAGTAAGGCAACCTGCCAGTGAAGACAAGAACTTCACTGTCAGCGGCTCAACTCCACCGAACATCTCAAACGTATACCAGCTGGAAAAATATACTGATGGGGTCAAATAGATAGAAACATGTCCATAGATCAATTCTTAATTTCATGAAATTATCTCCCCTTTTCTTTGAGAGTCCAAGAGGAAAATTTCAATTAGTTAAGATCTTTTGGCATACAATTTTCAGTACATGAATCTATAGGTCGTTTGTAAAAGAAAAGTAATAAATATGTATTCATGTCTTTCAATGGTAAATGTATTGTACTGACTCTTTGATGAAGCATAATACTACTGGATTAGTAAGAACTTATGGAAAATAATTGTAAAGATACATTGTATTGATGAAGAAAAAATCATGTTAGATATTTGCTGTAACTTCTTAGGTAAATGTGGCAGGTTATGAAGTTCATCCTAAGTATATTAATACTTATTTCATTATACATTTCTCAATGATGTTGTTGTTAGTGGTGGTATTATTGGTGTTAGTGTATGGCTACAGATTGGCTGAAAGGTTAAGAAGTTCCCTTCACTATCATTAGGCCCCTGGTTCAAACCAACTGCATGGTATTTGGGGTGAATGTCATTTACCATAGTCTATTTATTTACTATAGCTATCGTTGTTATTGTTTAGCCTTAATTTACACCTGATAAATTAATGTCTTCTAGTTGTTTGGAACTACATACTCATTAAATTATAGTGAAAGCACATGGCTTAGTGGTTAGAGAGTTGGATTCACAATCATGAGATTGAGATTGTGAGTTTGAATCCTGGACCAGGTGATGTCTTATATCCTTGACCATGACACTTTATTTCACATTGCTCCTTCTGCCAGGAGATGCAATATTAGCAATTGGAAAAATCAGTGGAAACATTGTTTCCTTGGTCCGCTCTGACGAGTTCCTCTCAGTAAGTGAATAATGTCTGGGATCTTATCAATTTGGTTCATTTAAAATTATAGTTTAACCCTTCTATGTACATTCATAACAAGAATATACTGCCTTTGTTGTTTTAATTATCAAAATAATAAACAATTTTGAAAGGTTAGGCTCACAATCGTGCGGTTGTGAGTTTGATTCCCAAACTATGCAGTGTGTTGTGTCCTTGAGCAAGACACTATATTTCACATGGCCCCAGTTCACTCAGCTGGAGAAATGAGTAGCAACATAACTGCTGCTAAGCTGTATCAGCTTTTGCTTTTGCCTTGGACATCCTTGGTGTGAAGAGGGAAGGCTGCTATGTATGTGTGACTGCTAGTTTTCCACAAAATCACCTTTCGCAAGCTTGTGCCATTGAGGAGAACTTTCTAAATGCAAACCAATGGTTATTCATGAAAATATGCAAGGGTAGATATCATGTATTATTCACAAAATATATGGGTTACATGAGTTTTGGAAAATCAAATAAGATCTCCACGAAAAAATAGGTTTGGGAACCCCTGATCTAAATACTAATGATACAGCTAACAACATTACACATATCATGACACCATCACAATCATTATCACCACCAGCAACATGACAGACACCACCATCTAAAAAAAAGTCTAAAGTCTGTCTCAAGCCTGGAGGTTCATCAGGCCACTGCTTATCTGTGGTGTGAAACAACTGGAAGTACAATACTCTCCCCTGGACAAGACACCAGTCCATTACTTCCAGTTACTGCTGGTACTCATTTTCAGTTGAGTATACTGGAGCAATGTGAAATGTCGAACCCATGACATTATGATCATAAGTTCAACATACTTATCACTAGGCCATGCACCTCCACACACCAGCATCAGTACTAATTATTTAGAGCTAAATATAAAATAACTAACAGTATATGCATGATGCTACTCATCAGCTGGAAGCCGTGCATGTATGTTGTTAATTATCGAGAGCTAAATATAAAACTGGCAGCATATATGTGCTGCTGCTAACAACAAAGGGAAATATCCATGTGTGCCACTGCAGACTGATTGGGTGCGGCATACATACTTCCAATTCTTCTAATTATCATGATTATTATTTGATAAGGGTGTATGAACTTAAACCTACAATCAGAAGGCACCTCTTAATCCAATATACACCCCACCCCACACCCCCTACTCCATCCTCCCACTTCTGTCCACTGTAAAGTGGTCATGTAGGTGACACAACTAAAAGCATCCACTCCACACTGTAAAGTGGTTGGCATTAGGAGGTCATCCAGCTGTAGAAAACCTGCTAGAAACAGTTCTATGCGAGCGAGACATAGTCACCCGACTGATCTTGCTTCAAGTAGGACAAACCCGTCCAACTCATGCTAATGTGGAAGATGGACGTTAAACGATGATGAAGATGATGAAGGATGGCAAATTGGCAGTATCGGTTGAGCATTGGACAACATGCTTTGGGGCATAAAGTTATGTCCCTTTACGTTCTGAATTAAAATCCCATCGAGGGTTGATAAAATAAAGTACTTATAGCACACTGGAGTCGATTTAATTGACTTTCCCATCCTCTAAAATTGTTTGCCTAAATCAGAAACCATTATTATTATTTGACTTTGGACGTATATCAAGGGCCACAACTAAATATCTCAAAGCATTTTGACTGGACTGACTATCAAACAATAATTGTCTCTACTTTAGGCACAAGGCCAGCAATTACCCAGTGCATTACTGGTACTTTATTTTATTGACTCCGTAAGGATGAAAGGCAAAGTCAACCTCGGCTGGATTTGAACTCAGATCGTAAAGGGACATAACTATGCTGGAAAGCATGGCGTCCGATCCTCAAACAATAATGGCTACAATGAGTAGACCTATGATCAAAGGCATTCCATCCATGAACACTCCTCTTTTTCTTGCACTTTGTCCAATGAAAGTCCATTGAAGATCAATGTGTTCAAATACCTGCTCATCAGAGATATAACGATGCAATAGACTACATTACATATGAAATTAGTTTACTTAAGTTCTTATAGTAATAGTGGGTAATACATTAAAAAAGATATTGTATATAAAGTCAAGTTGTTTACATCTGTCTATTACATGCAGCATAGTATATACAGTATATATAAATATACTATATTTATACTGTAGTATAGCATAGCATTGAAACAGGTCTATCAACAAACCATTAATTTATAAATACAATAGGGCGGTGGATTGGCAGTATCGGTAGAGGGTCGAACGCCATGCTTTGCAGCATAGAGTTATGGCTCTTTATGATCTGAGCTCAAATCCCGCCGAGGTTAACTTTGCCTTTCATCCTTATGGGGTCGATAAAAGAAAGTACCAGTCATGCACTGGGGTCGATTTAATCGACTTTCCCCTCCCCCCAAATTACTGACCTTGTGCCTATATAAGAAACCATTAATTTATAAATACAATGTCCCCTTCCCAATCGGTAACATATCATTTACAGAGAAGCAAACACATTTTCTTTGTGTCCAAAGGTGGAGAGCGTCTATTCTATAGAATCTATATATTTATTTTTCAAAAGCTTAATCATTATTTGAGTCTTTGTAATTGTTATTTATGCTACAATAATATAACCAACACTAATATGATCAGTGTTTTTCCATATGTGTATATCACCATTCATCTCATCTATGAAGCCCAACAACTTAAGATCTAATCTCCCCACTTCTTTCCATATCCACTATCACAAGTAGTCTTTCACTGTTAGTAGGATGCTTTCTCATCCAATAGCAACATTGACTAATGATGATCAAAAGAGAGCTAAGTGATTGCTTGACCTGTTAGAAATAGCAGCCAAATCTCCTCTTATTGTCTTTAAAAACAAGGAGATTTACGTATCCAAGATAATATAGTCCTGGATATAGTAAACCTTTTGTGACCATCTTTCTAATGAAATGCTCTCTATTTCAATTAATTAATGAAGAATTTTGAGGAGTTTACTAAAATTATTAGTTCATTCATTACTAAGATAGTAACTTAACATATGGTTATAATATAAAATTGTTAAGTTTTAATTTTAAAAGGAACCTTTTAAAATGGGTGTCTTTTATTTCATAGAACAAGAGTTGGTAACAAAAGTGTTAAATGTTAAATAAAGATGAGCTTATCTCGACCATCTTTGATCATTGCTTGGTATATTCAAAACTGACTTGGATCTAAACAATAAAAACAAAAGAGCTGATACTTTTAATATCCTTCTGTTCTGTCTGTTCATTTGTGTAAGTTAACAATGTCCATCATCCAATGGATTATGTATGATCCCGTAACTCCCTCTTGAAGGACTCATAGGGGCACCATATTGACATGCAACATTTCTAGGGCATTTTATAAACCTGGCAGAGCTCATCTCCTCTGCAGTTCTGAATACAACAGATTTCTTCCAGAAAAAGATAGAAAGAGTGAGAGAATGGAAGTGAAGAAGAGATGTAGAAGAATCAACTCCAGTACTAGACTGATACTCTTTTTCTATCAACCTTGTATGGTTGAAAGGCAAAGTTGACCACGGTGGAATTTGAATTCAGAGAGCAGAGAGCTGAAACAAATACAGCAAAGCATTCTATCCGATGTTCTAATGACTCTGCCAATTCGCTGCCTCCAGTTGACTATACTCAACTCATTTCTCTGCTCTGTGTTTAATGTCCTGTATCTGTTTCATAACAATGTAACATCACAATTATTTCCAGTGTTTTATGTTGTCTAACTTTTGTATAAACAAATACCATTTTTCTTTCACTTCAACTCAAAATCCAATAACTCACAAATCTCAAAGGAAATTAAATAGAAATTCCTAAACATGGAAGAAGTGTTTTTGTTTACTTTTATAATATAATACATACACCTCAGTGGAGTATGTTCTCTTATTCTTTTTCTTTCAGTTATTGATTGTTCTCTGTAAAGGTGATGGAAGTTCTATTTACAATCTGGAAGTGATTCATTAATTATAAGAAAATTGTCAACTTCAACAAACCATGTAAGCCAACATGGTTGCACTACTTGCTAGAAATAGCTATTTAATCTCCATTAAAGCATCATCTTAGAAGGTTACATAAGCTGATATAGTCCAGGTTACATACACTATACCTGAACAAAAGGTGGTTTGGTCATGGCTGGAATGGCTCTGATAAGTCTACTTGACCAGAGCTGACTTGTTACTGTTGTTTAACTGATGACATATGATAATCCTCATGAGAGAAACATTGAGAGAAACAATGAAGTTGTGGATTGGAATTGACTTTCACCAGTTTCAATGATGAGTGTTCTAGTTGTTTGATTAACAAAACAGTCTGCTCATGAAATTAAAGTGCAAGTGGCTGAGCATTCCATAGATAGTGTACTCTTAACATAATTCACAAGGAGATTCAGGGACACAGAATGTGACAAGGTTGGTCCTTTGAATTACAGGTCCAATTCATCTGACAGGCTTCTAAACAGTTTCTCAGTTTCATTCACGAGGTATGGATTGACATAAGGCTATGGTAAATGACAATTGCTCAAGTTGCCATGCTGTGAGATTGAACCTGGGACCTAATAATTAAGTGAACCTTTTAACAATTCAGCCATGCTGCCTTCACAGTTGAATTAAATGCTTTTACAGTATTTAGTTTTGTTCAATTCCAACCATTCTTGCTTTCTACAAATCCAGGAGGGATTACAGGCAAACAAGTAAGACAGATGGCCAAGATAATGGGGCAACAGAAGCTGGTGGTTTGTATGCGTCACCAGGTCAGACAAGAAGAGGATCGACTTAGTAATTAGAGGATTGTTCTGATAAATGTAAGGTCATGGGTTCAATCTCAGGACTGGGCAACATATTTCATTTCACATTACTTGACTTGGAGAAAGCCTTTGACAGAGTACCCCGCTCGATTATCTGGTGGGCCCTTAGAAAACTAGGTGTTGATGAATGGCTTGTGAGAGCTATACAAGCCATGTATAAAGAAACAGTCAGCAAGGTTAGAATTAACAACGAATATAGTGAAGAGTTTAGCGTAAAAGTTGGTGTTCATCAGGGCTCCGTCCTTAGCCCCCTACTATTTATTATTGCCCTTCAGGCTATAACAGAGGAGTTCAAGACTGGCTGCCCATGGGAACTCCTATACGCAGATGATCTAACGCTCATAGCTGAATCAATGGCTGAACTAGAGAAGAAATTCCAAACATGGAAGCATGGCCTAGAATCAAAAGGCCTTAAAGTTAACTTGTCTAAGACTAAAGTTCTAGTTTGTAGGAAGGAAAATAGGGCGCCGGTCCCATCTGGGAAATGGCCATGCTCAGTGTGTAGGAAAGGAGTAGGCAGAAACTCCATTTTATGTCCTAAATGCAAAGTATGGGTACATAAAAGTTGTAGTGGGATCGCAGGTAAGCTAACTAAGAATATAGATTTTATATGTGGCCGGTGCTCTGGTGCAATAAGTAGCAGCAAGTGCCCACAGAATACTAACTCATTCCATTGCACAGATGGTTCTATAGAAATAGTGGACAGCTTCCGTTACCTGGGTGACAAAATCAGCAGTGGGGGAGGGTACTCTGAAAGTACAGTAGCTAGAGTCAGAACGGGATGGAAAAAGTTCAGAGAGCTTATACCACTATTGGCCGCTAAAGGGTTCTCTCTAAAAATGAAAGGCAGGCTGTATGATGCCTGCATACGAACAGCAATGTTACATGGCAGTGAGACCTGGGCATTGTGTGCAGAGGATATACGCAGACTGGAGAGAAACGAAGCTTGCATGCTCCGCTGGATGTGTAATAGTAATATACGTGAACAGCAAAGCATAAACGAACTAAGGGAGAAATTAGGAATAAGAGGGATCAGATGTTGTTTACTCAAGAGAAGACTACCTTGGTACGGTCACGTGATGTGCATGAAAGACGACAGCTGTATAACAAAGTGCAGGGCGATAAAAATAGACGGTAGCCACGGAGTAGGCAGACCCAGAAAAACCTGGGACGACTTGATAAATTCCGACCTCACACACTTACACCTCTCCAAGACAATGTCACTGGACTGAGACCTTTGGCGCTACACAGTAATAGAGAAGACCCGCCTTGCCTAAGTACAAAGCGAAACCTACAGTCAGTAGGCACCTCTAACGAAATACACCCCCGTCCCACTACCCCCACCCCATCCACACCACCCCCTTAAATGTAAAGTTATGTTGGTAGCACAACATCCAGCCCGAAACAAATGAGGTCGTGTAGGTGTCACGACAAAAAAAAACAACACACAGTCCACGCTGTAATGTGGCATAACACGGTAAAAACCTCCCAGTCCACACTGTAAACGTGGTTGGTGTTGGGAAGGGCATCCAGCCGTAGAAAACCCGCCAGACAGTCCTATACGAGCAGGACAACAATCTTGCCTCAGGTGGGAAAACTTCCGTCCAAATCCATGCAAGCGTGGAAGATGGACGTTAAACGATGATGATGATGATGATGATGATGATGATGATGATGATGAATTACTCCAGTCAACTAAGCCAAAAATATATATATATATATATAATAATAATAATAATAACTGTTGCTATTTTTTGGCACAAGGCCAGCAATTATACCAGTGCATTACTGGTACTTTATTTTATCGACCCTGTAAGGATGAAAGGTAAAGTTAACCTCCGTGGGATTTGAAATCAGACTGTAAAGGGACATAACTATGCTAGAAAGCATGGCATCCGACCCTCTACCGATACTGCCAATCCACCTAACAATAACTAGGGAACAAAGAATAAGTATTGCATCATATACATATTTAATCACATATCACATATGTTTCATTGCCGATCAGCTCGAGGAACGATCGATTATGTTCATTCCTGACTCTGGAATCATAAGCTTCTCAGGTATGTGCTTTCACATGTAGGCTTACGTCCAAATATTTAGACATAATCGATTGTTCCTTGAACTAATTGGCAGTGAAACATATGTAATATGTGTTTAAATATATATATGATGCAACACTGATTCTTTGTTCCCTAATTATTATCAATACTCTGTCCTCAATAGCATCGAGTGCTCATCTTGGCATATCGCCTGTGAACACAGTCCAATTGCACCCTTACTACTATATAATATATATATGTGTGTGTGTGTGTGTGTATCATATATATTTAGCACTGGTTATTATAATATTTAATGAGCAGTACATTTCATATCTGGCCTCTGGCCTGGGGTGGTCTATTACCAGCTTTGAGGACTTATATACTTTATATCTGGCTGGGACCTGTTACCAGTTTTCCACAGGCTTGGCTGCCACCACCATCACTGCACCATGGTATAATTTATCAGTATAGGTAGAAAATGCACTAGAGAATGTACCAGTAATTTTATGTCATTTTGAAGTATGGTGGTAAAATTTATTTTACCTGATTTGTCTGCTATCTGCTAAACATAATAACATAAGAGATATTTCTTTTATTGGCCTGGCAGTGCTCCTCGGTAGCACTGCCAGGCCAGGGACCTCTGGAAGTTATCCATAGGTCCTGGGCGGAAAGTCCTACCAAACAGACTGGTGCATTCGTTGTCTTCGACGTCTAGGGTCTCTCCAAGCACGTTGTTGCCCTTGTGATGTACTAACCCTCTATAGAATGTAGAAGTGGAGTCTCCACTGATTGCCGTGCCCGCTCGACAGAGGACTGTGAGCGCCTGAGCGCATTCAATGTGCCAGGTGCCCATCTTCTTCAGTCTCCGCTTGACCCAGGACTGCAGCTCCATCAGCGAGACAAGTTGCGGGAGGGCCTGTCTGACAAATGGTGCCCACACCGGTTGGTCGGTGAGGAATACCTGTAGATGTTGTAGCCTCAGCGCATCATCAGCCACGGCATTCCCAGCCCTCTGTTGGAAGGGTGCTGACAGCAGATGAATCTCCTCACCAGTGGAGCCTGCTTCTTCCAAAGGAACTGGAAGAGCATATGTTCCATCTTGGTGATGTGTTCACGGGGACAAGGCACGACGGTCAAGCGGTAGTAGATGACAGACGCTATGAAAGTGTTCGCCACCTCCGCTCAACCTTTCAAGGATAGTTTGCACTCTGCCCACTTCTGGGTGAGCGCAAATACCTTGGCCGTGACCTCGTTCCATTTTTTCTCCACCTGGAGGTCCGGACCGAACAAGACCCTGAGCAATTTCACCGGTCCGTCTGTCCAGCATCCGATGACGCTGTCGGATGGCATCAGTTTGCCTCTCCACGTTCCGAGTTGCAAATCGACAGACTTGTCCCGGTTGAATTTTGCTCCTGTGAGCCTTTCGTATTCCTGCAGTAAGTTGCCGATCGACCCGATTTCCGAGGTTTCCGACACCATTACTGTCACGCCGTCGGCATAAGCAGATGCTGCTTTCCGCAGTCCCGATTCTAACGGGATGCCCTGCAGCAGCTCCAACTACCGCAGTAGTGGCTCTAGAGTCAGTACGTACAGAATGGAGGAGAGGTGAACGGCTCCGATAGGTAGCCGTTCACCTTGACCATCGAGCAGATGTTGGTGTGCATTGCAGCGATCCAGCCTCCAAAGACGGGTCCGAAATTGGCCACCTTGAGAACCGCTTCCAAGTATCGATGGTCGACCCTATCGAACGCCTTAGACTGATCTAAATTGATCAGAGCCCCACCAAAGCCAGGTTTACACCCCACCCTCTCTATGACGTATCGCATGAGGTGGCGGTTGTCGTGTATGGACCTGGTCGGGATTGCACACGTTTGCGCTTTCCCTACCAGGTTCTCGACGACAAGCGCCAACCTCGTTGCCAACACCTTGGCCAAAATCTTTAACTCTGTGTTGAGCAGAGTTATGGGCCTAAAGTTGCTTAGTTCATCCCCCTTGTTCTCGTCTTTCCTGATCAGCGTTACTACGCCCCTGCCTTGTAACTGGGAATTGTCCCGTTCTGCTGCTAGTTGCAGTAGACAGCTTTGAGGTCGCCAGAGAACAAGTCTGGCATGCCTATGTAAAACTCATAGGGTAGATCATCTAGACCGGGTGATTTGCGTTTCCCGCAGTGGCCCAGAGCGTCCCGTATCTCAGTGGCTGTGATCGGTCTTTCGCAGAACTCGGCATCTATGCTCGAGAGACGTGGCAGGCCGTCGAGGTATGAACTGTAGTCCATTGCCCCGTTTGGCACACCGCCACTCTGCTTGAACAGTTGTGCAAAGTGCCGCTGAAAGGCTGTGCACATCCACTTGGGGTCAAGTAGCACGCGTCCGTTTTGGTCTTTCAAAGACCTAATCGTGGACTTGTTGCCACTTTTCGCCTCTGTCACTCGAGCCAAGCTATCAGCTTTCGCTCCCTCATTTCCTAGAGCACGTGATTTATTTCTGACCACGCAGCCTTCGTGTTTCATGTCGAAGAACTGGTCTAGTGCCGTTCTCGTTGCTAGCACTCTAGCTGTGTTGCCTCCTCTACCTTGGCTACTAGTTCCGTTTCTGTTTTGTTTTTCTCTAAGGCTAATTCTCTGCTAAAGTCTATCGACATTACTCTGAGAGAGTACCACCATCTATTGTTGATGATGGCTCCCGTCAACTGTTGTTTAACTAATCTACTTATCCGTTCACTGTAGGCTTTACGTGTCAGTAGCGACACATTCAGCTTCCAGTATCCGGTCCTTGTCTATGTATTCTATCATGGTTGACTATGCAGATGACTAGTTTGTGGTCTGAATAGGCAGCTATATGCATTTGTGGACAGCTTAACATCTTGTCTCTCTTTCTCTAATAAAGAACCTGTCTAATTACGATCTAGATGTGCCACTGCGGTTTGTCCACGTCCACTGTGGTGCAGACGGAAAGTCCAGTTGATACCTATCGGCCAGTTGGAATTGGTCGATTAAATTTTTGTGGCTGTTGCACTCCACTCTACTGGGACATGATCCTACATAATCCCATCATGCATCTAGATACCATTCCAGTCCCCTACTAAAAGCAAGGAGCGACGTTCACAGAAAAGACTCTAGACGCTTAAAGAAGTCTGGCCGCGATTGCCCAGTCGGGGCATAAACGGCCACTAGTCTAAAGGCTCCACCTCCAACACTGTTCACGTCTAGGACTACCAGTCTACCCTCCGGGTCCAAGTGTACTTGCTGTATTTCGAGATCCAGGTTTTTCTGACACATGACAGCTACTCCCCCTCCACCTCCTGGCTGACAGAGAGATGCGTAGATCTCAAAGTCATTGAAGATGGGGGTTAGCTGCTGCCTGTTGTGGATCCTGGACTCAGTGATGGCTATCACATCCATATCGCGTGACCTAAGGTCGTTTAAATGTTGGCCCTGTTTCCAGGGCATCCCTAGGCCACGCACATACACACTTCCAACTCGTAAATTAGCCATGTTGGTGGAGAAGAGTTGGCGAAAAGGATGAAAAGATGCACTTACATTTTTGTTTCCTGGAGATCTGGTTGTTCGATATCCATTTGGGTGCTGGTGGGGGTGGGGTAGGGAAATATTTTAACAGGACGTGGTTAATTGGTTTTTGACAGGGGTTGCCCACGTCCTGCGAAAATTCATTTTTTAGTTCACTGTAGGTTTCCATGGAAACCCATATCAGTTTGAGGTGTGGAGACGATTCCACTTTAACGAAAGTTAAAGTTTTTGGAGATGACCTCCATCAATTTCTTGGTGTTGACGTATGCATATTGTTGTTTGTGTTGGTTGTTTTGGTTTGTTGTTCCTTTTTGTCGTAGGCATGTGTGTTTAGAGTGGTGTTGGTGTTGGGTGTTTTTGTGGTTTTGTTTTTTTGATTTCCGAGGCTCTCCATCTTCACTTGGGGATGGAGAAGTAGCCTCGTCTGACGATCAATTGTCATCAGGGGCATGTGGGAGTGGTATGTTGTGTGGTTGTGGTAGTGTTGGATGGGGTGGGACTGTGTTTTTCAGGGGAATTGTTTGTGTTTGAGTAGTTGTTTATTTTTGTGCGTTTGCTTATTTTGTGTGTTGTTGGTAAAAGTACGGGGGGGGGGGGGGGAGGGGGTTGGTGTTTGTTCAGCTTAGTTGTCATTGTTTAACTCCAGATCAATTTTTACTGAATAAACTTATGACTTAAGACATTGAGGGAGATATGACTGCTATATTTAGCAGGTTGAGCAGCCACAGTTTAACTAGTTTTAAAAATAAATCAATATTATAAGCCAAAACGAAAAAGAAGAAATAACAAATTTAATAAGATATCATTAATATTTATTTTATTTTTATTTTCTTTAGAAAACATCTTATTGTTCTGAAGAAGTGAGGTTGAATACGTGAACACAGTTCACATTAGAGGGGTCATAACAAACTTCAATTTAAACATTTAAAAAATAACCAATTTTAAATCAGTGTAGTCGACAAAAACAACAAAAAAAATTGCTTGCCAAAACCCCCTCAAAATCAAACAAACAAAACAACTGTTTCATTTTACAATTAATAGTAAGAAATGATAAAAGAAGAATACAAGTGGAACCAAATTTTGATGCTTTACTTAACCCTTTTGTAACCATATTTCTAACATATATATTGTCCATATATTTCAATTAATTTTTTAAATAATCAAAATTTATTAGGGGTTTAGTAAAATAACTAATCTCTCCATTATGAAGCTGCTGTTGGTAACATAACATAACAAAAGGTTCTTAACATAAAATGTTGAGGGCATGTTTAAAATGAATAATTTTATATCATAGAATCAGAGGAAATCTGATAAAGGTTTGTATCAAAAGGCTTAATTCAGTGCCTCATTTTTTGGTTTCAGAGTTCAAATCTTGTCTGTGTCAAAGAATATATTTGATAAACTAGTTGTATTTTGATTTTCGTGAAGCAGATGATATTTTACAACAGCATGTCCATAATTTAATTTAATTTATTTTGAGTTGATTGACAAAAATCCATCCAACTACAATACCTTTTTGTTACTAAGATTTAGAAAAACAATTCATATACATTGATAAAATTTAATATCAATAACTTCAGTTTTAATATATCCTATCTAAAACTCTAAATGTCCAACAGTATAGCTAAAATCTAAAACTTTCTGTCCAACCCATGCTAGCAGGGAAAATTGGACATTAAATGATGATATATATAATCATTTTATGCCTGTTTTTTCAAGCTGGAATGTGATGGACAGGTATATATATATATATATATATCACACACACGTATATATATATATATATGTATATGGGTATGTGTGTGTGTGTGTGTGTGTGTGTTTCAGATAATCCCACTTAGGATGAAAGCAGAAATTCATTGCCTAAACTTTTAATCTACTAATAATAAATATTTAGTCTATGGGTTCATATATACAACCCTTATCGAGTCCTTTGGAGTATATATATATATATTCATTTATTATGGCTAAGTGGTGAATCTCCAGAGTAACAAGATTCACCACTTAGCCATAATAAATTAATATTTAAATTCTACTTCAGTATTGAGTATACATTCTCATGTCTGTCGATAAAACACATATGTATTTGCATATATATATATATATATATATATATATACGCACACACACACGTGTGTGTGTGTGTATATATATATATATACACACACACACACACGCACGCGCGCGCGTGTGCGTGTGTGTGTGTGCTTATATGTATATAATTATATCAATATATTGGCTAGTATAAAGAAAGAAAAGCATACTTAATAAATTAAGAGAGTGAATATACATTCCCAGCAGAAAGATTCAATATCACTTATTAAACTCTTGAGTAAATTTTGCTGTAAACATGTCAGGATAGTAAGTTAAGGTAAATCTCACAGTCATCTATATTTTACATCTACTTTCCATGCATGGGTCATCACAGTCTGAGACTTGACTGGTTTGGGAACCAAGTCTTGCTCTTACATTTCATATTTGGCATGATTTCTATGGCCAGATCATAGTGAGATTATTTTTACACACACATATACATTATATATATTTGTATGTATGAATGTTTATATATATACACATCTATGTTTGTGTGGACATTTATAAAGGTGTGTAAATAGATGACTTAAAAGATCTATTTTGCTCATATTATGGGAAGAGAAAAGGTCTGAAGGTTGGAGGATTAGTAACATTTAATGTTCATATGAATCTATAACAAAGCTCTGTTCTTAGTCTTTTCTTTTTTTTAGTCACCTTTGAAGCTACTTAAAAGGCAATTAAAGCTGAACATAAAGTATTTTTCATTTCTTAATCAATCTAGACAGAGAAGATTACTGAAAACATTGGAGAATTATACTAAAAAACAAGGTAGTTAGTAATAGGAGCATCTATAACTTAATATTGTTGAAGAAAGGACTAAAATAATTTTGAAAGAAGTAAGATAGATGAAAATAGTATGTAAGGAGTACAATTAATGTATTTTCTTTTTTTATAATAGAGTTGTAAAGAAGGAAAGAAAAGTGTAAAAATAATATGAAACATACTACATCAATGCTGCCTGGTAGTAGAGGTTTTTATACAATTACTGTAGTGAACAGTTGACTGCATTTCCAATATAAAATGCACTGGGTTTTTGAGCTTATTTTTATTATTTTACATAATTTTACATGGGAATGATGGTGTTTTTTGGGAGCAATTGATCATACAGCTATAGAACTGAACCAAGAAGTAGCAACATAATCTATCTTTTGTCAATCAGGTAAACTGTAGCAAGCTGAGTTATTTGAGTAGGAATATACAATACTGAAGTAAGAGTTGAACTTATATTTGTAACAGTTCATATTTGTAGATATAATCTTTGGTAGAAGAGATAAAATGGAGATAAAGAATACATTTTTTTTTCTTTTCAAATGATTTTGTCATATTGCATTGTAAAAGAAGTGATGAGTTGATAACCCTTATGGGAATGTAATTGAAGTAGGAGATATTTTTCAATTTTTGCTTTAAATATGACAAATATTTAACACATATGGAAGGTCTGTTAGAGGTGGTGACCAATTGTAAGATAATAAAAAATAAAACAGCCTCCAAGAAATGACAAACGTTTGGTATATCAATAGAGTTTATATGCAGTTGAAATATCTTTTAGTAGTACAGCCACTCCTCACTTAACAACCCCCTCATTTAAGGACCCCTTAAAAATAAAAACTGCTATCATATGACTGACAATGTTCACATTTACACCCGACATTTTAAAAATTAAATTTAAAAATGTTTATAAAATAAAACAAACTTACAGTTATTCTTTATTCACATAAATTGATTCAATAAAAAAAGAAAAAATGATACTGTGTAACTTTTCATACTCATGTGGATTCTATCATTTGTCAGGTAACATTAAAACAATTTCTAAAAATTTTATGATCCAGTTGTTGGAACAGAACCTGATCATTAAGTGGGGTGTGGCTGTATTATGGTTAAATTCTATTTTATTTAAAACCGATTTCACAAATGTGCAATTCATTTGCACGACAAATTGAATTTTGAAAGTGACAGTCCTTAGTAGATTCTTTCAACAATTCTCATAGATTATAATCAGAACTGTCAAAATAAATAGAATAACCAATAAGAAAAGAATTGTAAAACAAACATTTGAAAACCAGAGTTTACCAAAAAATAATTAATAGACAATCAAATCATGGTAGAGACATTTTGAACATTTAAAACACACTGGAATACAACTTCATCAGTTTCAGCAATGAGTGTTCTAGTTGATTGATCAATGGAACAGTCTGCTTATGAAATTAATGAGAAAGTGGCTGAGTATTCCACAGAATCATGTACCCATAACATAATTCTAATGGAAATTGTGTGTGACAAGGCTGGTCCTTTGAATTACAAGTACAGTTAATTCGATGGACTTCTAAACAGTTTCTGTCCACCCAAATTCACTCAGAAGATTTGGTAGAGCTATGGTAAATTACACTTTTCTAGGATGTTACACAGTGGGTTTGAACCCAATCATTTGGCCATGCAACGTCCACTTAAAACAATATCATAATTGTTCTTGGGAAACTTGTCACATTAAAAATACAAGAGCAGAAATTTGAGAAGATCAAGAAAAACCCCAAAACAATTAAGGTAGACAGTTTAAACTGTTGTTTTTCTTCCTCTACTTTTGTTATTATGATCTGTATTGTACAGGATTTTCCTAAAACAATTCTTCATATAAACTATACTACAATGTTGTTATATTCATCATCATTTCATTTTACGTCCACTTTTCCCTGCTTGCAAGGGTGGGTATATAGTATATATCAATTTTGTTACACTTTCTCAATAATACAGGCTATTTAGTACCAAAGTCTCACCATACATTTACAGCCTGGTTACCAACACTCCATTCCACTACCTCATTGGTACACTGTTACTGTTAGAAGATAAATCCATTGAATACTGATAACAACTAGCTGAAAGAATGAGGGAACAACTGAAGAAGAAATGGCTAAATGCTTGGTAATCTTTCATTTTTGAAGAAGGGGGTGAATATTTTTCGAATGATATGGTAGAAGAAATATCTGAACTCTGTGACTTTTTTTTTTATTGCATGTATTTATGAACAATACAATCATTGGATATTTCTTCTCAAATAAGGTCCATCAGTCCATTTTAAATTGCATTCAATGATGCTTTAAATAGTTCCAAATTCAAGCAGGTTTGTTGTCTAGAGCACGAGTGATCCTGGCTACTGCTTTATCACTCATAAAAAATTGCCATGCTAGCTAAAATTTCCAGTTGAATATCACAAAGAAAATGGAAGAAATTGTAATAGAATTCACAAAGATATAAAAATTAATGAGAATAAAACATTCCAGCAAATATTCATTTTTTAATTAAAATTGATTTCTTTTAGTTCCAATCATTGATATTTATCCTTTGTCAATTTTCTCTCACCTATATCCAAAATATCTTCTTAAAAAAAGACAAAACAAAAAACAACTGACTATTTTAAAAAGTCCATGTATTTTCACTTACAAACATTTTTTTACTCACTGTTGCAATACTTTGACAAATATAGATACAAAACTGAAATAGCTGACATTTAAGGTCTCAAAACAGTTCTGCAATGAAATGGCAAATGTTGGGTATTTTGGTGAATTAAAATCATATCATAACTCATTAAAATAAAAAATAAAAATAAAAAAAGACAAAACATGTTTTAGTTAAATGTCTCTTGTTCAAAAGTTTCTAGAGGAATGTGTGCATTGGCATAAAAGCATGTTGAAGGTTTGAACTTGAGAACAAGGGAACCAAATCTTACAATACATATTAATTCAACTTTATTTCTTCTCCTTTTTACCATTTTATGAAATGATAAATTTTTTATCTCAACTTGAAATCTCATAATTAGTAAGACACTCCAGGACTCAAAGGTTTAAACACATACATATTCGTGTTGTTGTTTCGTCTTATGTTAACTTAGATTGCAGAGATCAATAATCAAAGACATTCCAGCTGTGGCCATCCTGTATTTTAGGAATATATCTAGGACTACATTGTGAAGTTGCATGGCTTAGTGGTTAGAGTGTTGGATTTGTAATCATGAAGCCATAAGTTGGATTCCTGAAGCAGGTTGTACATTGTATCTTTGAGCAAGATGTTTCACTTCACATTGCTCCAGTCCATTCAGTTGAAAAATATGAGAACCAGTAGCAGTTAAATGTGAACTCCAGGTTTTGTTTTCTTAGTTGCTTAACACAAGTGAAACTGAAATAAGCTAGGGCCTGATGAACCACTAGTCTTGGCACTTAACTAAGACTGCATTATAAAAAGTGCCCCTTTCCTATTTAAACTTATAGAGTATGATATGAGGGAAATGTGGCAGCTATTTCTAGCAAGTTAAGCAACCACATAGAGGCTCCCTCTTATATTTTCATATTTTCCTTCCTGGCTATTCAACACAATCTGTGATGAAAAAAAACATTCAATCTAGGAAGGCAACTTATCTAGTGCTGGTGCAATGATAAAAACACCAAGTCTACTCAACCTGTCACAAAGGTTGACTCTAGGAAGGGCATCCAACCAGAAAACTCAAACTCTTGAACAGTGCGAGTATGCAGGTTTAAGTTGCATAGAAAGAATGCTCTATTTCAGATCTGTCTGATCCATGCCAGCATTAAAAAAAAAAAAAAAAAAAAAAAAAAAAAATCTATGAGTACAAATACATACATTAATAAACTATACAAATAGGTATCCTATAGTTGAATCAAATATCAGCATCTTTCAACTAATTATTAAGTTGAAAATTAATCTACTGATGATATATACTGGTTTTGTACTTCAATGGTTAACTGTACAATGTTTTCTGAAGATGATGTACAAAACTGAAGCATAATGAATACACATAGTACATCAAATCTATTGAATATATATTCCCACTAGTATATTAATGATAAACCATATCATGTTATGTCCAGAGATTCTTTATACCAAGTTTCTCTGCCTTACCTCCCTGTACACCTTATGAACTACAGTCAGTTTTGATGAGTGTTTCTATTGTTCAGTTAATATAATGGCCTACTTGTTAACCCTTTAGCATTTAAACTGGATGTATCAGGCCGGAATTGTCTCATCTCTTTCTGTTCAAACCAGCTGTAACCGGCCACTCATACTTATGTTAAGGTATTGTTCTCAAAATAAATAATATCAAAATCTCAAAGATTTGATATTATGTGAGATATGTGAGGTAAAACCTTTACCATGAAAATATATTAGTAAATATAGAGTAATGTAAATGCTAAAGAGTTAAATCAACATACAAAATGTTGAATATTTTGCAGACACATGTATCCTCAATGTAATTCAATATGACACAGTATGTGACAAGGATTCCTCTTTGAATTACAAGTATAGTTCATCTGACAGGCTTCCAGTTTCCACCTATTCCTATCATAAAAGACACTTGTTTGAGATTCCACACAATAGGATAAAATCTGGAGCCTCTTGGTTGTGAAGTAAACTTAACTATTTACCTATGTTGTGTTTATCTCCTTATACAATGATACAAGGAATAAATTATTCACATATGTATTCCTATCAAACTTTGATCTGTTGTATATTCCCATAGAGGCTTACTTTTTCTACTTCCTTCTCCTGTCCAAATTAAGAAGAAACAAAAAACAAGTTACATGTTTCTTTCAAGAATGAATGTATGAATTCTTGATGGTATGATTGTTATGAATCACAAGAACATAGATGCCAAGATAAATATAGTAGGCTTAAGACAAGTAAGAGTAAATTCCATTTTGTATGAACATATTCTGTGTGTGTGTATATATATATTATATATATATATATATATAGTAGGTATTATAAAATGTAGATGGTAGGTATGTATATGTGTAGGTATGTATGTGTATGTATGCAGGCATTGTTCATAGATAATAATTACTTTGCAACATATGTAGAGTTTTCGTTTGTTTTTCAATGCAATTTATTGCAAAAATACAGGTAATCTGAAAACATGATGCATACATGGCTTCATACATGCTTAAAATTAAAGTTAGTAAAAAAAAATGAAAGAAGACTGTAAATGAAAAAAAGGGACATTTCGTGTATAAGTAGTTATAATATATCTACATCAGTAAGACGTTATACATATTTCATATATACATACAAAAATAGTAAAAGTGTTGGGTTCAATTATTTTAAAAAGAAATATGGGTATCCAATTGAAGAGGAGATTGGCAGAACATCAGAGAAAATGCCTTGCAGTATTTAGTTATAGACATTTACATTCTGAGTTCAAATCTCACTGAGTTCAATTTTGCCTTTCATTCACGAGGGTCTTAGAATTAAGTACTAATCAAGTACTGTAGTTGATTTAATTAACTGATAATGGTGTTTCTCAGGCTTCTTAAAGCAATGAGACTATGGCTAAGAACCCTGAACAAATCTTAGTGCTGCTTGCGTTTCAAGGTGGATGAGGGTGTAACCAACAACCACAGTATTCCAACAGCAAGGAGCAATGACCCTGTATACTATTAGATTTGAAAGACATAATGGAACAATACCACACAAATCTTATAATAATCATGCTTGACATAGTCAACAGAAGAAATGTTGAATTTAAAAAATAATCTGAACAAAAGGAAAAAAAAAAAAATAAAAGGGCTGATGTAAAAATAAACAATATATAAAAAAAAAGATTGTGGTTTAATAGCTATAAATTTCCCTCATCAATCATTTTGTGCATATCTGCTATTATGGAATTTAATTGGTCTTTGTATTTGCTAGAACTGCTGAATAGTTCATCCAAAAGATCTGAGTCTGAAAAATATTTGAATACTGTGTCAATTCGAGTCTTAGATTTGTCTGTCAGGTGTCTGCTTACAATCTCCTGGATAAGGCTACGACATTCCTCTAAGGTTTTTTGCAAGAATAATTTGTCATAGGTGAAATCCACTTCACAAAAGCTGATGATAGTCATTGCAAGGGTATTAAACTTTTGCTTGAAGGCTTCAATTTTATTCAATTCTGCTTGGTTAAATTGATCATTTCGGAATAGAATACCAATCTTTACTATTGTCTTGATAATGTATTTCAGGATTTTTTCTACTTCTTTCTTATTTGAAGAATAGTCCTTCAGGATTCGGCACATGTTGTCAAGCACTTGAGCCAATGTATCATCAACAAATATTTTAGCAATTTTCTTCTTTGACATCTTCCCGAGTAGCTTTTTCTGGACTCGAAGGCCAAGCCCCCGGGAATCAAAACCTGCTCCTGCATCAGTCGCCACTGAAAATATCATGAAGAAAAAAGATAAATAGGAAACAAGAATTAAATTTTTCGGAAAATTTCTTTTTTCTTATTTTAATTGTATTCTTATAAAATTATCTGTTACATAACATGAACATGGCAATTACTGCATTAAAGTAGTAGATTTTTTATTAACTCTTAATGTCCTATACCACATGAAACCTCATTAGGAAGACATTCTTGAAATGTATAAAATAACATTATGGCTGCATCACATTAAAAATTGAAGTCCTTACTTAAATACAATAAATTGTCACAATGATTTTTTCACCAGTAAAGATGTTACAAACATTTGAATTAACAAACCAATTTTAAAGATATTTTCTGCAAAATCATTACAGCATGTTAAGAGTTAAGCAATTTATAGATAGAGACAAACATTGATTTAGAAATAATGGCTGAGTAGTTAAAAAGTTTGCTTTGCAATGCCAGGTGAGTGAATTTGGTAGATGTGTGAAGCCTGTTGTGTGTTTGCATGTGTATGTATGCCTGTTGCTGCAAATGTCATATCAACACTGCTTATAAGAAAAAATAGCCTATGGTGACAATTGCTTATGTCCTCTATTAACAGTACATGCTGCAATAAGGCAGTTTGATAACTACCAGCAGAACGCATCATACTCAGAATAAAGTATGGTATGGTGTCTGGAAGGGCATCTGGCACAACCCCCCCCCCCCCCTCCAGCTAGAAAAGGATTGCATAAAAACCATCAAGCATAAAAAAAAAAATGAACATAAAAATGATAATGATGCCTAACAGTAGATGAGTTTCTTCTTCAGGGACAAAACAGTCCTTATATTCCTTCACTGTGCTATTTAGTGCATGCACACATGCCTCCTCCCACCATATACATTCTAGACCAAACATAAGGAAAACGTTTTAGTACGAGGAGTGAATTGCATGTCTATAAGATCATGTGGGGCTGTATCTGTATGGAGAAAATTCACGAATCTTTGAATTAGAATCAGTTTTACACCTGATTTGGAATGCTTTCCTGTGTTATACAAAGCTGGTTTTATGCACATTAAGCACACATCACTTGGTCTGGGAATAGATCCCATGACCTTAGTGTCATAAGCCCAATACACCAACCATTAAACCATGTGTTGTCATGCTATGAATCTTTAATTTTGTAGTCATAGGTGTATGCACTGCTTTAGTCTTAAACTGTTGTTTTCATATGGGTTGCTAAAGATTTCATCAGCAGATGGTTTTAAATTTGAATGTGAACAAAATTATGCCCATGTCTGAGAGATCTTGCTCCTTTCAATTAAGTTGTATATCTGACACAAATCAAACGTTGCATGATCTGCTAGAAACCACAGCCAAATATTTCACAAATTACACCTTAATGTTTTAGAAAAGGAGATATTGGATAATATGCTTCTGGGTGCATTGTGCCTGGAAAAGGGGGTGGAATGGTCACATTTGAAATGCCTTCAGGGCTGATAGGCAACACAACAGCTACTACTTTACTCAGTTACCTCTAAATGTGCATAGAAAAAGAAAAACAAAGAAGAAAAGTTATAGGCATTGCTTCCATCTCCCTGGACTAAGAAATTAGGAACATAAATTATAACTGAATAAATAATTTATCCTGATGTTATTTTTACTAATGAGGCATGAGATCATCACTAGCAAATTATGGAATTATGCATTAGTACATATGCACGCATGTACACACACGCATATATATATATATAGACACACATAAATAGACACATACATGCTACAAATAGCCAAGCCATAATATCTACATTACTGACAAGTGTCATTAATTATTAATGAATGAATCACTCACAATTGTGGCCAACATAAAGTGTGATGTTAAAGTTAGCTTTAAATTTGATATCTATCTGTGTGTCTTTTCTGACAAAACCTTATTTAACCCTTTAGCATTCACATTATTTTATATGGCAGTATCGGTAGAGGGTTGGACGCCATGCTTTCTAGCATAGTTACGTCCCTTTACAGTCTGAGTTCAAATCCCGCCAAGGTTAACTTTGCCTTTCATCCTTACGGGGTCGATAAAATAAAGTACTGAATAATTGTACTGAATAATTGCTGGCCTTGTGCCTAAAGTAGAAACAATTATTTTATATATACTATTATATTTTCATGGTAAAGGCTTTACCTCACATAGTTATTTCACATAATATCGAATCTATGAGATTTTGAAAGTATTTATTTTGAGAACAATACCTTAACATCAGTTTGAGCGACCAGTTACAGCCAGTTTGAACAGAAAGAGGTAGAGAATTCTGACTGGTTTTGGCCAGTTTGAACATTAAAGGGTTAAACAAGGTCTTGAACTGTTACTATATAAATTATGAAATCTAATTCTGTACAAGAATATTTATCTATATCTATATATATATAATTTGGATTTTACCACAGTTTCCAGGGGTCCGGGTATAATTTTCAATCATATTTTATTATTGTTTGACCCGAATAGCTTGTTCGCTTATATGGCTTTAATGGTTTAACCATCGTCTCAGTGTGTTTGGCCTTTTAACGTATGTTGTTGCTCTAGTTCACTCGTTTCTATGGAGCGCTTGCCACACATCTCGGAAGTTGTTTTTCGCTAATTTCCAATAGCCGAAATGCGATTCTCGCTAATTTATATTTCTCTCTCTATATATATATATTTGCTCCAAAATTATTTTAGCATTAATAAACTTTAGAGAAAATATATAACTGACAAGTAAAGGAATGTTACAAAAGTTGAATGAAATCTAGGAAATTGAAAAAGCTTTGTCCTTCAATTGGGAACTCTTGATTCCATGTAAAGGGTTATAACTCTCAGAGTCTCTCTCTCCATCTATCTATCTTTCTATCTGGAGAGAGAGGTGCTGTACCCCAGCAAGTTTTATGAAAGAAGGGTGAAAGTGGCGAGAATGGCCCGAGTGAATGGGCCTTCTCTCTATATCAGCCTGTAGGTTGAGGAAAAGGAGGAGTAGAGGAAAGGAGTACCAACTCTTCATACTCCTGGAGATGAGGGTTGCACATTTTTTTGGGGGTATGTGTTACCCATATGAACTGTCTCCCCCTATTGGGGAAAATCGACTAATTTTTTAAATTGCATTTGTGATAATATTTTACACGTTTTTATTGTATGTAAACTTCCCCCTTTGTATTTGTCTCCTTCTTTTGTGCCCCTGTGGCTAATAAAGAAACATATCTTTCTATCTGTTAGGAAGCGCATCTAGCAAGAGAAAACCTGCCAGAAACAGTTCTGTATGAGCGAGGCATGGTCTCCCAACCAATCTCACTTCAAGTGGGACAAAACCGTCCAACCCATGCTAGCGTGGAAGATGGACGTTAAACGATGATGATGATAATGATGATATATAAATGTGGTTGGCGTTAGGGAGGGCATCCAGGTGTAGAAACCAAATCAAAATCATTCTGTCTGAGCAAAACATGATCCTCCGACCTGATCTCTCCCACAGGGACAGCCCATCCTACCCAAGCTAGCGTGGAAGATGGACGTTAAACGATGATGATGATGGAAGGGAATTCCTTGGTACAGTAAGATAAATTTGAAAAGACGGGAAAAATGACTTCACTGGTGGTTGATGTTCTTAAATAATTCAAATCTTTTCAATAAGTCATTATTAATATCAATAACAACATTGTAAAGATTTAAATTAGTCAGAAAACAGCACAGCTCCCATAAATTTCAGAAACCTTTTTTCACGAACAGAGTTGCTGAAGCATAGAACAAACTACCTGCATCAGTAGTTAGCTGCCAGGACACTGCATCCTTTAAAACCTACATGCTTCCTGAAATTCGCCAACACTACACCTGATACCCCCCCCCCCCCTCCACATGTATATCATGACTCATACACTGTTCACTTTCCTGACATTTGTACATTATTCTATGTACTATACATTCACCTTTGATGAGTTGTACTGCACCTAAGTGCTGTACACAATAATTTCATTATTATTATTTAACATCAACCACCCCTTTCTTCAAATATATATATATATATACATACACACGCATACAAAATGCCTAACTGAATACACGTTTTTTCTAAAAAATTCTTTTTTTCCTTTTTCTTTCTCTTCTCACTATCTTTCTATTTCATCTTTTATTTCTCATTCTATCTTCTGATGAAAGACTAGTATCCGAAACGTTAATACTCTTTTCCTACTATATCAAGCATTAAACTAATATATTTCTTCAATGTACGGTGTCATTTGCTTTGTTATTTCTGTTTATTTTTTTGCCTGCACACACACACACACACACATCATCATCATCATCATCAATTTTATGCCATTTTTTCATGAAAGAACGAGTTGGATGAAACATATTTTGGGCAGTATTTTACAGCCAGATACCTTTCCTGACAAATACTTTTACTTTTTTCAATGTGAGATTTGGATCTTCACATATTTAATCACTGAACTGCAAGACATAAACAAACTTGAATACTAATATTGTCAGCAAAAAAAAACAAAACAAAAAAAACAAACAAACACACACACATATGATAGGTTTCTGTACAGCTGCTGTCTACCATATTCATTATAAAGCATTGAGTGAACCCAAGGATGTAGTAGAAGACATTTTCCAAAGATCCCAAGAAGTGAGATAGAACCCCAAATCTTAAGTTGCTAAGTTAACTTCTTTTCCCCACAGCCATACTTGAATTAATGTTGTATAGTGTGTTATATAGTTGCCATAAAAATATAAGTAATGAGTAATGAAATTGTTCATTACAATATTGAATAGAAGAAAAAAACTAAATTTATTAACTATTTTAATTTAAGAAGCTCTGGTTGTGAAATGTGTGTGTATGGGGGTGGCAATCTTCATCGGTTCATACACTAAGTGTTCCAATTGTTTGAACAGCTTGCTAGTGAAATTAATCTGCAAGTATGCTGAGCATTCCACAGAGACATGTACCCGAACATAGTTCTCATAGATATTCAGTGTGATACAGTGTGTGTGTGTAACAAGGCTGGCCCTTTGAATTACAGGTACAACTCATTTTTTTTCCAGCTGTGTGGACTGAAGCAATGTGAAATAAAGTGTCTTACTCAAAAACTAAAATCACTGTCAAGAAACAAACTTACAACCTTATGATCATAAGCCAAACACTCTAATCACTAAGCCTCGTGCCTTCACAATTGTGAAATGAAAACTAAGAAAGAAAAAAAAAAAAACTGTAATCAACACCAAAAGATGTATGATTGTATAGTGTAGAGAAATGAGTAATATTGTGAAGAGACAGGCTGGGTGTAGCAATTAAATGAACCAATAAACATGTGACAGCCAAGAATATCATAGCTGTTAATTTGTGGTTCTAAATATTTCATTTACATATCGTCTTTCATATGTAAATTATTAATATTTCTATAGAAAGTCTCTTAATAGAAACTAATGTATGCAGTATTCTGATAGATGTTAGCAGCCATCTCACAGATGCAAAATAGAATCTAATATGTATATATGTTATTTAATATATATATATAATAAATAACAGGAGGCTGGACTGGTGTAAATCCTTGAAAAGTTTATTATACTATGATCATTTCAATGACCGGGTTTCGTATGAATCCGGTGATATCATCAGGTATTCGAAATATAACAAAGGAATATATAAAATCCATGGGTCCGAAATCAGAGACAGAGAGGACGACTGACCAACTAGCTGCTTTCACCTCGGTCAGTCGCCCTCAAGTGATGGCAACTCGGTCTAATGACCATCTGGTGAGGGGGCGAAGGCTTATAATGTACTACCACCTCTCCGTCAGAGAAAGAAAGAAAGAAAGAAAGAAAGAAAAGTCAGCGTAAGGGTCACACTACAGTCAAGCTAGAAGACGCCGCGAAAAATGTTATTCCAAAGAACCCATATTTTAACAAAGGTATATATATGGGTGCCTGTATGGTCTAATGTGTGAACAGAAAATTGGAACGTTAACTTATGTTAAGAGTTATAGGATGAAATTAAATTATTAGAAAATTAATAGAAGATTAAAGGTTTGTGTTGCGAGAATTATTTAATGAAATTACCGAGAGAGTCTTATATGAAAAAGTTTAAGTGTATTATAGGGAATCTCGATAAGTTATCAAGGTGGGATATAGAGTAAAGATAAAAGCCTTCGATCGTAAATCCCAGCCAACACCTCCTAACCATGTGTCAGCCAGTTTCGAGTGGTATTGTCTAGCTAAATGGAAATTAATTTTTCCGAGTACGCTAGACAATACCACTATTAATTTTTCCGAGTACGCTAGACAATACCGCTAGACAATACCACTCGAAACTGGTTGACACATGGTTAGGAGGTGCTGGCTGGGATTTACGATCGAAGGCTTTTATCTTTACTCTATATCCCACCTTGATAACTTATCGAGATTCCCTATAATACACTTAAACTTTTTCATATAAGACTCTCTAGGTAATTTCATTAAATAATTCTCGCAACACAAACCTTTAATTTTCTAATAATTTAATTTCATCCTATAACTCTTAACATAAGTTTAATGTTCCAAATTTCTGTTCACACATTATACCATACAGGCACCCATATATATACCTTTGTTAAAATATGGGTTCTTTGGAATAACATTTTTCGCGGTGTCTTCTAGCTTGACTGTAGTGTGACCCTTACGCTGACTTTTCTTCTTTCTTTCTTTCTTTCTCTGACGGAGAGGTGGTAATACATTATAAGCCTTCGCCCCCTCACCAGATGGTCATTAGTAGACCGAGTTGCCATCACTTGAGGGCGACTGACCGAGGTGAAAGCAGCTAGTTGGCTAGTCGTCCTCGGACCCATGGATTTTATATATTTCTTTGTTATATTTCGAATACCTAATGATATCACCGGATTCATACGGAACCCGGTCATTGAAATGATCATAGTATAATAAACTTTTCAAGGATTTACACCAGTCCAGCCTCCTGTTATTTTATTTATAATAATTAACTCCGTATTAGCACCACCAACTACACAAACGAAGATGGGTGAACTGCACTATGTTGAGTACTCTCCATAATATTACATCAAGATTGACCATACGGAATGACCAATTCTATCCAGTGGTGAACCAACAAACGTAAATAAATATATATATATATATATATAAATAAATATACATATATTCTTTGATTCTTTTACTGGTTTTAGTATTTTGACAGTGACCATTCTGGGGCACCATATTTGGGGGTTTTACTTATTTATAGCTGATTTCAATAATTTATCTGGTACTCATTTTAGCTATCTTGTAAGGACCACTGACAAAGTTCAAATTGGCCTAAAGAGACATTAACTAGCTAGCACATAATTTTGTTGGCTGTAGAAAGATGTATCCCTCACTACTCCACACCCAACATACATAATTCAGTTCCTTGCCCAACCTGTGACAGCATGGAAAGCCAGACATGCCTCACAATATACCGCTAGGTGCAATAACCTCTTGACCTGATGCTCCCCCTCACATGGTGGCATGATTCCCTCCCACCACTCTAATCAATGCCATCTTAGTGATGGTGCCACAATAAAAATGCACCCAGCCCACTCTGTCAAGTGGTAGTGCTGGTGCCATGAGGAAAAACATCTAGTCCGCTCTGTAAGGTGGTAGTGCTGGTGCCACGACAAAAGCACGCAGCGGTGATGATGATGATGATAGTGGTGATGATGATGATTCCTTCACCCCAATACATAAACATTATTTTACTTTAGTGACTTGGCAGAATCGTTAGAGGGTCTGACGCCATGCTTTGCAGCATAGAGTTACGGCCCTTTCCATTCTGAGTTCAAATCCCGCCGAGGTTAACTTTGCCTTTCATCCTTACGGGGTCGATAAAATAAAGTACCAGTAATGCACTGGGTAATTGCTGGCCTTGTGCCTAAAGTAGAAACAATTACAAGTACAGTCCATCAAACAGACTTCCAAGCAGTTTCTGTCTATCCATATTTATTCACAAGGCTTAGATCAATCCAAGTCTATGGTAAATAACACCTGACCAAGATACCATGAAGTGGACTGAACCCGAGACCTTATGATTGCAAAACAAACTTTTTAACCATTCGGCCATGCTATATCTACCCCTCATTCAGTTAGTCTTACCTCTTGAAAAATATTGCTTTAGTCCTGTTAACAGAGCAATATCTGCAGTAATTACAGAAGCCCCTACACACACAAGTAATTATCCCAGCTGTAGTGACTGCATTTGTAGTTACTGTCTGCCAGGTTGTTGTGGCAATGTTTTTTTTTGTTGTCAAGTGTACTTTTCTTGTTATTGTTCAAGTGT
>OZ024740.1:135778991-135911491 GCA_964016885.1 Eledone cirrhosa
GTTTGTTACAATACTAAATCTTTTCAAATTCTTGATTATTTGCAAAATGACTAGAAAATTATAGGTATAGTAAAGAAAGGGTAAGATAGACTATAGGGAGAGGGCAAATGCAAGTTCCCAGTATATGTGACATCATCACAGAGATTAACTAAAACAGGTTATATATTTCTAAAAAAAACAAAAAAAAACAATGTAAGATACTTAAGTACTGCAAGAAGAGTAGAATAAAAAGTGACTGATAAAATAAGTTGTATATACATGGCTTGAAGACTATAGTAGTACAAACCAATGAAGAAGTCAGTATGTGGTGGCTCTATCTGTTAGAAATAGCAGCCAAATCTCTTCCTACCTGTTTAATTCTTGATACCAAACTGCCTGAAACAGCCCCTAGTTCTATGATACAATGATATTTATATGTTTGGTTGGAACATAACTTAACAAATGTTCTTATATTTCATCTAAGAACATTTAAGTTATGTTCCAACCAAACATCAGCTTAATGAGAAAGTTAGTTATATTACTAAATCCCTCCTCATTCTTGATTATTTTCAAAATGATTTGAAAATTACAAGCAGTGTGTTTCATAAGAAATATAGTAACAAAAGGGTTAAAAAAAGGAAGATACATTGGATAAATGTAGCCCTAGATACACTGTAAAAAAGAAATGGGCTAGTCATGGTTGGAATACATTTGATCTTAGGTGTGTTTGATCAGGGCTAAATAACAACTGTACTCAATTCTACTAAGAAACTTATTTTGATAAACCTGAAGTAATATGAAGAGATTTTATCCCCAAAATTAAGGTAATATTTGAATAATAAACATAAAACAGAGCAGCATTGTTACCTTCTTTTGTCTTAAATTGTACCACACCTTTTGCATTGTTGCAGCCTTTGAATTACATACCTTCTTAAACAGAATAGTATTTTTATTTTACATTTGAGGATATCAATCAGTTGAATTACTTAACTGGTTATTGAGAGATAAATTTTGTAAATTACTTTTATTTATCCTCTATAAAGTACCAGTAAAATATTGGAGTCAATGTAACTGTCCTTTTCTTCTCTCCTCAAATTGCTAGTCTTGTGATTAAATTAGAAATTATTAGGGTGGTGGATTGGCAGTATCGGTAGAGGGTCGGACGCCATGCTTTGACACAGAGTTACGGGCCTTGCCATTCTGAGTTCAAATCCCGCCGAGGTTAACTTTGCCTTTCATCCTTACGGGGTCGATAAAATAAAGTACCAGTAATACACTGGGGTAATTGCTGGCCTTGTGCCAAAAGTAGAAACAATTATTATCATTGAATGTAGAACAGCAGATAAGCAGAGTTGTTGGAGCATCAGGCAAATGTTTAGCAGTATTTGCTCTGGTTCTTTATGTTGAGATCAAATCCTGCTGAGGTTAGGTTTAAAGTATCAGTAATGCACTATGATCAATTTAATTAACTCCCTTTCCAGCAAAATTTCTGGCCTTGTGCTCAAAGTAGAAACAATTATCATCATCATAAGATAGTAGCATTTCCAATGAAATTACATCATGTAATTTAACATAAACATTTGAACATGCATAATGACTGAGGAGCGAGTTATACATCTTTATTAATACAAAACTAATAATAAATAATGACGAAAAATTGATGGCCCTACACTCACATTTTGTATATATGTAAATAAATTAAGAAAAATAAGAATACATTAGATGTCTAACCCATGCTAGTGTGGAAAATGGATGTTAAACAATGATGTTGATGATGATCTCAAGTAAAAAAATATTCAAAATTATAATTCACTATATAGTAAAAGTAGCATTTTAAAGATACCCCAGTCAATCTCCGGAATTTGGAATAATTAATGTAGTGTATGTTTAAAAATTAAGTTTAAGGATCAGGTTTATATATTTGTTTATTTTATATAATAAATAAAATTCTCTATTACTCAATTTTAATACCTATATTCATAAATTAAATTCTATTCATTGAATTTTATAAGCAGGGAAAACAAAATCAATGAGAAATTTATGTATTAAGTTTGTATATAATTTCATATCATTTCATCTCATATCATACTACAAAGTGGAAGCTTAAACATTTATTTACATAAATTATATTAGATCTATCTTCTCTCTTGCTCAGGTATCAGATATAGTGTGCAACAGAGAAGACTCTTCTGGTATGGGCATGTGATGTGTATAGATGATGATTGTTGGCTGAATAAGTGCCAAGAGATCAAGTAATTAGAAAAAGAAAGAAGAAAATGGTGAGAAAAGACAAGCATATGAAAATAATAAGTTCCACACACAGGAATAGTTTTTTAAACTAAACTAAAAGTACTTAGTGATTCTTTCATTACTACTTCAGCAGGTACAGTGTAGGCTAGTTTTCACTGTAAAGGTCAGAACAAGACTGAAATATGTCTGAGGTTGTCTCTCATACATGATGGAAAAAAAAAAAAATAATATAAGCTATTGACTATTATTGTTTTGTATTTTTTCTCCTTTTCTGGGCAGGGTTCTAAAACCATGATTTAACCCTTTTAATACCAACTTGTCTAAAATGGCCCTTGACTCTACAATACTGAGTCATTTGTTTTAATGTGTTTATATTTATCTAAAACCTTCCATTATAATTTTATGTAAGAACCTTCAAGTTATGTTCTAACCCCAGGTTAATAATGAGAAACTTAGTTATATTACTAAATTATTTTAAATGTAATTTGAAAATATATAAGAAATATGGTAATGAAAGGATTAAATATGTTAAAACCAACTTACCAAAATGATCTACAAGTCTAGGAGAATGTTATTTTAAATGAGAAACTGTGTTGTATAGAACAAAAGAATACATGATAAAAATCTGAAACTACTATATAAGTCTCTGAATTTCCCCTACCCCCTAAGTAATTAGCATGCAATATGAGAAACTACACCCAATCTGCTGCAGATATATTGTTGAGTGCCTGGGTAGGGCTCTTAACTCTAAATGCTTATGGTTTGCCTCACTGTCAGAAATAAATACCAGTTTCTGAGAACATTCCTAACCCATTTACTGCCAAAATGCTTGAAACTGCCCCCCAGTTCTACAATGCAAAACTATTTCTTTTAAAGTGTTTATATTTAAATAAAAAATTTTCCATTATAAATTCATGTAAGAACTTTTGTTAAGTAATGTTCCAAAAGCCAGCTTAATAATTATTTCTATTTTTGGTACAAGGCCAGCAATTACTCCAGTGCATTACTGGTGCTTTATTTTATCGACCCCGTAAGGATGAAAGGCAAAGTTAACTTCAGCGGGATTTGAAATCAGAACGTAAAGGGCCATAACTCCATGCTGCAAGGCATGGTGTCTGACGCTCTAACGATGTTGCCAATCCACCACAAGCCAGCTTAATAATAAAAGAAAGTTATTTTAGTAAATCATCTCAAATTCTTGATTATTTTAAACATTATTTGGAAATCATAAACTGTGTCTTTTATAAGAAATATTGAAAAGAAGAGGTTAAACCTCATTAATAATTTGAGAAGTTAACAGAAAATCACTGCAGTATATCTTATTCTAGAAAGTCCTACAGATGTTTTATACAAAGGATTGTCAAATGTCATGTTTGACTCAATGGCATGCATTCAGTATTACTTTAAAGCAAAGAAGCTGCTGGTTATAACAAACAATTATGTTACACAAACATTTGAATAAACAACATGGAGTTAAAGAAACCTAACAGGACTCTTAAAGAGTTGATAACTTAGATATTCTTTTCTTGCATTTTTGTACTGGTTTCAGATTCTTTATTGTAGCCATGCCAAAGGGAAGGGGTGAAATATACCTTAGCAGATCAAATAACATGTGAAGTTAAGAAACACCCACAGCACAAAAACAATCTCTCAACCGACAATGAAATTTCAATAACAAATATCATGTTTCAAACATATTTTCTTACAGAAAAGGAGAGCATATTAATGAAAAAAAACCCCTCATTTAAGTGTAATTAAAGCTCAACATATTCGTTTAGTAAACCATAGGTATGTGGTTCAATCCCTGTCAGTGGGTTCGTTGTTACTGTTTGATCCTAATTTATTGTTCATGTATGAGTTTCATTTGGGAGGTAAGACTTAACTCTTTGCCTGATTTAACACCACCACCAGGCCCTTAGGTGCTTCCAATAGACTCCACTCTATTGCAAGTATTTGGATGAAGTCTCTAGTTTTGACATATCTTCCCGCCTCTAACTGTTTCTGAGGGCCTGAAAAGAATCATAAGCACTACTTTTCTCTCTGTGACTAAACAGTAAACAAATTTATTCATCAGTTTTTCCATGCCTTTTCTTGTTTGAATGAGTTATTTTGAGGTAGTTTTTCAATGGCCAAATAAATGCCCTTCCTGAAACCAACCTATACTTTATTTTAATTATGGTATATACAGCTGGTGTTCATTGAACTGCTACACCATGGAACATACTATTTATGGGGGACAGAAACTAATGTAACAAATCGCTTTGCTAACGGTTATAAAGATATTCAAGGTGACTGGTAAACACACACATGATAGGCTCCATTACAGTTTTCATTTACGAATTCACACACAAAGTAGTGGTTGACCTGAGGCTACAATAAAAGGCACTTGTCCAAAGTGCCACACAATGGGACTAAACCTGAAACCATGTTTTTAAGCAAACTTTTTAAACAAGTAATCATGCCTGCACTTATATGGAACAAGGGTGTTATTGTTTCAAATTCTGTTACTCCTCAATAATATATCATGGTTTTCAGTGACAGATTAATTGAGATTGGAGGTGACTAATTGAGCTTTAACCAGTGTCCCCACAATATTTAAAAAGCTCCTAATTAATTTATTTGCTACCATAAATATATTCAGTTTCCAGCTGTGCAAGTTTAATCCACCCTTGATAATGAAGCAAAACATTGCTGTTTGTAATAAACCTAAGATCATCATCATCATCATATAAAGGAATGTACTGAATCTGGCTATCAATGAGCATTGACTTGTGTAGCAACTATGTATTTAGCATACTGATGAAGAAATCAAAGGGTTTATTTAGAGAAGTGAAAAGATCAATACTGTATTAACCCTTTAGTATTTAAACCATATCCGGCCAGAATTCTCTCACCTCTTTCTGTTCAAACCGGCAGTAACCAGTCACTCATACTGATGTTGAGGTATTGTTCTCAAAATAAATAATATCAAAATCTCATAGATTCAATATTATGTGAGATAAAGCCTTTACTGTGAAAATACAATAGTGAATATAGAATAATTGTTTCTACTTTTGGCACAAGGCCAGCAATTACCCAGTATATTACTGGTACTTTATTTTATTGACCCTGTAAGGATGAAAGGCAAAGTTAACCTCGGCGGGATTTGAACTCAGAATGGAAAGGGCCGTAACTCTTTGCATCAAAGCATGGCGTCCGACCCTCTACCGATACTGCCAATGTTAATGCTAAAAGGTCAAGTACTGTGTATTTCTCAATCTGCTAGAAATAGCAACTATATCTCCTCTAAATTACATCCTACTGGGATGAAAATAATACAAAGAATACATTGGCTAGAAATTACCCTAAATACATTCTATTTGACTTAAAAGATGGGATTGTTATGGCTAGACAGTCTTTGATCATAAGTATGCTGGATCAGAGCTCATCAGGCAACAATAACAACATATTTCTGGGATTAGCTAAGTGTTAATTATATCACATCACAGGATACAAATAACTGAGCAAGGAGAAAAATAGGTTTTAAAAACATACAATTTAGTTTCAATAATTAGGTGTGAGGCTTAGTGGTTAGAGAGTTGAACTTGCAATTGTGAGGTTACGAGTTCAATTCTCAGACTGAGCGATGCGTTGTGTCCTTGAGCAAGACACTTTATTTCCTGTTGCTCTTTCTTGCAACTGGTAGATAGTATCAGCAATGGAAAGACCAATGGAAACATTGTTTCCTTGGTCCAATTTGATGAGGTCCACCCCACTCGGCAAGCGAATGAGGTTTGGGATCTTGTCAATCGATCAGAGTTAGATAATAAATTTGAAGGTGTTGGAGTCACAAGAATGCTATAGTAGTGAGCCTTTCAATATTTTATTCCTTCACATTCTGTATTTCAATCTCATTATTGTTAACTGCTTTTTATAGCAATGCATTTGATAAAATATTCAAATATTAGAGTTTATTCAATCAACTATATCACTCACCTAGTGCTGATTTAATAATTTTTTTTTTGTAGTAATCATAAAACCATTCATAGAAGTCACTATATGAAAATACAAATCTCTAAATTAATCAATAAAAAAAAATCAAATATACATTAACAAGCTGTTTTGAAAGTATAGGCTATTCTTAACTTGTATTGTAGTATTGTATCTGGTCATCCATAAACAAACCAGTTATATATAATTTATGTTATATCAGAATAAACACAAATATTAATAAATGCAATACCACTATTATTGTGACATAATTAGTAAGTTTATGATGAAATATAAATCAAATGTATGATTAATATAACATTTTAAACATTAATCCATACAGTTACTTTGAGTGTTAAAAATAGATCTATATTAAGTTTAAGAAAATGTCTATTTTAAATATTTCTGTAATAATAATGTAAAAATTCATAAGAGAAATATCAAGAGAATAGATATAAGATGTAGTTAGTGACATTACTACAAGAAGGTTTAGGGAGAAATAAACAGGAGTTAATGTCAATATATACCAGTGAGAAAAATGTCAAATGTTATAAATTTAGCTAGCATTTTCTGAGGCTAAGATTCAGTATTTTGAGATTGGCTCTAATCATTTATGCTTAGGCTTTCCTTGGTCTTCTACAGCAGCTTCCTTCTACTAACATCTCCAGGCACTTCTTCACCCAACAATTATCATCCATACACATCACATGTCCATACCAGTGTAGTCTTCACTCATGTGCACTGCATCTTATTCCTCTTATATCTAGCTTTTCTCTCAGTTCATTCTCCCATCATTCATACACACTAACATTACACATCCAATGGAGCATGTTACTTTATTTCTCTTCAACCTCTGCATTTACTACCCATGTCTCACTGTCATGCAACTTAACACTTCTCATGCAGACATACTATCTAATCTACTCTTTGCTCAGAGAGAAAAATCCTTTGTTGTCAACTTACGTAGTAGCTCCCTGAACATTTTTCCAACCTGTTCTTATTCTCTCCATTTTTTTAAAGACAAATTTGTAAAAAAAAAATTTGTAAGATATTAAGCAACGTTTATTGAAGTCTTACAAAGTCACACAATCTGCTAAAAATGGCAGCAAAATCTGTATCATGTTACACATCATCATGACCATTTTACATTTATTTTCTATACTTGCATTGTTACTTTCTGAGGCTAAACAGATTAGATGACTATGTCTTGCTCATATGTTTCTATGACTGGATGCCCTTCCTAATGCCTACCATTTCATGACATATACTGAGTTCATTTTATCATGACACCAACATTACTACTTAACAGAGTGGACTGGGTGTTTTTTATCATGGCACCAGCACTTCCACTTTCCACTGTGGGGTGAGTGTGTGTATTTAGAACCAGGATAACCACATTTCAACACTGGAGCACTTGTATCTTTGGCCAGGCTGGGGAAACAATGACAGGAACTGGTGGGGTGAAAGTGTGGTATAGGCTACATGTTGCTAGCTGATAGAGAGAGGGGTGGCCTTAAGGGAAGTAAGTGACATGTGACAGTATTGTGTGGTGCATCCAGCTTTTCATTCTGTCGTTATTGAACAATGTGGGGCAGAATTCATTGAAAAATTTGGTGATGCGAGTTGTGGGTGATGTGGAGTAGGTGTTGGGTTATGGGAGAGGGAGAGAGATCAAACAACATCTGGTAATACAAAGGAAGTGCATCCGTTTTTCCTTACTGGCATAGATAGAGGTGGAGGAGTCAACCTCCCCACAAAAACAGGATAGTCATAACTGGAATGTATGTAAACATTTGTCTGCTTGATGAAGATTAAACTGGAGCTAAACAACAATAACAACTTATTTTAGGAGCTCTACTATTTTGACTGGAGTATAAATGGTGCCAAAACTATTCTTCACTAGCCTCCTCCAGCTACGAATTTATGATTAACCCTTTAGCCTTTAAACCGGCTGTATCCGGCCAGAATTCTCACACCCGTTTCTGTTCAAACCGGCTGCTCATACTGATGTTAAGGTATTGTTCTGAAAATACCTAACATCAAAATCACAGATTCAATATTATGTAAGATGATTATGTGAGGTAAAGCCTGTGAAAATACAATAGCATATATAGAGTAATGTAAATGCTAACATGTAAGAACAACTAAAAATTTTATGCATCTAATTACCAGCCTACAAATAATATGGATATAATTAATTCTTTGGTATGTTTGCTATCTGTAATAAATTTTATATTAGTACATATTTTAACAGAGATATCAATTTTATTTTTATTGTTTATAGAAAAAAAAGCCATCTGTTTATAGCATAAATTAATTTTGTCTGCCAACCACAACAAGTCTAGTCATAAACAGTGTATCACTGATCACTCAACTGACATTGAGTAAGATGGGAATTTACATAATATATCTAAAGGAATCCTTGGTTGGTTGTTATACATAGCACGAGTACCTCAATCTGTTGTGTCTGTGTGCTATGTACTTAATGATCTAAAATTGTTTAATGTAAGCTTATCTGAAATGTTGCCACACCTATTTTAGATAAACAGCCGAACACAATATTCAGTTCCTGTTATTTATTTTACTATTTTACATGCCAAACAAAACCTCTTTCCTGTTATTATTGTAATAAAACATATGTCCACTTCAGCCAAGTTAAACTTGAATCTGTAATGAAACTTAATGTATAGTTTTTTAGGATATTCAATTTAATCATTCATGATTCAAGCAGTAAGTATAGCTGACTAAAGAAGACTAATCAACACTTGGTTTCTTAACTCATTCTCCACTAAATGTATTCTTGGTGTTAAATCTGAACATTTCCACCTCTTCTTTAACCTAGCATATCATGTGTTGATCACAGATTAGTTTTATGTCAGAAACTCAGTGAATGGTATAACATTGTAGCAGAAATGGCAAGAAACCCTTTTTTATGGGAGAGAAAAAACCTAAGACATCTGTATGGATTATAGAAACAGTGATTTAAGGCAGAGAATCAAACCTGGGTCACAGATTCAGCTTTCTAAAACCCTCTGTGTACTTGGAAGAGCTCACTACTTATAATAGAGGTTGGTATTCGATATGTGTCCATTTAGTTTCTTTTGACAAACTGTATTATACTAGATATAGCATCAAGATTTACTATTTTATAGTATCTATTTACAGTGAGGCAGGACACTCCAGTGTAATTTTGCAATGTTAAGAAAAGATGGAGAACAGCATCAATGGCATTATAGTCTGTTAGCCCATTAGTGGCTGCAGTAAAGATTCATTAGCTGTTCATTCTCTGAATAATTATAAATCTGTAATGTCTAAGTATGAAGACCATATCTTTGAAATCCTTAACTCTGGGGCAACCAGAAATAACAAGGTATAAAAACTGCCTGACAATATTCTAGATGCAAAGTGCTCATCAGCTCAAGAGGGCAGCTGCAAAAAGGCCTGAAAGCTCGCTTTGCTATAGATGATCACAATTACTCTCTCTTGCCAAGAATGTAAACAGGTGCCATACCTCAGGACGTTAAAGTCAAAAACAAAGAAAAAAACTCAATCCAAATAAACAAGAAAGCCTGAGGTTAGATAGAATGAAAGAATAGAAAATAATAAAAAATCCAATTCGGTCAACTGTTCCCTTCTGGTATTTTGTAGCTGAAACTGGTTTGTATTCAACAACAAGGCTGTAAGTGAACAGTTCAAACACTATTCAACACACATTTTACAGTGTTCTCAAGATTTCTTGTTATGGCATAAACTTTAAAAAAAAAACACACACACAAAATGGAGAGCAAAAAAATGATAATAAATCTACATACACCATTCAAAATACCATTAACCTCATCAAAGCTTTAAATTCCATTCCCAACAAGCCATTTTGAACAAAATATTACACATATTCTTGAAAAAAACATTCTCCAAGCCTGCATTGAGTACATTAACAATTCCAGAATCTGAAATTTCCCCAAATGGAGTACAATAGTGATTATTGTCCTCACCCATACCTTTTAACTTTTACCTCCATGGCCTTCCCACACCCAACTAAGCATACATTTTTATATACAAGCGACATTAACCCCGCAACATTATCCCCACCTCATTCTTCATAGCTGCACAACTACAAAGCCAATGCTACATGAACTACTGAGAAAACTAGTTCCAAATATGTATTTGTTTTGCAAGGTTTTTGATATGAAATCATGTGTTGAAACATAAGAAAACATTAAAAGAATACAATGGGAGGAAACATAGAAATATCACTGATGATGTCACAATTGTGTGATGAAAGAACTGTGAAACTATATTATATTTATATATTTAACTGTTGGTCAATCAATGATAAACATTAATTGCCAGCTGAATTAATTATAGAAATATAAAAAAATATATTGAAACAAAAACCAATCCAAACCAAACAATGAGTGTGTTTTACTATATTTTTCTGGCAATATTAAAATAACATGACCCTCCCCAAATATAACAATAATTCTAAAATAATTGGGCATAAAGTAGTGCTTAGCAGACCCACCATCTTCCTTCTGCCTGGTAACATGAAATAAAATATATAATAATTCCCTGCAACCACTAAATCTCTAAACAATTTTGCTGCATTGTGGAGATATCCATATTTTTTCTATTCATCGTTTAAGAAATCCCCTTATCACTAGTTTGTAAAGTAATCTAACAGTTTTGTAAATTTAAATTTATCCTTATTCTCTGAATAAAATTGAAATTTAATTGTTATTTGTAATTAGTCTAATTGGGTAACTTCAAATAATTATCATTGCCAGTTGAATAGTTATTTTCAATCAACAAGTTTCAGGTTTAAAGAAAATTGTTTTAATAGGAAACATAATGGTTTCTGATTTAGACACAAGGCCAACAATTTTTGAGGAAGGGGAAAGTTGATTAAATCGACCCCAGTGTGTTACTGGTACTTTATTTTATCAACCCTGTAAGGATGAAAGGCAAAGTTAATCTTAGCAGGATTTGAACTCAAAACCTAAAGGGATGTAACCATATGACACAAAGCATGTTGCCAGATGCTCTACTGATATTGTCAAAGGAAACATTATAAAAGGAAAATATAATAATTTATTATTCATAATAGTTCATAACTAGCTTATTATTGTTGACATTAAAACAAACATAATTATTCCATGCTGGCAGAAGTAGGACAAGTCATTACAGACTAAGTCAATACTTAAAGCTCCTGTCCTCGACAGGTTAAGGGACCACATTTCACATACATTCCAGTTTTTGCATGGTTTTTATAGCTTGATGTTCTTCCTAACGCTAACCATTTTACAGAATGTACTAGGTGCATTTTTATCATGGCATGCGCACTAAAGAGTTGGTCATGTCTTTAACGTGACTGAAAAGTTCTTTCAAGCCCCAATGGGGGTGGGCATGGCTTTTATAAATTACCTTCCTAATGCCAACAACTTTATAGATTATACCAGGTATATTTTATCATAGTACCAGCACTAGAGAGATTATCAGGCCCTTGACTAAATATTCCTCCCAATCCTATGTTGTAATCTGCCAAATGCTAATCACTTGTTCCAAGGCAAACATGATTGAAAGAGAGGAGCAGAAATGCATGATGACTGTGGTGGAGGGGAGACAGAGTGATGTGATGGTATAGGAGGTAGTAATAGAGGAGAGAGAGAGAGTAGAGATTACATGATTGGATGTTATTAACAATACTATTAAACTTAAATCACATTTCTCACACTTCCAGTATCAATGGCAAATGGTGAGCATAGTTTCAATTGAAAATATCCAGACATCAACACTTGACCTAGTTGAATAGATGACAAAATTTGCAAGAGAAAGAGTATGTAAAATGTGAGATTTTGATGTGTCTGAAATTAAATATTTAACTGTCTATTTTTCTGTCTGACCATAAGCGGTTTTTTTTTTGTACATATTCTTGTGGTTCGTGGTTAGGACATTGGGCTCATGATCCTGGGTTTGATTCCTGGACTGGGTAGAGCATGGTGTTCTTAAACAAAACACTTCATTTCACATTTCACTGGTCCAGCGGGTTGGGGTTAAATGTGTGATGAAATGGTGTATCACTGGGGGTGGGGAAGTCTTGTACTTACAGTCCCTTAACGTCAATGGAACAGGAATAAGCTTCAGTCAAAAGACAGGCTTTCAAAATTGATGGAGGATCCATCACCCTAATTCATTAATCTTGTTTTTAAATTTTCTTTCAGGCATTTAACATGACTTCTACATATTTATGGAACCTTAGTTAACTTACTAGTAAAATGGACACACCTTTGAATGTTTTGTAAGTGCTTCAATAGCTCAATTTTGAATTTCAGTTCAGCTGAAAGTTTGATATCATTTTTTTGTTTGTTTTATAGAAACAAGGTCAGAATCGATTTTGTACTTCAAACATATCCAAATTACTGGAGTTATTCTTTTTTTTTTTTTAGAGATGGATGCCCTTTCTATTAGGTTGGACAGAAAGTTCTCACCATTTTTCAGATTTTTATTGCATTTGATGTTTTTTAACATTATGAAAATTTTACAAGTCAAAATAATCATCATTTATGATTACTATCTGTCTATTAGCTCTTAGGAAGGCACACAATTCCATCCCTGTAGAATTCTTCTGGCTTCGAAACAAAGAATTCCGTCAGCCACTGATTTAACTGGTCTTCATTGGCGAAGGTCAATCAACCCATGATCATTTGTGCTTGACATTGATGTAGAGACACCATTTATCATCACCAGTGACAATGGAACATAACCAGTTTGTTGTGCGATGGTAGAAGGGCAGAGAAGTTACAGGTGCTGCCCGATATTCATGATTACAGTCAGTCAGATTGTGGGACAGTCAATGGTCCAGCTTGGACACCTTCCCTATTGTGTGCAAGTAATTAAGAATGGTTATTTTTCATGCCACAAGTATTTCGGAGAGCTGACATGATGTCTGCCATGGGTCAGCTTCCATCAGCTCACGCAGTTGCTCATCATTGAAGTTGAGTGGATGTCTTGCACGAGGTCAATCTTCAAGGCTGTAATCACTGGAGTGGAAGCATGCATACCAGTCTCTGGCACTGAGTTCAGAAATGGTGTGTGACCTAAATGTATTGTTAATGTAACGACTCGATGCTGCTGTGTTTAGGCCAGATATGAAGTTATAAAGTAAATAACCACAAATAAACAATTTGGATAATCCATGTTGCTTCCCCTTTGACAGTGTAAAAAGAAAATGGTAAATGCACATAGTACAAATCAATGTCGCTTCTTATATATGTGTACATGCAGAACCTTCAACACTTTCAGAAAACTAACAAAATACTTCTTTTAGAAAAATGGTGGAACTTTCTATCCAACCAAATACTACAAGCAACTCAGCCAAAGAGGAGTAGAATCTGTTGTTACCCAGGCAAACTGTAGTAAACAAAGTCATATGTCTTGCCTAGAGAAACAAATGGTTTGTAGAAAGCATTAAAATTATGACAAATATGGTGAAAGCTACTTCTTAATCTCATACCCAGTCAAGTTAATAAAATAAATTGGATATAAAATCCAAGCTTGAATCTATATGGTATGGAAAACATGCAAATTACCCTAAGTGCTCAAGTAGTTACTTTGTATGGTTACACAAAAAATGTTTAGTAGATCTACTACATGAAGAACACTTTAATGTTATAGCATTTACATTCAGGCTCAATATGATTTCTAGTAATACTAAAAAAGGAAGATAAAATAGTTTTAACTGTGAGACATTTAGTTGCTTCAAGCTAGGATGCCTGTGGGAGAGTAACATGTTGTGCAATAAATTGGGCATGCTGTTCTCAGTGACAAATGAGAAAGAGAAATATGATGGCATAAACAGTTACTAAATGAGAACTATGAATAGGAGAAGGAGAGTATACCACAAAATGAAAATAATGTTTTAGACATACAAATTAGAGCAGAATTACTGCACAAAGCAATTAGAAAGATGAAATTCTAGCTGTATAGGTGTGGTGGCAGGACAATTTTAGAACTCACAGGAATAAAAATAATCTAGTAATAATGATTTCTGACACTGGTAAAAAACCATACATTTGCAATGAAGGAGGTATATAATTATTTTAGTTGACCAAAAGTACTTCACTTCTGAGTTGATGGTGTTAAGTAGATTAACATAGTAGGTAATGTTTCCTAAAAGATTTGGTATTGTAGTAAACAGGGGTATATAGAATTAATTAAGTGCCATGCATAAAAACACAATGAAATGATTACAATCTTCATAACTTCATAAGCAGTATTGCATCCATAACAAGCATCAGTGATTTATAACAAGTATTTTAGCATTCAACTATACACCAATTGTTTATGAAATTTGTTTTATTTAGATAACATAATTATAAATAAAAGCAATTAACTGTTAACTATTACAGAAACAATACAGTAGGAGAAAAATATGGGAAGAATTAAAAACTTTAATAGATATAGAAAACTAGTTACATTTATTTATTTAAGGGGCAGTGCCAATGGCTTTCACAGTCTATCCATGACAATTGAGATCAATGCAGTTTATGTTCTGTTTAAACTACTGCAGGACTGCTCCTTTGCAAAAGACATGAATAAGGAGGGAGTTCCAAACATTATAGGAAGGAAGAACCGAGTGTAATGGTTAGTGTGGGGCCTGTGTGGTTGGGTACAACATATGTAATGAGAGTGAGTCAGAAGTGCCTGAGTGGAGGTGCTGCATGACTACATTGGAATGAAAGAATCAAAATAAGGAATTATAATACAGCCCCAAAACACTCATTTAAGTTCTTATAGTGAACTTAAATGAGAATGTTTGAAAGTTATCAAATACAGAGCACCAAGCTCACTGCAAGTACCAAACTTTATGTTTGCAAGCCCCTCTTCAGGTATGAATAAGTTCCCTTCAAAGGTACAAGCCCAAGCAAGGTTTTTAGTGATGGGCCAGCAGTTGCTCATGCACACCTATCTCCCCTCTTTATGCCATCGATTTTGACGAAGGAAAAGACAAATGTTGATACAGTTTGGCACCAGAGATGCTGGAACCTCATAATTGTGAGCCCAACACTTCAACCACTAAGCTATATACCTTCACCAAACCTTACATTACATAAAAGCTATCTATAGACAAACAAGTAACCTGAAAAAAAATTCATAAATACATAGTGATAACCATTGTTTTTGTCTAAACAAACCGCTCAAACATAAATTACAAAACAAATCAAACCACAACAAAAACATTTCATGTAAAACAAAAACAAAAGAGCATATTTACAATATTACATCATCCTACAGAATATTCTAAACAGTTTTTACTCCATATATAATATATATATATATATATACACGTCCAAACCCATGCAAGCGTGGAACATGGACGTTAAACGATGATGATGATGATGATGATACACATATTATATATCAATAAATAAGTTGATCGATTTAACACTCAGCTATCCACATAACACATCTCGTGAACTTGTTAAGCATGTTGTGAGAAACTATAGTTTTCAGTTTTGTGTGGTAAAACATTTGTGTTTTAACTAGTAGTTCTTTACGAGACCTATTAAATAGCATTGAAGCAACACAGAAATTACATGCAGTTTACTTTCTGCTTTTATTTGTTTGACAATCCAGTGATGTATTATACCTATACTACAAGTTCTACACAATGTCAACAAAATATTTTACAATTACATTGATCTAAAAAACAACAACAATAACCCTTCCTCCATTTTTTAAGTAAATAATAAAGAAATAAAACAATTAGAATACCCTCACCACCTTTTTACACCTCTAACATCTATGCTAAATAATCTGAATTGGCAGCCATTTGAGCATAAGACAAAATACATGAATTCAAATCTTGTTGGGGGGGGGGGGGGGTCAACATTGCCTTTAATCTTTTCAAGGTTGATAAAATAAAGTTACTTCTCCAACCAATAGATTGGGGGGGGGGGGGGGATTATTAAAGCATTGGATGAAATGCCTTGAAGTGTTTGTTCCAGCTCTTAGCATTCTGAGTTCAAATTTTGCTGTAGCCTATCTGGGTGGTAAACTTAATTCGTTGCTCTGTTTAGCACCACCATCTGACCTTTAGGTGCTTTTAGTATATCTACTCTGTTGCAAGCCTTCAGACTAGGTCTGTGGTTTGAGGATATCTTTCTCCCTCTCCAGAGACAGTCTCAGATGTCCTGAAGAGGACCTGGCAACTGCCATTCCCTCTCTGACTAAATAGTAAAACAAAATGAATAAATAAAACCTAATTATCCCTAAGGTAAGTGAAGTCTGGCAAATAAGTATCCAATCTTAGGCTGCGAAAAAATTACTTATTGGGGGTTCAATTGCTAATCCTTTTTACAGTAAGCCCCTTGTACCTCCACACACTTTGCCAAGTGATCCTTCTACTGTTCAAAAAAAGTCTCGAATGCTTCTTCCGGAATGGACCTCAGCTCTGCCATCACAGTCTACATGATACCCTCTCAACTCTTAAAGAAATCAAAAGAAGCCATGTCTGAAGAATAGTAAATTTGAAAAATATTTTTTCTTTGCTGCAATGAATGGATCAAAGTGTTGTTATGATGCAGCTGCCAGTTTTGTGAAGAATACAGATTGAGTTTCTAGCACTGAACTACATTTCAAAGTTGTCAGAGGACTTCCTGATAGTACTCCTGTGTAACTGTTTGTTCTTCTGGTGGGTATTATGTTATACAATGCCTCATCATCATCGCTTAATGTCCATCTTCCATGCTAGCATGGGTTAGACGGTTTTGTTCCATTTGAAACAATCAACATCCCCTAGATTTTGTTCCACACCTGATGTACTTTTGGGGGCCTTGGTGACGTTGGATGCTGTCATTGTGATTGATAATTGAGATTTGGATTCCTGATCATACGCATGACTATTAATTCATACTCATGAAAATTAATTGGAAATCATGGGTAGTATCTTTCATTAGAAATACAGGGTGTCCCCACCAAAAATGTATATACACTTTGATTATAATCAAAGTGTATAATTATCTGTACAGGTAATATTTTTTAGAATGCTGTTGAAAAGTGTGTATATTTTTTGGGGACACTGTATATTAATAACAGAATTACATCCAACCCTCTTAAGAAGGAAAGAACAGGTGAGTTCATGTAGTCTTAAGTTATGGTCATAGGTGTAGTGCCTTTGATCATAGGTCTGTTTTGTCAGGATTAACCTGAGGCTAACAATAGCAACGTTACAATTAATACAATAACAACTCATAATCTGCGAGTAAGTAGTTCAACACCTTTACTCACTTGGCCCTTTTGTTTCTACAAAGTAAATATAATTACTCCATGCCACTCCACCAGAAACACATACCAACAGGAAACTTTGCAGAAATAACTAACCAATGCTATCATTAAACAAATGGTATTATCAAATAGAGATGGAAAGGAATGCACAAAGCTAATCTTCAAATTTAATATTAAGAATTATGAAAACAGAATAAGAAAAAATATTTTAAACAGAAAATTCAATCTCTCTCCCATATATATATATATATATATTCAGGTTCAATGAGTAATTTAATTTTGTTATAACAAAGCAACATAAGATAACATGACTGGGTTAAAGAGAAGAGAATGAACTGAATCGATTCTTTTAATCTTAATTTATATGAAAAGTGAAGGGGCAAGGAAAGAGGTGGCAGATGATCAATTGTAAGTGACAGGGATGTTGAAATCAATCACAGCATGACAACAGCTGCAGTTGGAAGTGCATAGTTACAACAAACAAAAGGTAGAATGTATGTAAGCAAAACACAACGATTACAGCAGCAACTACAACAACAAAAATACTGCAGAAGCTGAAGTGTTTTTATGTAGTTTTTAGTGAGGTTAAATCTCAAAGAATATAAATAAAGATTTAATCTTGATAAATGATAAAGTATGAGATAGCAGACTGATGAATTGAAATAGACATAGCCTGAGAGGAAAACAAGACGAACTATTTTGAAACATCATGAATGAACATTTTTTTCAATTTTGACTCTTTTTTTTTTTTGTTTTTTTTTTTATTACCTTTTTAGAATATATTCTAAAATAATGGCAGAAATAAACTGTTTCTAAGGCCTAGCTAAACATAAGAAACAATGTATCTATGTCTCTGATATACTGTTACCTAAACTAATCTTCAGCACCACAAACCTATGCACTATATATTTGGAACACTAATTAGATATGAACTAAGATAATGAACATGATTTGAAGTCATTATAGTCATCGTTGCCACCACGACATATAGATACACAAAACATTCAATGAGCCTTTGATTTTCATTTATTTATAAAGTCTGTTTTGTATTGTTATCAGATAGTAAAGTATCATCATCATTCTCCCCTTCCACATCCCCCACATCACCAGTTTAATATATGTGTTACATGCAAGCTTAATTGCACTTAATAGCTGACTGATAAAGTGCAGGTACAAGTTATGAAACCAACATTATCAAAAACCAAGATATTACATTAGTGAATAAACCTCACCTAAATTTATATATAAATTTCTGAATTTCTTATAGAATATACATACATATATATTAATTTTAGCAAGCTTGGATCTGTGATTTAACAGTTTTATGATCATTTTTACAGTAAAGGGACTTTTTATATAACTTAGTTAATGGGGGAAGGGTAGCAGCCATGATTTTTTTTAGATAATGATGAGTGGAAGAGAAGTTCAAACTGGATTCCTGGCCACAATGTTTGCAACAGAGTATACTCTTCTGAAGGCATGTTAGGGCTAGGTGTCAGTGTTCAACTGGGCAATGGATTAAATGTACCATTGATTTCTCACTTTTGGTCTCCAGTCATCTCTAAATACATGTCACTTCATGGTGTCAAATATGGCTTAAACTTTGGGATTTTATTTTGAAAACTGAGTAAAAAAAAAAAAAAAATTAATGCCTTGTACTGTATGAAACCACATTAGACAGACATTCTTGAAAAGTACAAAACAGCATTATGATTACATCACATTAAAAATTGAAGTCTTTGTTTTTACTTTACTGCAAATTTTCAAAGATCTGTCCACCAATCAATACTCTAGAGGGTCGGATGCCATGCTTTCCAGCATAGTTACATCCCTTTACAAATGATCTGTCCACTAGTAAAATGTACTATAAACATTTGAACTGACAAACCTGTTTTTAAAGATGTTTTGCTAAATCATTAATTTTAACTTTGAAGCAATGAAGAGAAAGCAAAGACATATTTCTAAAGAAGTGGAAAACCATCTGGTAGTTCACACTAAAACTTGGTCACTCTTTTAACAAACAAGAAAGTATAGTTCATGAATGGAGTGATTTACTCTAAACTATCAGCCTGAAAGAAAGAAAACATTTTAAATATGGTTTTTAACTATTTTGTTATCATGTGAAATCTACTGCTTATATGCTCAATTAATTTTGAAATAAAGTTGATGATACAGGTGATAGCTTGCTATCCCATGCTGGCCGGAAATGGTTTTAAACCTACTTCCAGCCAGTATGGTATAGCAAGCCACATCGGACACTGGAATAGTTCCCTTATTTTCCTTGCAAGAGATATTAATCTCGAAATATCAAGACATGAATAAATTAAGGTAAAAAAACAATCCCTGTTTCTAGCAATTTAATTATTTTCCATCCAAACCCGCATTGTCGTGGCTTTCAAACTTCAAATTCTTTATACCATATACAATTCCTCAAGTAAACTACAAATTCATCCCACACACACACATATATATATCAGGAAAATCAGATGTTAACTGATGATGATAATGATTATATATATATGTATAAAGTTTAAATAAAAAATAAAAAAATAGAAAATTTAAACTTCAAAGTTTGAAGTTTATCTTAGACTTATAATTTGTTATTTTATGTTTTTACCAAATAAAATGATAAATTAAATGATAAATGATAAAATACACAGCACACTCTGTAAGCAAGATGAGGTCCCAGCCCATCTGAGAGATCAGTGGCTCTGATTAAGTAATGACTTGATCTACGATAACCCATCCAACCCTTGCTCACAGGGAACAGGCATTAAATGATGATGATGATGTATTTATCAAATAATGACAGCTAACAAAATACTGAAGTAACTTTCTTCCACGAGGCTCCAACACAAGATTGAGTCGTAAGGTTGATGTCATATGTCTTTTTCAGGTCCATGTGTCCATGTGAGAGAGAGAGAGAGAGAGAGGGAGAGAGAGAGAGAGAGAGAGAGAGAGAGAGAGAGAGAGAGAGAGAGAGAAGAGAGAAAGAGAGAGAGAGAAAGAGAGAAAGAGAGAGAGAGAAAGAGAGAGAGAGAAAGAGAGAGAGAGAAAGAGGTGAACCTCAGTTATTTATCGATTTTGATAGGGATGAAGGACAAAGTTACAAAGTTGACTGAGGCAGGATTTGAACTCCGAGCAAACAAAACAGCTCTACCAATTTACTACCAGGTATGGATATAGTTGAGTAAAGAAGTACCAGTTGTGAAAACAGGCCTTGAAAGAATATGACTAATCAAGAAATGGGCAGAATTGGTGAAAGCTGATCCCAGGATGTTGAACCTCAGAAAGTAGATGATAAAGGAAAGCAACAAGTTGTGAGAAACTGTTTTGGAGAAGACATATGCAACCATGCAAAAATGATGATGAAGAAACTATCCCCAAAAGGATTATCAATGTAATAATTGTTTCTACTTTTGGTACAAGGCCAGCAATTATCGCAGTGCATTACTGGTACTTTATTTTATCGACCCCGTAAGGATGAAAGGCAAAGTTAACCTCGGCCTGATTTGAACTCAGATCATAAAGGGTCGTAACTCTTTGCTGCAAAGCATGGTGTCCGACCCTCTACTGATACTGCCAATCCACCCGGAGACTCTAATGGACTATATTTTCACAACTATTTATAATTAAAGACAATACATGAAGAAAAAATATGTCTTGAATTTGTTCTTGTTTAGTTTCAAGTCAGCCCTGATCAAAGGCATTCCAGCCATGGCAATCCAATCTTTTTTTTTTCAAAATATAGTGTATCTAAGACTACATTATCTAACGTATACTGTAATTGTTGATAGAGTAGACCTATGGCAAATGACATTCCAACTGTGACCACCCAATGAATCCTTTCCTTACTTAAGACAGTGGAGTATAAACTGAGGTAGATTTGATTGCTACTTCTAGTAGGTAGTGCAATCACATAACAACCACCTTCGTCAGTAGTGGCTATAATGTCATCTATATATTAATTTGAACAATGTCAGTATTCCGTGTGTCATAATTCTTGATTATCATTGGTTCATAGGTTTCAAACGGCTCCGCCCACTTCAACAATGCCAAACTTAAATTAATATGCATAATGCCAATGAGGGAGTGAGAGGGGAGAGAGAGGCAAAGTGAACGCTGCGTTTGGATACACAATGTATATGTGTCAGTGTAGAGACGTGTGTGTGTGTGGAAATAATAGGGGAAGGAAAGCAATAACTATTAACACGTGTGCGTGTGTATGTATGTGCGTGTATGTTTATGTGTGTGTGCATGCAGCATTCCACAGAAAGTAAAAACTATCAACATGTGTAAGTGTGTGCGTGCGTGTAAGTTTGCGTGCATGTAAGTTTGCTTGCGTGTGTGCGTTTCCATGCATGTATGTGTGTGTACATGCGGCATCCCACAATCGCCACGCAGTTTATCTGTCTGTGTGCCTGTGTGTCAGTCTAACATACATAGAGTTGTGAAGGGAGTAAATAGGGACCTTTTTTTACATTGATGGACATCTTTTATATTAATTATCTATATCTATATACATATAATATAAAAGATTGGAACTTCCATCATCCTTTTGAGAAGCGTGGAACAACCACGTCTATGCAATGATACACGTTTTACAGTCAGGCAGAAGATGAACCATCTCCTAGAGGTCACTATTCTAGGTGGGAGCACCTAGAACTGTTCATATACTATGCACAAATGGTACAACGAAGAATCTGGTATATCTGGAAGATTTTTTTTACTGTTTTTTGTATCATACAGACACCATTGACTCGCCTCATACTGTAACCAGACAAACATCCAATACAGTCATTTTCTCTTTTACCTGTCTTCTTTTATCATCTGTTTACCCGGACGAAGCTGGGTACATCAGCTAGTTACTTATAAAGTAACTAATTTATGCTCTGGATAATGGTGACATTAAACCAATTCAACAGATTTATATATCTCCATATATGGAAAAGATTTTCCATCAAATAGGGGGACAATAATCATAAATTTCAAAATACAGTCATCAGAACATTATTACTGTGACAGCTCAGTAAATTCAAAATGATGATACAAAATGATATAAGATAAAATGATAATCAAACCTCCAATGCCTAAATAGTCTGAATAAGGAAGAACGATTCCCATTTTAGATCTAAATAAAGTCTTATTAGCCAAAATAAATAAAAATGGCATTTAACATAGTATAAATGTTGATATGAACTTACGCAGAAAAACAAGCTTGATTTAACATTTCTACATCTAATGCCAAATATACTTATTCTTTATCTCTGCGCTGAAGAATGTTTTCATAAACTGCCACAACTAACATCTTAAGCACTTACTGATGTTTCTACTAGATATCTAAATGTAGGATTCTCTACAATAACATCTTGTATGAAAACTGTAAAGAGATATTTCATGCCAAAGGTCATTCAACAACTTCTTGAGTGATCTTTGGCTGGCATAAAATCATATAGTTATGTAAAAGAAAAAAAACAACATAAGTATACAAAATTACATCAAGAAAGAATTTTATATAGAAACATATGCATTCTATAGAAAGAACCAACTGGAAATTAGATATGATTTTGTGAGCCCCCACCTCACCAGAAATTTATGGCTCACCTATGCAGGTTTCGCTGGCCTCTGACAAGGTTTCTCATGAAGCTGCATTAGCAAGGCATTCTTGAAAAGCACAAAACAGCACCATAATGTTTACTGTGTAAACTGTCAACTAATAATGATACTATAAACATTTGAATTAACAAACTCGTCTTTACATATTTTATAAATCATTACAGGATGTCAAAAGTTAATGATAAAGGCTCAAATCCTACAATGAAAAGCAACATGAAATAAAGCATCTTGCTCAAGAATACATACATTGGCTGGTCCAGGAATCAAACTTATGATTCTATGGTCATGAGTCCAACACAATCATTAGGCCATGCACTTTCACCTTATATGAATGATAAACATTTATCAATAAAAGGAAGTTATTTGATAGAGACTAACAGGCAAACATAATACTAGAAATTGGTTAGTTTTCCTAATTAAATGGTTTTATCTGTTTCTGTATGAAAGAAATTCAATTCTCATTGCAGAATTAACCCCGAACAACAAGAGAAAATTGAAATTGAAGACGAAAATTACTATAATCAAAGTGTTAGTGAATAATCATTGATAGCTTGAAGGAATTGACCATATGTTGTTACTTTATATAGATTGATTTGGAGTTAATTGACGATATTTTTAGTATACAAGTACCCAAGTTGAATAAAGCAGGAAGTATATGTGTAAAATAAACAATGTAGTATGTATGATCATGATCTTTAGATAGACTAGCAATGGCTCAACATTTTCAGCTTTAATGAATAAACAAGAGAAATTTGATACAAAAGATGAAAGGTCATTTAAAATACTTTCATTGTTAACGAAAGGATGTCTGTACAAAAGGCAGTTGTATAATGAATATATAGGACTCCATGTGATGTTGTGAGAGAGTGAAATATGAATGATGATGGCAGAAGGCCAGCAGAAAATCAACTATAAACAAGGTTGATGACTATTGGCCTGTAGAAGAATGGTTGATATATGCTGAATGAAAAAAAAGTGACATGAGCTGGCAGTTGATAAGCTGCTGAGGAAGTAGATTGTCAAAGAAATGACAAATAAATACTCCTCTCTTGGATTTCCTTAACACACACACACACACACCATCTCAATTTTACTTTTGAAAAAGCATAAGAACTGTGAAACCGGTAAAATAAATAAATAAATATTCTGAAAAAAACCCCAGTTCATTTTCGATTTCTTTCCCTTTATATATATATATATATATATATATATATATATATATATATATATATATATATATATATGTATATATGCTTTCTCGTGCTATCCTAAATTGAGTGCCTTTAACATTTACTTTACTCTATATATACTATAATATACTATTATATTTATACTATTATATTTTCACAGTAAAGACTTTATCTCACATAATATAGAATCTATGAGATTTTGATATTATTTATTTTGAGAACAATAACTTAACATCAGTATAAGTGTGACCAGTTGCTGCTGATTTGAACAGAAAAAGGTGAGAATTCTGGCTGAATATGGCCGGTTTAAATGTTAAAGGGTTAAACAAATCAAACATTTGCAGGAAATGTTGGAAATGGCTACCTTTACTTAATGCCAACCATCCAACAATGTTCAAGTGAGCCAACTCAGGTGAGTTAACTCAGGAAGAAGAGTGATTAAGTAGAGAGGTGTAAAGAGTACTTGTTAACAAGTTCTAAATATACACCACAGTTGTTGGAATGTTGCCTGTGTAGATTCACACCTTCAGCTATTCAGAATTAATCAGATAACTACCAAATTAACTGAAAGACATGAATGTGCTTGAACAACTAGTTGTTTTATAAAATAGTTGGATGGATTGCAGCTCAAATACTACCAGAACTGACAATCATCATAATCCTTATCACCATCATTATTATATTCATGTTGACATGGGTTGGGCAGGACTTTTTGATATGCTGATACAGTGTACTGTGCCTATTCTAAAAGCTGGGTCATCTATCTATCTATCTCTCTGCTTGATACGTGGAACATTGCAGGTAAGATTTTTTGTAAATTTATATACGAAAAACAAAACAAATTGCTTGAAAAAACATTATTTTGTAGATTAACCCCCAAGCTGAATTGTCAGCTGGGTGGTAATCCCATTTTTCGCCCCTTTAGGGGCGAAAATTTAATTTAAAAATTGTTTTAAAATATCAAATTTTGCAAACAATAAAACATGAATAACACGATGGGAACGTCAATAGAGAAAATAGAGAGAAAGAGGCAGATTTTAAAATTATATCTGCTTCTGCTACTATGGACGTCGCCATAGATACGACTCAACAAAGAGGAAAAAATGTTACCAAACGAAAATTGTACAATTTTTACCGTCGAAGCAGAGAAAAATAACACTAACTCACATGAAAACACAGAAATTAAACCTATTAACATACATACACCTGAAAAAAACATCAACAACTCCACAGATACATCTACACATAATGTTTCACCTCGTCAAGGAACTGAGATTTCCAACACCGAGGCTAACAACGATAACAACAACAACAACAACAGCAACACCACACAAAAAAAGAAAATGTCTTTCGCTGAAACAGTGAACAAAAAACAAGATTTTATAAATCTTGACATCTCCAATGCAAGAGATATGCTCCAGCAAGGGAGAACATTTATAACTTTCGAAGAGAAAGGTGGATTTAGAATTAACTCACCCCTTGAAATAAAGGAAGACACAGTTCGAAGATCAGTCACCTTTAGGACTGTGTCCAATTCCACGAGAAAGCCGATATATGTTAGTCAAGCAGATATAGAAGCTACTTTCAAAGAAATTCTAGCAAATATCGATTTTCACCAACGAGGAAAACAGTACGGAAGTGTTTCCGTACTGTTTAAAAGCAAGGCACTCGCCCAAAAATATTCTGTGACACCAATGGTGTCAAAAGCATTCACCTTTTTCCCTACATATATGGGAAAAAGGACACAAAAAATAAAAAATAAAAATATACCCCCAAACATTAACATTTGGTGGATCTTGGCTGGCTTCGTAGAGCCAGAAACTGATATGATTCTTTCGATACGAAAGTCTATTCGACAAAGGTGGGCAGGTACTGATTTGGAGATTCTGTTGCAAATGAGGCCGGAGAGAATCTCCAAAATACCCGAAAGAGTGGTCATCGATGATAACAACAAAATAAACATTTCGGTAGAAGGACGAAAATTTCATTGCTTTCGCTGTGGTAGCACAGCACACCTAAAAGCCTCTTGCCCTTCACAAACACACAACAACATCATTAAAAAAACACTATTACCAACACCAACACCAAAACAACCACCACCACAAGTACGACAGACGAAACGAGCAACCACACCAAAACAAACAGACACTCAAGCAACAACAACAGAAAAAACAGACAACACCCCTAAAGAACACAGCCCCACTCCATCCCACACTACCACAAACGCGGAAATACCACCACCACACAACATACCCCTATCCCACACACCTGACGATGATTATTCATTGACGGATGAAGCTGCTTCTCCTTCTTTAAGTGAAGAAGAGGGAGAGCCGCGGAAATCTAAAAAACAAAAAAAGAGACACCACAAAACCCCCAAAACCAACGACACAAACAACAACACCACAGTCAAACATTCCCCTATCAGCAAAACCAAAACCAACACCACCCCAAACACAAGCACCCACCATATAAAGACAACTCCCGGACGAACAACAAACTAAAACAACACAATAAAAACACAAACAATACGCATACATCAACACAAACAACAAGAATTTGATGGAGGTCATCTCCCAAAACCCTAAGGTGGAGACAGAGGGCAAAACTTTCGTCAAGGCAGAATCGTCTCCACACCTTAAACTTATAAGGGTTTCTATGGAAATCTATAATGACCTAAAAAATAAATTTTCACAGGACGTGGGCAACCCCTGCCAGAAACCCATCAACCGCGTCCTGTTAAAATGTTTCCCCACCCTACCCAACACCCCATCCAGCACCCGAATGGTGATTGAACAACCCGATCTCCAGGAAACAAAAAGGTAAGTGCACCTTTCGCCTTTTTTCTCCAACTCTTCTTCACCAACATGGCTAGTTTACGAGTTGGAAGCGTGAATGTGCGTGGCCTAGGGATGCCCTGGAAACAGGGCCAACTTTTAAACGACCTTCGGTCATACGGTATGGATGTGATAACCATCACCAAGTCCAGGATCAACAACAGGCAGAAACTAACCCCCATCTTCGATGACTTTGAGATCTATGCATCTCTCTGTCAGCCAGGTGGGGGTGGAGTGGTTGTCATGTTTCGGAAGAACCTGGATGTCGAAGTACAGCAAGTACACTTGGACCCGGAGGGTAGACTGGTAGTCCTAGACGTGAACAGTATTGGAGGTGGAGCCTTCAGACTGGTGGCCGTTTATGCCCCGACCGGGCAATCGCAATCACGGCCAGACTTCTTTAAGCATCTAGAGTCCTTTCTGGGAACGTCTCGCTCCTTATTTTTAGTGGGGGACAGGAATGGTATCCTAGATGCACGATGGGACTATGTGGGAGCAACAGCCTCAAAACTTTAATCGGCCAATTCCAACTGGCCGATAGGTATCGACTGGATTTCCCGACTGCACCACAGTGGACGTGGGAAAACTGCAGCGGGACATGTAGATCGTATTTAGATAGGTTCTTCATTAGAGAAAAGGACAAGGAGATGTTAAGCTGTCCACGAATGCACATGGTTGCCTATTCAGATCACAAATTAGTCGTCTGCTTAGTCAACCATGATAGAACACATAAACAAGGACCCGGATACTGGAAGCTAAACGTGTCGTTGCCGGCACGTAAAGCTTACAGTGAACGGATAAGTAGGCTAGTCAAGCAAGTTAACAGGAGCCATCGTCAACAATAGATGGTGGTACTCTCTCAAGAAAGCAATTAGAATAGAATCGATAGGGTTTAGCAGAGAGTTAGCCTTAGAGAAAAACAAACTAGAAAGAGAACTAATAACCAAGGTAGAGGAGGCACTTAGAAGTGGCAACGCGGCTAGAGTGTTAGCGTCAAGAACGGCACTGGACCAGTTCTTCGATGCGAAACACGAAGGCTGCGTGGTCAGAAGCAAAACACGTGCTCTAGGAAATGAAGGAGCGAAAGCTGTCAGCTGGGTCCAAGTGGCGGAAGCAAAAAGTGGCAACAAGTCCACGATTCGGTCATTGAAAGATCAAAACAGACGCGTGCTACTTGACCCCAAGCAAATGTGCGCGGCCTTTCAGCAGCACTTTGCGCGACTGTTTGAGCAGAACCACGGTGAGCCGAATGGGGCAATGGACTTTAGTTCATACCTCGACGGCCTGCGGGTCTCTCGAACAAGGACGCCGAGTTCTGCGATAGACCAATCATGGACACTGAGATACGGGACGGTCTGGGTCGCTGTGGGAAACGCAAGTCACCCAGTCTAGATGTTCTACCCTATGAATTTTACATAGGCATGCCGGACTTGTTCCCTGGCGTCCTCGAAGCTGTCTACTGCAATTGGCAGCAAAATGGGAGAATTCCCAGTTCTGCAGGCAAGGGCGTAGTAACGCTGATCAGGATAGACGAGAACAAGGGGGACAAAATTAACAACTTCAGGCCCATAACTCTGCTCAACACAGAGTTAAAGATTTTGGCCAAGGTGCTAGCGACGAGGTTGGCGCTTGTCGTCGAGAACCTGATAGGGAAAGCACAAACGTGTGGAATCCATACACGACAACCTCCACCTCATGCGATACATCATAGAGAGGGTGGGTAGTAAACCCGGCTTCGGTGGGGCTCTGATCAATTTGGATCAGTCTAAGGCATTCGATAGGGTTGACCATCGATACTTGGAAGCGGTTCTCAAGGTGGCTGGTTTCGGTCCCGTGTTCAGAGGATGGATCGAGGCAATGCACACCAGCATCTGCTCGAGGGTCAAGGTGAACGGCTACCTGTCGGAGCCGTTCGCAATCACGTGTTCCATTCGACAGGGGGACCCTCTCTCCTCCATTCTGTATGTATTGACTCTAGAGCCACTACTGCAGAAATTGGAGCTGTTGCAGGGCATCCCTCTAGAACTGGGACTGCGCAAAGCGGCGTTGGCTTATGCCGACGATGTGACGGTAATGGTGTCAAGCACCTCGGAAATCGGGGTGATCGGCAACTTACTGAAAGAATACTAAACGCTGACGTGAGCAAAACTAAACCTGTACAAGTCTGTTGGTTTGCCTCTCCACTTACCGACAGGGACGTTGGACAGATGGACCGGTGAAATTGCTTGGGGTCTGGTTCGGTCCAGACCTCCAGGTGGAGAAAAACTGGAACGAGGTCACGCCCAAGGTGTTTGCGCTCACCCAGAGTGCAAACTGCCCTTGAAAGGTCGAGCGGAGGTGGTGAACACTTTCATAGCGTCCATCATCTATTACCGCTTGACTGTCCTGCCTTGTCCCTGTGAACACCTCACCAAGATGGAACGCATGCTCTTCCAGTTTCTGTGGAAGAAGCAGGTTCCGCTGGTGAAGAGATCCGTCTGCTGTCAGCACCCTTCTAACGGAGGGTTGGGCATGCCGTGGCTGATGATGCGCAAACATGCGCTGAGGCTGCGGCATCTCCAGGTATTCCTCACCGACCCCCAACCGGTGTGGGCACCGTTTGTGAGACAGGCTTTCCAACAGCTCGTCTCCCTGACGGAGCTGCAGTCCTGGGTCAAGTAAAGACCGAAAATGATGGGTGCCTGGCACATTGAATGCGCTCAGGTGCTCACAGTCCTCTGGCAAGCGGGCACAGCAATCAGTGGAGACTCCACTTCGACATTCTATAGAAGGATTGTACGTTACAAGGGCAACGAAGACGATGAGCTCACCAGTCTGTTTGGTAGGACTTTCCGCCCGGGACCTATGGACAACTTCTAGAGGTCCCTGTCCTGGCTGTGCTAACGAGGAGCTCTACCGATTTGTGACAAGATCTACAGGCACGGACGCCACGGCAGGGATCCTTCCAAGAGGACGTGTCCAAGATGCGCGTAGGACATTGAAACAGTCCTGCATGCAATTGTACACTGCCCGGGCGTAACCGACCTGTGGAACTATGCAGAACAACTGCTGTCGCATATGGGATAAATCAACTTGACTGCCGAGTCCATAGTAAGGATCAAACTGCCAGCCTCTTTCAAAAACGAAAGAGGCGGTTTTCCTCTGTACAGTGGCTATGGTGAAAGAGGTTATATGGTGGACAAGATTGAGAGGACTGAGGACAGATGTCTTTCTCTCTGGACAACAATTGATTCTCTTCTTTAAGTATCACTTTAGAAGGAGAATCAGAGTGGAGAGAGAGGCACTGCACCCCAGTAAGTTTACTGAAAGGTGGGTGAATGAAGCGAAAATGGCCCGAGTGATTGGGCCTTCTCTGTTTATAAGCCTGTAGGTTACAGAAGAGAGCAAAAGGAAGAAAGGAGCACTTGCACAACACGCTCCTGGAGTTGAGGGTTGTTCTATCGATGGGGTATTAAACAACCCATTTGTGGCGCTTCCCCCTATTGGGGATTTCGATTGTTATAATTGTTTGTTCATATTTTTTACACAACTGTATGTAAAATCCCCGGCATGTATTTGTATTGTCCCCTTTTCTTGTGCGCCCTTATAGCAAATAAAGAAATCTATCTATCTCTCTCTCTCTCACACACACACACACACATATATGTACAGTTCCACACTGTAAACGTGGTTGGTGTTAGGAAGGGCATCCAGCCATAAAATACCCAGCCAAATTTACAGTGCTCGCTGGCGCAAGGTGTGACACATGGCCAACCCTGGCCAGACTTGCCTCCTGGTGTTGACAACCCATCTAACCCATGCAAGCGTGGAAAAATTGACGTTAAACAGAAATGATGATGATGATGATGATGATATACACACGCACACCGGCTAACTAAATTGTAATGAACTAATGTTCTAATCAGAAGATCTCTCACTGGCTTAATACTATGGAAATTTGAAAAGGCTTAGCTTTAAGAGCTAACCTGCTGGAGGAAAGAAAATGTATACAAGAGGCCAACAGGTTATCAGTTAAAACCTGACCTGTCATACCTTACTTTTAAGTACATGTCACAACATCTATGACATGTATAAAACAAATTACCAAAGACACCTCCTGCTGAAAATGGGCAACAAATTTTCTTTACTTATGCAACTAGGATTAAGCAGGTTTTCAAAGATATCTTTCTCATCTGTATTTCAAATTGATTCTCTAAATAAATCAATAACATTCTGTGTTTCTTCATTCTTATCTTTAAACAAGTATCTCTATCCATTGAATTTATCTTCATGTTCAATAACAAGCATGGCAGAAAGGTTAAGATGTTGGCTTAGTAAGACCAAACCTGGCACCTTATGGTTTCTAAGACATCTTGTGAACTAAAATTGGGTGGACAGAAACTGTCTGAAAACCCGTCATATGGACTATACCTGTAATTCAAAGTGCCAACTTTGTTACACAGTGTCATGTTGATTCTTTGTGCAAATTCTGTTAGGTATACACAGGTCTGTAGAATGCTCAAGCACTTGCATGTTAATTTCACAAGCAAGCTGTACAGTTAAAACAGAGTTCAAACCATCTATTATGACCAATATTAATCATAGGACATCAAAAGAAACAATCCCTCCTCCGTTCCCTCATAAACACACTTAGGGCCCATACGACCTAATGGAATCATAGAGAGATTTTCTAAAAAGCTGGTAGAACCCATCTCTCCAGATCTGAACATAGCCAATCTCCAAGAGAGAGAGAGAAAGAAGGGAAGTAAGAAATATAAAGGGAGAGTCAACTCCAAGAATCAACTTGTAAAAGGATGAAAGGCGAAGATGACCTCAGCAAGATTTGAACTGACAGGATACAGAGCTGGAATGAATACTGTAAACCTTTTATCCAATGTTCTTATGATTTTACCAATTCTCCACCTACACACACACACACACACTTCAAATGTAAATCTCTGGATCTGCAAATGCAGAAGCTCAATCATTCTGCATATAAATCCACACTATCTTAAGCACTAGGAACATATGTCCCCACTTGATCTGCCTGAAAACACAGTACAAAGGCAATATTCACAAACTGATCATGCTTTGGTAACTCAACACCCTGTAAACATTATTATAATGTTTATAACATTTATACATTAACCATCTTCATTTAAAACACACACACACACATATATATATATAAGCATACATATATCCCTATATATATACATGTGCTAATGCCACAATAAAATGCATATAGTACACACTGTAAAGAGTAATATATACATATATATAAATATGAAAAGAGTCAGGACCCAGATGGCTGAGCCCCAGCCGTTTTGACAGCTAGATCCAAACTGAGTTCGGATCTAGCTGTCGAAACGTCTGTAGCTCAGCCATCTGGGTCCTGACTCTTTTCATATTTCCCACTCTACAACTCTAAGTATTGAGTACTCTGGTGCATTATGGTCCACCTAGTATCTTACCACATCCTCTCTCTGTGTGTGTGTGTGTGTGTGTGTGTGTGTGTGTATCAGCATCGTTTAACGTCTATCTTCCACGCTAGCATGAGTTAGGCGAGTTTGTCCCATTTAGAGGCAAGTTGGGTCGGGTGATCGTGCCTCACTCATATAGGTGTGTGCGTGTGCGTGTGCGTGTGCGTGTGCGTGTGCGTGTGCGTGTGCGTGTGTGTGTGTATGTATGTATGTATGTATATATATATATATATATATATACATACACATACAACCAAACATCACTTTTCTCTGAAGAGCTGTAATACACCTTCGAGCACAATAAACAATTTTTATAATACCCAGTTTAGACAGTAGCAAACAATTATCGCGAAACACAAACACATGTCAGAATTATTAATAAACGAGATATTGAATATCAACCTCTCAGCCTCTGTTATTATTCCACAACCTCAGATCAATATATATATATATATATATATATATATATATCATCATCATTTCATTTTACGTCTGCTTTTCCCTGCTTGCAAGGGTGGGACGGGAACTGATTCTGGCTTGATTTCTACAGCTGGATGCCCTTCCTAACACCAACCTCATTTACAGTGAGTGCTGGGTGCTTTTTTTTCCGTGGCGCCTACACGTCCACTTTACAGTGTGGGCTGGGTGCTTTTTTTGCCGTGGCACCTCCACTACCACTTTGCAGTGGGAGGGTGTGGGGGCATATTGTCTATATGCTTCAGCTTGTACCCATGGGAGGTCGTGTACTCTGTATTACTGCGTGACGCCAGAGGTCACGGTCATGTGTCATCGCCTTTGAGAGGTGTAATTGGGTAAGGTCGGCTTTTATCACCTCATCCCAGGTGTCTTGGGTCTCACCACTCCGCGGTTTCCATTGACTTCTAGTGCTCTGCACCTTTTTATGCAGCTGTCATCCTTCATACGCATCACATGTCCATACCAACACAACCGCCTCTCCTGCACACAGCATTTGATTCCTCTTATGCTCAGTCTCTCTCTCAATTCATTTATGCTTTGCCATTCGCGTATATTACTATTACACATCCATCGGAGCATGCAGGCTTCGTTTCTTTCTAATCTACGTAAGTCTTCCACCTTCAGCGCCCAGGTCTCACTACCATGTAACATTGCTGTTCGGATACACGCATCATACAGTCTGCCTTTCATTTTGAGGGAGAAGCCTTTTGCATCTAGCAGTGCCAGTAGTTCCCTGAACCTCTTCCATCCCGTTCTTACCCTAGTTATTGTACTTTCTGAACACCCACCTCCGCTGCTAATTCGGTCACCTAGGTAGCAGAAGCTGTCTACTGTTTCTACAGAGCCCTCCCAGAGATTGGTGGTACTTGTTTCCAGTGGCTGCTTGCTGTCCCAGCACAGCTGCTACATGTGAAGCCTACATTCTTAATTAAGCTTCCTGAGATCCCGCTACATCTCTTGTGTACCCATTGTTTGCATTTGGGGCAGAGAATGGAGTTCCTACCTACACCTTTCCTACATACTGAGCAAGGCCATTTCCCTGAGGGGATCTGGGTTCTGTTTTCTCGTCTACTTACAAGGACCTTAGTCTTTGTCAGGTTGACTTTCTTGTCCTTGCTTCCAAGTTTGGAATTTCTTCTCTAGTTCTACCATAGATTCAGCTATAAGTGCGAGGTCATCTGCATACAGGAGTCCCATGGGCATCCGGTCTTAAACTCCTCCGCTATTGCCTGCAGGACTATGATGAACAGGAGAGGGCTAAGAACAGAGCCCTGGTGGACACCAACCTGTACGCTAAATTCCTCGCTATACTCATTGCTAATCCTAACTTTGCTGACTGCTCCCCTATACATGGCTTGTACAGCTTTCACAAGCCATTCATCTACTCCTAGTTTTCTAAGAGCCCACCAGATTATAGCACGTGGAACTCTGTCAAAGGCTTTCTCGAGATCGACGAATGCCAGGTAGACTGGCTTACTTTTAGCTAGGTACTTTTCCTGTAACTGCCTCACAAGGAAGAGGGCATCAATGGTGCCTCTTCCTGGTACAAACCCAAATTGCATCTCATCTAGTTTCACCCGGTCCCTAATCAACTGTGCTATAACTCTTTCTGTTACTTTCATGACCTGGTCCATCCGCTTTATATATCATCATCATCGTTTAACGTCCATATTCCATGCTTGCATAGGTTTGGATGGGGGTTTTCCCACTTGAGGCAAGAGTGGTTGTCTTGCACGCATAGGACTGTCTGGCGGGTTTTCTACGGCTGGATGCCCTTCCTAACACCAACCACATTTACAGTGTGGAACCGGGAGGTTTTTACCGTGTTGCCTACACGGCCACATTACAGCGTGGACTGTGTGTTTTTTTTGTCGTGACACCTACACGACCTCATTTGTTTCGGGCTGGATGTTGTGACACCAATATAATTTTACATTGAAGGGGTGGTGTGGATGGGGTGGGGGTAGTGGGACGGGGTGTATTTTGTTAGAGGTGCCTACTGACTGTAGTAGGTTTCACTTTGTACTTAGGTAAGGTGGGTCTTCTCTATTACTGTGTAACGCCAAAGATCTCGGTCCAGTGACATTGCCTTGGAGCAAGTGTGTGAGGTCGGAATTTATCAAGTCGTCCCAGGTTTTTCTGGGTCTGCCTACTCTGTGGCTACCGTCTATTTTTATTGCCCTGCACTTTTTTATACAGCTGCTGTCTTTCATGCGCATCACGTGACCATACCAACGTAGCCTTCTCTCGAGTAAACAACATCTGATCCCTCTTATTTCTAATTTCTCCCTTAGTACGTTTATGCTTTGCCGTTCATGTATGTTACTATTACACATCCAGCGGTATATATATATATATATATATATATATATATACATGCATACATATACAGAGACACACATTAACTGTGTAAGCATGAACCCAAACATGTACTATTTCTTCTCTTGATGATGATGATGGCAGTGATGATGATGATATTGATGATGATGATGGCAATAATGATTAATATTAAAAATGAAAGCTTTCTATAGTTTTGATGAACTTCAAACTTTATAGAAGACTCAAATCTAACTATGAAATGTTCACTTGGTCACTTAGGTTAATAACCATAACATAAAACTAAAGTCAAACTTCAGGGTTAAAAGCTAGAAACACTTTACTTGTGTTCAGTCAAAACATTCTTGTTCTAGCTTAAACTGTTTCAATTTTATTGGTTTCAAAGTAAACCCACATCATCTTTATTAAAATGTTTTCTGTTACACTCTACACTAAACTTTAGATCAAAAATATAAAGGTACAGCCCCCAGAAGTACATTAACCATAAGAATTGAAATTTTCAACTAAATAATAAGATGTGCTCGATAAACAAGCTACTCTAAGTCAATGTGACAGATGTTATTTAGATATCTTATATAATTTCTTTCAGATAATCTATCAAATACTTTCTCAATATCATTAAAACTAATGTACAAGCTCTTACATATGTGAAGTATTTATTCTTTAGATATTTCTTTCTATACCACTCAGAATTTGTGTGGGGTGGGGTGGGGGGTGGTGTTATATTCCTGTTGTTTACCTGATATTTCCCTCACAACACATGGAGTCTTGGTTTTAGAATATTTATCACAAAGTTACTTTGTTCTGTATGATTAGTGCAATGGTTAGATACATTAGTTCAAGAGTAAACTTACTTCTTTTGCTAGCACTTCCAAACAGTATTCTACCACTGAAGTATACCTTGGAACATTTAATGTTTTCTATTTGTTGGAGAAAACATAAAAATTAGGTCCTTTTTCTTTTTTCTATAATTGTAACTGGTCGATAGTGATTTCTTTCATTGATACAAGGCCACACTTGTAATAGGGAATGGACATAGTCAACAGAATTACATGCCATATATTACTGATCACTATCAGGTTCTCATAAATAGTGCAGCTAATTGTTGGGGTGCCACTCTAGATGTTTGGCAGTGTGTCCATCATAGCATCTCAGTGGACCATAGAAATGCTTGGTAGTGGCCATTTCCTCTCCAAATATATTATGAGTACTCATTTGTTTATTGAGATCTCAACATCACAGAAAGTAAAGTCTTCACAGGCAGGATTTGAACTCAAAATATAAGAAAAATATATTTTTATAAATGCAAGGCATTTTGGTTGGCACTCTAACAATTCTGCTATCCAATACCCTGGTCAAATATTGGAACCTCTTCATTACCATATTTCCAATGAAAGACACTGCATATGATTTTCAAATAACTTCGGAAATAATAAAGAATTCCAAAGGATTTAGTAATGTAACTAAAGTTATGGAACATAACTTAAAGTTTCTTAAATAAAGTTAAGATGGAAGGTTATTAGATAACTATAAAAAAAACTTTGAAACAAACAGTTTTGTATCATAGAACCAGGGATGATTTCAGGTGGTTTGATATCAAAAGGGTTAAATAAAATTTAAGTATATATATATAAACTTGCACTATAAAATGAAAGTAGTGAAATGTGTGACCTAGTTTTAACACGAGGCTGGAGCCATTTTATTTTTCTTGTTTTACTAATGACTTTGGGGAAAATATCAAGAATATCAATTTCTCATGTCACCTTGCCTAAAGTTGTAGGCTTCATGCCAACACTTACAGTTTTGTATAGGAGCTTGAAGAATAATGGTTTCTACTTGGGTTGGCCTGCTATTGTCTTATTATATAAAGAAGATATTCAAATGCTTGAGTATTTGTAATTAGTAATGTTGATGAATAAATGATTAGTGCTAATATGTGCAATGACAGGTGAAATGACAATTAGAAATGCAAGTGAATGCAAATGAGATGGCTATTAATCAGAAATCAAAACCAAGCCATAAACCTGATGTGATGCGAGCTTATTTTAACACAAAGCCTATAAATAACTAGTTAGTTTCTATGTAAAACAAACAACAACTAATCCTTTACAAAGGTGACAATCACAATGGAGTACTGTTCCCACATCTGGGAACATCTGCTTTATGCAGAGATCCAAGACTACATATGCAAATCGGACATTTGATTACTTGGCATGAAGCCACTCACAGGAACAATCCATCCTTTAACCTTAACATTTAAACCGGCCATATCCAGCCAGAATTCTCTCACCTCTTTCTGTTCAAACTGGCTGCTCATACTTATGTTAATGTATTGTTCTCAAAATAAATAATTGTTTCTACTTTTGGCACAAGGCCAGCAATTATCTCAGTACATAACTGGTACTTTATTTTATCGACCCCGTGAATATAATAGTATATACAGAGTAATGTAAATGCTAAAGAGTTAAAATGGCATCTCCTCATCAGAGCTAGCTCATCTCATGCCAGCTCCCCACAGGTACTTTCATTACATATATTGTGCCCAAGCCTCATACTAACCAACATGGCTAATCTTTCCTCCTCATAATATCATCCCTCTAAAATTTCTTCCTTGCAACAGTTTAAGCAGAACATTAAGAGCATCAGTCTCATCAGTCTCAGAGGGCCTTCAAAGGTTAGAGGCACAGTCTCTTTCTCCAAACCAAACTAATAAAAAAAAAATCCTTGGAATGCATACTAAATTTGAGATGTGAAATTAATTTTGTGGAATAGTGATACTAAGAACTTGACTAAGAAACCATGAAGCCGGAAATATATTACTGAGGATAAATCTTTATAAAAATGGGTTGATCAAGATTATATACTTACTTCAAAAAGTGTATTTTTGAGAAAACATTTTGAAGGAAAAGAGGAAAAAAAACAACTCGCCTTCAATTTTCAGAACAAATTCATAGCTAGCCACATTCAACTGTAAATAAAGAAAAGATTATTTTAGAAATTATGTTTATCTATTTAGTAAATCAATTTAGTTTTATATGCAATGTAATTTCTAACTATTTTGGAATATGACACAAATAAATTTGGTTTACAATATATATATATATATAGCATGTCCTACAACGCGATGACCAAAAACGTGAGGTGTTCAGGATTGCTAGGCAATGCGTCAAGGAAAACCGTGATATTGTCGGGGAGAAGTGTGTACTTAACGATGATGGCATACTTGCCATCACCGACACTGATAAGAAGGCAGCTTGGAAGTGTCACTATGAAAGGCTACTAAATGAGGAGAATAAATGGGAGAAAGACAGTCTCCCCCATGTCGACCCAATAGAGGGACCAGCAGTGTTAGTCGAGGGGAGTATAATAAGTAAGGCAATCAAGGATATGAAGACAGGTAAGGCGGCTGGGCCTTCGGAAATAGTTGCTGAGATGCTGAAGGCATCTGGCACGGTGGGACACACCATGGTCACCCGCATAGTTAACCAAGTCGTACAGAATGGGGCTGTTCCGAAGGACTGGCATAGCAGCATCATCGTTAACTGTTATAAGGGTAAAGGAGACGCCCTAGATAGGAGTAACTATAGAGGCATTAAATTAATCGACCAGGTCATGAAGGTCACAGAAAAAGTAATAGCGCAACTAATCAGAGAGAGAATTGACCTAGATGAAATGCAGTTCGGGTTTGTGTCAGGCAAAAGTACCACAGACGCTCTTTTCATAGTACGACAACTACAGGAGAAGTACCTAGCTAAAGGTAAACCCCTCTACTTAGCTTTTGTCGACTTGGAGAAAGCCTTCGACAGAGTCCCCCGCTCCATTATCTGGTGGGCTCTTAGAAAACTAGGCGTTGACGAATGGCTTGTGAGGGCTATACAAGCCATGTATAAAGAAACAGTCAGCAAGGTTAGAATTAACAACGAATATAGTGAAGAGTTTAGCGTAAAAGTTGGCGTCCATCAGGGCTCTGTTCTCAGCCCCCTACTATTTATTATTGCCCTTCAGGCTATAACAGAGGAGTTCAAGACAGGCTGCCCATGGGAACTCCTATACGCAGACGACCTGACACTCATAGCGGAATCAATGGCCGAGCTAGAGAAGAAATTCCAAACATGGAAGCACGGCCTAGAGTCAAAAGGACTTAAAATTAACCTGGCTAAGACCAAAGTTCTAGTTTGTAGGAAAGAAAACAAGGCGGCGGTCCCTTCTGGGAAATGGTCGTGCTCGGTGTGTAGGAAAGGCGTAGGTAGAAACTCCATTTTGTGTCCTAAATGCAAAGTATGGGTGCATAAAAGATGTAGTGGGATCACAGGTAAGCTAACTAAGAACATAGATTTTACATGTGGCCGGTGTTCTGGTGCAATAAGTAGCAGCAAGTGCCCACACAATACTAGCTCTTTCAATTGCGCAGAGGGTTCTATAGAAATAGTGGACAGCTTCCGTTACCTGGGCGATAAAATCAGCAGTGGGGGAGGGTGCTCTGAAAGTACTGTAGCTAGAGTCAGAACTGGTTGGAAAAAGTTCAGAGAGCTTATACCACTATTAGCTGCTAAAGGGTTCTCCCTAAAAATGAAAGGCAGGTTGTACGATGCCTGCATACGAACAGCAATGTTGCATGGCAGTGAGACCTGGGCATTGTGTGCAGAGGATATACGCAGACTAGAGAGGAACGAAGCTTGCATGCTCCGCTGGATGTGTAACAGTAATATACGTGAACGGCAAAGCATAAACGAACTAAGGAAAAAATTAGAGATAAGAGGGATCAGATGTTGTTTACTCGAGAGAAGGCTACGTTGGTATGGACACGTGATGCGCATGAAAGTCGATAGCTGTATAACAAAGTGCAGGGCAATAAAGATAGACGGTAGCCACGGAATAGGCAGACCTAGAAAAACCTGGGACGAGCTGATAAACTCCGACCTCACACACTTACACCTCTCCAAGACAATGTCACTGGACCGAGACCTTTGGCGGTACTCAGTAACAGAGAAGACCCGCCTTGCCAGTAGGCATCTCTAACAAAATACACCCCGTCCCACCACCACCACCCCCACCCCATCCACACCACCCCGTCCTATGTAAAGTTATGTTGGTGCCGCGCCATCCGGGCCGAAACAAATGAGATCGTGTAGGTGTCACGACAAAAAAACACACAGTCCACGCTGTAATGTGGCCGTGTAGGCAACACGGTAAAAACCTCCCAGACCCACACTGTAAATGTGGTTGGTGTTAGGAAGGGCATCCAACTGTAGAAAACCTGCCAGACAGTCCTATGCGAGCAAGACAATCACTCTTGCCTCAAGTGGGACTACCCCCGTCCAAACCCATGCAAGCGTGGAACACGGACGTTAAACGTTGATGATGATGATGATGATGACATACAGGGTGCGGACGATATTAGTTTGCAATTTTCAACTGCTAATTTTATGCAAATTTTTTTTACTTTCGTTGTCACTCTTGTCTTCATAAAAACAGTGACTATATTTCCATTATTTATTTTCAGAATAATTGATTAGGAATAATTTTGAACCTCCAAATTTGTGGAAGAGACACAGTGTTCTTGGAATCCGTGCCAGGAGGACAAATAAGGAAATTTCAGACTTTCTCAGCGTCAGCAGGAGAATGGTGGAAAAGGTCAGAAAGGAATTGGAAGATTCAGGATTCGACTACGAAGCAACATCAGAGAGGAAAACACATGATCGACGATCTGACGCCTTCAGAACACCTGAGTTCTTCCCTGAGGGCCTCAAGCTGAACACCGATGGCTACATCTGCGTTCTGAGCGAGGTAGTAAAACCCTAGATCGACCAGGTAGCTGCAGGTAGGCCGTATGTGCGGCAGCAAGACTCAGCGCCTTGCCATACCAGCCGAAAGACCCAAGCCTGGCTGTCAGAGAACTTCGTCGACCACACTTCACCTGACATCTGGCCTCCCAGCTCGCCTGACTGCAACCCCCTCGACTTCTTTGTGTGGGGTGCAGTGGAACGAGACACCAACAGATCTAGCTGCAATACGAAAGACGATCTGAAGGCCAGGATCACAAGTGCCTTTAGGGGCCTAAGTCGGGGGACAGTGACGAAGGCCTGTAGCCGGTTCCGAGGCTGCCTTGAGGCCGTCATTAAAGCCAATGGCGGGTTTATCGAGTGAGATCGAAAGAACAAGTCATGAAGACAAACTGACCCAAGTTCTAGACAGTAATCTTGCAAACAAATATCGTCCGCACCCTGTATATTATGCCTAATATTATTTTCCTAATAAAAGCACATTAACAATTTGACTTTCACTTCTGCTTTTTTATTAGTTGATTCATCAAAGTTCTTTTGTCACACATTCTGTTACCTCCTGAATAACTCAATTTGTTCTTTTTCTATATGGTACATACCACAGAAAGACAAAATGGAGTATACAAAATAAGACCAGAAAGAAAAGGAGGCACAGAGAAGAACAAATAGTCACTGAGGAGGTTACAGAATGTGTGACAAAAGAACTGACAAACTAATAACTAATAACAAAGCTGAAGTTAAATAATGCATAGGTTTTTATTGGCAAAATTGGCAACATGACCATCCCGAAGGATAACAATATCTGTTTCAACATAGAAGCTTGCAAAACAAATAAATAAATGATATATATAATGATATTAACATACATAATAATACATATAATTATATTTTCCCTTTTATCTAGACATTTAAAAAAATTCAATTTTGCTAATTAATTTAAAAATAAATTTAAATACTACATTCTGAAATAATTAGATATACACATTTATTTACACTTTTCATGATACATAAAGTAAACAATTAATAAATTAATGAGCTCAGATTTTCCAAAGAATGTATTTTAAATGAGAAAATACACAATAAAAGAATAAAGAGCAAGATCAAATTGTTCAATCAGTCCATCCATCTAATCTATTTTTCACATATTTTGAGTGATAATTATATGGAAAGGTGATGAAAATGCAGACAAGATATTTGGAGCACGAAAAACTATTGTATCATTCATTTCATTTCATTTCATTTTACGTCCACTTTTCCCTGCTTGCAAGGGTGGGACAGGAACTGATTCTGGCTTGATTTCTACAGCTGGATGCCCTTCCTAACACCAACCTCATTTACAGTGAGTACTGGGTGCTTTTTTGCTGTGGCACCTCCACGACCACTTTGCAGTGGAATGACATGGACCCCAGCCCTATCATCTCATTTCTACAGCTGAGTAAACTGGAGCAATGTGAAATAAAGTGTCTTGCTCAGGGAAATAACACATCACCCGGTCTGAGAATTGAACTCACAACCTTTCGATTGCAAGGCCAATGCTCTAACCACTAAGCCATGTGCCTCCTTTATGAATAATTAATCTTTTTCTCATTATTACGTGTTTATATTGACTCAAATACAAGACTAGTATTTTATTTTATGGACCCCCACAAGGATGAAAGTTAAAGTCAAATCCTGCTGAGGTCAACTTTACTTTTTATCATTTCAGGGTTGATAAAACAAAGTAGTCAAATACTGGAGTCAATATAATCAACTTACCCTCCCCCTAAATTGCTGGATTTGTGCCTAAATTAGACACCGTTATTATTTATAATCCAAAAGTTTGTGATAAAAACGCAATGTTTCAAAAATTGTATACCAGTCCTAGACATATATACACATGCGCCACCTCCCCATATATATATATATATATATATACACAAATGGGTAAACTAACAGGAAAGGAAGACTTTGTATGTAAAAGATGAATAGGAGTAATTGAGGGGAAAAGTGTCAGATATAAACCTCTTCAAGTCACAGGAAGAGTCCATAGAAGTGGTTGGTAGCTTCTGCTATCTGGGTGACTTAATTAGCGGTGGAAGAGGGTACTCCGAGAGCTAGAATAAGGATAGGATGGAAGAAGTTTAGGGAGCTACTCCCACTGTTGACAACAAAAAATTTCTCCTTACTTACAAAAAGATGACTGTATGACACCTGTGTGTGAAATGCGATGCTGCATAGTAGTGAAACATGGGCTGTGAATGCAGAGGATATGTGTAGACTGGAGAGAAATGAAGCAGCCATGCTTCGTTAGATGTGCAATATAAATATATGAGAAAGGCAGAGCTTGGATGAACTGAAGGAGAAGCTGGGTTTAAGAGGAATCTGAAGTGGTGTATAAGAAGAGACTTTGATACAGACATGATGTGCATGGATGATGATCAGCAGGTGAAGAAGTGCCAGGAAATGTCAGTGGAAGGAAGCTGCAGTAGAGGTAGACCAAAAAAAACCTGGACAGAGGATGTGAGAGCTGACTTCAAATTGCTGAGACTCACAGAAGAGATGAAGAAACATGGCGAGTAGAGAGATGCTGTGCTGAGAAGGACCTGTTCAACCCATGTGAGCGTGGAAAAATGGACGTAAAAACAATGATGATAAGCTACCACACAGTTTCAATCACAAGGCATTGATCAACTAAAAAGACAAAAAAGGCACTCAAAACCATGTGGTTGCAAAGAAAACTCCTTAACCGCTCAGCCATCTGTAGTTTTGTAACATTAATATTTTATTTATTTTGGCAAGATGTAAGACCAGTGTTTTATTTTTGTCTATATTCCTTCTCTATGTTCCAATATCCAGAGAGGTCAGAGCTTCCAGGAATTATGACTTCAGTTCAGCGAATATTGTGCACCCTGATATTTCAAAACACATTCACTCACATAAAAGTAGTTGCAGCTTTATGTACTCATACCAAGAATGAGGAGGTTGTAGAAAATATTGATTCATCTAGAAGATGAAAAGCAGAATATACTACACAGTTTTATTCTATATCATCATCATACGTCCGCTTTTCCCTGCTTGCAAGGGTTGGACGGGTCCTATTCAGCACAGCATCTCTCCACTTGTCATGGTCCTTTGTCATCTCGTCGGCGAGTTTCAGCGATCTGAGGTCTGCTCTCACCACCTCCGCCCATGTTTTTTGTGGTCTACCTCTACTGTGTCTTCCTTCTACTGGGATTTCTTGGCACTTCGTTACCCAGCGGTCATCCTTCCTGCGCATCACATGTCCATACCATCTCAGCCTTCTTTCCTGCACACCACAACTTATCCCTCTTATACCCAGTTTCTTTCTCAACTTGTCTATGCTTGGTCATTCACGCACACTGCCATTGAACATCCAACGGAGCACACCCGCCCCATCCCTCTCCAGCCGTCGCATATCTTCTGCAGTTGCTGCCCATGTCTCACTACCATGCAGCATCGCGCATCTCACACAAGCATCATACAACCGTCCATTCTTACGCAGGGAGAAACCCTTCTTTGTCAACAGAGGAAGCAGCTCCCTAAACTTCTAACTCGACATTCTAGATACTATGGCCTCGGAAACCCCCCCCTCCCATGCTAATCTGATCACCTAGGTACTGGAAGCTATCAACCACTTTTATAGAACCAACCTGCATTGGAAAAATGTGTATCACTGCGATTACTACTGCCAACTTTCCCTGTACATCTACTGCATACGTAGTTCTCCCTACCTGTTAGTTTGCCTGCTATCCCTCTACATCTCTTGTGTACCCAAGATCTGCATTGCGTACATTTTATGGAATTTATGCCACTTCCTTTCCTACATATCGAACATGGCCATTTCCCCGATGGAATCAGAGTATTGCCCTCTCTTCTACTTATCAACACTTTTGTTTTAGCTACGTTCATTCTCAGTCCTCTTGATTCCAACTGCTGTTTCCATAGCCAGAATTTATTCTCTAGCTCCTTAGGGACCACCAGATGACAGATTGGGGTTAAGGCCTTCTCTAGGTCAACAAAAGCTAAGTATAGTGGCTTATTCTTCTCTAAGAACCTCTCTTGTAGTTGCCTCACGGTGTATTTTGTTAGAGATGCCTACTGACTGTAGTAGGTTTTACTTTGTATTTAGGTAAGGCGGGTCTTCTCTATTACTGAGTACCGCCAAAGGTCTCGGTCCAGTGACATTGTCTTGGTGAGGTGTAAGTGTGTGAGGTCGGAGTTTATCAGCTCGTCCCAGGTTTTTCTGGGTCTGCCTATTCCGTGGCTACCGTCTATCTTTATTGCCCTGCACTTTGTTATACAGCTATCGTCCTTCATGCGCATCACGTGACCATACCAACGTAGCCTTCTCTCTAGTAAACAACATCTGATCCCTCTTATTTCTAATTTTTTCCTTAGTTCGTTTATGCTTTGTCATTACACATCCAGCGGAGCATGCAAGCTTCGTTTCTCTCTAGTCTGCGTATATCCTCTGCACACAATGCCCAGGTCTCACTGCCATGCAACATTGCATTCTTCATTTCCTTAATTGCCTCTTGTACCCTATATTCGTCAATCTCAATAGCTGGTCCCTCTGTCGGGTCTACTGGGGGTAATTTCTCTCTCTCCCATTCGTTCTCCACATTCATCAGTCTCTCATAATGACATTTCCAGGCCTCCTTTTTTTGATCATTCATGACACTAAGTACACCGGCATCATTCTGGATACACTTATCTCCAACAACATCCTGATTTGTACTGACACTGCCTTGCAATGCGGAACACCGCACATCTCTGATCTTCCCATCGCAGAACATTGGCAAACCTCCTACTCTCAGCCTCCCTGTGTGTTAAGTACACTTGACGTCTAGTTTCTCTCTTAGCGGCTGTGTATCCTTCTCTACTCCCACCATTTTTCCAAGCCTTCCATGCCAGTCTTTTGTCTCTAATGGCCCTATCTACCATGCTGTTCCACCACCAGGTCACTCTCTGTCTGGTTGAAGCTCTGCCCCAACCACAAGTTTCTTCAGAAGCCTGTAGTAAGTTGTCACACAAGAATTCCAGTTATCATCTATGTCATACGATTCTAAATCATCTTCCTTTTTGTCATACACATCTTGAAGGACTTTGCTAAATTTATATTTTAATGAAAGGTCTTTTAGCTTCTAGACCTTTCTTTTCCACACCTTCCTGTATGTCTCATTCTTTCTCTTGCTTACTGAGTGATGTCACTAATAACTAACCTATGTGGTGGGGTACATTCTTCCCCGGGGTATGCCTTAGTATTTGACACTATCTGTCCATCTCGTTGTCTAACTAGCAGGAAGTCAATCTGGCTTATGTGCTCGCCTGATTTGTAGGTTATTAGGTGGTTGGTAGGCCTCTGGAAGTTAGTGCTGCAAATGGTTAGTGCATTTGCATCACAAAATTCAAGAAGCCTCACTCCTTCATTTCCTGAGCTGTAACCGTGCCCTCCATGTACCCCAGTGTATCCACCCTGGAGCTGTCCAACATGTCCATTGAAGTCCCCCACTAACATAACGACGTCTCTGTCCTCTGTCATTGAGGCTGTTTGTAAAAGTTGCTCGTAAAAGCAGTCTTTCTCTTCTTTACCTAGGCCTGCCTGGGGAGCATAGGCAGAGATGATTGTCAGTAGTCTCTTGCCTACAACTAATCTAAGCTTAATTATTCTATCACTAACTAACTACTTCCATTGTCTTATTGATCCATTTCTCAGCCAGTAATATGCCCACCCCACCTAACCCATCATCATCACCCAACCAGAAAAGCCTATAACTACGATATTTGCCTGCGATTAGTCTTGCAGAGGCACCCCTCCATCTCACTCCCCGCACACAGCACACATCCACATGCCTTCCCTCCAGCATCTCCGCTATCTCACCAGATCTACCTGTTAGAGTTCCAACATTAAGTGTGGCAACTCTAACGTCTCGTTCTTTTTCCTGTTGTGCGATTGCCTGGTGACGGCCGTGGGGTTCACACATGGCCTCACCAGCCACCCCACTACCATGCACAGCCCCAGCATGGTCAGTGTCATTGCTGTTTACGCAGTTGTTTTTGTGCGATTGCTTGATGATGGTCGGGGGGGGGGGGGTTCTGGCACATGGCCGCACCAGTCACCTCGTTACCAAGCGCAGCCCTAACATGTTTAGTGTTATTGTTGTTGACAGTTGTTGCAATGCTTATTTGTTGTGCTAATAATTTTGGCATCTATTATACTGGTTGGATGCCCTTCCTAACACCAGCACCACTTTACAGCATGGACTGGGTGCTTTTATTCGTGCCACCAGCACTAAAGAGGTTGTCTTACTGGACTCAGTGGCCCTCTTTACCCCTCCATTCCGAAAACAGAAGTGACTGCAGCATTGTACAAGGAGTGTTGAACTAGCAACATCGTAATTATGTCTTTTCTTCTATGCTGACATGGATTGGACAAGACATTTTATAGCAGTTTTATAGGAGTGGATACGCTTCCTGACACTAACCCTTGTTTTTTAAATGAAGTATATATAGATCTTCAACATAAACAGCAGTTCTACAGTTCACCAGTTAGGTGTGTAAACATAAACAAACATCACCCTCTGTGCTAGTGATGTCAACTGCTAAGCAAAGATACATAGAAATAAGTTATGCATGCACACACTCAAACAAACATACCATCATTATCATTGTGACTGCAGTCGAACATTCCCGACAAACTCTCTCCACAATTCACAATTTTCCATTGCTCCTGTCAACTGCTCCCTACTGAGGTTTGTATTGCCTGAGAGGTGATTGATGAAGGTTTGAGCAGGTCTTCCTCTACTGCATCTCCCATAAGTTGATTCCCACAATATAATAGATTTTTCATAAACTAGTGTTTCAGCATGTATTACTTTTAACAGTATCTTATAAACTCGTATAAGCACCTCAATATTAGGTCACAATTTTGATCCCTCTTACATTCTGGAGATATGGTCAATATTGGGCCTTGAAACCTTCGGTATAGTGCTGTGCTGAATAGGACCTGTCCCACCCTTGCAAGCAGGGAAAAGTGGACGTAAAATGATGATGATGATGATATATATATATATTAGAAAAAACGAGGAAGTTTCATTTACATATGAAAAAAATATTTATTGTGTATCAACCTGTTACGCGCGTTTCGCAGAGGATTGGCTCAAGGTGACCCATGGGAGTTATGGACCCGACTCCAGTATCAATCTGCTCCTCAGACTACCTACACTATATATATATATATTAACCCATGCTAGCATGGAAGAACGGACGTAAAATGATGATGATATATATACACATACATACACACACACGTTACTTGTCCCATCCACATAAAGCTTAAATTAGCTAAAACGCACCTCACAAGACAATTGCTTAGTTGAATAATTAAAATTCAAATCACAACCCTTTGTACAAGAAACCTTTCAATGGAGATCTGTCTCAGAGGCATGATGGAATATATATGTAATTAGTCCTTACACAACCCTATCCAACATCTAAAAACAACAAACCTAAACTAACTAAAAATACACCACATAAATTACAACTACCCAATTAAATGAAATTAAAATTAAAACAAACCCACTATGCTGGTTCTTGTTTATTCAGTATCTAGTTTCTGTATAAATACATAAATATGTTTTTGCATACTGATGGTCTTTGGTAGCCAGATGAGCAGTATACAAAAACAACATTAAAATAAACAGGAGGAAGGATATGGCAGGAAAGATGATGGCCCATCTGGCATCGAACTTTTCAGGTAGATCTGAAATCTGTCAGCGTACACTGAGAAAGCATACAATCAATCAAAAACACTAGAGGAGAATTGCTGCTTGATGTGCAAACATGTGCAGGATAGACTAGCTGACTAATATATATGTATGTGTGTATATGTGCAAGTAAGTCTGCAGCATTCTGTGTATATATATATATATATATATATATATATATATATATATATATATATATAATGTTACAATTCCATTGACATCTGCTTTCAATAAAAGTAATGAAATATTAGTCTTAATGTAGATAATTCTATTTTGTTGATACAAGGTGTAAAAACTATGATATGCTGGCTACAAAGGATATGGGCTATAAGTTAGTACACCATTGACTATGTGTTGTTGCATAACTGTAATGGTTGCTGTGTCAATACTGAGTTGCATTGACTGATGGAATGGCTACACTATCTGTTGTGGCTGGTATGTGAGTCCTCAACACTTAGGTATGTCTGAGCTCTCAACATGTAGCATCCCAGATGAGGGGCCTACCCCCGTAGAACGAGATTGTTTAAAACTTACGTCTAAGTGGGGTTAATACTGTTATCAAACTGCCTCTGGTTCTTTGGTATAAACATTTGTTTTTAATTGCATATATTTACATAAAAACCTTCCACCATAATTTTATCCAAGAACCTTAGTTAGGTGACATTCCAAACACCAGATAAATAATGAGAAAGTGATATTAGAAAATCCCTCACAGCTTTTTATTATTTTCCAATTTAATTGAAAATCATAAGCAATGTCTTTCATTAGAAATGTGGTAATTTTAGACAACTAAAAATAGAGAGCAAGTAACAATGTACTTACTCCATTATAAAGTTTAGGTAGGAGCAAAATTGTTTTGATTTCAATATATTGGGGATATGTACTGTACTTGAGAATACACATAATTATACACATCTAACTTTACCTTCCTGTAAAATATAGCTGATCTTTGTGTGTTCTATTAAATTATTAGGCTGATGTCCTGTCATATGTTTAATGACATAAAATCAAAGCTTAACATGAGCTCTTAAAAAGTCACACAGACACCCCCAAACACACAATCTCCCCTCTGTGGTTACTAGAGTTATTTATATCTGTATTTTAAAGTGGAAATCACACTCGTAACAATTTAAGCTAATGCACATAGGTGGAAAGTATGTTTAATTTTAATTGTTTGAAATAATTTTTTTTTTCTTAACAGTGACAGCCAAAAATACAATGTAATACAATGAAGTAAATGCTTGGGGAAAAAAACCTCTTCACTTCACGCAGATACACAAAAATAAAAAAATAAAAATAAAAAGTGTATTTCTACTTTTTCTGAGATATATGTATGAGAGGAAAAAAATAAAGAATTATTTTAATTATTCACAGATGTCGTACTTCAAACTCAGTATTCAATAGGAAAAATTGATGCTGGAAGAAATAGATTATTTTTCAGTCCTGTTCTTTTGTCAATGTTAATAGTAGACTCTATTTTAAATTTAAACACCAGATGTACATTAATGAATGAATGAATGAATGAACAAATGAATGAATGCAAGGATTTCGATCAGAAAATTTGAAACTTCAAAAAAATTATGCTCAAGTTTTGTCAAACGGCAACAATTGACAATAAAAAGAATTCTGTCAATGTGCTACACTACAATAACTTAACTGAAATGGGAAAATATATCTAGTATAAATATGTATACATGTGTGTGTATGCATAAACATTTTTTTTTTATATACAAGTTAGTTGGAAAAGGAAAGGCAGTGCTTATGACCTTTGCGAACCATTCCCAAATGTTTAAAAGAAATTATACGCTTTGATCAATTTTGATTAATATAAACCATTGTCTTTGTTACTATCTCTCTCTCCTCACTTCAAAGGTAATTTTAATTAATTTTTTTGTTTTTTTTGCCTATCTACATTAAATATGCCAGCACTTACTCATACTGAACTATTATGCATTTAGTTTGAGCCTCTCTAGAACGACACTTACAGGAAAAACGTAGGGTGCCAAACATCCTGTCAATCACATCCTACCATTTTAAAAAAGGAAGCACATATTGAATAATATAGTTCGAGGTATACTGTCTGAAGGATAAAAAGAAGATGAGATGACCATAGCTGGCCTGAGGGTAAACAACACCTTGGGCTGGGTGACACATTATGGATGATGAGAAATGGGTTTGTTAAAGATGGTATGTAGCTTTTTAGTTCAGATGAGCAGACAATATTCTTGCAGTGGTAGAAGAGACAGAGAGAAGGACCAACATATCTACGAGTTAGACATTGTAAATGTGTTGGTGACCGATTCCTTGATAATTAGCTGATTTGGTTTTTTTCTTTTACATAAATACAATCTTTTATTTCTTGGATAAAATTACATAAAAATAATAAAGAATTTAATATTTAGTCAAAGAAAAAGTAAGTAGCATTGTAAAATACTATAAATAAGAGGAAAAGGAGGGAAAGGGCAAGGATTATTAAGCAATGAAAGGGGGAAGGGGAGAGAGTGACAGACTCTACACCTCAGTCAAGGTGGTGTTTTGGCTGTACCCCACAGACAATATGGCAGTCATTGCTGTGGACAATGGCCAGCAACACCCACCCCACCTCACAGGGTTCCTTCCTCAGATGGACTGCTGTCATTCCGATTTTGTGGAGGGGGTCAGCTGTACAGGGCCCGAGGATGCCCGTGGTCTCAACAGTAACTGGTACAAAGAGAAAGTGGCTGAACAATCTGTTAGTTGGTTGTTTTGGTGCCGCGATAAAAGACTCAGTCCATGCTGTAAATGTGATTGGTGTTAGGAAGGGCATCCAGCCATAGAAACCAAGCCAGAAACAGTTCTATATGATCAAAATAGTCACCTGAGCTGACTTGTCTCACAATGGGACAACTCATCTAACCTATGCTAGCATGGAAAATGGACATTAAATGATGATGATGACACAATGGAACCTATTTATGAACTTAATTCATTCGTGAAGGCTGCTCGTAACTCGAAATGTTCATAAACCGAAACTATTTTTCCCAATACGAACTGTTGGGAGAAATAGTGAGAGAGAGACTGTGAAAGATAGATATCACCATAGTAACTAACTACACAGAAAGTGACGCTTTCCCACCAATACTCCCAGCTTGTCGCTGGCTTGCGTGTTCATTACTTGAGACACCGTTCATCACCTTAGACGTTTTATGTTCAGAAACTTGTTCATGATGTGAGGCCTTTGTGAATTGAGGTTCCATTGTATATGGAAAAAAGAAAATGAACACGGCTTTTCAAAAATTAACTAATTTACCTTTTACAGATCGAGGTTATGAAGGGAATATAATTTTCTTTTGAATGTATCTTACTGATATAGAACATTCATAGATTAATGAATATGTTATATTTACATATTAAGAAATGTATTGAATTAAATTACATTGAAAGGGAATATTATATTCTCTTCTACACACTGTAGTTAAGACTGGTATATTAGGCAGCATCAACAAAGTAACTGAACACATACAAAAACAAAATTATATCAAAATACAAGGGAAAATAGTTACTAAAACCGAGATACATAAAATATTTTGAAAGAACATCTTTATGAGAAGATAATATAAATTTTCTTAGAAATTATACAGTTTATGGAAAAAAATATTTAGATTTTTAAGTAAATTTTTTATTCAATGACAAACTAGAAATTAGACTATTTCCTTCATAGTTACGAGAGCCAACTCCTATTTTCCATGTTATTTAATTCCACTTCCAGCCCATTTTTACTAACAGTTTTGGAGCACAATATATGTACATAAGCAACAAATTACAGCAATAATATCTTTCAGTTTTATCTATTTGCATTCTGCTTGAATTTCATTGATTCACAATATAAAGCAAAGCAAGATCCTTCCCCACCAAATGATGATACTGAAGTGACAATATATCTGTCATTGAACAGCATTAACTTAAAATAGTTGTAGAATATAGCATAAACATATATGTCTGTGTGTGTGCATATATATATAAATATAATCCCATTTTAAATATATATAAAATGGCTGACTGAAAGCGCACATGTGTTTTTTTTCTCATTCTTTTCTGTTCCATCCACCTCTCATTCTCTATTTTATTTTTTATTTCTAATTCTATCTTATGAAGGACTAGCATCTGAAACGTTAAAATGTTCTGTCATTGGCTTTGTTATTTCTGTTTACTTTTTACATATATACATATATTACACACACACACAATATATATATATATATATGACTACATAATTCTTAATGCAATATAAACTACAGAGAATAGTAATGTAGACAAACAGGCATTTCTCTCATAAAGCAAGACTAAGTCATTCTGTAAAGCATCATATTTCAATATCAGAGCTATTAAGTAAATGTTTTAACTTAGCTACACACAAGTGGGACAAGAGAAGAGGAAACAGGGAAAGTAAAACAGCACTAATACTAAGAGAGAGAAAAGTGAACTGATTCTATATGTCCATTTATTTCTGTGACAGAAATATAACACACTGAATAACAAATTATCTATAAATTGATTCAATTTTATTTCCACTTTTGTATGTTGTTCTCAGGAAGGAAATAGCAAACCAAAAGCCTGATGGAGACTTCATAGGAATTATATGCTGAGAGTCTGGAGAAGTTGATGCTTGTTAATTTTGAAGTATATATATAGTGTACTAGTAAAAACAGGAAAATATGAGCAGGGCAAAGGTTTCAACGATGTGTATTTTTACAGAATGATTTTGAATATTATTTAGTAGATGGTGTTGGATAATAGGATGAAATAATGAGAGAGAGAGAAACTAAATTTTTACTGGGGTTTGGGTGTATCTAATATATTCAAAAGAGCAGACTTTTGTAGTATTGGTAAAAAAAAAAAAAAAAAGCAAAAATCAACACAGCAAATATTAATGTAATAGACTGAAAAATTCCAAAATAACTGATATAATATAATAAAGAGAGACAAACACAGATATATACATATATGCATTCAAATCACAAGGGTTTAGGCCCCTTGTGATTTGAACGCATGTATGTATATATCTGTGTTTGTCTCACTTTATTATATTATATTATAAGGCTCAGAAATTTTTTTTTCCTTGAGCTATTTTAATTTATTACGAGTTTTTAACTCAATATTTACTTTTGATAAAATAACTGATTAATTAATAGTTAGTTTCTTTTGTCAAAGACAGTGGTGAATGAAAGAGCATAGCTGTGGGTGGATTTTCAATCCCAGAGTTAATTTTGGACTTGAACAAAGGCTACTTTTGTTCATGGCAGTGTGCTTAAGAAATTCATTTTTCAACTACATAGTTTTGGGCTTAATCTCATTGTATGGAACCTTGGATAAGTGTCTTCTACCATAGCTTTAGGTTAACCAAAGCCTTTGTTGTGAAATTTAGTAGACAGAAACTGTTGATGGGACCATTCCTGTGCATAACTCATCTCCCATAAGTCATGTTTCACATTAAGGATAATTTCCTCTCTTCCTCCTACCTGTCAAAGAAATCATCATGGGTATTGTTCTCCTTCCACTGACTAAACTATTGAAAAAAATTAAAAATGGCAAACATATACCTGGGTTCTTAAAAAATATATTTGTGGCCATATTGAATAGAAGGCATAGCTAGCTAAAGATAATTACTGGCATCATTAAGTTGAAACATCTGCAAGATGAAGACAGGCATATGATCCTTATTGGAACAACGAAAATATGTCTTAACTCTTAACATCCTGTGCTACATTAGCATGGCATTCTTCAAAGGTACGGCATCATATTAAAAATGAAAGTCTTTAGTTTATTGCAAATTTTTCACAGCAATCTGTTAGTGGTGAAAACCTTTAAACACAGTCTCAGTAGAAATGTTAGACAAAGCCAGTGGTCTAAATTTTAAGACGTCTCACAAGAAATTTTAGACATCAATCTAGCAGTGAAAACCTTTAGACACATAACTAGTAAGGATACTATAGACGCTTGAATTATCAAAACCATTGCTGAATGTTAAGAGTTAATATAGGGGGTGGGTGCCGTTTACGATGCTGTAGATTTATTGGCTAGAACTGGTTCAACCCATCCTGGAGAGATGCTGTCACAAGTACAAATATGTATATTTGTTAGACAGCAAATTGGCAGTGTAGTTAAAGCATAGCAGAAAATAACTTGCTGTATTTGCTCTGACTATGTGATCTGAGTTCAAAGCTTACTATCATCAACTTTACTCTTCCTCCTTTTGGGGGTCAATAACAAAGTAAATGTCCATGGCAGTGGATTAGTGGAGTTGTTAGAGAGTCAAATGAGATACTTTGTGATGTTTGTTATGGCTCTTTGGATTTTTAGTTGAAATTCAGCTGTGGCTTACCTTGTTGAATGTAATTTGAGAGAGGTTTGGCTGCTATTTCTAGCATGTCAAATGATCATGTAGAGGCTCCCTAGGCAGTAATTTCAATATTCAGTCATAATTAGAAAATCCAATTTACAAATTTGTAAAAAGACTAATTATTTTCTCAATCAAATTACTTTGTAACTATTTTCATGACAATTTGAATTGAAGAATAAATTTTCCCCTTCTTTGTCTCAACTTTTTAAGGGTGGTTTAAGAGATCTACTTTAGTTCTTTTTCTACCTCTATTTTCATCAGAGGAAGTCTACAGCATAAATATGCTATGCATTCAACACTTTCCAATCTGTTTTTGCCATTGACTCCTATCTATGGCAGAGTAAGCAAATTCACATCAGGCTAGGTATTTATTTTCTTATAAAATGTTTGTCTTTCACAAAGCTCATCCAACAAGATAAAGTTCTGTAGATTGATTTTTTTTATTCAAAAGAGCAACCAGTGATATATTTGTTGTCTTAAAGCATGTCCAATCCAAATTAATCTTTTTGAATGTAAAACATTATCAACTAAGAAAGTCTGTTCTAGTTACCATCAAGTACCAACTTACATCTGGCTGTCCACATTAAACACCTTTAAATCCGAGTAGTCTTCTTATTTTATTCAAATATTTAACCCATTCTTAAGCTTAACTCCACATACCATTGTTTTATAATAATTCATTACTACCATGATGTGTCACAGCTGGTTAAGTGAATAGGATGTCAGACTAATGGGTCATGTTAAAGTAACACATACAGCTATTAAATATGTCAGTCCACCTGGCTGTAATAAGTAGTAAAAATTTACTGTTCTAAGTAATGTTATGTTGTTGTTTAACACCAAGTTGGCTCTATATAAGCAGACCTATGATCAAAGACACTCAAGTCACAACCATCTTATCTTTTTGCCAAGAAGACTTGTATTTAGTGACTTCATTTTTAGGTGCCGTTTTAGTGCTTTGTTATTTTGTTACATGCATTAGTTCAACCAATCAGAGATCAACAATCAATCAGCTATTTTATCTATTTAAACAGAAATTGAACTGTTTTCTATAGCTCTGCTTCTGATTATCACTCAGCAACTCTAAACAAGTAGCCTTATACTCCCCACCCTTCCAGTCAACTAGCTGTGTTATTGCTTTGGACTGAATCAACTCTTTCAGTTGTCTCAAATCATGAGACATGACACATTAAGTTGATTGAGACATCTTTTAGTGATGTCTATTTTTACCAGTTTAAAAACACATATGTTATTTACACATTGACCTTATAAACAAGACTGTGTGTGTACAGCCTCAACACATTTACATAAACTTTGTATCATAATTGATGTTGTAAATTAAGATCTGTTATATTCTATATCTGCATTCTGTTATAAACCATGTGCTGTGTAAATTATTAAATTATGGTTTCAACAAGACTGGAAGAGGTCTGTTTTCTGTTGGTGTGTAGGAAATAAATGCAAAATAAAATGGAAAATAACTAACCACACTTGGATTGCTATAAATAATAGTTTAGAAAATCAGGTAAAATACCCCTATATTTTTTACATCTCTAGGGATATTTTACCCAATTTTGGGGGCTATTGATTATAGCAATCAACTGTAGCTACAGTTGATTTTTGCATTTAAGATTTCTACATTTTCTTCAAAATAATTAATTATCCTTGTTCTCCATGTCAACATTCCTTTTTAATTCCTTGCGTAACTTGGCCAATATTATCCATTGCATTCTTTTTTGTAAGATAGTAGGGCGTGATTTGAGTGGGATTTGGCAGTTATTTCTAGCAGGTTAAGTGAATATTAGTTCGCTTGTTGGCTCAATTTAGTTGCAGATGATATTGGCAGTTAATTTTAATTTCCCCGGTAATTGCAAACACATCTAGTTCAACCCCTAGAACCATGTCATCTAGAAAGAAGAGATAGGTTTAGCAATTATTTAAAAATTAAGTTTTTCCTATATCTCTTAGGAAATAGAGCAATCTAAATTTTGAACATATTTCACTTCATTCAAAAGAATGCATAACATTTATTAACAGTGGATTTGATTCCACTACACAGCACCTTGGACAAGGCATTTTATACCACAGCTTTGGGCTGAATGGATACTTTGTGAGTAGAATTTAGTAGATGAAAACTGAGTGAAAATCCATCATATATGTATGTGTATATTTTTTGCTGTTTCAGAGCAGTGAAAGATGCAAACATTCACTAGAAAACTAATAAACCAATGCATGTGGATTTGATTTAGTATTTGTGCCTATCCTTACCTATGGTAGTGAATCTTGGGTAATGACTAAAAGAAAATTATTGCAAATACATATGGTAGAAATGTGGAACCTGAAAGGAGTTTTTTGTGCAATGTTACTCAATAGGGTGCATACCCACTACTTTCCAACATCAAGAAATCACAACTCTGGTACTATGGACATCTGGATAGAATATCTAAGAAAAGAATTGCAGGACAGACTTTATGGGCAGGAGACCCTGGGGTAGACCCTGAGCAAGATGGTTGGATAACATAATTATACCTGGCTGGTCATGGTTGGAGATCCAGCCAGATCATTTGAAAAGGAATGGTTCTGAAAAATGTGTGAATAAAGACACTGTGATATTCATTCTGCTTAAGTTCCATTAACAGTCCCCTATCACTTGTGTCACTGGAAATGCAGAGAAGCAAGGATTGCCTCATTGGATATCTATAACAAATGAAGCTATTATTCACAAAATAGTGATATAAATAAAATGATTTAGTCCTTTCACATGCAATGATGTTACATCAATAAAACAAGCAATTAAAATAAACACACAAACAACACAAAATACATTAACTGAATAATTATAGAACATTACTGTTTTCTAGAAATATTCCATTGAGATAAATGAAATAAAAGTGTTTTATAACATTTTATTTGATAATACTTCAAAAGCTGCCTTTCTACCAAAATTTCTAAATTCAAGATAATTTATAATTGGATTATTGCAACAACTAGTTTTTACAAATAAAAATAAAACAACAAATTTATAGCCACAAAACAAAAGAAAAATTAAAATAAGTATAAGATAAAATTTTTGAGGGGAAAAAGGTTGGGGGTGAGATTGATAGAGTCATAAGAATAAAGTAGGCTTCTTTCAATTGTTACCAAACCAAAAGAGAGGTAAGTAGGCTCTTTCATATCCTGATTCAAGTGGAAATTTGTCTTTACATTACAAATGTCTCTTGTATTTTAGTCATTTTTTTGTTTTCTGATGTCAAGCATCTTTACTTTAACAGGATATAGCCTCATATTTACAGAACACTTGTTTGTCCTTGTTTAAACAGAATAAAATGCCATGGCAGTCCTCTCAGTCTCTCTCTATCTCTCTAACATAGTTATAATTAATAGGCTTCTACTTCAAGTAATTAGTGTTGTGGATAATATAAAGACACAGGAAAAGACTTCATTTCAGGAGTGTTAACATATATTTTACTACAAAACAACAAACACTCTGTAAAAGGGGTCACCAACTTTAGATTAGCAGGTTGCCATTATTTAGTTCCTGGTCAGCTCTCATTGAGTAAACCTTCAATCAGAAACTTTCCAGCTATGGCTGTCCTGTTTTTTTTTTATTCAGAAATAAAATATCTAGTACATTATTGAATATGTCCTTCCTTTTTGAAAGATAGTAGGTTGTGATTTGAGATATTTGGCTGCAATTTCTAGGAGACCAAGCAACTGTATAGAGAATCCCTCATTGGCAACATGATATTCATAAGAGCCATTTTATAGTTGAGTTGCTGCTTACAATACTGAACTGTATCCCCCTCTCCATGGTACTCCTTTTTTAATGGTTTGGCCAGAAGGAAGGGAAAGTGCCCATTACCTTTGCAAACCATTTAAAACTAGTTACATTAACCCTTTCGCATTTAAACCGGCTGTATCCATCCAGAATCCTCTCACCTCTTTCTGTTCAAACTGGCTGTAATCAGCCACTTATACTGATGTTAAGGTATTGTTCTCAAAATAAATATCAAAATCTCACAGATTTGATATTATGAGAGATAATTATGTGAGGTAAAGCCTTTTTATGTGAAAATACAAAAGTAATTAGAGTAATGTGAATGCTAAAGGGTTAATATGGTTGAAGTTTGAATATCTTTAAGTGATTGTTTGTAGGAAGAAAATGGGTAAAAATGGAATTCCAAATGGTTGATACTCTGTGGAGAAAGATTAAAGAAAAAAGGTTAGTGCAGGGACCAGAGAGTGAAATACAATATAGATGTTAAGAAGAGAAGAGAGAGGTACATGGTGCAAAGCTGCATGGAAGTGTTACATAACTAGCTCGTTTAGAAAAGCAGTGGTTATAGTAGCGATAGAATAAGTAGAATGATGAATCAGCACACTTGTGGGACAGGTGGCTCATGCCATTAAGTGCTAACTCTTGTCATCATTGACAAAGCAGAGCATTGATCATACTAACTCCAACTTCTGATCCTGCACTCATGCCAAATACATCATATTTATAAAATGTTACTATGGTAAAATATAGCGATAAACACTAATATTATTCTAAGCAAGGTGGTTAGCAATAGGAAGGGCATCCAGCCATAGAAGACCTGCCAAAAACAGTGGTGGGAGGACTCTACTGTTGTGCCAAAGACATACCAATATTCCTAATATTGGTGATTTACACAATAAATGCATTTAGTACTCTCTGTAAAGTGACTGGTGATTAGAAAACCTACAAAACAAAAGGTCGAGAGGACCCTTCAGCTAACCTCCCTAGTATTGGAGATGATATGATAAATATACTCAGTATGCCTTGTAAAGTAGTTGATGATAGGAAGACTATCCAGTCATAGAAAACCTGCCAAACGAAAGGTTAGGAGGACTCTTCAGCTGTATCAAGGACACAACTTTCCTAGTGCTGGTGACAAGATAAAAAGCTCCAGCCCACTATGGGATCAGTACCCCCCGCTTTGCATACCAGCTTGGTCTGCCGAAAACCTGTCCAACCTTTGCTAGCAGGAAAAGCAGATGTTAAAGATGATGATGATGATGATATAATATTGATCCAATTCACATATTCATAAAATGTTATAGTATTCATTGTTTTTGCTTCAAGGAGGTGCAGGGCCTAGAAGTAAGAGTGTTTGACTTATGATCATAATGTTGTGGGTTTGATTCCTCGACTGGGTTGTGTTCTTGAGCAAAACATTTCATTTAATATTGTTCCAGTATACTCAAATGAAAATGAATACCAGCAATAACTGGAGATTTAACTCTGCAATGAATTGGCGTTCTGTCCAGGAGTCTAGTGCTCTCAGTTGCTTAACACCATGGAAACCAGGATAAACATGGCTTGATGAGCCGCAGGGCTTGAAACAGATTTTAGACAGACATCTTTGCTTTGGAATATTTAGAATATGTTTAGAATTAACAATAAAAAAAGAAAAAGAAATTTTTTAAATTCTAATAAAAGACTCATCAAACAGAAATGCTTGAATTTCTTCAGTCAATTATTTTTTGCTGCGCTCATTGTCTTGCCAGTTTTAGAAGGTTTGTGAAGGCAGACACAGATAACATTTCTCTTAAATTCTTATAATTTGGTGGCTGCAGGAAAGACATGAACAAGGTGGGAATTCCAGAAGGATGACCTAAGGAGGGAGAAAGATTAATCATAAAACTCAGTAATGTTGATGTACAGTGGAATGCCTGGTTAAATGTTTAACAGTATTTAGATCCATCTCTTAATGTTCTAAATTCAAATTCCTCTCAGGTTATCTTTGGCTTACATCCATCTAAGATTGATAAAATGAATAACAGGCATGAATGAGGGTGAATTCAATTGACTACTCACTAAATTGCATAGCTGAATGGTTAAGAAGTTTGCTTTGTAATCATAAGGTTCCTTGTTCGATCCCACTGCATGGCATCTTGAGCAAGTGCCTTTTACCATAGTCTTGAATTTACTAAAGCGTTGTGAGTGAAATTGGGTAGACAGATACTGATTGGAAGCCTGTTGGATGGTTTGTATCTATAATTTAAAGAGCCAGCCTCGACAAACTGTCACACTGAATTTCCCTGAAAATTATGTTAAAGGCACATACATCTGTCAATGGAATACTCAGCCACTTGTTAATTTCATGAGCAGGCTGTACCATTGATTGAACAACTGGAACACTTATTGTTGAAACCAACCTAGTTCCATCCATCCCATTTTATTCCACTCCTTTATACATAATTTGTGGCCTTGTGATAATGTAAAGAATCCTTATACTTTCATTAGTGTGTCATCCTTGTACAGCGTTGATGTTAATTAGTTCATTATTATTCCCAAATTTAAGATGTGAAGTACTCTTCTTTTTTTAAATTATTTTATAGCTTTCACTCTTTGTACTAGATTCCTATATGAATTTATATCTTCCAATAGGATATCATACAAGAACCATATTTTAGGTTATTATATTAGGAATGAAATATTAAGCTACTAACTTAGTAATTAAATAATAAATAATTTTAGTAAATCTCTCAGAATTCTTCATTAATTGAAATAAAGGGCAGTGAATTGGCAGTATCAGTAGAGGGTTGGATGCCATGCTTTCTAGCATAGTTACGTCCCTTTACGGTCTGAGTTCAAATCCTGTCGAGGTTAACTTTGCCTTACATCTTTACGGGGTCGATAAAATACCAGTAATGTACTGGTTAATTGCTGGCCTTGTGCCAAAAGTAGAAACAATTATATTAGGAATGAAATAATCATTTAAACAAATCCTTCAAAATTCTTCATTAGTTAATTGAAAGAGTATGTTTCATTATAAATACAGTCCCGAAAGAGTTACGGGTACATATTTTCTTGACATCATAAGGTAAAATAGCAAAGTCAACAAGGATATAATTAGACCGTAACCAAATACCACCTGGTATTTTGGTTTGACATACCTACTCGGCCATCCCTTGCCATATGTATGTGTACACACACACACACACACACACACATCCGGTGGACTTACAGTGTGTCTACCAAATTTCATTCATAAATCATTATTACATCTATTAGTAGTAATATCTGTCAAGTTACTGAGACACAGCTTAAAAGATTGTTTCTTGCATGTAGTGATTCAAAGAAAAATACACTGCTGCCTCCTATAGATTTATCAGAGCAGTTAAACTTAGCAAGGTGAGCTAATAGAAGGTTTATCAGTTATACACTTCCAACTCACTCCAGTTTATAAGTACCTTCTTTTGCTCCCTATTAACCCTTTTGTGGCCATATTTCTAATGATATACACTTTATTTCAATTAACGAAGAATTCTGAGAGATTTACTAAAATTATTATTTCATTACCAAGTTAGTAGCTTAATATATGGTTCTTTTATAAAATTATGTTGGAAGATTTAAACTTAAATAGTAACCCTTTAAAAGGGGTGGTTTTGTTTTATAGAACCAGAATTGGTTTAGGCTGAGCTGGTATCAAAAGTGTTAAGTTAATGAGATTAAGAAAAAAAAAAAAAAAAAAAAAAAAAAACATCTTTGACAAAGATACAACTGATAGAAATATTTGAAACCCTCAGTCTTGAGGTCACCACTCTACTAACTGGGTTAATTACAGCTCTCATGTTACATTTATTACATTATTAGGCTCCTCTTCCCATTTTGAAGAGTACTTAAGCATTTATATGAAAAGGATATGATTTTGGTATAGTATGGAAATCATAAAACAACTTTTAGTTAGTTTCCATTTTATATTTAAATTAATCTCTTCCCATAGTTACCAACTTTAGTGCCAGATAACAGCTCAGTCCCAGTAATAAGATGAGACACACAAGTGAATAAGACTGATATCATATCCAGCACTCACATCATTCCCTAATTTACTTCTTAATTTTTTTTCCCCATTTGTCCAAGCCTTGAAGGATTTTTAATGGTTGGCTGTTAGCTCTAATTTAATGGTATTAAATGAGGGCGGTGAATTAGCAGTATCGGTAGAGGGTCGGACGCCATGCTTTGATGCATAGAGTTACGGCCCTTGCCATTCCGAGTTCAAATCCTGTCAAGGTTAACTTTGCCTTTCATCCTTATGGGGTCAATAAAATAAAGTACCAGTAATGCACTGAGTAATTGCTGGCCTTGTGCCAAAAGTAGAAACAATTAAATGAGTAAGAGATAAATCTCCCACTGGATAGAACATTGATCTTTCTCATACCAATTCCTGGTAGCTAGATCCACTGAAACGTAAAAATAACAGTACAACAAAATAATTACTATACAATTGAACTAAAAACCTCTGAAATGGTAGTCATATATTCTTTTTGTGGGCTTTCAAGTACTGGACTACAATCCTACTGAGGCACTGCTTTGGGGCTTTTTAGCCAATCATAGCAACCCCAATATTTATTTTAGTTGAGTATACATTTTAAGTCGTCATTTTGACACAACATACATGTGTGTGTATGTATATATCTATGTGTGTGATTATCATCATCATTTTACGTCCACTTTTCCCTGCTTGCAAGGGTGGGACGGGAACTGATTCTGGCTTGATTTCTACAGCTGGATGCCCTTCCTAACACCAACCTCATTTACAGTGAGTGCTGGGTGCTTTTTTTCCGTGGCACCTACACGTCCACTTTACAGTGTGGGCTGGGTGCTTTTTTGCCGTCGCTCCTCCACAACTACTTTGCAGTGGAATGATAGGGACCCTAGTCCTATCATCTCATTTCTACAGCTGAGTAAACTGGAGCAATGTGAAATAAAGTGTCTTGCTGAAGGAAACAACACATCACCTGGTATATATGGTATATATATATATATATATATAAAAGATGATGATGATGATGATATGTGTTCCTCCTCTTCTGAAGAAGTTGGAATTCTCTTATTTCCAATGTAGTCTGTCTGCACTTATATGTGACTTATTTTCATTTTTTTCGTGAGACATTCTTCAGTAGGTTGTCCAATCCCTCATACTCTCTCTCTAACACACACACACAATTGGCTTCTGCCCAGTTTTGTGAAGCAAATTCCACTAACAAACTATTGGTCAACCTGAAGCTATAGTAAAAGGCACTCGCCTACAGTGCTACATATTGAAAATGAACCAAGGATGATGTAGTCGAAAAACAAACTTCTTAATCATGTACCCATACCTACATCTGCACGATATTCACTCAAGCTTTTCACATCTCCCACTTATAAACTAATGAGATTTCATATTTTATATATTTATGAGACTAAAGAATGAAAGTAAACCCAAAGACAGTTGATTCTCTGACTCAGTTCTAGTTCTCAGCTGTAGTAGTTTCTCTAATACTTCTGAGAACAGCAAGAATTTAATTACTCTTATAACCCTTTTTTTATTGCTTAGTCAGAATGAAGGATGTTGTTCTCAAACCAGAAAGCTGACCCAGATGCTTGAAACAGTGGATTCCACTAAAAGCACCCAAGAGCCCGAAGTTGTTTTGAATCAGGTGACAGATTAAGTCTACCACCGAAATAGGCCATGCTTGGATTTGAACTGAGACTGTAAACAGTTGGAACAAATCCCATAATGCATCCTGTCCAATACTCTACCAATTATGTCAGTCTACCATAAAAAACTCGTACTATATTTATCGACCTTGGTGGGACTTGAACTCACAATGCAGAGAGCCAGAATAATCACAAGGCATTTCATCCAGTGCAAGAAATCAACAATATTAACGCAGGAGGATATTGAATGGGGTTAAAGGTTAAGACAGCTCAACCTAAGGAAAAGTACAAATATAACATTCTTTCAAGCAAAGAAAAAAAACAAAAAAAACAATTTTTTTCTTTCAGAACTAATGATAAACAAATTTACAATTCTATCAATTTCCTCTAGTTAAAGCTGACATATTAGATATAGATATAAAAATAATAATTTTTTCCATTACAGAAACAATATATCCATAATCTGTTCAGACATGTTGGGAAAACAAACAGTTGGAATTAATTGGGTAGCAAAATTCAAAGTGTTTTTTTACAGACGGAAACAAGTGTAAGACTAGATCAAAAACTGAGCTAAAAAACTGTGCTAAATGGCACTAATGGAGATTTAAGACAGAGGCTGAATGTAAAGGAAGCTGTTAGACTCATTCCTGTAGTTTAGTGCCAACAACAGATGTTACTATAATCATCAGCAGGATGACACACACACACACACACACACACACACACACACACACACACACACACACACACACACACACACACACACACACACACACACACACACACACACACACACACACACACACACACACACACACACACACACACACACACAATAATTTTAGGTATTGCTCAAAGTTTAGATTGTACAGCAAGGGGTAAGAAGATTCATGAAGCCACTAAGACTACTAATGCTGCTGCTGTAGCAAACATTGCCACCCTCACCACCACATTTATGTTTAACATTCTGAAAAAGGATATTGAATATCAGAGATTATTTTTCTTAACCTTTTCATTACCATATTTAATAATAAAAAAAAAAAAAAAAAAAAAAAAAAAAATCACTGCCTATAATTTACAAATCATTTTGAAAATAATAATGGATTTGGAGTGATTGTTAAGTTGGTGTTTGGAGTATAACTTAAAGGTTCTTATATGAAAGGATTTTAGATAAACAAACACTTTATCCCTTTAGAATTTAAACCGGCTGTATCTGGCCAGAATTCTCTCACCTCTTTCTGTTCAAACCAGCTGTAACTGGCCACTCATACTGATGTTAAGGTATTGTTTCCAAATAAATAATATCAAAATCTCATAGATTCGATACCATGGGAGATAATTATGTGATAAGTGTTTACCGTGATAATATAATTATAAATATAGAGAAATGTAAATGCTAAAAGGTTAAAATGCAGTTTTGTATAGTAGAGCCAGGAATGGTTTGGTATAAAAAGTGTTAAAATAATAACAATAATTGTTTCTAATTTAGGTACAAGGCCAGCAATTTTGGGGGAGGGTAAAGTATTATTATCGACCCCAGTGTATTACTGGTGCTTTATTTTATCAACGCCGTAAGGATAAAAGGCAAAGTTAACCTCAGCAGGATTTGAACTGAGAATGTAAAGGGCCATAACTATGCTACAAAGCATGGTGTCTGACGCTCTACTGATGCTGCCAATCCACCACACTGAAATAATAATAATAATGGTTTCTAATGTAAGTACAAGGCTAGCAGTTTGTGATTAACACACTCACCTGGCATCTGAGAGATGCAGGGCTTCTTTCCTCATAGGTGTGTCTATTTTTTACCATTATTAGGGGTACTTTATCCTATTTTCTCAACAACTATATTGGCAGTATCGGTAGAGGGTTGAACGCCATGCTTTCTAGCATAGTTACGTCCCTTTACAGTCTGAGTTCAAATCCCGCCGAGGTTAACTTTGCCTTTCATCCTTACGGGGGTCGATAAAATAAAGTACCAGTAATGTACTGGGTAATTGCTGGCCTTGTGCCAAAAGTAGAAACAATTATTTATAATGATTGATTATTATTATGGCTATTTGCATTGAGACACTCACTTTTCAAAAGAAAGAATTGGTGACCAGCACCTCCATAGCCTATGGGTTAACACATTCGCCCAGCATCTGAGATGTGTGGGGTTCGATTCCTTGCAAGCAGCTCTGTACACGTGTTTCTGTTTCCAGGGGTACTTTACCTAATTTTCTCAACTATCATTTATAGTATTTGACTATTATTATAGTCATTTGTGGTGAGAGGTGCATATTTAAAATATCTAAAGTCTTAAGCCAGAAGGCTCGTTGGGCTGGTGCTTATCCCAGTTTCTTGGTGTGAAGCGACTGAGAATACAAGACTCCCCCTGGACAGGACGCCAGTCCATTGCAGAGTTAAATCCCCAGCTGTTGCTGGTACTCATTTTCAGCTGAGTATACTGGAGCAATGTGAAATGAAGTGTTTTTGCTCAAGAACACAACATGTCCAGGAATCGAACATATAACATTAAGATTGTAAGTCCAACACCCTTACCACACACCTTCACATATTTGAAATATACATACATATATATATAAAATTATCATCATCATAAAGTGGAAAGTGCTGGTGGATAAGGAAGTCAGAACCAGTTATGCAGATACTATTGCATCCAAATTCAGAGAATTCCCTGAGCAAACTGAGGAAGTTGAAATGGAGTTGAGATTGTTCAGCTCAGCAATTTCTGCTTCAGCTGTGTCTGTGATTGTGATTGTGTATGTGTGTATGCAAAAAGCAAACAGAAATAAAGTAAATGACACAGTACAATGAAAAAATATAATAGTTTTGCTCTTGATATAATAGGAAAAGAGCCATAATGTTTCAGATGCTAGTCCTTCATCAGAAAATTGAATGAGAAATTAAAGAAGAAATAGGAAGAGGAGAGTGGGCAGTGGCAGACATGAAAAAAAATTTCTTTGAGAAAAAATGGGTCTATTCAAGTACACCATCTCTTGGTAAACTTAATTCTGGCGTTGGTGTACAAGAAAATCAGAATTAGGGGATGAATGTGCATACATATGTGTGACAGCAGATGAGGTAGGGGTGACAGTGGCTAGGGGTATAGAAGTGCGAGCGTATGTGTGCAAGATTAAGAAAATAATTGGGGAGAGCAGTTGAGTCCATAAGAGAAACTGGACCCAAGGTGGAAAATCAGAAGGAACTGCGTACCAGGTCTTGGAGATAACAGGTGCACTTAAAGGTGGTGATGGGTGGGTTGGAAAGAAGTGAGAAATGACAGGGTTCAGAAGCAAAGGAGGATGTAATGCTGGAGAGGTGGGGGTGAAGGGAATGGAAGGCGGGTATTGGGGCACAGTGGAGGGGTAAGAGGGCTGTAGTACAGTTGCTTTCAAGGATGCTGGTGAGGGAAATTTGGATCACAGTGGGAGATATCCACACTGGATAAATCGGGAGGCCATATGTTAGGACTGGGTCTCAAAATCATGGCCCTGGCTACAGAGCCAACAAAGTCTGAGGAATTGCGAGTAGGGTATGGAGAGTTTGATATGGGTGGGCTGGGAGGTGGTGAAATCTCTCTCTCTCAAATATATATATTTCATTAGTGCAATATTGTTAAGCATGAAATGGCTCTATTTTCTGTCTTTAAGGTTGAGAGTTCAGTTGTTTTGTTTATGCCAATACTAATAATTATATTACTTAAGAAAAATAGCTATAATGAGATTGAAGATTTTTTATTGCTGAGAATTAGCTCTACTCTATGATGACTACTTAACACAATGTCTTTAGCTATGTGAATAGTGAATCACTACAGACTCATAAAGGAATATCTATAAAGTGGGTGGTCTTAGGATGGGCATTCAGCTATAGAAACCATGAGCAAGACATGGTATCGGAATGGTTTTGTCTCAGAGTATAATGGCCTTTCCATCCTATGCCAGCATGGAAAGCAGACGTAAAATGATGGTTATCGATAAAATAAAATACCAGCTCAGGGAGGTGAATCAGCAGAATTGTTAGAGCATTGAAGGAGATGCCTTGTGATATTTTTGGTCTAGCTATTTGTATTTCAAGTTCAAATCTTTCTGGCCTAGTTGGATGGTAAATTTAATCCATCACCTGATTTAACACCACCATCAAGTTCTTGGTTGCCTTTAGCAGAGTCCATCTTTTTGCATTCAAATTAGGGTTCTGGTTTGGGAATAACTTCTTCAAGGTGATGGGCACTGGCCTTCCTTCTATGACTTAAAAAGGTAGAAAATGCATACATAACTGAATTAACTGTTAAGATGCAAATATATATATTAAACATAGAATCAATTGGAAATCGAAAAAACAAAAAAATAAAAACAAAAAATAAAAACAATGGATCACTGACAGGTCTTGAGCCATATTATTATAATCTATGGATTTCTAAACTGAACATCCACATTAATCTCATCAGTCTGCAATGATCTTAAAAGAGAAATTTCTATTAACTAGGATTTTTTTCAACACACTGACATGTATGTGTATATATGCATACATTTATATAAACGAGGAAACACAGACATACATTCACACAAACACACACATACATTCACACATATACACAGCATAACAAATGGAACGCAGCTGCTATTTTGCTAGAGTTTTTACATCCCCCTCCCCTGCCTTCCTTTTACACACACAGACAGCAGATGTAAAGAGAGAGAAATAGTAAGAGGTAGTCAAACAACAACTCTCTCAACGTGTTGTGACAGAATCACAGAAATTTATATATAGATTAAGAATTTTTTTATTTTTGACTTTCTTATTCACCTTTTAACCTATTTGGCCAAATTGGTTACATGAGGTGATGATGATGAGGCCCATTATTTCTGGCCAAAGACATCCATAACAATTTTTTATATGTAAAAATCTATCAATAATCTGGAAGCTTGGTTAGGCTATGCTAATAAGGTCTAATAAACCAAAATATGTCTATAGTTAGCCCTTGCCTACAAACAAAGATCAGGTTCTTCTTTCCCTAAGCATGTAAATTAACTAAAAAAATTAATTCTTAATTTCTAAAAATTATCTCCCTTTTTCTTTGAGATTCCCTAAAAACTGCTGCTCAGTTTATATTTTCTTTCTCTGACTATGAAGGAAATTTCAATTAAGATCTATTTTGCATATAGCATCCAGTACACCATTTAACTTTATCAATATATCTTTCATTCGCTGGCTGATGGTATGACTGATAACACTACAGGGAGTCTGCCACACCCTCTTTTCAAATTAGGTGCTTAGAAAAAAAAATTAGATTAAGTACCTAATTTGAGAAGATGGAATGGCAGACCCTCTGCAGTGTAGTTGGTAGTGCATTACCAATTACACCTCAGAGAGTCTACCAAGCAATAGATATGTGATTAGAGTCCCATTAGTAAGACTTACTTTCGTTCTGTTTAAGAATAGTGCTTTTAATAGTTTAATGAATATCATTGTTGGAATGAAGAGAAAGAAACTTGAAAGAGGTAAAAATAATAATTTATATAACAGCAATAGTAGTAAAGATAAGACTGGGCCCATATCATTAAAGTATTCTAGAAACCTCCTATGAGATGTAACTTCATAGGAGGTTGGTGAAACTTATGCAGCTGTGAACTGTAACAACAACAATAATAATAGCAAATGGTATTTATATTTGTACTAAATTATGCACAGTGCTAACTGAATATATTCGCTTTTAAGATCTGTTTATTCATGATTAGTATATGCACAGCAATAAAGCAATAAAGGAAATGGCTCTGCCTCAGCATGTAGCTAAGTGTATAAAGGTAAGAAGTTAATGCTATGTAAACAGAATAGTTTATGAAAAGCCTAGGCAGAAATAGAGTGAATCAACAAAGATTGATTGCAGTTTTGACTCTAAGAATATGGGTTACAAGTAACAGGCTGTGAGCAACTAATATATTGTTTTGATTCGAGACTTGATCAGTCAGTCTATTATAGAAAAATAAGTAGGTTGCAGTATAGTTGATAATGTAATTGCTTTTGAGTACACAGAGAGAAACAGAGAATCAAGGAGATGGTATTAGTGTTAGGTATTGATGAAATAAAAATTCTCAATTAAAATCACAATCAAAATACTTTAAAACAGAACAAGTAAACACTTATAATAATCTGAGATTTTATAATTTGTTAGTTTAACCTTGAATTGTCAACAGAATTTCCAGTGACCACCATGGAGGTTTATTCTCAACATTTAAAAACAAAAATACACTGATTATTTATAAGTTTTTGTTGCTATTTATCCTCAGTTCATCTGTAACTAAGGAGATCCATGATCAAAGGTATTCCATTCCTGACCAATGGTGTCACAGTTTCTTTATACAGTGTATCTAGGACTACCATTATCCAATAAATTCTTTTTTTTTAGTTAAGACACATGGCCTAGTGGTTAGCTCTCATCTAACCCAATGTTTCTCAAGGTGGGGTTTAACACCCCACAAGTGGGGCATGGCAACATAAGGTGGGACATGGAACTTTAGAAGGGGATGTGTATATTATGCTATATACTAACTTTGTCCTATCATGGTGGGATGCATGAATTACTTTGGGAAATTGATGTGAAGCATGGGACACAAAAAATAAATTGTGCAACACTTGTCTAACCCATGCAAGCATAGAAAAATGGAGATAAAAATGGTGATGATGTTCCTCATTTCTTTAAGAGAGAGTAAAGTGTGATTTGAGGGCGATATAATTACTATTGATAGCAGCTTGAACAACCATATAGAGGCTTCCTCATTAGTTCACCAATAAATAAAGGTCTTAGATAAAGAAACATAATACACTTCAATTTTAACTGTAGTATGTCTTAAAGACAGTCATTTCAACTGCAGTATATCTTAATGATGGTCATTTTAACTGCAGTGTATCTTAATGATGATCATTTTAACTACAGTATATCTTAAAGGTGGTCATTTTAACTGCTGTATATCTTAATGTTGGTCATTTTAACTGGAGTATAGCTTAATGATGGTCATTTTAATGGTAGTATATGTTAAAGACGGTCATTTTAACTGGAAAATATCTTAAAGATAATATAAGATTTTAATATGTAAAAATAGACTACTTTAATAAGTTGATTATTTCATTAAACATTCCATATGATTTGATTATTTTCAAAATTAACCTTTTTTATACCAACCTGTCCAAAACTACACATCTTAACAAATTTCTATTTAGGCTAAAACTGTCCAACGTAATTTTCTATAAGGATTTTTTGATAAACTTCAGTTGTTTCAAATATCATTAAATCCCCTTAAATTCATTAATTAATTCAAATACAATGTATTTCATTAGAAATATGGTAATTAAAGGGTTAAAATCAAAATGTATTCTTGTTGAGAATATACTGAGAAAAGGGTTCAAAGGAAATACAACAGAAATAATAGTGGTTAGCTCTCGTCTAATTTCATCATTTCAGGTTCCAATTTCTAAATTTACTAATCTACCAAAATAGGTATTAGTAATGTAATGATTTTTAACATAGATACAAGACCAGACATTTCAGAGGGGAAGGGAAGATTCGATTATAACGACCCCAGTAATTGATTCGTACTTTATTTTATGGAACCAGGAAATATGAACGGCAAAGTATGTGAACATAGAATCTAAAGGGACATAACTAAAAATCTCAAGGCTGACACTAACAATTCCACCAATCCTCCACCCTCTATGTAGCAGTAATATAATGATTTCTACTATATGCACAAGGTCAGCAGTTTGGGGAAAGGGGAAAGTTGATTAAATTGACCCCAGTGTATTAATGGTGCTTTATATCATAAATTCTGTAAGGCAAAACTAACCTCGACAGGATTTGAACTCGGAACGTAAAGGGCCATAACTATGCCGCAAAGCATAGTGTCTGACGCTCTACCGATTCTGCCAATCCACCCGACATCAATTGAGTGGATTATATCACTTCATCTATTACAATTCACTTTGTGACAAAATAAAACAAAGCAATATTTAGATAGTGTCATTTCTCTGTTAACATTATTTGGATAGATGTAAAAAAGACTAAATATTTACATGGATTATTGGAGCAGTTGAAAGTCACAAAGGGGTCTGATTTGTTTAATGTGCGAGTTCAGTAACCAAACAGTGAAGGCCTTGTATCTTATATCTGGCACTCTTTTGCATTTAATTATCAATTGCTCAAGTTTATCTAGCTATAAATAGGCCCCATGTGAAAACACAGCTTGCTTCTGTATATAAATAGAAGAGAGACATTATAAATGTCAAAGATTTCATTAAATTGCAGTGCTAAACCTAACCCCTGCACCCCTACCAGACATCATATACATAATAGTTTGGTGTGTTATACAAGGAAAAGAGAGAAGTATCTCTCAAAACATTTAATATAAGTCCAAGTGTATGGAACTTAGCAATCCACAGGGCTGATATACAGGGATTGTGCCTAGGTATTTAGTGTCCTAGGCTAACTCTATAATGTGTGCCTGTTTAGTAAGCTGAAAAACCTAGTTTTTGACACTCCTTGTTCTGACCATGCTAAGAAAATAACTAAGCCTGAATTTTCCACTACACAATCTTCTCATAGAACACCATAGAACCTTCTTCACTGCATTGAATATTTCCTCAACACTGTTCAGGGAGTTATACACAAGCTACTATTGTGGGAACCAACGTACAGAAGACACAGTAGATGAAGACTTGCTTGAACTTACATCGATCAACTCTCAGATGATAAAAACCTTAGTAGGGAGTAGTTGCCAGGAGCAATGGAAAATTGTGAATTGTGGAGGGACTTAGTCAGGAATGTTCAACTGTGGCCATGATGATGATGATTATGAGCTCCAAGTCAGTACTGACTGAACAAATCTACGATGAAAGTTGTTCCAACTCATGACTATTCCATCTTTTTGTTTTTAAATTAAAATTTACATTCATAATGTAGATATATTTATTTAAGATGGTAGAGAAATTTCACTGTTACTTCTGGATGTAGTTTCTCATACAAAGCCATTATTCTGAGAAAGGAAGAATAGCACACAATTTTTTTTTCATAAAGCTAAACTAAAACAATTTGTAGAGATGTGCGTTAACTAATGGCAGTAGTCCCGAGACTAAGCTTTTACAGTAAGCATATAGTCTAAACACAGTAAGCATATAGTCTAAACACAGTAAGCATGGAGTCTTAAGTGTTGCTAACTCTCAAAGATTGGACAAGAACCAGTGTCTTGTATAAGAAATAAAACTTTAAAAATAACAAAAAACAAACACACCAAAAACCCATCGAAAATAGTGGTAAATACAAAACAAATAATGGTTCTTCTTTACCACAATTGATTATCAAAGCTTAAAGAAGTTAAGCAAAGTATCTTAAGTTGTAAAACAGTGGCAGCATTAAATATTTATCTGCTATAACAATGTACTGTAAAGATAAGATATTAAAAAAACAACCAGAGAAAATCTCGGATTATTTTAGATTTCAGATAATTGTCGAAATAGTTTTTTTTTTTAGATGTGTGTGTATTTATACATGCCTGTCTGTATGTACAATTAATATATATTTAGCTACATATGTGTGGGTATATATATATATAATTTCATCATCATCATCAGGTTTAGCGTCCGTGTTCCACGCTTGCATGGGTTTGGACGGGGGTTTTCCCACTTGAGGCAAGAGTGGTTGTCTTGCTCGCATAGGACTGTCTGGTGGGTTTTCTACAGTTGGATGCCCTTCCTAACACCAACCACATTTACAGTGTGGGGCTGGGAGGTTTTTACCGTGTTGCCTACACGGCCACATTTACAGCGTGGACTGTGTGTTTTTTGTCGTGACACCTACACGATCTCATTTGTTTCGGCCTGGATGTTGTGGGACCAACATAACTTTACATTGAAAGGGGCGGTGTGGGTGGGGTGGTGGGACGGGGGTGTGTTTTGATAGAGATGCCTACTGACTGTAGTAGGTTTTTACTTTGTATTTAGGTAAGGCGGGTCTTCTCTATTACTGAGTACCGCCAAAGGTCTCGGTCCAGTGACATTGTCTTGGAGAGGTGTAAGCGTGTGAGGTCGGAATTTATCAGCTCGTCCCATGTTTTTCTGGGTCTGCCTACTCCGTGGCTACCGTCTATCTTTATTGCCCTGCACTTTGTTATACAGCTGTCGTCTTTCATGCGCATCACGTGACCGTACCAACGTAGCCTTCTCTCGAGTAAACAACATCTGATCCCTCTTATTTCTAATTTTTTCCTTAGTTCGTTTATGCTTTGCCGTTCATGTATATTACTATTGCACATCCAGCGGAGCATGCAAGCTTCGTTCCTCTCTAGTCTGCGTATATCCTCTGCACACAATGCCCAGGTCTCACTGCCATGCAGCATTGCTGTTCGTATGCAGGCATCGTATAACCTGCCTTTCATTTTTAGGCAGAACCCTCTAGCGGCTAATAGTGGTATAAGCTCTCTGAACTTTTTCCATCCAGTTCTGACTCTAGCTACTGTACTTTCAGAGCACCCTCCCCCACTGCTGATTTTGTCACCCAGATAACGGAAGCTGTCCACTATTTCTATAGAACCCTCTGCGCAGTTGAAGGAGCTAGTATTTTGTGGGCACTTGCTGCTACTTATTGCACCAGAGCACCGGCCACATGTAAAATCTATGTTCTTAGTTAGCTTACCTGTGATCCCACTACATCTTTTATGCACCCATACTTTGCATTTGGGACATAAAATGGAGTTTCTACCTACGCCTTTCGTACACACTGAGCATGGCCATTTCCCAGATGGGACCGCCGCCTTATTTTCTTTCCTACAAACTAGAACTTTAGTCTTAGCGAGGTTAATTTTAAGGCCTTTTGATTCTAGGCCGTGCTTCCATGTTTGGAATTTCTTCTCTAGTTCGGTCATTGATTCAGCTATGAGCGTTAGATCATCTGCGTATAGGAGTTCCCATGGGCAGCCGGTCTTGAACTCCTCTGTTATAGCCTGAAGGGCAATAATAAATAGTAGGGGGCTAAGAACAGAGCCCTGATGGACACCAACTTTTACGCTAAACTCTTCACTATATTCGTTGTTAATTCTAACCTTACTGACTGTTTCTTTATACATGGCTTGTATAGCTCTCTTTATATATAGTTATATATGTATGTGTGTGTGGGTATGTGTCTCTCTATATATATATATATATATTATACAATTCATATAAATATAGTTATATATGTATATATGTGTGTGTACAATAAATATATATTTAGCTACATATGTATATAAATATGTGTGTGCATTCAATTCATATAAATTAGTTGTATATGTATGTGAGTGTGTGTCATCATCATCATCTTCGTTTAACGTCCATTTTCCACGCTAGCATGGGTTAGATGGGAGTTGTCCCACTTGAGGCATGGTTGGTCGGGTGACCATGTCTCGCTCATATAGGACTATCTGGCAGGTTTTCTACGGCTGGATGCCCTTCCTAACACCAACCACATTTACAGTGTGGAACTGGGAACTTTTTACCGCGTTACCTACACAGCCACATTACAGCACGGACTGTGTGTTTTTTCTCGTGACACCTACACGATCAAAGTCATAAAGTTAGTTATGTGTGTGTGTGTGTATGAGTATGACTCATCACCATTGTTACTGCTTGCATGGGTTAGATGGGTTGTCATGTTATGTGACAAGTCAGGTCAGGTGACCATGTCTTGCTCATATGTATATTGGCTTGGTTTCTACAGCTGGATGCCCTTCCTCATACAGTGTGGACTGGGTACTTTTTATCATAGCACCAAAACGACTGTCTAATAGAGTGAACTGGGTACTTTTCCATTGTGTCTCTAGCAGAACTGCTTTACTGTGTGGACTGGCTTTTTTCCTGTCATCAGTACGATCATCTTACAGGGAGGACTTGGTGCTTTTTGTTGCGTCACCAGCATGACTAGTGTGTGTACAATAGATTTTCATTAATGGATATACATCATCTTTATATAACTAATTAATGACAAGAATACTGGGATTAATTAAAGACACTACTAATCCCAATATAAAAGTTAGATCACGTTCCTAAAATAACATCAAAGTATGCCCACTACTAATTTTCATAGAAAAAGCATATAACGATATGTGCTTTTACGATTCTCTAGAAAGGCCGGAAGATAGGTAAATATTGCTGATGAGATGTAACAACATCGAAACTAGTCCAATATTCCTTGTCTGGCTTTCTGGAGAATAGAGGAAAGGTGTTTCCTCAAAAACCAGTATGACTCTAAAAACCGGTTTGTCTGTGTGTTTACATACAGAATAGCTGGACACTCACAGTAAAGTGACCAGTGAAAAACTCGGTACATCTACATATGTACACGTGTGTGTATTCATATGCATACTAGTATTTCAGTATACATATGTGGATGTACATTTTTAACTTAATTGTTTAAGCGTCAGTCATACAAAAGTGAGTTACAAACGAAACGAAATTTAATTTCGTTTCGTTATTTGTTTTCATCAAAGTATGTTTTACAGATATAAAATGCATCCAGTACACTCGGTAAAGTGTTAGTGCTCGTGTCATGATAAAATACATCCAGCCCACTCAGAAAAGTTGCAGAGCTGGTGCCATGACAAAATGTACATAGCACATTCTGTAAAATGCTAGTACTGGTGCTATGATAAAATACACTCAGTACAGTACATGGTCTTAAGTAGTTGGTCTTAGGAACGACATCCAGCTATAGAAACCAGGCCAAAATATAACCTATCAGCAAGCTGTTGTCATATTCTGTTGAGTCTCAAAAAATGACAACCTATTCAACCCATGGCAAATGGGAAACAGTGGTGATGATGATGATCTGTTCTAAAGATATATCTTTGGTGCATTTACAGATATCTTTGTTTTTTCATAACTTCACAAACAACACTAACACATCTGTCAAACTAATTAACTGATTCTACAAGAAAATAATTTCATTTTTTTTTTTTTATTATTTTTGTAATCTTATTTCTTTTTGTTTTGTTTATTTGTTTATTTGTTTTTTTTTTCTATACTTTTCTTTTTATCTCTCTGAAGAAAGTGACAGAATATTGCAGTATCGTTTTTTCTTAGTAAAGTGATTAATTGCATATCATAGCAGCAGTGATGGTATAAGAAAACAATACCTTCAGGTCATTAATACATTATCAAGAGAATTTATTATTATATACCACTAAAAGTATCTAAAACTAAATAGTTTTGAAGCTCTCTATCCTTCCCTGGAAAAAATCTGCTGTATTCAGACCTGGAGAGGGAATGGGCTCCACCAGGTTTAAAAATGCCCTAAAAATATCCTATGTCAATATAGCACCCCTTCAACTCCCTTGGGAATTGTGGGACCATGCATGCAATATAACAAAAGTTTTTTTTTTCTATTTAAATATTTATTTAAATCTCAATAAGAAGCTATGATAAATGACACTAGACCAAGATGGCAAGTAATGAGATTAAACCTGGGACCTTATGATTGTAAAGTGAATTTCTTCACCATTCAGCCAGACTGTAAATACTGTGTTGGATTTAACCATGTTGTGGTCCTCCATGAAGCTGAAAAAATAGGGTTAACCTTGCAATGAAGTGGTATCCTACCATGAGGTCTTATACTCTTGATTGACACTACTTGAAACCTAGATAAGCTCCTACTTGGAGAACCTCTAGGCACGAGAAAGACTGACATTTAAAAAAAGTTGTTAAAATACAGTTTAAAAGTTAAGCTTTCAGATCTATAGCATAACTTTAGTTTTCTACAGAGTTAAGCTAAAAAAAAAAAAAAAAAAAAAAAAAAAAAAAAAAAAAAAAAAAAATCGCCTTAAGATGGATGATAGGATGGTAATTTAAAAAACAAACATGGTTACTCAAAAGTAGAAGGGATGTGTTTATGACCTTTGAAGGACTTTAGGAATTGGTTGGGGAAAGGAAAGTAAGAAATCACAAATTATAGGTTACTGTTTATCATTGTTCTGAATCACCCATTTTCTATTGGTTCAGCAAGAAGTTCACTTTTATAGAAATAAGTTTGATTGATATAACCCATAGCCCTGTTGTTGTTTAAACACAGATCATCCTTCATAGAGTAGACCCTATGATATGATAGCTATGTTACTGTTTAGCCCTAGATTTAGTAGACTTTATGATAAAAAAAATTCCAGCTGTGACCATCCCATCTTTTGTTTTTCAAGCAGTTTTCTCAGACTACATTATCCGATGTGTTCTTCCTATTTTTTAAATATGCGATTTTTAGGAGGTCAAACAACCACAACAGATTTCCTTGAATCTATTTTCCTTGATTTCCATCAGCAGATTGTAACAAATGTGTATACCTACCCTTAAAAAAATAAAATTAAACCTTTCATAAATGTACCCTTAATGTAATTCAGTATAACTGTGTGAAAAGGCTGGCCCATTGAACTACAAGTACAGTCCATCTGATAAGCTTCCAAACAGTTTAGTCTATCCAATTTCCCTAACAAGCTTTGTGTAATGTGTTACTTGTAGCCCAATGTGGTAACCCTGCTCGGGCTGTACACCCTTAAATATAACTATTTTACTTATTTACAACAAAAGTAACATCTAACTTATGAACTCTTGTAGGAACTCTACTAAAGATTAACTATTGCTAACAGAGACCAACATCAGTTTTTTCACATTCCACACTTTACCATACATCATCATCATAATCATTTAATGCCTGTTTTTCTTGCTAGCAATGGTTGGGCATACCATTCTAATCAGCCAGTACTCAAGCAAGAGTTCTAACTACCAAGGGGGCTGGTGACCCGACATGATCCCACAATTTTCTGTATGCATTTTATCATGGCACCAACACTAGGTAAGTTGTCATGACCTTGGCATAGCTGTAAAATTTGTTGACTCTCTGACAGTTTTTTTTACAGCTGGATGCCTTTCCTATCACCAACCACTTTACAGAAATGTATTGGGTGATAGTTTATAATATAAACTATCAACACGAGGGAAGTTGTCATGTCTATAATACAACTGAAGAGTCCTCACGACTATGTTTGGCAGATTTTCTATGGCTGGATGCCCTTCCTGTCACCAACCACTTTACAACATGTGCTAGGTGTGTTTATCATGCAGATCACCAATTCTAATGAGTTTGTCATGTGCCTAGCACAACTAAAGATTCTTCCCAACCTTTTTTTTACATAGAAAGGTACCCCACTGTAGAAACTATATGTCAATTTAATGAGTTTCTTATCACTCATCACTCTTATTTTCATGTCTGTTTTTCTGAATGCATTTTCTTCTGCCCGCCTTTTTTATTTTAAAGAAAAATAAAATACTGATCATTGTACATCAAACTGTTGAGCTGTGAAACTTCTTTATGTAGAACATAAACTGATAATGTTATCTGCATCAATATAGGCAAAGATACACACCTATGAAATGCCACATAAGGATATATGAAATGCCACATAAGGATATATATAATGACACATATATAATGGTATATGTCTGATTATGCATGTGGAGTTGAACACCAACATCTTTCATCTATTTTGCTTTTATTCTAATGTCCATAGAAGGTAGGAATAAATATTGAGCTGGTGATTTATTTGAGTCAGTGAAAAAACTCACAAAATAATCATCTAAATTCTCGATATATTTGTACAGTTTTTAACGCCATATCTAGCTTTAGAAAATTTAGCAAATTATAAACACAAATCTGTCTCTCACATATACACGCATGCATACAGACACTTGCATACAGACACATTTATGCACAGACAAATGCAATGCAGAGTGGCGCACACACACACGTATCTGAAATATTGCAGTTAATATGCTTCTTTTCAGGTGTGAATGAAAACAAAATAGATATTGTCAGAAAGGAAGAGTTGATAAAGTTTATCCACTAGGGTACAGTGTTGTAACTTCAACATCTCACAATAAGCACTAGGCTGTGTCCTTTTACATGGCATTCCAATCTGCTAGCTTCAGAATATCTAGCTGGTACTCTATATTTTATCAAGCCCCCAAAATAGTAGACTTTTGCAGGATTTGATCTTTAGTGCTGCAACACATTCCAGGAAATATTCTCTTTTATGCTCTAATGACTTTGCCAATTTGCTGCCCACACACACACACATCTATACATACGCACAAATATATGCATACACATACATCCCCTGCCCAACACTTTCTAACAGTGAAAATAGATGTTAAAGGATGATGATGATGATGGATTATCTGTTGATTTCGACGATATATGTTCAGTTTTTTAGTCAATTGATCTACCCCCTTCTTCGCCCATGTATTCCTGAGAGGATCATGGGGGCAGAGTCCTCAAACACGCCTTCCAGCGGGTCATGTCAGAAGCAACTGTTTCCAACTGATCAGGCTGGATCCCCAAATGAAACCAGCCAAGCTCAAGGATCTCATCCAACCATCTTGTTTGGAGTCTACCCCTGGGTCTCCTGCTGGTTGGTTTTGCCTGTAAAATCTGTCCAGCGATTCTTTCCCCGAGACATTCTGCCTGTAGTATAAGAGCTGTAATCTCTTAATTCAGAGAAGTAGTGGCTCTATCTGAGAAGCCCCTTGATTGAATTGGACAGTCACAAACATCTTTAAAGTAATCTCAGACAGAATCAACATGATACATTGTGTGTTTGACAAGGCTGAGGGACTCCTACAGTTTTTCATTTACTCTATTTTGCTCACATCAATTAAACACTCAATCACCCGCACCCAAATTGTATGGCCTTATTCCAATGTGAGAATCCATTCTTAGATGTTTCAGTTTAAATCTTACCAAAGTTGACTTATACATTCTACATCTTGTTGTTGCTGTTTAACCTCACCTTAAAATTGGTTGAGCAAGCTTTTTTTTTATTGTTTAGTCAGGGAGGGAAGGGTTGTGCTTATGACTATTTCCAGAGCCTCAGGGATTAGAGGGAGGATGGTATTCTTAAACTGGAAGATCTGGTCTGAATGCTTGCAGCAAAACAGACTTTGCCTAAGGCACTCAAGGGTTAGGTGGTGATATTAAACTAGGCAACCATTGAGTCTACCACCCAAAACCTATGATCAAAAGCCTTCCAGCTGCAACTATACCATTTCTCTTTCAAACAATGCATTTAAAACTACATTATACAATGTTTCTATTTGTTTTTAAGATAATTAAGATGTAATTTGAGGGATGTGGGTTGCTATTTCTAGCATGTTGAGTGACTGGATAGAAGCTCCCTTATTAACTCCTCATATTCTACATTGATTTGGTCTTTAAAGCAACATAAATTTTCAACCATCATCTCAGCCAATGGTTCCCAATCGTTTGGCTTTGAGGATTTCATTTTTAACCCTTTTGTTACTATATTTCTAATGACACACATTGTGTTTAATGAGGAATTTGGTGGAATTTACTAGCATAATTAATTATTTCATTATTAAGATTTTTAATAAATGGTTCTTATATATAAAATTATATTGGAAAATTTAAATTTAAATATGGATGGTTTAGTTTCATAAGACCAGAGGTAGTTTTGGACAGGTTGGTAACAAAAGGATTAAATGTATTTTCCCTTGTACCCAAGGCATTTGAAAGGTCTGTTTACTCAACAAACCCATGGAACCCCAACACTCACTTTGTGTGTCTCCAGTTGTCCACAGGCTACAAGTTGGGAATCACTAATCTAAGCCAGACAATTGAAGAAAACTAGATCTTATAATTATTAAATATTCAATATAGATTCCCATTTGTTTTTGCTTTGTTTTTATGCACCAGACTTACAACATATACTAAGAAAATAAACAAGAAAGAGTTAATAATGTAAATATGTTTTGTTGGAGCTGTTCAGATCATAACTATTAATAAATGTCTATGTTTATCATGGTCAGCCTTCTATTTGAGATTTTAGCTATATGATAAAAGGTTAATAAGCTTTTCAGATTATTTTCACAGATTGATATTTATGAAGCAATGAAAGCAAGAGAAAACTATAGATTTCATTTAAGAAAACTCCAGAGTCACTAGTTTGTAATGTGTCTTGTCAGCACATTTGTAGATTGAATCTGAAAATATATCATTTTAATAAGTATTAATTTTATCCTGTTTTAGTTGGTCATTTTTTACTAAAAAATCATTCTTTACATTGTCTAGACCAGTGGTCTTCAAACTAGTTTTATTGTGAAATCTTTATATGATTTTTTTTTTAAAAATCACAGGACCCATATTTATATTTTATAGACAATCCATACCTCCCAAATTTTAATAAGACATTAACTATTTGAAACTACCCATGAATCTATAATACAAAGCCATTTATTTTAAAGAATTTATATTTAAAAAAAAAACCTTCCTTCATAATTTAATTGTTTCTACTTTAGGCACAAGGCCAGCAATTACCCAGTGCACTGGTACTTTATTTTATCGACCCCGTAAGGATGAAAGGCAAAGTTAACCTCGGCGGGATTTGAACTCAGAATGGCAAGGGACGTAACTATGCGTCAAAGCATGGCGTCCGACCCTCTACCAATACTGCCAATCCACCAACCTTCCTTCATAATTTAATGTAAGAACATTTGTTATGTTCCAAGCACCAACTCAATATTGCAACAATTACATTACTAAATCCCTTCAAATTATTGATTATTTAAAAAAAATATATTTGAAAATCATATGCGATCTTACATTAGAAATATGGTAACAAAAAGGTTAAATATAATAACATCTATTTTATAGAGAGAATTTATTCATATATTTAAAAAAATGAATAAACGAATCTTTATTAAATTTTATTTAAAAAGACACCTTATATCATGGCACACTACTATTCTCTTTTTTTTTTTGCAGAACCTACTTTTGGAAACATAGATATATATATCATCTGGTGTCTTCATCCTTCCACCCCCACCTTACAAATGGTCTGAGTCACATTACATTATTTCATCCAACTGACATTAATCAAATAATTACTGCTAAAAAATGTTAGCCTCTTTTACAAGCTGCCAGGGGTAGTATATCATACAAGCAAGAATAAAAAAAAATTTAAGAGAGGAAAGGAAACCCTTGTTTCTAACTATATTAGAAGTCACAATCTATACAAGTAAAAAGTACTTTTTTAAAGTTTACTTTAATTTTATCTATTTAGTCTACCCTAACACAAATTAGAGTGTATATGTGTGAGTAACAACAATTTGTAGTCAGGTTGTGTATTACTTAGAAGTCAGAAATATTGTGACATGTATTAACCAAATCTAATTGAAAAGGGATTGTATTAAAACCAATCTTCTCAAACCTGAAAAAAATATATATAGAATAAAAACAACCTCTTGTCATGGCAGACACAAAACTGGTTTCTAAATAATGAATAGAGTTGTTTCAAATGACATTAAGTGAAGTTAATGGGTAAGGCTCTGAAAAGGTACTTGACTTTTAACTTGGAGATATTAGACTAAGACCACTAGTATTTGAAGGAATTACTTTCCTGCTATGATGGGGCTCTATGTCAATGTGGGAATATATTTCATTGATTAAGAATTCTTATACAATTAATGAGCTGTACCTGTTTGACCACAGACATGGTTTCATATCCCTTATATTGAAACTAATGTAATTATGTCCAGGAAGAGCCATAAAAAAAACAAACAAACAGAAAAAACTGCTAAATTCACTTTACATTCATCATATATTTCCTAGTGTCAGAAATTATTTATCACACTGTTTGCAACACAGTCACTGACACAATTCCAATGTATTTGTAAATGTTAAGTGAATTTAACAGTTTTAGTGCATTTTCTGAATAGCTAAAATTATTCTTCCATAATGTAATTATTACAAATGAATAAAGGAAATAGATAGCGTTTTGTTTGTGATTATTAAAACACAAAAAGACTTTATATTTTCCGAGAGAGAAAGAAGGGAAGTTGTGGCATTCATCATCATCTTTATGTCCATTTTTCTACACTTGGGTCCTTTTCAGCACAGCATCTCCACTCATTGCATTCCCTTGCCATCTCCTCTGTGAGACTCAGTGATTTGAGATCAGCACTCACCACCTCCACCTAGGTCTTCCTTCACGGATTTCTTTGCACTTCTTCACCCAGCAATCATCCATGTGCATCACATGTCCTTACCAACGAAGTCTTCTCTTGTGCACTATTTCGGTTTCTTCTTAAACCCAGTTTCTCAGTTCATCCATTTACATTGCACATCCAACGAAGCATGGTAGCTTCATTTCATGTCCTCTGCAGTCACTACCCATGCTAAGCTACCATGCAGCATCACACTTCATAACCTCCAACCAAATATTAAAAGTAGCAGTGAACTTGGCAAACTAAGAACTTACTGCTTCTATGGAACTCACCATAAGAAAATATATAATTTACTTACAAGGTCACAAATTTTGGGTGAGTTATTAGATTAAATCGACCCTAATACTCGACTGGTACTTTATTTTATTGATGCCAGAGGGATAAAAAGTAAAGTTAACTTCAGCAGAATTTGAACTCAGAATGTAAATGGCTGTAACTAAATACCACAAGGCTTTTTGTTTGTTACCCACTAATGATTTTGCCAATCCAGTTTTTGCAAATCCACTGCTCTACTATGCTGGATATAGACAATATACACCATGACAGGAAGAAGTCTAAGAGAAAAAGTTAAAAATACTACAAATATTTATTTAATAAGTATTCACATTATATTTGGTGATGATGGATTTAATTCAGATATAGACTGTCCCTGCTCTTCTCCCACAGTAATTTACAGATAAATAGAGAGAGAGAGAGAGAGAGAACGAGAGAGAGAGAGAGAGAACGAGAGAGAAAGAGAACGAGAGAGAGAGAGAACGAGAGAGAAAGAGAACGAGAGAGAAAGAGAACGAGAGAGAGAGAGAACGAGAGAGAGAGAGAAAGAGAGAGAGAAAGAAAGAGAGCAAGAGAGAGAGAACGAGAGAGAGAGAGAGAGAGAATCATTGTCATCCATCATTTTTCTGTCCACTTTTCCATGTCGTAAAGTGTTTCGCTAGTCTGTGTTAATCCAGCATCTCACCACTCGTAGTTTTTCATAACCAATATCCTGAGATCAAACTATATCACTTCTTTGGCAGACTCTCCTTCCATTTGAATCACTTGACACTTTTTCATCCAACCAATCATTCTACATATATGACATGTCTATAGCATTGAAGTCTTCTTTCTTACACATTATGGTTGCTATTTTTAAAATCCAGTTTAATAAAAAATATAAAGTGGCAAGTTGGTAGAGTCATTAGTGTGCGTGACAAAATACCTTGTAATATTTGTTCCAGCTCTCTGTACCCTAAAACCAAATCCTGCTTTGACGAAAGTTGTTTTCCATCTTTTTGGGATCAATTGATAAAATAAAGTATTAGTCTAGGGTGGTGAATTGGTGGAATAGTTAGAGCATTGGATGAAATACCTTGGTTTAGCACTACTACCTGGCCCTTGGATTTTTTTTCGTAGAAACTGTTAGAAACATTTGAATTAGGTCTCCAGTTTGAGGATGCTCATTTCCCTCCCTCCTACCAGTCTCAGAGACTGCCCTGAAAAGCACCATGGACGCTGCCCTATAAGAGTGCTCACATACACAGAAAGGTATGTTCAGATGATACCTTTACATATGATTTACACCGTTATTAAGCAGTGACTTTATTCTGCTTATTTTATTGTTTACTAGCAGAATGGCCCGGCATTGTTCGGTGTTCTAAACATAGATTGACATGTTTATCCCTGCTTTCTGAAACAGTTTCGTCGCATGTTCACCAATTGATGCAGAAGTCCTAATAAAAAGTGAAGTCGCCTTAGGTGAATAGGCAACTAATTTTCCATTAAGATTTTTCAAAAGCATGTAATTGCGTTCCCTCTCTTTTTTGTTGTTGTTTTTGCTGCTGTCAAGCCTTGTGAAATAAATACATTTGTTTATATTTTGTTATTGTGTATGCAAAAATATCTGTACACGAATATATAATTATATATATATATATATATATATATATTAAGAACATAGATTTTACATGTGGCCGGTGTTCTGGTGCAATAAGTAGCAGCAAGTGCCCACAAAATACTAGCTCTTTCAATTGCGCAGAGGGTTCTATAGAAATAGTGGACAGCTTCCGTTACCTGGGCGATAAAATCAGCAGTGGGGGAGGGTGCTCTGAAAGTACTGTAGCTAGAGTCAGAACTGGTTGGAAAAAGTTCAGAGAGCTTATACCACTATTAGCTGCTAAAGGGTTCTCCCTAAAAATGAAAGGCAGGTTGTACGATGCCTGCATACGAACAGCAATGCTGCATGGCAGTGAGACCTGGGCATTGTGTGCAGAGGATATACGCAGACTAGAGAGGAACGAAGCTTGCATGCTCTGCTGGATGTGTAACAGTAATATACGTGAACGGCAAAGCATAAACGAACTAAGGAAAAAATTAGAGATAAGAGGGATCAGATGTTGTTTACTCGAGAGAAGGCTACGTTGGTATGGACACGTGATGCGCATGAAAGTCGATAGCTGTATAACAAAGTGCAGGGCAATAAAGATAGACGGTAGTCACGGAATAGGCAGACCTAGAAAAACCTGGGACGAGCTGATAAACTCCGACATCACACACTTACACCTCTCCAAGACAATGTCACTGGACCGAGACCTTTGGCGGTACTCAGTAACAGAGAAGACCCGCCTTACCTAAATATATAGTAAAACCTACTCCAGCCAGTAGGCATCTCTAACAAAATACACCCCGTCCCACCACCACCACCCCCACCCCATCCACACCACCCCGTTCTATGTAAAGTTATGTTGGTGCCGCGCCATCGAGGCCGAAACAAATGAGATCGTGTAGGTGTCACGACAAAAAAACACACAGTCCACGCTGTAATGTGGCCGTGTAGGCAACACGGTAAAAACCTCCCAGTCCCACACTGTAAATGTGGTTGGTGTTAGGAAGGGCATCCAACTGTAGAAAACCTGCCAGACAGTCCTATGCGAGCAAGACAATCACTCTTGCCTCAAGTGGGGGACTACCCCCGTCCAAACCCATGCAAGCGTGGAACACGGACGTTAAACGTTGATGATGATGATGATGATGATGATATATATATATACATTAAAATAACAGATTAAAGTTTAAGCAAAGAATCGCTGCTTTCATCCTTAACGGGATCTTCTGAAACTAAAAAAAAAATCAATCTGTGAATGCAGAAGTAAATATTTCGAAAAACGTTACACACTATATATATATATACACACACACACTATATATATACATATATATACACACACACATAGCGAAGTCAATGTCGTAATGCAGACATATAAGGGTGCAACATTATAGCTATGTATCTATCTAAAAAGACTAAGAAAGACAGAGAGATGGCTAACCGGCGCCTAATGCGGTCCCTAGGGCATAGGAAATTTGAAGTATCTTTTGCTCAAAACACTCACACGACCATAAGTATTACATGTGTAAAGTTTGAAAAAAATCAGTTGGGTGGTTCTCGAGTTTTAGGGAGTCAGACAGCCATAGACATTCTCTGTTTTAGATATATAGATAAACTAGATTCATTTTCTAAAGACAATATCTGTTCAACATCACCATTTGAAACCTTCTGAAAGGCAAACCAATCAAAGAGCTTCTATGCAGTTGTTCAACTTATTAGAATTAGTAGCTAAATCTCCCTCAAATCACAAACTATTGACTTAAAAAGCGAAAAATACATTAGATAATGTAGTTTGAGGTATACTAAGCTTGAAAAAAAAACAACAAAAAACAGCAGAATGATCATGGTTGAAGTATCTTTGATCATAGGTCTGCTTGATTTGGAACAATGTGGGGATAAACAACAACCTCCTGTTAGACAAATCAATGTGGTTACTCTATGTGGTTACTTGACTTGACAGGAACAGCAGTCATGTTTCTCATAAATCATATCCTAATTTAAAAAAATGGAGTCTGCATTGAAAAATATAGTATCCTAGACAGAATGTCTGAAAAAAGATGGAACGGGAATTGTTAATACCCCAACTTCTTGAAACAAATTCTTACAACATCAACCTCTTTACAACTCTCAAATTCATAGAAGTGTGTGTTGTGTGTGTGTGTGCATGTGAGTGTGGGAGTGTGTGTGCGTATACGTTCATGTGCGTATACGTTCATGTGCGTAGGTTCCTAAATTTTACAAAAAACCATCTATCTGGTATTTTCTTAGGATCACTTCACAGTGGAAGTCCTGTCCACCCCATATATTATAACAAGTACTAATATTCAGCTCATATTCCATACAGATTCAATCACTCTAAAATGCAGTTCAGTAGAAAATCTATCTATTTGAGCCAATGAATTGGTTCTTCAACACACTAAAAATAGCAGCCACATCTTTTTCAAAGTACACCTTTACTGTCCAAGAAAAATCTCTTCTCTGCCCACTTATTCCCCGAGAGGCTTGTGCGGGCAGAATCCTCAAACACACCTTCCAGTAGGTCTTGTCTCCAACTGGATCCCTAAAAGACACCAGCCAAGCTCAAGTATGTTATCCAACCATATTGCTCGGGGTCTACCCTTGGTTTTGCCCGTAAAATCTGTCCAGAGATTCTTTCCTGAGACATTCTAACCATATACCCATAGTATTAGAGCTGTGATCTCTCAATTCGGAGAAGTAGTGGCTCTACCTGGAGTGACTCTCTTCCAATAAAATTTCCAGTCTGACTGCACATGTCAATCCTGTTATTGAAAATGATGAAAAGGGAAGGTGACATTATGCATTCTTGGCAGAGTCTAACTCACATATCAAATGGTTTCGATATAGCACCATTTATCTGAACACAAATACTCAGGCATTAGTATAGAGACATCAGGACAGCAAGAAGAAAAATATTGGATAATATAGTCCTGAGTGCATTTTGCCTGGAGAAAAATAAGATGGTCACAGATGGAATACCTTTTATCATAGGTTTACTAGATCTGGGCTAACCAACAAAATACAGTAACAATTATCTACTGGCCCTTTGGTGAATTTAATAGAATCACCACTATTGCAAACACTCAAGCTAAAACATCTGTTGTGAAATCAACCCAAACTCTTGAAGCTATACTCTCTTCTTCCTCTACTGCTTTGCTGATTGTGCTAATCATCAGAAGAAAAGATTTCTCAACAAGAACATAATACAGATAATTAGAGACTGGTATATATAGTTCTTTAGGAGATTGCCTTATAAGTTGGCACATAATCCTATATTCACATCACCTTCCCAGATTGTGTTTGGCAGTATTGGTAGAGGGTCGGACGCCATGCTTTCCAGCATAGTTACGTCCCTTTACGATCTGAGTTCAAATCCTGCCGAGGTTGACTTTGCCTTTCATCCTTACGGGGTCAATAAAATAAAGTACCAGTAATGCACTGGGTAATTGCTGGCCTTGTGCCTAAAGTAGAAACAGTTATTCTATCTATGATGTGTGACACCTTGAGCAAATGTATTCTACCATAGCTTTGGTCAGGTTGACCAATGCCCTGTGTGAATTTCATAAACAGAAACTGTACAAAACCTATTGTATAAGTGTGAAAATGTGTATGTGTTTATTTCTGTCTCTGCTCTTCACATTTGTCATTGTTAGTACAAGTAGCTATATTTGTTTACATTCTGAGTAAACAGCAGTCTTATTGCTCAATGTTTAGGTGTGCAAAGATCCAAATCTTGCCTAAATAAAAAAAAAAGATAGGAGCTAATGTTAGGAAGGGCATCCAGCCATAGAATTCTGCTTCAAAAATCAATGGGAAAACAGATGTAAAACTGATGATGATTTATTAAATATTTATTTATTTATATTTGACAAATATTTACAAAAACAAAATTATATTGATATTATTTAATGACATAACACATATTACTAGGACAACAGCAGTTTCAGATCTTGCAGATACAAAATATTCATTGCTATGAGAAGTTTTGACATTAGCATATAATATAACAAAGCCATGTTCTGTACTATATTACAGTTGTGAGCAGTGCTTCTCCATAGTACCTATTTAACCCTTTTGTTAACATTTCTCATGAAAGACACTGCCCTTGATATTCAATTAATTTTGAAAATAATTTTGAGAAATTTAGTAAAATAACTTTCTCATTAACTTAATATTTGGAACATAAAGGTATAAAATTATAATTGAAAATTTTTGGATAAATACAAATATATTAAAATAAACAGTTTTATATCATATAGTTAAGTAGAGTTTCAAGCAGGTTGGTATCAAAAGTGCTAAAACTGAGTAGACAGAGAAAGAGTTAAATACCTTAGTGACACAGCTTATCAGTGAGGTTATTAAACAAACTTTTTAGAAAAAAGAGCAGCACATTAATGATTTGTCCCAGTGCAGCTTGACACATATGCAAGCCATAAATCTATATTAATAACAGCTATGGTAATGTTTCAGAAATAAACTGAAGAGAAATCAAATTATCATCATCGTTTTTACAGCCACTTTTTTCCATACTGGTATGGGTTAGCTGTGACTTTTTAAAGCAGAATTCTACAACATGATGCCCTTCTTCATGCTAATAATCCTTATTTGTGTTTAAGTAAGATACTGATCTTTGCGCATTGAATTGTTAAGCTGTGGACTTTTGTTTATGAGGTATATAAACACATGCCATAACAAATAACAAATGTTTATATAGTTTAAATGTTACAAAAAAATTGGAAATTAAGCATCTTAACACTACCAACAAAAGCCTCACAGATAAAATGGGACATTTGAATTGGGGTGGTTAGTTACTACATAAACCAGTAAAATTACTGTGGGTATAGCTAACAGGAAAATACAAGTAAGGAAAAAATTAAAAAATTAAAGAGAAAAAGGAATGCTTTTTGAGTATTGGTAGAGGGTCGGATGCCATGCTTTGATGCATAGAGTTAGGGCCCTTGCCATTCTGAGTTCAAATGCCGCCAAGGTTAATTTTGCCTTTCATCCTTACAGGGGTCGATAAAATAAAGCACCAGTAATTACTGGCCTTGTGCCAAAAGTAGAAACAATTATTATATGTTTAAGGCACTTCAAGATGTAAGTTGAGATTTTATATTGTAAGGAAGAGGAAATGAAGATGAGGAGAGTTGGGTGGGGTTACTCAGATTTTTTATTCCACAGAGTATAGTTATAAAAAAAGATACTTTGGGAATTATTCTCGAGAAGTGAAGATGTGATATGGTTTTGTCCACAAATTAAGTGGCATCTAAATATTGTTAAATGTTACCAACTTTTCAGATCTGAAAAGGAAGATATTGTGATGGTTCCCTCATTAATTATAGGCATAGAAATCAGGCAGAAACAGCTGTAATTAAGTAGCCATTGATTTCGTGTATAAAGAGATTGAAGTACCAAATGCAGCAGACACAAAGAAAACAAACAAGTCAGGTGGGATTTATCTGCACTAATACTGCAGTTTGAAGCAAATAGGATTAAAAGGTTTTTGAATGAATAGTTCAATACAGATACCAAGAATAATTCTAACCAGTATATTTTTTATCCTTTCAGCAGGACCAAGAAAACGCTGCTGGAAGTAATTCACATAGAATTAACGAAAGCCTGATCAATTAGCAAATTTGGAAGGCAAGAGGAATTTAAAATTTAACCCTTTTGATATCAACCTGCCTAAAACCACCATTGGTTCTGATACAAAATTACCTGTTTTCAAACCTATATTAAAACCTTTCATTATAACATGAAGAACTGGATGTAAAACTGATGATGATGTAAGAACTTTTTGTTAAGTAATGCTCCAAACACCAGTTTAATACTAATTTCTGATTTAGGCACAAGGCCAACTATTTAGGGGAGGGGAAAGTCAATTAAATCAACCTCAGTGCATTACTGGTATTTTATTTTATCAACCTCGTAAGGATGAAAGGCAAAGCTAACCTCAGCAGGATTTGAACTCAGAACATACAGGGTTGTAACTATATGCCACAAACCATGTTGTCCAAAACTCTACTGATATTGCCAATGAAAATGTTTATTTTACTAAATTTCTCAAAAGTTTTGATTATTTTCAAAATTAATTGAAGCATTAAAATATGGTAATGAAAGGAATGGTTAAGAATAATTAAGACAATTACTGATGAAACATTCAGAAGAGTCTAAAGGAACAATAGACATAGATGTAACAATAGAGATTAGGTTCTGAATGAAAGTAAAGCAAACTGGTGGAGGAAGAAATCGGTTAGTGAAAATTATGTCTAAAATAATAGAAATTACTATTTTTGCACTAGCTGGATCTGTTTGAATATAGTAGGAAACCAACTACAATTTTAAAGGTCATCAAAATTTTAGTCTGTTTACTTTGAAAACTGAAAAATCTTTGGTTGATAACATCAATGAAAGTGAGATGATGAACTATGTATAAAACTGAGATGAATCACATTTGGAGCAAGTTGAACAAAATATGGTAATTGGGTTTTTATTGCTCATGCCTAGGTAAGTTAAGGTGTGACAAGGAAAGTGGCTATACTTTCCCCCAAAAAATTGAAGTTACAGAGAGTGTAGTGATGGTAGTTAGATAGATTTAAGATAGTAAAATGCAAGGTAAAACATATGTAGATTATAAACAGAAATGGTAAAACAGTCAGAAGGAACATTGTAGATAGGTGGACAGAATAATAGAATTGTTTGAAATATAAACATGTAAAGAGGAAATAAGACAGTATATAAAGCAGATGTAAGAGGCTTGAACTTGAGAAATGCAGGGAGACACATTAAAGGGTAAGACAAACTGAAAGGGAAAGAGTGCAAGAGAGACAGGCAAATATAAGATGAAAAACTAGCTATTACCTAAATACAAAAAACGTGGAATGAAAGAACTGAGCCAAGTGAAAGAGAGATGTTGATATAGAAAGTCAGAGGAAGCAACACAAGTAGAGAGACAGTAGAATTGCCATGAAAATATTTAAAAACAACAACAATATCCGGGAACAGAAATCATCACATAAAAAGCAAACAAAAATACAGACTGGTAAGTAAGGGTGGGGAGAAAAGAATGTAAACAGTTGTAGTAGTACCTATTTTATATAAAATATCGCAGGTGTATATTTTTTTTTGTAATAACTAAATAAATGAAAAGATTTAATTACCGATAAATATTATCGAATGAGCTGTGTGTGATTTACACGAGTTTTCACAGCTCGCCTAATCGTGACATTCCGAATGAGATAGAAAATAGACAACAATAGATTGATTTAAATGAAACAATCACTTGTTGGATGTAAAACGGTCTCTTTCTCCCCACCTTTGCAGACAATCACTAAAAATAGAAAGAATCAGCTAGCGCACATTCTAGTTACCATAACGTCAAACAGGTGGGAGACACGTTCCTAATCTTGGATATAATGTAATTTCTATCGCGTTTGTTTCCTCGAAAATACTCTAACGACACCCCGAGCTAGTGTACCCCTCGCCTTTTTGCCTATCTGATTGATACGGAGACGGGTGTTGTGGTGTTCTTGGGTGGGGAAACCACAGAAAACGAATAATTTACAACAGTTTGGAAGACCATAATCGTTCAAAACGCATTTAAAAAATCATATTACAAAACATTCACCTTCAAAATTCTAACCAAACCTAACTACTACCCATGAATTTGTTTAACTATTTACACCCGTCTTGGACACGGGTGTAACAAAAATCTACCTAAAATGTTAACGATCTTGTTGGGATTCGAACCATAAGCTTCGAACTTATTTATTGCAGGTGAGTATCAGTTCTGACTGTCTTACCTCTGAGCCAACATTAAACCATTTAAGTTGTTTCATACTCTATATTTAAGATAGAGTAACATATTTTTAGAGCTTTTACATTTGCTAAAAGGAGGGTTCTGTAAAACCTAAACAGTAGTATGCGTGTGTGTGTGTTGTTATTTGCTACAATATTTGAATAGTAGTATTCAGGCGAGTTGTTACTTATGTGTAAATCTGTAATTTAAGAAAAGCCCATGCTGTATAGCAATTATATTTATTATTTTATATTTACATAAAACTGTTGCTTTTAGCGTCAATTAACCATAATAGATTAGTACAATTAAGTATGGAAAATCTGTAATAGTAAATTAGTGGTTATGGAAAACAATACGATGCCACCAAGTGGCAAATTTAGACAATAGGAATAGCGCGACCACTATGTGTTTAGAAAAGAATGTCAAGCATGGTGAGAAGGCTAAAAAGATAAACGTCGGTAGGTGGTTATAAAAAACAGCTGGTCAATTGAGAAGTAGGGGTGGGTGTCCTCAGGGTAGGTTCTAAACAGAACTGTCTCTTTGTACACTCACTGAGAGACCCGATTTCTAAGCCAAATTACGTTACAATCCAAGGGGGCGGTGAATATTTTTATTTCAAAGGAAAATATTTAAATGAAAGAATAATATAAGCTTCGTACATATGACAGTTTATCATATACAAGTCTCACTTTATTTTTAAAATTCGAGGCCTTTAATGTGTAAGGTTATATATATATATAATCGTTTGGTCAACTTTGATATAATGTATCGATCCAGCAAGGAAGATATGTAATTTCAGCTCTATTTGTTAATCGGAATAGAGCAGTATCGAATTTAATCTAATATGCTCCCTATCCTCTCCGCCAATTCCACCCTTTGATAACAGGCGACAACTACATATAAAAGGCTACGAGCATAATTCAGAGATAGATACAAGAATATCATGCTACAGTTAAATAATTTTAAAGTTACAAATAAATAACGTCAATAATTTTCTATTGTGACATCAGCAAGAGGCAGCAAAAAGTGAGGACACAAATGGACGGCTCACACCTCCCGCCATGTTATTTATACCCAATAATTCTTGTTTATTTGCACAACATTAATTGCATAACATATACCGTGTTAAAACGAAATGGTAACATCTACGATTATGCACAAAACACACTGAGGTGACAGTGATATATATATATTTAGGACCGACTGACCTGTATAGCATTTCGGTTGTGAAACTACACGAGTGTCTTGAAGACCAAGAGTTTCGTGCCAAACCGTTAACGACTATATATATATATATATATATATATATATATATATAGGATCGATTGAATTTCGTCAAATCGGAACGAGGAAACAATGTTTTCGTCCGATATATATATATATATATACACATACACTCACTCACTCACATACAAGCAAGTCAAATATCAGTTGAGTTAGCTGATAGTCTCCAAAATGACAAATTCAAAAGAAATGAAATATATAAATAAATAAATTAACGAAACTTAAACTATTATAATGCAGATTAAACAAAGTTATTCTTTAATAAATTGACTAAATATTGTGGTAATTATATTTAGTGATTGATAAGAAACACCAAGTATGAACAGCGACCGTCACAAACAAGAAGCATATAAAAAAAAAGTTGTGGTAGTAGTAATTCTATAAAACAGTGGCATTTTACATAGGCATGCAATAGCTGCATCATTATTCGACATTAGTTCCCGCTATAAAAACCGTTGTATTTATGTGTGGGTATGTGGGTATGTGTGTGGTGTGTGTGGTGTGGGGTATGTGTGTGTGGTGTGGTGTGTGTGGTGTGGTGTGTGTGTGCGCGCGCGCGCAATGTAACGTATATCCTAGACTTTCTAATTGTAAATAATTTCCAGCACCACCGCCACCACATATCCTTAATGGCACTCCCAGACATAAACAAGCACAGACAAGTAGTATTTTGTTGCGATGTAAAGAGGAAAATATCGAAGCGAATTCAACAGGAGTATGTAAATAAATATGTTTTAATTTAGTTACAGAGATGACGAAAATATAATAATGTTAACTCACCTGGTAAAGAAGAAATCTTAACAGTTATAAATATTATCGATGTATTTGTTGTAAACCGTCTTTACAATCGAGTCGATGTGATCTAGGATTATTACCCACTCCTTTGCCAGTAAAACATTCCAGTCAGCCAAGTAAGCAAGTAAAAGCACCGTAAAAGTTTTTCCTCGAAGTTTAGAAAGACTCACAATATGGACGAGTCTATTCAGTGGTTTGATAGGGGGAAGATATAAATGTATTTTTTGTTTTATCTTTGTTATTTTTTGTTACACGACGTTCTCTTTTCTTGTTTATATATTTAATCACATATGATTGAGTTATTTTTTTTCCTCTAGGCTTTCAAAATTCGCTTGTTTAACTTATTCTTTTTCGTTTTCGTTTGATCGTTGATAGGTCAGTCCTTCCCCCAGAACTGTCGTGGCAAAACTGCCTTCTCTTTTCGTTATCAAACGTGTCTCTCTTTCTGCCTTTCCCCCCTCCCTATAGCTGAAAATAAGCATATTCATCTGTTATCATTTTTCTCTCTCAACGACAAACACTCACTGGTACATGATTATAACACCTTAACCATGTAAATTATCGTAAATTTACTTCGCTCTAGTTGGCGGTTCAAGCTCTCTCTTTCTTTCTCTCTCTCTCCCTCCTTTTCTTTCTCTCTCTCTCTTTCTTACTCTCTTCTTCTCTGTTTATATTCCAGTTTACATCAGTAACTCAATGTTAGCACACAATAAAAGGGTGGCTCTGAGTTCGTCTCTTTCATTCGATTGGTTCAGTACAACCTTAAGCTAAAGGCAGACGACACACATGAGAATGAATTTAAATTACATACTAAATGAAGTCATACTTGAGGAGAATCACAAAACTCAAGTACTTCATTAACTCCCTATCGAAGTTACCAACTTCGTAATTTTCCTCCAGCTTGTAGACTCGCTCTCTCTCTCTCTCTCTCACAATAATAATTGTTTCTACTATTGGCACAAGGCCAGCAATTACCAGTACATACTGGTATGTTATTTTATCGACCCCGTAAGGATGAAAGGCAAAGTTAACCTCGGCGGGATAATAATAATAAAAGAATTTATCGAAGTCGCATTTGTATGATGAGAACACGAGTTGATTTATGAGTTGGCCCTATCAGCACTCAATGAATTGACTGTTTCTGAATGGCAATTCATTTTTCGATTTAGAAAGGACTGCGCGCGCGCGCACGCACGCACACACACACACACACACACACACACACACACACACACACACACACACACACACACACACACACACACACACACACACACACACGCGCGCGCATACGCACACGCACATACACACATTTATATTCTTCACTGGTTTCCTTCGTTGGACTGACGTAAAGGAATCCAGCACGACGCAAACAGACATATCCTGCGCTTTGTCCTCTCTTTAAACCTGTTATCTGCTCACAAAACAGTGGACATAAAAATAAATCCAGAGACATCTCTCAGCTTTTCTTTGTAAATGTCCTCCAAGTTGTATAGAGCAAGTGTCGACTACATCAAAAAGAAACTGGACCTCATTACCCAATTTTCCACAGACATTGGAATTAACTTTTTTGAGTGGTAAGACGTAGAAAACGTGTAGTGCTCTTCCTTGAAAAACTAAAAATGAACGACTTGACAATATAGTCAAATGATAACTATAGGTACTTTATAGAGAGTTAGAATGTCAAGTTTTTTTTCTTCTTTTTTTAAAAACACTTTAGTCTTTATTGTGTTCTATCAGATGAAATAATGGTATTTAACTAATGTATTGGTACGCGATGGGGCCCACCCACAGCCGCGGCGGACAGAATGGAGAAGGCGTTTCCCCGGAGGACGGCAAGGGAGACGCGCTGGAAAAGCCACTCCAACTCGCGGGGCTCACACCTGCGGCTAGCCAGCTCAGCGCCTATGGTGGTGAGTAAGGAGGTAGCCCTGGGGCTGAGGACACCAGAAGTCTCCACTGCCAGGGGAACGACCGTAAACCTGTCGGAGAGCGACCGGTATTTGAAGAGTTTGGCCCCCTCAGCCCGACGTGCAGCAGAACCTGGGTCAGTCGCAGACTGCATCAGGTTGCGGCTACAGAAAGTGTCGGTGCAAGTGGTATCCCAGACGAGGGGTTTGCCACCGCGGAACAGGAAGATGGTCATGCCATCTGGCCTTTTGCCGTCCCCTCGATCCAGCCCCACTGGCTCGAGCTGGGAAGGGAAGCCTGCAGCGTCCAAGCCATGCTTAATGATCTCGTTGAGGGCAGCATGGCGTGGAATGCGGCCGGCACTGTGGCGACAGGAAAGCGAGTGGAGGCCGAAAGAGTCCATGGTGAAACCGCAGCGACATTGGTGTGGCTGGCAGATCCGGAGGCCGAGCCTCAGGGAAACGCCGATTCGCAGGCTATGGTTGTCTAGCTGCGTACCAATGGAGAAGGAGGGCAGGGCATGGAGCCAGGCACCACTGTTGGGTTTGGGAGGCCGCACGAAAACAAGCAAGGCGATGCTGGTCGAGCTGGCCAGGCTGCACTGGATGGCATCCCAAGTGCGTTGGCGGGACTTGACGTCAAGGGCAAGAAATGAATATCTCGAGAGAGTAAAGAAAATATGATGATCAGAACTTTCAGCTTACAACAAGCATATGGCTCACAACACTTTTGTTGTCATTGTCCTAATGTCTGATTTTGGCCTTTTGAACTAACTAGTCACTACCAGAGCTCAACGAGATGGATATAACAACTCACAAACTGCTTAGTATTACTCAATTTCAACATCAATTGAGATATATTTTTTACCCAAGTGGGTGGTCGCGGCCTAAAATCTGTATTTACATCTAGAAGCGTATTGTGGAGTGGGAGAGACTGTGCTGCGAAAAAGAGCTCCACAATATTTCAAAGGCTCTAATTATTTTCTTTTTTAAGAAGCTACCATAAATAATATACAAAAGCCCCGATGAAATTTTAAACCAAGGACCCCAAGGAAGCTTAATCCTCTCCTATTCACATCATACAAGATTTAGCGGAAAAAAATTCCTGCAAGTATGAAATTAACAACAACTTTGCCTTTCATCCTTATGGGGTCGATAAAATAAAGTACCAGTAATACACTGGGTAATTGCTGGCCTTGTGCCAAAAGTAGAAACAATTATTAGAATAACCAATGAACTTGAAGACAGGTATGAAATACAAGCTGACTTAGGTCTCTTTTCCAGGAATATTGGAAAACTGTATCTAATGCTGCAGCAATGCAGCAAAGAAAGAAAGAATGTCGACTGTACTCATGTACAACCTTCACTGAGAAGGTTGTACATGGAAACTTGAAATGAAAAACACAGTCCATGGAGAGGACAAATTATACCAAAAGTCTAGCATGCATTTCCGACATGTTTGTAACATCACACTTTGAAGATTAGCTCCATGCAATCCAGGAGAAAGAAATCCCCACTAAGTACCTACTACACAAAAGAGAGAAATCAGCAGCTGTCAACGAATGTAGGTTATGCAAAACAAAACCTAAAGACGTTAGCCACATTATTACCAACTGTGAAATAATGCCTTCTCGTTATTACCTTCCCATGTGATATAATGCAGTAGCCAGAACAATCTAGATTGCACCGAGGAAGACAAAAGTAACAACAAACAGGGAAGAGTATAATGAGACTAATGGTTCAAAAGAATATTTATGAAACCTAAAAACCGACACGGTTTTGTTGTCTGTTTCTCTGTTGTTGAAGTCAGCTGCCCCCTTAACATCAATGTAAAAAAAGAAATACAAGAAGAGGAGGAGGATATCTATGGACCATTAACGAGCAGTTTGCAAATCTAGTACCCCAGATATACGTTCAGTTCCATACCGGCCCTGGACAGAATTCTTGGAGCAAGAACGTAGCTCCTTAATTCATAAGCTACAGATGGTCGCGATATCTGGAACTATAAAACTCTGTAAGAACGAAGGAAAGGCCCTTTTCTTTACAAGCAGATAGATGGCTGGTGAAAACTCAACATTTTTGTAAATTAGATATTCGACACAAAATTCTCTCGCTCTCTCTCTCTCTCTTTTTCACACACACACACATACATACACAAACACTCTCCCACGCACAATCGCTCATTCTCTACACCTCTGTTATTTTATCACATTACCTCTATACTATCTATATTGTAGGACTTTATATTTCTTCCTTCTAGCTCCTTCTCTTAGTCCTGCTATCTCTACCTCTGCCACTCTTTCTTCCAACCATTCATATATTTCAGCGTTTGCTTGCTGTATATCCTCCATGTATTTATTTTTTTATTTCACCTACCTCTATTTATAATTTTTTCTTTTTCTTTCTTCCTACTCATTCAGAACAACCACTGTTTTTTTTCCTCCTACATTCAATAATTTTATCAATTCCTCCTCTCTATTGCAGAGCTCTATCTTTCTGCTTTTTACTTCTCACTTACTCGCGTCATCTCTTCTTTTCTCTCACTCTTTCACCCACACTAAGCTAACAATTTCACTTGCTGTAGCTTCACCAGAAAGAAGTCATCAATGGTATGCGTGTGTATCTATTTAGACTGAAGCAACTGCTAGTGAAGTTCTTAGCGAAGAGCAAACCTATATATCTAGCACTCATTCAGTTAAAGAAGGCCTCTAACTGGGTACCACGCTCCGTCACTCGGTAGCCGCTAAGAAAACTGGGTATAGAGGAATAGCTCGTGGGTGCCATGTACAGACATGCTGTCAGAGTTAGCAGGTGTCTAGCAGGGCTCTAATACCAGTCTCTACCTGTTTATTATAGTTATCCAGAAGTTACATGCGTGGGGTAAGTCCCTCAAACAAAAAATTAAAAAAAATGGATGGTAAGACAAAACTCGATGTCAGACAGTTGGGGAATACGTCTCGCTAAATTAAGAGGCCGGCTCTCAGTCAGAGTCAGTAAAATGGAATGGGGTGAGAGGAGCGACCCAATAGCTATTTCCCCTTGCAGCAGTACAGACAGACAGACAGGCACACACACACTCACACACACATACACACATACATACATGATGATGGCTGCCCCCTCGTTATCGAGTATGGCGATTATTAATTAATTCTATCGTGCAATGCCTGTGCGTGAAGATATTTTTTAAAGTGAGGAAAGACTGTGCACTGAGCCAATCCCACTCCCAGAGCGACAGTAGCTATAACCTGAAAAGAAGAAAAGATCAACATCATCGGTAACTACTGAGCCGCAGGTTTTATATCGGAGTTATCCCAGTTTCCTGAGTTGCCTTCTCCTAGAAGAATGCCCTGACAAAGGCTAGGGGTCCTTCACTCCCAGTGGTTTAACCGCGCGATCGGGTGTCCAGCCCGACTATTTCTATGTCCCCGCGCATATACATACACATGTACCCATGTACATACACATATACATATACACACATATGTACATGAGTATATTCATATTTACACACTTTTGGATGGCCGTTGACTCTTATGAATTCTTCAGCCCTTTGTCAGGTTTTGTTTTTTGTCCCGCAGGGTGTCCCAAATCACCCTCCACCCCAAGTAAACTTGGTGGGGTTGCCGGTTTAGTCACCGACGACTCGACCACGAGACAGCTTAAACTGGGTTACATGTTACCAGTAGCACTCAAGAGTGACCCGACATACATACATACATACATGATGGCTGCACCCTCGTTATCGAGTAGGGCCATTGCACAATATACCATTAATAATAATTATTAATTAATTCTATCGTGCAATGCCTGTGCATGAGGATATTTTTTAAGTGAGGAAAGACTGTGCACTGAGCCAATCCCACTCTCTGAACGACAGTAGCTATAACCCGAAAAAGTCCCTGGCTGTAATATATATATATATATATATATATATATATATATATATATATATATATATAATAAGGGTTGACGGACCCAGCATATTTATCAATGCCAGTACCGGTTGTATCTCAGCGCACTCAATGGGCAATGTAAGATATATTACCAGATTTTACACATAGTTATTTGTCTCAACACAACACACGTAAAACGGGTGCCTATAAGGTTCTCAGACTCGAGTTTCTGCCGCACTAATGCAGCAATAAGGTGCACTGCACCATATGTCTGCATATATTATGCAACAATATATATATATATATATATATATATATATATATATATATGTGTGCATATGTATATGTGCGTGTGTGCATATGTTACACACACATATATATATATATATATAAGAGGAATTCCAACTTTGTCTGATTTACTCGTTTAATTTACAATCCTTTAAAATTTATAATGGTATTATAATGAAATAGTATGATAGAATATTAAATTCTAAGTGTTAATTGAACAAGTACTTTCATGCTTTCGCAATCCTCAGGTTCATAATATGTGGTGACAGTCAAGTTTGCAATTTTCAACAGTTGAAAATTGCAAACTTGACTGTCACCACTGAATATGAACCTGAGGATTGCGAAAGCATGAAAGTACTTGTTCAATTAACACTTAGAATTTAATATTCTATCATACTATTTCATTATAATACCATTATAAATTTTAAAGGATTGTAAATTAAACGAGTAAATCAGACAAAGTTGGAATTCCTCTTATTAATATAATCTTCTATACACAATCATACACCCCCGTGTATATTTACCTATCTATCTATATATATATATGGGACCAATCTCGGCTGATGAGATCGGAGATGCGCTGAGCCAATGCAGCAGACGCAAATCTCCAGGTCTCGATGGTATATCTTACGAACTTTATTTAGCAATGCCGGTCTTCTTCTCCGAACTCCTCGAAGCGGTCTACTGCAATTGGAAGCAGAACGGGAGAATTCCTTGTTCTGTAGCCAAGGGCGTAGTCACGCTGGTGAGGAAGGACGAGAACAAGGGAGATAGTATAAATAATTTTCGGCCCATAACCCTGCTAAACACAGAGTTAAAGATTTTGGCCAAGGTGTTAGCAAAGAGGTTGGCGCTTGTTGTGGGTGGCCTGGTGGGAGATGCGCAGACATGTGCTATCCCATCCAGGTCCATTCACGATAACCTCCACCTCATGCGATACATCATAGAGAGGGTTGGCAACAAACCCGGCTTCGGTGGGGCCCTGATCAACTTGGATCAGTCTAAGGCCTTCGATAGGGTCGACCATGGTTACCTGGATGCGGTGCTAGCGGCGACTGGGTTCGGTCCTGTTTTCAGAGGCTGGATCACTGCCTTACATAGCAACCACATCTGTTCTAGGATCAAGGTGAACGGCTACCTTTCGAAGCCGTTCGAAATCACACGATCCATTCGACAGGGGTGCCCTCTCTCCTCCCTTCTGTACGTATTGACTCTCGAGCCTTTACTGAGGAAGTTGGAGTTGTTGCAGGGTATCCCCCTGGAACCAGGATTGAGCAAAGCGGTGTCGGCCTACGCCGATGACGTAACAGTAATGGTATCGACCGACTCGGAGATCGAGGCGATCGGTACCTTACTGGAGGAGTACGAAAGGTTGTCAGGAGCGAAACTGAACCGGGAAAAATCCATCGGGCTGCAACTCGGAACGTGGAGAGGCAGACCGATGCCTCCTGACGGTGTCGTCGGACACTGGACGGAGGGCCCGGTAAAGTTGCTTGGGGTCTGGTTTGGACCGGACCTCCAGGTGGAAAAGAACTGGAACGAGGTTACGAACAAGGTGTTTGCACTAACCCAGAAATGGGCCAAGTGTAAGCTGTTCCTAAAAGGCCGGGCGGAGGTGGCGAACATTTACATAGCGTCCGTCACTTACTACCGCCTGACTGTCGTGCCTTGCTCTAAGGAAACACTCACCACCATGGAACGCATGCTCTTCCAATTTCTTTGGAAGAAACGCCCTCCTATGGTGAGAAGATCCATCTGCTGCCAACAACCTTCGAAAGGAGGGCTGGGGATGCCGTGGTTGATGATGCGTAGGCACGCATTAAGGCTACGGCACCTACAGGTATTCCTCACTGGTCAACCGGTGTGGGCTCCGTTCGTGAAACGAGCCTTTCCCAGACTCGTCTCGCTCACCGAGCTACAGTCCTGGGTCAAGAAAAGATCCGGAAAACTGGGAGACTGGCACACTGAGTGTGCTCAGGCGCTCAGGGCTCTCTGGCAAGCGGGCCAGGCCATCGGTGGAGAATCCACCTCATCATTCTATAGAGGGCTGGTGGCTAGCAGGGGCGATGACACCCTTGGAGAGTCGCTGGACATGGAAGAAGACGAACTGGCCAGCCTGTTCGGTAGGACTTTCGGCCCAGGACCAATGGACAACTTCCAGAAGTCACTGGCCTGGCAGTGCTACTGGGGGGCTCTACCCGTTCGAGAGAGGCTCTACAGACACGGGCGCCCGGGCAGGGATCCCTCAAAAAAGATTTGCCCTAGATGCGTGCGTCACGAAGAAACCGTTGCGCACGCATTGGTGCAATGTCCGGGCGTGGCTGATCTGTGGGGCTACGCCGAACGACTGCTGTCGCGGGTGGCGCCGATTAAATTGACCGCCGAGTCCGTGATGACAATCAAACCGCCTCCCCTTTTCACAAAGGAAGCAAAGGCGGTTTTTCTGTGCGTAATAGCCATGTTGAAAGAGGTTGTTTGGTGGACACGATTGAAAGGTCTGAGGTCAGGCAACTTCCTCTCTGGCCATAGTCTGGTCTACTTCTTCCGATATCACTTCGGAAGAAGGATAAGAATGGAGAGAGAGGTGCTTGGCCACAGGCAGTTTTATGAAAGGTGGGTGATAGTGGCGAGAATGGCTCGTGTAAATGGGCCTTCTCTATATACCATCCTGTAGGTAAAGAAGTAAAGGAGAGGGGAGCACCTTCTCCATGTGCTCCCCGGGCAAAGGATTGCACACTTTTTCGGGGGTGTGTGCAACCCCCATCACGTCCCCTCCCTTTTGAGGTTATTTTCGATTATTTTCATGTTACACCCTTTTTACTCGATTATATGTAAACTCCCCCTTTGTATTTGTCCCTTCTTTTTATGCCTTTATGGTAAATAAAGAAATATATCTATATATATATATATATATATATATTACAGCCAGGGACTTTTTGACGTTAAACGTGCTCGACCGGCATACGAGAGATACGTTGTTCGATTCCCCGTAGGCATCCCTGTGTGCACTTTCCAGTTTCCGGTGTACTTTACGTGATTTTATTCAACTATTATTTATTGCTATCAATTATTATTATTAGAGTGGGATACACTGGGTAATTGCTGGCCTTGTGCCAAAAGTAGAAACAATTATTATTAGAGTGGTGGATTGGCAGTATTGGTAGAACGTCGGACAACATGCTTTGCAGCATAGAGTTAAGTTACGGCCCTTTGCACTCTGAGTTCAAATCCTGCCGATGTTAGCTTTTCATCCTTACGCACTTCCATCCAGAAGTCACTGGGGTCAATTTAATAGACTTTCCCGTCCCCCAAAATTGTGCCTAAATCAGCAATCATTATTAGGGTGGTGGATTGGCAAAATCATTAGAGCATCGGACAAAATGCTTTCAGTTATTTGTTCCGGGTCTCTATATTCTGAGCTCGAATCCCACTATTATCAACCTTGCCTTTCACCCTTCCGAGGTCGATAAAATAAAGTACCAGCGAAGTACTCTGGTCAATTTAATCGACTTTCTCCTCTCACCTGAATTGCTAGCATTGTGCCAATATAGAAACAACTATTATATATATATATGTGTGTGTGTGTGTGTGTGTGTGTGTGTGTGTGTGTGTGTGTGTGTGTGTGTGTGTGTGTGTGTGTGTACGGAGTTACTTCACCATAATTGCTAAAGCAATATATATATGTATATACATTCAAAAAATGACCTTTAAGCTTCACTGTGTGGCTAATTACAACTTTATATTCACAGAACCCATATTCTGTTTAACCACATCGTACAATAAGGAATTCCTTTCATTAACTGAAATTACAGCGCAAATAAAATCGATCCATATCAGTTAATTTTCTGGGTTTACATTCTGCTACGATTAAAAGAATATGATAATCCTCTTTTCTGGCCCTCGTTTATACATGTATAAGCGATTACTCATTCTAGGTAATCCTCTTGAAATAAATCGTGAAGGAACTGCTTCTGATTCGTATGAAACAGTCTATCTGTAATATATGATCAGTCTCTTGTCTTTTCATCTGGAAAAATTGTCGGCTTAATCTTGTTCAAGATTGATTTGTGTGAGTTCAAGTCTTCCAAAGAACTTTGAGTAAGCAAAGCCATTCCAATGTATATTTTATCGGAAGTTTCTGAGATCAGTAGATTTATGAGAAATTCAATCTTTGCATTTCATCCAACAATCAGGGCCGGCGTTACTATTAAGGTCAACTAAACACGTGGCGTAGTGGTTAGAGAGTTGGATTCGTGAGGTTGCGAGTTCAATTCTCGGACCGGGGGATGCGTTGTGTCAATGAGCAACACACTTTGTTTCTCGTTGTTCCTTGTGCCAGAAGTTGCAACCGGTAGATAGTATCAGCAACGGAAAGACCTATGGAAACATTGTTTCCTTGGTCTGATTTGACGAGGTCCAGCCCACTCGGCGAGCGAATGAGGTCTGGGATCTTGTCGATCGATCAGAGCGAGAAAGTCAGCCATCAGTCCACAGACATTAGAGAGTCGCATTCCTGAATCTTAAAGGATCACAATTTTTTTTACAAATTTGTATAATTTTAATTAAATATATAATAATTTCCTACAATCAATAAATAAATCGCTAAACATTTTCGACTAGTAAAGCAGCGGAGGTTTTAAGACATGTCATTTTATTTGGTGTGGATGAATGAGGACCGTGTAGTGGAAAATGCAGGCAAAATAATTTTCTTAGAGTGATAAGAGAAAGAAGTGTCGAAAACGAGGTTTGTCGGTTTACCAAACAGTAAGTTTAAATTATTTTATTTGGAAGAATAAAGCGCATGATTGGGAGAAGGTGTCGCATATTGTAAATATGCTTAGGACGCTAAATACCCAAACGCCGTCTTTGTTGACAGTAAAATAAAATAAAAACTAATCTAAACTATAATAAAGTAAGACGTGCGGGACTGCGTCCAGAATATATATTTGTTTATCCCGTTTGTGAAATAAGTTGGATTACTTTGAATAAATAATGAATGAGTATTAGATAATTTATCTACTAAATTTCGTTATTTTTTTTTATTAGATATAAATAATTTTGTTGCTTACTTTAAAATTCACTTCTTTAAAATTTTCAAATGTCAACACTTCCGATAGTTAATATATAATATCGTCTTTATTTAATGTACCTTGGATTACTTTACTGATTACATAAGACAGTGTTACGCAGTCTTCGTTCAATTTCTGTTTTATTTGATGTATCATATCTACATGCATATATACTTGCGTATAATATCAATATGCACACTACACATGCTAGCAGAAAACCACCCGAAGGGTGGTTTTTCTGCTAGTCTATAATATAATAAAGGGAGGAGTGCAGGACAGCGTCCGTTTTATAATTTTTTATCCCGTTAGTAAAATAAGTTGGATTACTTTGAATAAATAATGAATGAATATTATGTAATTTATCTAGCAAATTTCGTAGCTCTTGATTAAACATAAACATTCTTATATATAAAGTATTGTTTATTTTAAGATTCACTTCTTTAACATTTTCAAATGTCAACACTTCCGGTTAGCGTCCGTTATAATATAACGCTTATTACATCGCTTCAAACGTTTATATATTTGCATCGTTATATAAGCTTTATATTTAGGTCACTAATTTTCTACTTTTTCGTTTTCTTAACATTTTAATTTATTATATATACAGTTTATATATATTATTGTCTTTTTTTTAATGAATCATGGATTACTTTACTAATTACAGAAGATAATGTAACACAGACTTCGTTCAATTTCTGTGCATATTGTCAATTACGATTTAATTTGACATATATCTACATGCATATATATATATATATTTGCGTATAATATCAATATGCACACAACACATGCCAGCAGAAAACCACTCTTCGGGTGGTTTTCTGCTAGTTATTGATAATAGTTTCTAATTTAGGAACAAGCCCAACGATTTGGGGGAGAAGGGGAAAGTAGATTATAATAATTTTAGTATTTTACTGGTATTTTATTTTTACCTACCCACGAAAGATGAAAAGGAGAGTTGACCTTCGAAGTATTTGAACTCAGAACGTTATGGGCCGTCACTAAATACTGCAAAACATTTTGACCGACGCTCTAACGATTCAGCCAATCCACTACCCTCAACTCTGAATTAATAATACATATTTCTACACAACTACAGAAATGTATCTTTCACAAAAAAAAAAAGAACGTATAAGCTTAGTCTTTCAATAAAATATACTTGCAGTATATGAAATGTATATGGCAAGTCTTCAAAATAATATAAAATATTGAAGATCAGCTGTTCCTTGTTGCTAACATTCTACAGCGAAACGCAGTCGGCGATCAATTTTCTTCAGTTGATATTGTTCTCGTAGTCGTTGAAGAATTCTTCGAATCCGTCTTTGTGGTGAACTTCGGCAAGTGATTAATTTAATATGAGATAGAGCGTTATGCATCATGCATGAGAGTCAGGATCTAATTGTAAAGGATAATGGAGATAATTGAAGATGTTGTTCTGAGGTTGATTAGCGAAGTGGTTTCTTATTGATTTGTCCAGGTCTGTAAGAGGACTTGAATGTAGTTGTACTTGAAGATAATAGAAAGTTCATTAATTATTAAGAACTACTGCTTTTTGCAGCTGTGAGCTGTACCGAAACTTGGGGCACATTTATCGAGTTAAGTACCCTGGCCATGATTAGAGTGCAGGGCCATTGACAGAATACAAACTTTTGACTCTTTCCTCAGTCGGTTATCTGATACCTCAGTGACTCGAGTAACTACGACCTCTGCTACACCCCGCTGCAACTGCACATCATTAGACAACTATATTATTATAACGCTAAGATTCGAATCTGACACCAAATAAGACAATGTGCCTTGTATGTATATATATTTCGATTGTTTTTTGGTACACAGGTGAGTAAGGTGGCGACTTGGCAGAGTTGTTAGAACGTCGGATAGAATGTTTTGCGGCATTCATTTCGGCCCCCCTGCGTTCTGAGTTCAAATTATACCGAAATAAACTTGGCTTTTCATCCTTTCGAAGTCAATGAAAAAGTTCCAGCCAAGCACAGGGGTTGTTTCCTCCGCTATATCTCTTTCTCACTTCCTCTATCTTTTGGAAAACATCGGCTGTGTTTAGACGTTAAGAGATGATGAATCTCGCCAGGTTTAAAGTGCTCATGATACGCTCTATATCATGACGGTTCCCCCATGACTCCGCCAGGAGTTATGGGTCCATACATACAAAAGTGTGTAACATTCATATCTAAGGGAAATTACTACAGCTTGTTTTCTAGTCTAACATTCTTTAAATAAATAGTATAATCTTTAAAATAAATAAAAAATACATTCGATTTTATTTTATATCTTGGAGATAATTTTAGATATATCTTTTTTAAAATATTGGAGATTTTTCTCTGCATTGATTAAAAGCAAGCTTAGATTTAACTGTCAAAACCTATAAGAAAATTTGGTCGGGAGAAATGGAGGTCCAAAATTTCGTGTTGGAATGGAAACTTTAAAAAAAAAAATACATTTTCATGAAATTTCATATTATGACATTTTTGGAACCAATTCAATAATGAAATTGCTCTGGCAAGGACCTTCATCAGTTTCGACGATTAATGTTCCACCGTTTTCGATCAACGGAAAAGCCTGCTCATTAAATTAATGTGCAACTGGCTGAGCATTCCACAGATACGTAACGTAATTTTCAGTGAGATTCAGCACTCAACCACGTCAAATCATGTGACAGGTGATAATACAATAAAACCCTCTCCTTCGTTTCGACTATTTCCACAATACTACTAGGTAGCAAGCATACTTAGCGATTTATTTTTTGATCGCAAGAATTTATTACATATTCAATTTATACAAATTTGTATAAAACTATGATCCTTTAAGGTTCAGCAATGCGCCTATCTGATGACTGGGACCTAGGCGGCTGCCTAGTTAACCTTAATGGTAGTGCCGATCCTAGGAGTAGTAGTAATCAAAGCATTATTGTTACAGTAACTCACAGTGATAAAGTATTTAATGTATACATGTAAAGACATGTAACACCCGATGGAGTCGTTCGGGTGCCATCTTGGGCATTAAAACCTGGCGGAACCCATCCCTCTCCAGGTGTGAACACAGCTGATTTCTTTCAGAGGATAGAAGGGGGAGAGTAAGAAAGAGATATAGAAGAAGAATTGACTCTAGTACTGGGCTGGCACCTTTTTTTTATCGATCTCCAAAGGATGAAAGGCGAAGTTGACCCCGGCGGGATTTGAACTCACATCGCAGAGAGCTGGAACGAATACCTCAATGCATTCTATCAGCCGTTATAACGACTCTGTTTATTCACTGCCACATATTCAACGTAGTAATAGCAATGAAGCCTAACTCTATTCCTAGATAAAGCAAAAATAATCAGGGATAATTGTAGGTTCACTTGTCTAAGGGAACAATAATTATTTATACAGTTCTCTTTCATTTCAAGCGTTTATTTACAATTTTCCCGTAAATATATATTTCTTGATCAGTAAATATTTAAGTTAGAAAGTAGGTTGGTGTCAAATTATATAATTTGGAATAATAATATAATTTGGACTAATAATATAATTTGGCCCAGCATATAATGACATAATTTGAATTTAGATGTTTTTTATCGGTATTTAACATGGACGGTAATATGCGATGACAATAACTGAAATATTTCACTCTAATATTTCATTTCATTCACCTCATTTCTGGGTTCAAAACACCCAGAGCTTGACTGTTTATTTCGATATCAATAAAATAAATATTAATCACACTATCCGACAAATAAAAAAATTATAACTATTGAGTAACTCTTATCATTATTTCAAATCCACTCGGCCCTTGTGGCCAATGAATGAAATCATTATTTCAAATCCACTGAGGGTTATGGATTGGCAGAATTGGTAGAACGCCGGACAAAATGCATTTGCGGTATTTCTTCTTGCTCTTTACGTTCTGTGTTCCCGCCGAAGTCAACTTTGACTTTCACCTTCTGGGGTCGATAAAATAAAGTACCAGTCAAATATTGTGGTTGATATAATCGACTTTTCCTTGTACCCAAATTGGTAATTAGAAACCATTATATGAAATTTACAGAAATTTAAGGGCGGTGGATTGGCAGTATCGGTAGAGGGTCGGACGCCATGCTTTGACGCATAGAGTTACGGCCCTTGTCATTCTGAGTTCAAATCCCGCCGAGGTTAACTTTGCCTTTCATCCTTACGGGGTCGATAAAATAAAGTACCAGTAATACACTGGGTAATTGCTGGCCTTGTGCCTAAAGTAGAAACAATTATATGAAATTTACAGAATCTGTTTCATTTTACATTCACCCATACATTTTCTGATTCTATTTTAATTAATGATTTTATACATATGGGAGAGTGTATATATATATATATTGTACATAATATACGGCAGTGTATATTATAAAATAGTTAGACCATATGATTTTATTTTATTTTATCAGACCTGTCAACACTCCCCGTCAGACGGTAAGATCTCACACCCACTTTGAGGTAGGTGAGAGATGACTTCTCTGGTGAAAATGGGTATAGCTTTCATTATGTAAAATCTCCCCATATAGGGGAATTTTTTTTCATCGTTTGGGTTTTTAGAGCTTGACAGGTCTGTAATATGATGACAAAACGAAAGCGAGAAAAAAAGAAAAAAGAGAAATGGGGAGGGTGAAAGTTTACACACTTGGTTGGGCAGTATATCTCAGCTGCAGACTGCATTACCGCAGAGAAAAGCCAACGATACCTTTTGCGTCAGTTACTCCAACTCCAGGAGCTCCTTCCTTGGGTGTGATGCCCTCGTTCCGGATTTGGAGGAAGAAAATGACACTCAGGAGACTGAGGACATGAGAGGTTTCAATGGTAAAACGATGAATTGTAATTTAATCAAAGCAATTTGAACAACCTCTCGCCAGTTTGTCTAAAGTTTGTTTAAAGATGTTTGTTATTGTTTGTTTGTAAATATCGTAATGTATATTATATAATTGTCTAACTAGAGACTAATGTATAGTATATGTAAGAATGACACTGTCAAGTTCTGCTACATTTATGGTGAACTGACTTTATTAAGTACCAAAGGGATGTTACAGACTACGTTAAGAATAAATGTTGTGTTTGCTTTGGATGTGATCAAGACAATATATGGTCGCCACATGTCTGTTGCTCCAACTGTAGTAACAACCTTAAAAAGAGGTTTCCAACTGGGAAAATATCTATGAGATATACTGTGGGATGAAAAAGTGAATCATAACATGTATTGTTATTTCTGCACGTTTAAGATAGCAGGACACACACACACACACACACACACACACACACACACATACACACACACACACACACACACACACACACACACACACACACACACACACACACACACACACACACACACACACACACACACACACACGCAAGTACGCATGCAGACATATAGACACACACAGTCGCATATTTTTTTTACTCAATTTTGCATCCTGTTATTCCCTATTCTGCTCACATACTGATACTGTCTTTATATCTTCATGTTAATAACTTCAGTGATATATCGTGTCGTAAAAAAAAAAAAAATAGACCCAAGTCTTCACTCAATAGAGCTTGCAGTGTTGCGGGGGATTTAAACTTGACTAAGAACATCGAATAGCTAGTATTGCCCTTAGCAGTGAAATTTAATGGACACAGAAACTAAGTTTACTCACTATCACCAAAGATTGCAATATCCATTCACCATTCAAAGCTACCCATTAAATCCACGTTGCCTCATATTTAAAAAAAGGGTTAATGTCAAAACCAGTCGGATATCATTTATATTAAATAGAATTTCAGGTTTGGAAATGAGACCCTAAGCTATAACTATATGAGACCCTAAGTTATAACTATATGAAATTTGAGGCCCTTTTCTACAGAAATTTAGGTAAAAATAATTAAAATAATTATACATGATTATTATTTATTAATGACTACAACATTATATATATATATATTAAAAAAAATAGAGGTGTGACACACGAGTTGTGATATATTAGTAAAAAGGAAAAGAAAATGCTGACAAATTTTTCCCAGTGAAAAATAGTTTAATTAGGATTAAGTATAAATTAGTAATAAGTATTGGTTAGCATTCAGTTTTAGTTTTAAGTTTTTACCGGTTGCGCATTTCTAATGCTTTTCAAAAATAATTTTGAGATATATATGTAAAAGGTAAGCAGAAATAACAACACAATCGGTACAGTATATGGAAGGAATATATTAGGTTAACACTTGAAATAGCAGGAAGAGGGTCTTAATGTTTCGAACGAATTTTTGATGATTTAGTGTCAAAGAAGAAAAGCTAATGATAAAATTATAAAAATATATTTTTAAAATCAATAGGCCCCCGTGGGTGTGTGGCCTTAAGCTATAGTTTATTTAGCTTATAGGTAAGTCAAGCACTGTAGAATTCATTATGTCAATGCTAGTTGGTATATGTGTGCAGATTTAAATGTTATGGCCATTTTAACAATAGTAGAGATGGGTCAAACAAAGTACTGACGTTTCTTGTGTTTGTAGGATTCACAAGCTCGTACTAAACACTACATATGCAAAGATTGCCCACGAATAAAAATCATAATACCAAATACTCTTCACTAGTGAGGAATATTTAATATTTTTCTTCCATTACATATTAAGTTAAGCCACTTCATCAAGGCTCTAGTTAATTTATTAGTTTACTTCAAAACTATAGATGCTTGAGATGCAAAATATCACGAATAATTCATTTTCTGGATTCTCACTTGTCTCTTAATTCTCTCGAAGAGATAATATATCAAGATAAATGGTCAAAGGCAATGTTTGCTGAGTAAATAATACAAAGTAACAGTCCTAGTCAGAGTTTACATGCCGTATACGTGTTAAACGTAAATATATGTGTGTGCGTGTGTGTGTGTGTGCGTGTGTGTGTATATATATATATACTAGCAGTGTATCCCGGCGTTACACGGGTAAGAACATTGGTAATAGCACCTCCAATGAGAAATGTTTATTTGTGAGTGCCTGTTAAAAACTCACGAAAATATACCGACAGGAAACTTGTTTTATTTGGTGAAAATTAAGAAGTTGAAAGTACAGTTTAGCTGTCTATGTGCATTGTTCATAGAAATATTGTTGAGCCCCTTCTTTTCATACTCCTCTCTTTTGGCCCTTTGGAGTAAATGTGAAAGAGAAAGTCACAGGTTAAGTTGGCAGAAGGTTCCAGTGTCATAGCAGTAAGGCGTAGGCTACTTACCTCAAAAGTTCACTCGCACTCTTTCCACTAAGTTACTCTTTCTCTCTATCCTTGCGAATTTCTCACGTAGGCCTGGTGTAGATTTGCACCCGATCCATCTGCCCGATACACATGTCCGCTTTGTACGGCTTTTGGAGGAAGGAGTGACCAGCAGTACATCGTTCGGTATTATTACGGAAAGGCATAGCAGAGAATCCCGCGTGAACTAACAGCTCGAGAGGAAACTGCTTACCTCGAAGATTCATTCGCCATCGTTCTTGTCAATGCTCCGTTTAGTTGATATTTGTTGGTCTACAGTTAGATGAATGGCGCACAAAGGATTAATGTTTATTGACAAGAAGTGGAAACTGGGCTGGCTTGCCTCGCTTATATTATATATTAAAATAACAGATTAAAGTTTAAGCAAATAATCGCTGCTTTCACCCTTAACGGGATCTTCTGAAACTAAAAAAAATCAATTTGTGAACGCAGAAGTAAATATTTCGAAAAACGTTGCAACCGAAGGAAAACAGGAAGACGATACTTTTGTTCGCGAAGACGTTCCGTGGCAAAAAACGGAAAATAGCGAACATAATACGTCATCAATGTTTGTCAGAATGTCGTAATGCAGACAGCCAGGCATACAGACAGATATTATAAGTTCGATTCTCGGACCGGTTGATGCGTTGTGTCCTTGAGCAAGACATTTATTTCACGTTGCTCCAGTTTACTCAGCTGTAGAAATGAGTTGCGACGTCACTGGTGTCAAGCTGTATCGGCCATTGCCTTTCCCTTGGACAACATCGGTGGCGTGGAGAGGGGAGACTGGTATGCATGGGCGACTGCTGGTTTTTTAAATTAAATTTTGCCCAAACTTGTTCCTCGGAGGGAAACTTTCTATGTGCAAATCCCATGGTCACTTGTGACCGAAGGGGGGTCTTTACCTATATATATATATATATATATATATACATTAAAAATAGATTTTTCTTTTTAATCTTTAATAGAGTAAAATGCAGTAAGCTGAATTTTTGGAATATCATGAACCAGAACTACACAGACTGGATTATAAAATAAATATATGTTGGTTAAAATTTGTCATGGATAGAAACATTTCTACTTATGTAAGGTCACTCGATTTTGTTGCCGATTTTTCTGAAAACTTTTCTGAAAACCAAAAATTTGTCAGACAGTAGTATAAACTGGGGTCGATTTTGATTTGTTAAAGTAAAAAAAAAAAAAAAAACCTTTTTAACCCTGATCGAGCAGATAAAAGTTATAATCAAAAACTTCTCGGCCTTATACCGTTTTTTTTTTCGGATGTAATGTAATCCCGATCAACAGCCCCAATGTATTTTTTTACAGACTTTTTTACAGTTATCTCCACCAGGTCGATTGACCACATCAATACTCCCTCATTGGCTAAATCGATATGTAGATTCGCCGAGTACAAGTGTAATATTCTAGTGTGCACAGTATTAGGCTAACACTTCATTGTAATCTGGCTTGGTTTACTCAGTTGTGGAGAAGAGGTAGTAAAAGTAAATAGAACTGGCTATCTATTAAACTGTCAATCAATTGATTCTGTTTATCCTACTAGCGTAAGCTACGTTGTATAGCGAGAAAGCCATACATATCACTACTTAGGTATTTTGCTTTATGTAAGAAGTCAATATGTAGATTATTGATACATGTGGATCAAATGCAGATAATGAGCAAATGGTTTAGATGAAAAACGTAACAGATCGCTGTTATAGCCGGTGCCTGAGTATTTAAAACTCTAGGCTAGCGCTACAATGTACATCCTATTCTCCCATATAAAATAACTTCATCTTAAAGTTTCATAAGCTGATGAACATAGTTTTTGACACTAAGAAAATTACCCTGTCTACATTTTCTACTACACAGTCTACAGTCAGCTCATAACACTATACGATTCTCTTCACCACTTTATATATTTCCACAACGTTGCTATGCGGTAAAGATATTTAGCGAGTTATTTATTGATTGCAGGAAATTATGATTTTCTATATTTAATACAACTTTGTATAAAACTGTGGTCCTTTAAGGATCAGTAATGCGCCCTTCTGATGTCTGCATCCTAGGCAACTGTCTAGCTGGCCCTAATGATAGCGCCAGTTCTGAGTGGATTGGCTGTCTCGGTAGAGCGTCGGGCACCATGCTTCGTAGCATAGCGTTACGTACCTTTACGTTCTGAATTCAAATCTGGCCGAGGATAGCTTTGCCTTTCATCCATACGGGGTCAATAAAATAAAATATCAGTAAACACTGAGGTCGATTATATCAAGTTTCCCCTTCCCTTCAAATTGCAGGCCTTGTGTCTATAGTAGAAACAAGTATTTAGTCTCTTTACTTTATGTTCTGATTTAAATCGTGTCGATCTCGACTCCTTGCGTTGGATGTTTTGGTTTATAACACATTCTCTACATAAATCAGTACTATATCTAGACAAAATAAATCAATATATTTAATGTTTAAAAAGTTCATTGTAGCTTATGTTACAATCATAGCACCCAAACTACATAATCCTGTTTTATGAAATATCAAATTTAGAACAATTTTGATAAGTCATTTCCGATAAATACATTTTAGCTTATATCTGATAGTAAACTGATCTTTGCGACAACAACAATAGTAATCGTTCTATTATTAGCCAGAAGGGATCATACATTCACACAAAGGAAACGTTAAAACATGTATGGGAATGAACAAGATATAAAACAATGAGAGGAGTAAGAACGTTATTTTATGAACATATTACAAATCTAAACTATAATAAAGAAGCGCGGGACTGCGTACGGTTTATAATTTATCCTCTTAGTAAAATAAGTTGGATTAGTTTGAATAAATAATGAATGAATATTATATAATTTATCTACTAAATTTCGTGGCTGTTCATTAAATATATTTTATTACTTATTTAAAGATTCACTTCTTTAAAATTTTCAAATGTCAACACTTCCGGTTAGCGATCGTTTAAATAAATATTCATATGAGAGTATTGAAGCTTGCTTGAAGCATTGTGGAATAATAAGGTAAATTTCTTTAAGTCGTTTGGAAGCCTCGACAATGCAAATGGGTAAATCTCCGGGTAACAAAATCCGGTGGTGGAGAGAGAGATGTAAGTGGGTGTACGTTGAGATGCGTGGCGTGTATAAGACGTGTAGAGGAATGAAGGAAAGAGCGTAAAGGATAAAAATAAAAATAACAACACGAGAGGGAGTTACCTTGGGAGAGATTTAATTGTCCCTATATATTTCGGATTCACAACTGGCGGTTTTTTCCGGGGAAAATATTCATATATTTCTGTCACTAATTTTCTCCTAATGCAGTTTATATATAATATCGTCTTTTTTTAATGTATCATGGATTACGTTACTGATTACATAAGACAGCGTAACACAGTCTTCGTTCAATTTCTGTGTATATTGTCATTTACGATTTTATTTGATGTATGATATCTACATGCATATGTACTTGCGTATAATATCAATATACACACTATACATGCTGGCAGAAAACCACCCCTCGGGTGGTTTTTCTGCTAGTTTGATATAATTTAAAAACACAGAATAAATACCAGACCTGTAAACTCCCCCCGCCCGACGGGGAGATCACCCACCCACTTTGGGGTGGGTAAGGGATGTCTTCTCTTGTGATAATGATTAGAACTTTCCCCCATTTTGCCTCATTTCTCCCCGTTTTTGGGGCACCTTTATTTTCATGGTACTCCCCGTTTGGGCTTTTAGAGGTTGGCAAGTCCGAAATACATGCATATATATAAAACACACACTTGTTATAACAAGCTGTAACTTAAATAAAACGTGAAACAATAATTGAATAAACTCAGACCTGGCGCTACTATTAGGCCAACTAGGCAGTACTCTGGGGCGCAGATCTCAGAAAGGCACATTTGAACATTAAAGGATCATAGTTTTATACAAATTTGTATAATTAGATTGAATATATAATAATTTCTTGAGATCAATAAATAAATCACTAAACATCTTTGCTGTGCAGCAGTGATATGGAAATATCCAAAACGATGGTGAGAACCATGTGGTGTTATGACCTGTCACATGATTTGACATGGGTGAATATGGATTGTAGAGTAGAAAATGCAGGCTCAGAAAATTTTCTTAGTGTGGTCAAAGGAAGAAGTGTTAAAAACTAGGTTTGTCAGCTTACTAAACAGTAAGTTGAAATAATTTTTCTCTATTCTCTATTCTCTTAATCCACGTAATTTTCCGTTCCAAATCGATATACGGAATGACGTTATCAAGGGATTTTCGTTTAACAGAAAAGAGAGAGGAGAGAGAGAGAAAGAAAAAAAAAAAGAGAGAGAGAGAGAGAGAGAGTACGGGTTTCTTAGGCAATTGTCCATCGTCTTCATCATCTTCACTAACTCTGATGTCACCAACAAGAGCTTGCCGTAGTAGAGATGAGAGAAATGCTGTACACTAATTTAACACTAACTTAACTATAGTTTTTCATGCACATAACGTCTCTGAGTATTTCTTTAGGTAATGTATGTATGTACCCGTAACTTCTGGTAGAATGATAGGGGCGCCGTAGTGGCATGCAGCATCTCTTTGGCATTTTAAAACCTGGTAGAACCCATCTCCTTTCCATGTCTCAACACAGCACATTTCTTCCAGAGACGGATTGTGAGTGAGCGAGAGAAGTGAGATTGAGGAAGAATCGACCCCAGTATTAGACTGGTACTTTTTTATCGACTTCGAAAGGACGAAAGGCAAAGTTGACCTTGGCGAAATTTGAACTCAGAAAGAAGTGAGTCGGAACGAATACTACAAAGCATTCTTTCCGACATTCTAAAGACTCTGCCAATTCGCGGCTTCTATCAATTTTTCAACGTGAACTGGTGTGCAGTATTGACATTTACTGTTTTTCTTTATGCGAATGGCGCCTCTGAGTAATCTACACTCTGAATTATCTTTAATATGATGTGCGATAGATAGTATAATGATAAGTATGTTGAAAGTGTTGGTGTCGTTTAGTAGTGCGATATTTAGCAGTCGGACATAAAATCGAAATAAGTTCATTTAGAAGAGAAATAGGACAAAAAAATCTATACGCCCAGTAGTTTGTGGTAGTTATAACAAATTGCTGCAACAAAATACACTCTACTAAAACTTATCATTAAATGAAACTGAAATATCACAAGCACAACTTTGCACAGAGCAAAAAAAATAAATTAGTTGAAAATATTTTAAAAGAAGGAAGAATTACATTGCTAATACATAGTGAGTAGTTAGGATTGGTGACTGTCGAGTTTTGTTGATAAAAAATAACTAAGTGGCTGACATAAAATATTAATTTTTCAAACAGTTCAGGCAAAGAAATATACCAGAATATATTAGGAAAAAATTATTGTGTAATGATTGTGTTTTATATAAGCTTATATGTTTTCATTTATTATAGAATTCGCGATCAATCTGGGTGTGTTTGGTTGAAACTACATCTAGATTAGTTGATTTGTAGTACACATCCATTTTTTGTGTTTCTCATTCACCTTTTCTGTTAACAAATATTTTTTCTCGAAAGGAAAATATTTTATACAAGAATTATGTAATACTGCTTCTTCGTGAGAATGATGATAACTGGTAGCTTTTCTCACATGTTACAGATCACTAATAAACTTAATTATTTATTCCACACTCTGTAATACAGGTAACTGATAAAGTCAGATATTTACTTCCTACTATGTACTCAGAGGCGTAACTAAGGTATGGCAAGCATATCACCTGGCATGGGTGCCACACGAAGTGGGGTGCCACTTGGACTATGAGTATGTTCTATCCCGTCGGATAGTGAAAAAACAAATTCCTGAACTGTCTCTGATTATCATGGGTGAGAACACTATCGTGGCTGGATCATTAAACCATTTATATAAATTATTAGGCCCATAGGTAAAAATACAGTGCTGGGCAGGGGCGTAATTTCACTGCTTGTCATAGGCGCTATTTTCCCTAGTTATGCCTCTGTGTGTACTGCTACAGACAACTACTAATAAAACTAATGATTTAATCAACACTTTGTACTTCTAAGCGGGTGAAAGGTTGTTAACTCCGGATAAAAATAATTGTTTGTCATAGTAATAATCAGAATTCCTGGTATTATTTTTTTAACAGTTGCATAGGTACATTTAATTAAATGTTACCTGCCACTGATTTGAACCTGAGAACCACAAAACCGCAACCCAATGACTTATCCACTCGGCTATTTCATCTCTACTTCATAGCTGCCATGTGTACATTATTTACCTTCGAGTTCAAATGCCGCCGAGGTTAAATTTGTCTTTCATCCTTACGGGGTCGATAAAATAAAGTAACAGTCACGCACAGTCCCCCCCCCCCCATTACTGGCCTTGTGCCTATAGTAGAAATCATTATTTTCATTACTAAAGGGGCCGTGGATTGGCAGTATCGGTAGAGTGTTGGACACCATGCTTTGCAGCATAGAGTTACGGCCCTTTATGATCTGAGTTCAAATCCCGCCGAGGTTAACTTTGCCTTTCATCCTTACGGGGTCGATAAAATAAAGTACCAGTAATGTACTAGGTAATTGCTGGCCATGTGCCAAAAGTAGAAACAATTATTTACCTTCGAGTCTGATTAAAAGCGATTGACATCTAGGTTTCTATTGTCGTTCTTCTCATGAATAAAAGACAATTTGATTTGTATATTTTTTTTATGTGAACATTTAAACGTAAGCTTGACAAGAGAGCGTCTATATATATTTCAACTGACCTTTGCTTAAATGAATGTGCCACCTTCTACAAACAGCTTTTTAATTTAAATAAAGAGAAATGACAGCACCACCCCCGCTCCAAAAAGATAATAATAAAGAAATATTTATTTTTGTTATTGATTGGCTCCAAGTCATCACTAATCAAGAAACATTATAATCAAAGATGTTTGATCTGCCATTGTCCAATCTTGTCCAATGTGTTCTTCCTATTATTTAAGCAGGCATTGTATAATTTGAGGAAGATTTTGCCTCTATTTCTAGTAGATAGATCGCATAGTCTCGAGAAATATTTATTAATTTTGACTGGATCGGCTCGTTGAAGAAGAAAATATTGTTGATCAAATTAACTTGAGTAAATGTCTTAAAATATTCCAGTGTTCAACGAAAGATTAAGGCCGAAATCGACACCACCTAAGTGATCAAGCATTACGCGGGCAAGTGTACTCTTAGTTTTCAGGGAGATTTACCGCGACATTGTATGTGACAAAGCTGGCCCTTTAAATTACCGACACAGCCCATCCACTGGATTTCCACACAGTTTTCCGTCTACCCAACTCCACTTACAACGTTTGGGTCGACTCGAGGCTGTGGTAAATATCACTTGTCCAAGATGCCGCGCAGTGGGATCGAACCCAGGACCTAATGATTGCGAGAACACCTTAACCATTTGGCTATACCGCGGCCACAGAACGTTGAACTAAAAACTGTCAATTACTTATGTCTTGAGAATCTTTGCAAGACAAATTGAGTAAAATGTAAAATATCTATGTATGTATGGAACCAGGGACAGATTTATCGGGGGTGGTGGAGGCAAATGCCCTTACCTCCATCAAACAGAACCCCCTTCCCATATCCGAACAGGGCCTCTCTTTCTCTTTCTCTATCCTGCTTATGCGTGTGTGTGTATATATATATATATATATATATATATATATATATATATATATATGTGTGTGTGTGTGTGTGTGTGTGTGTGTGTGTGTGTGTGTGTGTGTGTGTTGCAATGTAAAGGGGCCACCAAACCTGAACTGGCCCGAGCCCCCTAAGGTCTAAATCTGGTCCTGTATGGATCCGTAACTCCATATGCAGTCTTAGGGGCGCTGTAGAGGCATATAGCCTGTCTTGTGTATTTAAACATGGCGGGTCCCATCCCTTTGCGGGTCTGAATACGGTAGGAAAGAGAGGTTGAGAGATTGAGAGAAGGGAAGTGAAAAAGAGATAGAAAGAAAGAACAGATACCAGCAATGTACTGGTGTATTTTTGTTGACCTCGGAAGGATGAAAGGCAGAGTTGACCTCATACATCTGCATACGAAGTCATAAAATAAATATAGATCCTCTGCTTACTCTAAAGTTCCAGGCCAACAGTGACGGTTAAAAGAACATTAATCGCAGAATAAGATCAATATCTACACACCAACATTAAAACATAAAAAGTAATTATAAAATACCTGACAGTTATGCCGAAATTAGTTGATTGCATTGTTTCTAAATGTCAAAACTGAGGTAAGCCAACTAGATTAGCTGTCAAAACAAGTTAGCTTTTTACGCACTACAACCCAATGGTGAGTTAAGCAGGAACTGACTGGGCTGTAGTTAGGGAGTTACAGTATCTAACGGGCCCCAAATCATTTCCCTCTTCTTTTATATTTATGTTTTTTAGATATAAATTATGTTTATATGCTAACGTTTGTTTGACGCAAGGCCCCCTATGAAATGTTATGCCATGCGCCCCACTCAAGCTTAACCTGCTCCTGCTACAAAGAGAACTATTATTACTAAATGAATACAGGCATATATCATAAACAGCGATGAGGAGATGACTAAGCTCTCATGGTCTGGACACGAGGTATCTATTCGAAAAAAAAAAAAAAATATAGACAAATTGTAGCATTTATTGTCAAAGATTATCCAAGCGAGAAATGACAACTGAGAATAAAAACAAAGATAATGACAGATGCTTATTTCATATCAAACCTACCTTGAAGGATGAAATGTAAAGTCAAATCCTATGGAATTTGAATTCTAACTGTTGAGCAACGAAATCGGATACTGTTAAGTATTTAAGCATTGAAATAAGTGATAACATATTTAATGTGGTTTCGATAATAACTTTAACTAATCGTATCACGGTGAGATAAACAATGTTGAACAATGCTTAGCAAAATCACAGACAAGGGTGACAACTCAAAATTAATATATATATATATATATATATATATATATATATATATATATATATATATTATAGAAGTGATTTGACATACCCTAGTCTGAACGAATTAGAACCAGAAATAAGCACTGCAACGAGAGAAGGTATGGTCTGATCTTTAGCAGATGCGGTGACAACTCTTGACAAGTTTTAGAGCTCCTCGGTGAATCAGCCATTCATATGCCTACTAAACCAATGGAACTAGAGAAATATATAAGAATTTAGTTTGCCGTTCAACTGTTTCTGCTATAAACCATCTACACCCATAAATTAATATTAATTTCTATCTTTGGCTCATGGCCATGAATTTGCGGTGGAAAAGCCAGTACAATATTCATACTTAGTTTAATGACCTTCGCGGATTGAAAAGTAAACCGAGTTTGCTGAAATTTGAGTTCAGGACATTACTAGATATTAAATTCATTTACTTTGGCACTGAACAAGTTCTGCCACTTCACTTTCTCTAGCCTAACAATAATATTAAATATAGACAAACCTACGAGGGGGACTTCTACACGGTCACTCGTCCTTCTAGAAATAGCAGCCAAATCTCATTTTAATCAAAGTTTGATACGCATAGTAGTAGATACATTAGGGATGACAAAAACGATAGAATTATAATAGCTTCGATCATAGGTCTTTCGGCTCAGAGACGACCTACATCTAATCAATAGCAACAACAATAACTAAACAAAGTAGAGAGCTGATTAATACCGTTACCAAGCTAGCTGTGGTATACATGATCACAACTTTTAAAAACATTCATAGCGAGACTCTGGTATGTTTATCATACATAAACATATAGTGTATACTTGTATATGACGGTAGTGGGCTCCTTAGATTAAGAGTTAAGTTCTCGGTGAAGTGAATCTGTGACAGAGTTTTGATTCCCGTTTGTAGTTCTTCACATCACTTACCTCTTTAATATCACTGAAAAAGGCATGAATGTTGCACAACCTACACATTTCCCATACAATCCGTGTCTTAGTGTACGTACAGTATACATCCTTTCATAAACACTATTAATAAATCAAAATAATTGATAGTTTTTGGTTTATTTTTATAGCTTAATCAAAGGGAAAATAGTAGCGTCTCTGACCCTTTTAAGGACTTTTGATACTGTTGGGAAGAAGGGAAGAAGTTATATTTATACCGAAGATCTGGCACGAATGATAGCAACAGAATGGATTCTTCTAAATGCACACCGAGACACAAGACAGTAGATTTCTTTTCTTCCTCACGGCACAAAATTTATTCCACTATTCCAACATTTATTCAACTCTCCCCGTCCGACGGGAAGATCTCCCATCCACTTTGGGGTGGGTGAGAGATGTCTTCTCTTGTGAAAATGGGTATAGCTTTCATTTCTCCCCGTTTTGAGGCACTTTTTTCATGGTAATCCCCGTTTGGATTTTTAGAGGATGGCAGGTCTACTATTCGAATTATTTGTATTACTTTTTGCCAATAGAGATCATCACTAGTAATGCTTGAACGTTTCGTTTTTATCGGATAGTAGGGAAAACACATGGTTATGATCATTTAGAGAAAGCCGGTAAAATGTAAATTAGAAATACAAGAGTGAAAAGTAGGATAACGCAAGGAAAACAAAACAATGAGTTACACTTTTACTTTATATTCAGTATTTAGAGGATGAATATGTTATTTAATTTTAAAAATATCAGAAAATGTGTTATATTCATTTTGTCTCTTTTTCTAGATCTTTTAGCTGATACTATTGGTATAAAATCAGATTTTATTTATATTTTATTATTATATTTTATATATTTAATTTCCGCATTACGTTTATATTTATAATTAAATATCTTATCTAATTATTAGATATTTAATTTAATTATTAAATATGTTGTATTTACAGTAAGAGATTTAACAATAGTGGGTTCTCAGTACAAAATGTTACATCAGATAGAAGCAAAAAGCAAGCTAACAAGCTGCACACAAATGTTAAGATATCAAAATTTGATGAATAATCAAATAGATTATCTTTCTCCCAGGACATTCCCGAAATATAAGAAAATATCAAATGTGATGTAATCTTATGATTGTTTCATGGTCCCAGTGGGCGGAATGATAAATACTTTAATTCGGAGGATGGTGAGAGATGTGCTGAAATAGTCAGTACAACTCGCTGGGTTAGTTCTGGCGGTTGATCATCTCCATCGAAATCGAATAAGTAAGAAAGTGGTTCGTGGAAACAGAGCGCCAGATGTTTCCACCGTTATGGTTCAGACGAGAGACGTATCAGAGAGCAGCCGTTAATTTGTGATAGACAAAAAATATATAAAATGATAAAGAAAAATATCAAAATCGAATATTTATTCCTATAGGAATGTTTCTCTTTCTCTGTCTAAAATTGGTGCTTATAATGCATAATATCATTACTTTAATAAAGGATTTGTATCATACACATAATACCACACAGTTTGGAGGAAGGCACAGTTGATTAAATCAAACTAGTATATTACTGATACCTATGGCGGTTTGACGTTGTGTAAACTGGGCTGTAGTCAAAGGCTCCACAATATTTAAAGGGCGCCAAATTTATTTCTTTGCTATCATAAATAATATACAAGAGACCCGATTAAATGTTCGGCCAGGGAGTCCCATGCAAACTAGATCCACTTCTGACTAACGCTGTATTATCGGTCTCTGAAACACGGTCAATCCTGGAATCCCATTAGCAGTATCGATAGAGGGTCTGACGCCATGCTTTACAGCAAAAGATTTACGGCCCTTTATGGTCTGAGTTCAAATCCCGCCGAGGTTAACTTTGCCTTTCATCCTTACGGGGTCGATAAAATAAAGTACCAGTAATGCACTGGGATAATTGCTGGCCTTGTGCCAAAAGTAGAAACAATTATTTGATGCAAACATTTGCAAGGTATTTTGTCAAGAATTCTATCATGTGCCATGATAATACTGATTTCTAATTTAGACACAAGGTCAAAAAATCTTGGGTGAAAGGCAAACTTGATTAAACCAACCTCAGTATTTGACTGGTACTGTATTTTATTAACCCCGGAAGGATGTAAGGAAAAGTTTACTTCAGCGGGATTCAAACACAGAATGTAAAGAGCCAGAACAAATACCACCATGACATTTTATCTATCTGATGCTCAATCAATTCTACCAATCTAGCACCATCTGCCATGATAATATTCCTACAGAGTTACATTATCTAGTTTGAAGAGATGGTTGGTAACCCAAGCATAATCTATTTATGATGTTTTCGTTGCTACTGTTCAGTTTTCATAAACGTTTTCGAGGCATTTTTAGTTTCAAATGTTTCGTCTAAATGAATTGCTAATGAACGAAGACATGATTGATAACTCAAGCATAATTAATCTATTGATATCTCACTTGATACTTTTCAGTTTCATAAATACGTTTTTAATGAACGAGACTTTCGTCTAAATGAATTGGCAATATTAGTTTAGACGAAGATCGATCTATCAGTTTTGGGAGGGTCTGGTCGACAAATATTGTAGGCGCCACCCCTCCTTCTCCTCTCCCTCCTCCTCCAACTAAATATTGATTTCTAACTTAGGCACAAGGACAGATATTTTTGGCGGGTCGAGGCGTGATGGAAATTATATTAACTTCAGGATTAGACAAGAGGAATGGAATGAACCTCCGTCGGTTTCGACGATGTGCGCTTCAGCTGTTTGGTCAACGAAACTGCCTGTTAATGAAATTAACGTCTACGTGGCCGAGCATTCCACAGATATGTTCACCTTTAACGTAATTCTCATGGGGATTCAGCGTAACACTGTATGTGACAAGACTTGCCCTTTTGATTACATGTACAAATTTTCCTTTTGTTCGATCGACTGAACTATCAAATTATAGTGTAAGTGACTGAGTATTTTGCAGACACATGTACCCTTAATGTAATTCTCAGGTAGGATTAGCGTAGCCTTTTGTGTCACAAAGCAGTCCATCTGACGGGTTTCTGTGCAGTTTCCACCAATCCATTTTCACTGACAAGGCTTGGGTCAACCCAACGGAAAAAAGAGAAGCGATTGAACTGATATTTGTATCGGTCCGAGGGGAGAAGACAAGACAGTCAACTCTGGCATCATTTGGACTTAGCACATATTTGGATATAACTAGATACTACAAGGGTTATATCTTGTTCAACATTCTACCTTTGTTGCCACATGAAGGCGTGTAGATTAGTCGTTAGGGTGTTCGGATCACAACCATAAAAACGAGAGCTGGATTCCTGGTGGTGCGTTTGCTCCAATCGACTTAGTTGGCAAAAATGAGTTGTACCTGTAATTTAAAGGGTCTGCCTTGTCATGCATTATACCACACTGAATCTCTCTGAGAACTACGTAAGGGTAGATATGTCTGTGGAATGCTCAGTCACTTATACGTTAATTACATGAGCAGCCTATTCCATTGAGCAAACAACTGGAACGCTCATCGTCGTAATCGACGGGGCTCCAACACACAGAAATACGCACATTCAAGCACACACACCCATGCATACACACGCACACACACATACATACAGTTTATGTCACTCCGCGGCCTTCATGTATTATAGAATAATGAATTTTTAACATCAACAGGAAGTCTCGGATGTTTAAAGGAGAGGATGCTTTCTATTGGGAAGTGTACTTACAAGTAAATGAAGTTGTGAAGTTTCTAACAGTAAATGAAGTTGTTTCTATTAAGGAAAAAAAAATTGGCTTGCTGACTCGTATTCACTACAAATTCATGAATATTTATTTCAATTAAACCCAAGACAGGATAACTGAAAGTCTTGTGTAAAGTGTCAAGGTTGTAGTTGTTGTTTAGCTCCTGGTCAATTCCAACCATGACCATCAAATCATATTACAGTTATATATGACTACAATATATGACTTGTATGTAAGGAAAACAAACTTATAACTCAGAGTGCACACGTTACAGTAAGTAAACGGCAGCGCAATAAGACATTGATTCCTGAGATCTATATATATTATATATATATATATTCTGGCATCCGTCTGTCTCGGGAGACAATGGAGATTGCGCCATGGAAGTCAGTCTGTGGTGTAACTGCAGCACCGGATGTGGCTGTAGAGCCCGATCCTCGAATGGCAGGTCCTGTTGCAGTTGCTGCATGAGAAGACGATGTCATCCAAGGGCGCTGACTCCGCTCTCTGACGTCTGCGTGCTCTACTTTCTTTCCTCTGCTCCTCCCTCCTCTGTTCTGATATCTTAATGGCCTACTTGATGGCAAGTTGCCAGCTGCTACAGTCAGCTGTCTCCGCTTCAAGGCCTGCTGGTGCAATACTCCCCGCCTTGAGGTCACACTTGCACATGTCTTTATAGCAGAGTATGGGCCTTCCTTTGGGTCTGGAACCAGTGGTAAGCTCGCCATAGAAAATGTCTTTAGGTATTCTGCCATCCTGCATGCGGGCCAAGCCAACGCACGTGTCTCTTTGTGAACAGGGCAAACATACTGGGGATTCCTGCCCGTGATAAGACATCCTTGTTAGGGACATGGTCCTGCCATGAAATGCCGAGGATCTTCCTGAGGCAGCGTAGTTGAAAGGTGTTGAGCCTGCGTTCTTGGCAGGAGTATGGAGTCGAGGCCTCGCTTCCATACGGCAGTGTACTCAGCACGCAGGCTTGGTACACTTTGATCTTTGTCTTGATGATTAACATGGAGTTTTCCCACACTCTCTTTGATAGGCGGACCATTGCTGCTGATGTTTTGCCGATCCTTGAGTTGAGCCCGATGTCTAGGCTGAGGCTGCTGGAGATGGTGAAGCCAAGGTATGTGAAGTCTTCCACCATGTCGAGGGTACAGTCACCGATGGAGATACAGGGAGCCGAGCTGACATCTTGGCCCAGGATCTTGGTCTTTTTGGTGCTGATCGTGAGGCCGAACTCTTTGCAATCAAGAGCGAAACGGCTGGTGAGCTCTCCGAGGCCAGCCTCGGTGTATGTTGTCGGGGCGGCATCGTCAGCAAACAGCATCTCACGAATGAGGACTTTTCGTACCTTCATCTTTGCACGGAGGCGTGCGTGGTTGAACATGCGGCTGTCGCTTCTGGTGTGAAGGTAGAGGGCGTCTAAGATTTACTACCACATTTAACGTACTTCTACAGAAAATATAAGCGGGCTGGGTCTGAAACCCGTTCTTGGCATCCGCGCAACACTAACAGATTGCTGACTGTTAAAGGCCAGAGGCGTGTTTTTACTGTTCAGTTAAGGCGTGTTCCATTTTCGTTTCAATCTGTGTGCAGCGGCCATGACTTCAGCTTTTTGTAATTTTTTTTTTCTGTAATTTTTCTTTAGCTCTCTCTTTTCTCTTTTTAGTCAACCCACTGGCGCAGCAGGCAATGCCTCTAATGGAGAGCTAGTTTCATAAGCAATAGACGAACACGATATCATTTCCACGATGCCATTGACTCAATATAAATAAGCGAATTTTCGTGACCACTCGAAGTATCGTTTGTGTTTAAGAAACTGTTAAATCTGTAAAATATTTCAGTTTCTCATGACTGAGATATATTTTACTTCCGAAACATTAAATTTACTTTTGTCCCTTATATTTCATTCCTGTTGTCTATTTTTTTTTTATTCACACAGGTTTTTTACCATACAATCACTTCATCTTGTATTTTCCCTCTTTTTTCACACTCCCTCTTCTATTTAACATTATAACATTGTCTCTACCCCTCTCTCTCCCTTTTCGTATACACACAATCTCTCCCACATCCACAGTCTCTTTTTCTCTCTTACACATACTGTACTATATGTCTACTTATCACTCTCATACATTTCCCTCGATCCTTTGCACCCATAACGCTTTCAAAATAATGATCTCTCTCGTTCTTTCTTTCTCTCTCCCTATATATATATATATATATATATATATATATATATATATATATATATATATATATATATATATATGTATATATATATATATATATATATATATATATATATATATATATATATATATATATATATATATATATATATATATATATATATGTATGTATATATATGTATATATATATATATATGTATGTGCCTCTCCTTTGTTCTGTCCTACAAGATGGCGTAGGACAGAAGAAAGGAGAGGCACAAAAAACAAAGAAAAGAATCCCCAGTCACTGAAGAGGTCACAGAATGTGTGACGAAAAAACTTTGACAATACATGAACAACCGTCCGGTTATAGAACCAACCAACCAACCAACCGGAAATTTATAAATTCTTAAATTTATAAATTTAATTTATAATAAATTAGAGTGAAAGCAACTGGTGCGTGTGTTTCTTATTGGCAACATGACCCTCCCAAAGTATAACAATATCGGTTTCAACACATGTTTTCAGATAAAGAATCTTGCTAAACAAATTCAGAAACGAAATATATATATATATATATATATATATATATATATATATATATATATATATATATATATATATATATATATATTTATTAAATAACAGATTAAAGTTTAAGCAAAGAATCGCTGCTTTCACCCTTAACGGGATCTTCTGAAACTAACAAAGACAATCTGTAAACGCAGAACTGGATATTTCAAAAAATGTTGCAACCGGAGGAAGACAGGAAGACGATACTTTGGTTCGTGGAAACGTTCGTTGGCAAAAAACGGGAAAAAACGAATAATACGTCATTAATAGGAGCGATGAAAAACAATTACGCGCAAAGACAGAACCATGTTTATGGTATAAAAGAGGTCGTAGACTAATGTTCTCTTAGGTGGTGCATAGAGACGTTCTCTGGCAATGAACGAAAAAACGAAGATAATAAGTCATATGTGGAGCGTGGAGAACAATAGCACGCAAAGACAAAACCACGTAAATGGTATAGCAGAAGTCGTAGACTAAAATTCTAACTAGGAGTCCAAATGAATCTCCGCTACAGAGTTAAGAACAAAGTAAATAAATACAATACAGAAGTAATAGAAATAAATAAATACATACACGCAAACAAATACGTACATACACAAGCATACGCAGAACCTTACCATAGGTATACAAAACCACGCACATATAAATATGTGTGTATCGAGCCCTCTTTGGATTTTAGTCTTCAATTTTATTATTATTACTATATATATATATATATATATATATATATATATATATATATATATATATATATATATATATATATATATATATATATATATATATATATATATATATGTATACATACATATATATAAGTTTGATAATTTTGATAGGTTTTGGCCAGTATTGGCCCAGGCCATGTCTAACTTAATAGCACCACCTGGCGAAGTCTTACAAATTAGGGTTTGGACATTATGGCCCACTCGAGCAGAGAGTTATTGTTTACAGAGGCATATCTGCGTGTAGGAGGCTTATCCGGGATTTCTTGAAGGAATTTATCCAAAGATTTCTAGAACTTGATGGTGTCTGTCTCTGCTTTGATGTGTTTTGGTGTAATGTTAAAGAGTGCAGGGCCAATTGAGATGAAATAATTGTGCCGTATT
>OZ024740.1:135916491-135968991 GCA_964016885.1 Eledone cirrhosa
ATATATATATATTTATATATATATATATATATATATATATATATATATATCATCATCATCATTTCATGTCCGCTTTTTCCCTGTTTGCAAGGGTGGGACGGGAACTAATTCTGGCTTGATTTCTACAGCTGGATGCCCTTCCTAACACCAACCTCATTTACAGTGAGTGCTGGGTGCTTTTTTGCCGTGGCGCCTCCACGACCACTTTACAGTGGAATGATATGGACCCCAGTCCCTATCATCTCATCTGAGTAAACTGGAGCAATGTGAAATAAAGTGTCTTGCTCAAGGAAACAACACATCACCCGGTCTGAGAATTGAACTCACAACTTTTCGATTGCAAGGCCAATGCTCTAACCACTAAGCCATGTGCCTCCATATATATATATATTTATAGGTATGCAACATATGTATGTATGTATGTATGTATGTATGTATGTATGTATGTATGTATGTATGTATGTATATATATATATGTATATATATATATATATATATATATATATATATATATATATATAACGAAGGAAATGTGGTAAGGAACCAGGTGGACCATAACGCACCAAAGTACTCAATACTTGAGGTAGTAGAGTGGGTAATTAGAATTACCAGAATTAGCCGTCGAAACGGCTTGAGCTCAGCTGTCGGGGTCTTACTGGTTCCTATATATATATATATATATATATATATATATATATATATAAACGGAAAAAATGAAACGAAATTTCATTTCTCACTCTTAAATATAATTAAATATAAGTATGTATACGTACATACATATATGTATACAGATGTACAGTAGTATGTATATATATATACATACATGCACACATATATTCGGGATGTTTGTTTACAAACACACCGAGCATTATAATAAATGTTCGATGATTCCATACGTACATATATATATATGTGCATGTATGTATATATATATATATACATACTACTGTACGTCTGTATACATATATGTATGTACGTATACATACTTATATTTAAGTAACAGCCGTACTAAGAGTGGGAAATGAAATTTCGTTTCATTTTTTCCGTATATATATATATATATATATATATATATATATATATATATATATATATATATATATATATATATTTAATACAATAACAGAGAAAGCTTTAAGCTAAACTCTGACTGGTAACCATCTCACTCAACAAACATTAGGGTATACGTTAGTATAATCCCAATTTTGTGTTTGGGGTGCTAACTATATGTATTTTGTGGAAAGCCAGTTGTATTATTTTATATGAGATATAATTAAAATTAAAATATCTCTCTTTCCAAACAATTGTTTCATTATAAGTTTTCTACAAGTTGGGAGAATGTTTCCAGTTTATGTAGAAGCCTAACATATTTTTCTGTAAGAATATATGTAGGTGGGCACTTATAAATCATCAGTGGATGCCCTTTAAACTTTGATATAAGAAAAAATTTCTTACCGCAGTTATTTTTCGTGTCCGCTAAGTCGTCCCTTCACGCATCAAATGACCGCCAAATTTGAAATTCCAGCAGTCTTCAGACTGAGGAAATATCATAGCGTCACGAAGCGGAAAAGGGAGGCAATCGCGAGTCACAAGAAAAGTAAAATAATATACACGTGGGTTAATTAGTTTTTTCAAAAACATTATCAATCGTGCGTTTTAAGAACTCAATTAATTTAAAAAAAATAAATGTATGCATGTATTAATTACGCACGCATATAGATATTTTCTTAGGCTAAAAACAGAAAAGTGATACCTAGATAACAAACAATATCTCATAACAGTAATAAATACGGAAAGTTACGTTTAAAAGGTATCTGGAAATAAAATTCTCTGGACAAATTCAGAGTAAAATATTTAATACAATAACAGAGAAAGCTTTAAGCTAAACTCTGACTGGTAACCATCTCACTCAATATATATATATATATATATATATATATATATATATATATATATATATATATATATATATATATATATATATATAATAATAATAAGGGCGCTGCGGAGTTGTAAATGGGTTACATATGAAAAAAGTTTGTCCTTCATCAGTGATCTTCCAATTATCATAGGCATTTCATCGCTTTAAAGACCATATACCTCCGGTTGGTGCGAGCAACGGCTAAAAAAGTCGTTGGGACACGTAAATAAAGGGGACGCGAGGGTAAACAAACAAAATGGTGAAGCAACAGAAAGTGAGGAAGAAGGAGACAAGTCCCAGATTTCTATGAATTTAAGTTCGGTGAAATCGTGAATGAGAGAATAAAGACTCGTCTACGATTTCACAGAACTTATGTTTACCGAATTCGCAGACCAGACCCCTTCTTCCTCCCGTTAGACCTGTGCGAAATTCCTTCCTTGCTCACATTTCAACCAGGTTTGATGGTCTTTATTCTCTCATTCACGATTTCACCGAACTTAAATTCATAGAAATCTGGGACTTGTCTCCTTCTTCCTCACTTTCTGTTGCTTCACCATTTTGTTTGTTTACCCTCGCGTCCCCTTTATTTACGTGTCCCAACGACTTTTTTTAGCCGTTGCTCGCACCAACCGGAGGTATATGGTCTTTAAAGCGATGAAATGCCTATGATAGTTGGAAGATCACTGATGAAGGACAAACTTTTATATATATATATATATTATCATATATATATATATATATGTATATATATATATATACATACATACATACATACATACATACATACATACATACATACATACATACATACATACATACCCACACATACACACATACACATACATACGTATATACATATGATGGCTGCAAACTCTGCTAAGAGTATTGCAATAGCTTGTCAGATTACAGAAAATAGTGCACTTTTAGGCTACGGCCAGCCACACGAACCTATAGAATATGTATTTGTTATATATACACAATATACCATGTATCTTGTACAATATATGGCTCCTTATATATGGCTCCAATATCTGGCTCAAATATATCCCTCTCAATATGCTGAACGGGAATATAAACTCCATAAATCAGATGCCAACAGAAAAAAGCAGAATAAATCTTACAACCATCTCAAGCAAGTTATAAAAAAGCAGTGCTTGAATTTGAACAGTGCATAGCAACCAACCCTGACAGTAAGGTGTTCTGGAAATATGTACATTCAAAGCAGATACCTTACTCTCCAGTTGGTCCTCTTCGCAATCCCCACACAAGCCAGATCACTGACGATCCCAAAGAATGCGCAGAACTCATTGCTGAGTGCTATGCAAGCATTTTTACTGTTGAAAACCAGAATGTACCATCTCCACCATCTCTAACATCAAATTCCATAACAACTATGGAATTTACACCTGCAATGCTGCGACGTCACCTTAAGAATAGGCACAACTATGCGTCCCCTGGTCTTGATGGTGTTACATACCTGCTTCTCAAACGTGGCGGGTACTTCCTTTTGTACCAGCTTTCTTTCTTCTTTCAATACTGTTTCAACAATGGTGCTACTCCGGAGCAGTGGAAAACTGCCAGTGTCATTCCCCTGTTCAAAAAGGGCGACCGCACGTCATCTGTCAACTATCGTCCAGTCAGTCTTACTAGCTGTATTGCCAAACTGATGGAATCCTGTGTCAGAGAAACACTTTGGAACTTCTGGAGCTCTCACAGCCTCATCCGGCCCTCGCAATTTGGATTTATCCCTAACTCCAGCTGCTGTGATCAGCTTATCGAGTTCCTTGAAGACATTACCCGGATCACTGATGGCGGCTCATGGGTGGATGTTGTTTACCTTGAGTTCGCTAAGGCTTTTAATTCTGTGCCACACAAAAGACTTATGGCGAAACTCTCTGCAATGGTCGTGAAGGATGATCTTTTTAACTGGTTGAAATCCTTCATTCTCAGCCGAAAATAGGTAGTCACGGTTCGAGGACAGCATTCTTCACCATATGAGATGTCATCTGGTGTACCACAGGGATCTGTTCTTGTTCCCCTTTTATTTGTTGCATACATTAATGACATAAATGCCAACTTAAAGAATGCCACAGTACTGAAATATGCAGATGACACCAAGCTGTACCTTGAAATCAAAAGGACAGATCCTGAAATCTATAACACTGTCCTACAATCAGACCTGGACACAATGCAGCAATGGATCACAGACTGGCAACTGAAGTTGGCTGTCGACAAAGTGTACCACCATGCATTTTGGGAGGAAACATCCAGCGTCTACATACTCCCTCCACAACACTGATATCAAGAAGTCCTCTTGTGAACGTGTCCTGGGCATTACTGTCAGCAGCGACTTGCGTTGGACAAAGCACATCTCTAAAATTGTCAAGAAGGCCGAGGGTGTCTTGGCATCACTCAGCAAGACCTTTGTTAGCCACTTTCCAGCCATCTATTTAAAGCTGTATACAGCTATGGTTCGACCACACTTGGAATTCGCATCATCAGTCTGGAACCCCTATCTTGCTCAGAACATTGACCTCCTGGAAACTGTTCAGAGACGTGCAACCAAGCGCATACCCTCCATCTGACACCTACCATACTCTGAAAGCCTTGCTCCCCTGAGCATGGATTCATTGAAGCTCCGACGTCTGGCAATGGACTTGGTAAACATCCACAAAGTTATTAACCATCTCGCCAACAACAATCCTGAGCACCTTTTTGATTTCCATGTGTCTAACACACGTGGACATGCCTACAAAGTCAGAAAACAGCACAGCTCCCATGACTTTCGGAAACATTTTTCCACGCTTAGAGTTGCTGAAGCATGGAACAAACTGCTTGCGTCAGTTGTTAGCTACCGAGACACTGCCTCCTTTAAAACCCTCATGCTTCCCGAAATTCGCCAAAACTACACCTGATGTCCCCCTTCCATACACATACATACATGTGTATATCATGACTCATGCACTGTTCATTTTCCTGACTTTTGTACATTACCCTATGTACTATGCATGCACTTTTGATGAGTTGTAGTGCACCTGAGCACTGTACACAATATTTTCATTATTATTGTTATTTATTTTTTAATATACACACAAATGGATGTAAACAAATATATACATACATATACAAAGAAACATTCACTCATACATACTTATACCCCCCCCCCCACATATATATATAGTAATAATTATTTCTACTTTTGGCACAAGGCCAGCAATTGCCCAGTACATTACTGGTACTTTATTTTATCGACCCCGTAAGGAGGAAAGGCAAAGTTAACCTCGGCGAGATTTGAACTAAGACCGTAAAGGGACGTTAACTATGCTGGAAAGCATGGCGTCCGACCCTCCTAGAGCGATGAGAACAATTATATATATAGTAATAATAAATGTGAAGACTAAAATCCGAAGAGGGCTCGATAAAGATTATATATATAAATATATATAAGAACCCATAGAGCAAATATTGTGTGTGTGTGTGTGTGTGTATGTACATATATACGTATATGTGTATATGTATGTATATATATATATATAGTAATCTACTTATATATATAACCAGCAATTTCTCTGTCTGTCTGTCCGACAGTGGAAACACGTGCGTAGAGAGAGAGTGAGAGTGAAAGAAAGAGACAGACTACGAGAGGGGGATAGCGGGAGGGAGAGAGGGAGAGAGAGAGAGTGAATAGACGCTAAAACACGTGCTACAGAAACATTACCTTCCCCTCTCCACTGACTTTGGTCACTGAGGCCGAGGGAATCGCGCTGAGCGCGTCATAATGACGTAATGCAGACAGCCAGACATACAGACAGATATTATAAGGGCGCAACGTTATATCTATGTATCTATCTAAAAAGAAAGACTAAGAATTATATAGAGAGAACGCTAAATCGCCTAATGCGGTCCCTAGGGCATTGAACATTTGAAATAATCTTTGCTCAAAACACTCACAGGGCCATAAGTATTACATGCCTAAAGTTTGAAAACAATCGGTTGGATGGTTCTCAAGTTTTAGTGAGCTGACAGACACACAGACATTCTCTGTTTTAGATATATAGACTAGCAGAAAACCGCCCCCCCCCCGGGTGGTTTTCTGCTAGTCTACTTATATATATAACCAGCAATTTCTCTGTCTGTCTGTCCGACAGCGGAAACACGTGCGTAGAGAGAGAGAGTGAGAGTGAAAGAAAGAGACAGACTCCGAGAGGGGGATAGCAGGAGGGAGAGAGGGAGAGAGAGAGAGTGAATAGACGCTAAAACACGTGTTCTGTAGAAACATTACCTTCCCCTCTCCACTGACTTTGGTCACTGAGGCCGAGGGAATCGCTGGTTGCTATAGAGACACCTTGCACAAGCTAGAAGTAACCAGTTCGAGGTGGTTCTGACTTGACACCATGCGAAGAAGGTTGCCATTGAATTTGTGGTTTGAAGAAGGTTGCCATTGAATTTGGGGTTGTTGCTGCTGATAATAAGGACCATTTGAAGAAGGTTGCCATTGAATTTGTGGTTGTTGCTGCTGATAATAAGGACCATTTGAAGAAGGTTGCTGCTGATGAGGTAATTTATTAATCAGATTGCGCAGTTCCATAACCTACGTTTGATTTGTTCAATTTTTTTTTTGTTGATTTTTTTATTTCTTATTGAAAAAATATAAATAATAAAATAAGGTTAGAAATTTAAATACAATTAAATACGATTTAATTTCCATTTCCAGCAGCCAATGTCCAGTGTTCAATTTCATGAAAAAATTGGAAATAATTAAAAAAATTGAAGTTTAACTTTTGAACATTTGTTTTGACAATAAAAAAATATTTCCTTATTCACACCTAATGGTATGATTAAAATTTCATAGGAATATTTTTTTCTAACCGCCTGTTATATATTTTCTCCTTTTTCGTTTTAACATATATTTATTTCAAAGATTTCACCGTATAGATAACATATATATTTATACATGCATAAAAGACACACCGAGAGACGGTGAACATGTGGTGCCGAAAACATTTCTCATCCAAATCTCAACAATATCAGTATATACACTAGATTTGCTAGCAGAAAACCGCCCATCGGGTGGTTTTCTGCTAGTCTATATATATAAAACTGAGGTTGTCTGTCTGTGTGTGTGTGAGTTCGAATCCCTAAAACTCGAGAACCACCCAACCGACTGTTTTCAAACTTTACACATGTAATACTTATATTGCAGGGAGTGTTCTGAGCAAAAAGAATTTCAAATTTTCTATGCCCCAGGGACCACATTAGGCGATTTAGCGATCTGGCTCTATAATTCTTAGTCTTTCTCTTTTTAGATAGATACATACTTATAACGTCGCGCCCTTATAATATCTGTCTGTATGTCTGACTGTCTGCATTACGTCACTTCCTTGAGGATGTGTGTGTGTGTGTGTGTGTGTGTGTGTGTGTGAGAGTTTGAATCCCTAAAACTCGAGAAGTACCCAACCGATTTTTTTCAAACTTTACATGTGTATTACTTATGTTTCAGGGAGGGTTATGCACATAAAAAATTCAACGTTTTGTATCTCCCGCATTAGGTGATAAACTGCGTTGTTTAACATTTTAGGGGTTTTTTGAGGCGTTATGTCAGACTGATTCCCTTGAAAAGCAAAGAAAATCCAACTTTCTTATGGCCTAGGGCCCGCATTAGGTGAAAAACTTCATTTTTTCAGCTTCTTAGGGCTTTTTGGAGGCGTTACGTCTAGCCGATTTTCCCTAAATTTCAAGGCATATTATGCACATTAAAAAAATGCAGTTTTTAGGTCTATTGGCGGCCCGCGTTCCAAAATACCTTATCCCGTGCAACGCCGGGTACCACTGCTAGTAATAATAATAATAAATGCGAAGACTAAAATCCAAAGAGGGCTCGATAAGGATAAATATATATCAAATATATATATGAACCCTAGTCTCAGAAGATCCCGCCAACGGTGAAAGCAGCGATTCTTTGCTTAAACTTTAACGGGATCTTCTGAAGCTAAAAAAAAAAATCAATCTGTGGACGCAGAAGTAAATATTTCGAAAAACGTTACAACCGAAGGAAAACAGAAAGACGATACTTTGGTTCATGAAGACGTTCGCTAGCAATGAACAGAAAAAAAGCGGGGATAATTCCGTCGTTATGTGGAGCGATGAGAACAATTACACGCAAAGACACAACCACGTTTATGGTATAAATGGAGTCATTAGACTAATATTCTATTTAGAATAACCGATGTATATATGTATACATATATGTATATGTATGTATGGGTATGAATATGTGTATATATATATGCGTGTAGGTGTATGCGTGCGTGTATATGTGAGTATATATATATATATATATTCTTAAACTCCGGAGCTGAGATTCATTCGGTTATTCTAAATAGAATATTAGTCTAATGACTCCATTTAAACCATAACAGTGAAGGCGTGTGGCTGAGTAGTTAGATAATTGGATTCACAATCTTGAGGTTGTGAGTTCGATTCCTGGACCGGGCGATGCGTTATGTCCTAGAGCAAGACACTTTATATCACGTTCCTTCTACCTGGAGTTGTGACCGATAGATAGCACTAACAACTGGAAAGACCAACGGAAACATTGTTTCCTCGGTCCGATTTGACGAAAGTCGATCGATATATATATATATACTATAAACGTGTCTTTGTCTTGGCGTGAAATTGTTCTCATCACTCCGACGTAATTATCCATACTGTAAATGTGGTTGGTGTTAAAAGTCCTAGCTTGGCCGCAAAATCAGTTTTCCAGAAACAAAATGTTATAACAAACGTATTTATTTCACGAAAGCACAGACAGCTTATCGTCATTGTTACTGCCGGTATGCTACCCAAAAAGTCCTAGCCTGGTCGCAAGATTAGATTTTCCAGAAGAAAAAATGTTACTAGAGCAACAGAGACTAAGCTTCGCGATTACCATCAACAAAGCTCAGGGTCAAACCCTAAAAGTGGCTGGCCTTAATCTGGGAAAACCATGGTCAATTGTATGTAGGATGCTCTAGAGTGAGCTCGCCAAACAATCTCTTCATCTTTGCTCCCAAGGGCCGAACAAAAAATATCGTATACTCTGAGGCTCTAACAATGTAATTTATGTATTTTCTGTTACTTGGAATTTCCATTATGGTTGTACAAATTATTGTAAAGTTTGTTAAAAAATTTGTTCTCTGTTCAACCTTTATTGTTGTAACTATCAATTTTCTTTAACGTACTGGCTGAGAAAAGAAACCTACAATGAAAGAACATCTTAAAGTTTACCCAAGCCAAATGTTGTATTTATTAACATTTCTATCTGCAGGTTCTTAGCAAGCTTACTGGCGCTTTAGTATGGTATTCAATTCTCATATCGTTTTTGATTGATATGGTGCAGCTATTCATATGTTTTAAACATTAGATAACGATTGCTGATGTATATTGTACGACAGAATTAGTTAAAAAATATTTTGAATGAACAAATAAAAGAGATATAAAAGAGAGATGTTTGTTGGTTGGTTCCTTCGCGTATCATACAAAAAAAAAAAGAAAAGTGACAATTGGAAAGTATGTACAGGATTGGGATAAGAGTATATCCAGGAAAGTTTATTGATACTAATTTTATAACACCAAAGAAGAAGAAAGACATACCACGTATGCTAACCAACCTGACTGCTATTTCTAGCAGGTTGGGAATCAACTATAAGGGATTCTCTCTGCGAGTTCGTTGTCAGTGACGATCGTATTTCGCGGCCTATGTCTCCGATTCCAATGGTGGTTTACACACACACACATACACATACGCACACACACGAACACTCACACAGGCACACAGACGCATACACACACACACATATATATATATATATACACACATGAACACTCTCACACACATGAACACTCACACACACACATATATACACAAACACACACAAACATACAGACACACACACACATAATACACACACACATTCAATACAGACGTTTTCTCTTCTGCCGGTCTTCTCTTATCATTTGTTAACCTTAGAGAAGCTGGGTACCTCAGCTAGTATATATATATATATATATATATATATATATATATATATATATATATTAGAAAATAGAATATTTTTCACCGTATTTTTGACTAAAGGAATTTTAGCCTGATAATGGGGTTTAGAACCCTCAGATAAATGGAAAAAGATGAGTATTGACGTATATTGACGTACATAGGCTCCCATGTACGTCAATACTCATCTTTTTCCATTTATCTGAGGGTTCTAAACCCCATTATCAGGCTAAAATTCCTTTAGTCAAAAATACGGTGAAAGCTATTCTATTTTCTAATTTTAAACCTGCTCACTGTTTCAAAACATACTTACTTGATATATATATATATATATATATTTCGTTTCTGAATTTGTTTAGCAAGATTCTTTATCTGAAAACGTGTGTTGAAACCGATATTGTTATAGTGCGTGTGTTTCTTATTGGCAACATGACCCTCCCAAAGTATAACAATATATATATATATATATATAAGTATGTATATATATACGGCTAATTCCGGATCTGAGACTTGGACACTGACCAAGAAACACATTCAGATGGTGGATGCGTGCTACACGAGAATACTAAGGATTGCTCTGAACATTAATCAGTATACACTTAGGAACTGTATGGGAGCCTCCCAAAAGTCAGCTCAAAAGTGACACAGCGGAGATTGAGGTTAGCTGGACATGCTAACCGGAATCCAGAGTTGACATTGCACTCATTGATCCTGTGGGAGCCCCTACATGGACACACTGGAAGAGGAAGACCAAGGTTAACGTATGTTGATTCCCTAAGGACAGACACTGGTCTGTTGGAGACGCATGACATGGCAGCGATAATGAGGGACAGAGACCGCTGGAGAGAACTCGTCCATGTTTCTCGGGAATTTTACCCGCCCTATATATATATATATATATATATATAACTCGTCCATGTTTCTCGGGAATTTTACCCGCCCTATATATATATATATATATATATATATATATATATATATATATATATATATATATATATATATATAGAGAGAGAGAGAGAGAGAGAGAGAGAGAGAGAGATTTTGAGTTTATGTTGGTTGTATACCAACACCTCAGTATGCAGGCTGGAGCACTCGACGAAGTGCGCAGGTTGGTTTGGTTACTCCGGAGTAGTGTAAAATAAAGTTAAATAAAAGTCAAATGATTAAAATTTAGCTTCGTTTATTACTGCTATATATATTTCAGTGACAGCCATCTTTGGCTGTGACCTCTTCAGGCAGTTTGAATTAGTATGGTATAGACAAGTACATATGTTGTTTAGGTGTATGATATTGTCAATACTCTGATATGCCCAGTTCCTTGTTGGGTTGTTAATTCACTGGGGAACTGGAGTCATATGACTCTTGGGTTGTTAATTCACTGGGGAACTGGAGTCATATGACTCCAGTTCCCCAGTGAATTAACAACCCAACAAGGAACTGGGCATATCAGAGTATTGACAATATCATACACCTAAACAACATATGTACTTGTCTATACCATATTAATTCAAACTGCCTGAAGAGGTCACAGCCAAAGATGGCTGTCACTGAAATATATATAGCAGTAATAAACGAAGCTAAATTTTAATCATTTGACTTTTATTTAACTTTATTTTATATATATATATATATATATATATATATACATATACATATATATGTACAAACACACACAAACACACACACACACACACACACACACATATATATATATATATATACATGTATCTAGCTGTCGAAATGGCCGGAGCTCAGCCGTTGGGGTTCTGTCCTGACTCTTTTCCTATACAGGCATATATAAATGAGTTATATATATATATATACACACACATATATATGAGTTATATATGATATACTCTGCCATCAATTTCGACAAATGAGTATCCAACCGCCCAGTCAGTTATCTAATGCTTTAATCCGGCTTTAGATTTTACAAAGTGACAATCCTCACAGATCACAGCATGGTCGAAACAAACCGGTGACAAGCTGGAATGGAATTTTCAATTTTTCTTCATTTTCTGTTAGCTTATCTATTACAATGTAACAAAGTTTTCGCCATAATTTGCAATCCTTCGCCATTGTTTCGAAGAATATTATAGGTGTATTTGAATTAAATAACTTCGATTCCCTGGATACTATCATAAATAGGTAATCCAAATTTGATTTCCTAGATAATAAGATCATAAATATGTTATCCAAATTCGATTTCTTGGATGATGAGATAATAAATAGGTTGTCGAAAGTTACGAAATTGCAACATTGTGTGTAGAATGAGAGAGCTCTTCCCCTGAAAACAAAGATAAATGTGGTTCTAACTGTAATATTTTCTAGCTTATTTTATGGATCTCAGACCTCGACTTCTCATAAAGTCACATATAGAACGCAGAGATATTTTCCATAAACGTTGTTTGCGTAACGTGTACGTAAATACTGCTACGAACAGCGTTTATAATATTGATCTTTTCAAGAAATGTGATATTGCAGCTTTTAGCTTAACTGGTCGTATAATTTGGAAGAGTGAAGAAAAACCTATTCAAACTTCCCCATACCTCTAACTTTATAATAGGATATGAAATGTTGGGGGACCTTTCTTAAGATACAAAGGTAAACTAAAATCGAATTCAAATATAGGCATAAGTGTGTGTGTGTGTGTATGTGCTTATACAATCAGTTTGTTTTATTGGAAGAGATACTATGTCAGATTGAACAGCTTATACGATCTTAAGATGAACAATCCTGATTGTTCAAAAGAGTTCTGCAATACGGTGCAAAATGTGAATGGCTTTCCGTTAAATATGGGGAAGACAAACTCGTGTAATGTTTCAACCAGTTGATGCTAGAATCATGAAAGGCTGGTGATATTCCAAAGGATTGAAAATATACTAATATCGTCCTCGTATTCAAGAAAAGAATTTCAAACGATAGAATTGGTTTCACAAATGTTTCGACACGTTAAACCTGTCGGAAGTGGAGCAGATATTCAGAAGGTTTACATATTCAGAAAAGTAATTCGAATGATAGCGTCCTAATACACTGGAACGGGGGCTCTCTCCACGCAGTTAAAATCCAATTTTACACAAAAAACCTAGCAATGAGAACGAGAACGACAATTTCTCAAAGAATGTTCGGTAAGTTTAGTAGAAAAAGTTGTGTTTTTCTTAAGTATATTATAGTCAAGATACGAAACTCTTTTTTGGATAGCCTCAAATAGTAAATACGGATGAAACTCCTTTAAATTTTGATGTTCTAAGCAATAAAACTACAGGTGTAAAAGATACCAAAATTGTTATTGCAAATGAAGAGAAGCCTTATACAGCGGTATTAGCATGTCGTGCAGATAGAACAAAATGAACAACAGTGTTAATTATCAAAAGAAAGCCAGCGGTGTCTACATTCACGTGTGTGACAAGGGATGACTAGATGAAGAAAATACTACTTTAACAAACTGTAATAGGATTATTAAACAAGCCTTCCCTACTTGTACTGGGATTCCTTTAGGGTTTACAATTAGCAATTACATTCGCCTACCTCCCTTCTTCTGATTACTGAATGCTGAAGTTGGCACATTACTGCTTCGGCTTTTGCAATTCTTGCACTTAATTCAGCCCCCTGCCTTCAATCACTCGTGAACACGGCCCAAAGATACTTGAACTTCTCTAACCGTTTCAGTGGAACTCCATTCACATGTAAAGTGCACTGCGCAGGCTTCCTTGAGAAGATAAGTGTCTCAGTTTTCGCAGCACTGATTTTCATTCTAACCATGCAGCACTCGGCATCTAACCCATCGAGTGCAAGTCGGAGATCACCTTCTTGTCGGGATAAGTAACACCATGTCGTCTGCAAATTTCAGCGGACTGATTTTGCACCCGCCTGTCATGATACCACATACAATCCAGCAGCACATGTCAATCCTGTTCATGCAAATAATGAACAGGAGAGGTGAGAGTACGCACCTAATTTGGTTTTCGTGCCAACCCTTACTTATGGTATGGTCATGAATCTTGGGTAATGACCGAAAGAATACGATCGCGAATAGAAGCGGCCGAAATGGGATTCCTCTGAAGAGTCTTAGGAATTACGTTACTTGATAAAGTGTGTAGCTTGGAGATCAGAGAGTCACTCCTGGTAGAGCCGCTACTTCTCCGAATTGAGAGATCGCAGTTCCGATACTATGGGCATGTGGTGAGAATGTCTCAGGAAAGAATGGCTGGATAGATTTTACTGGCAAAACCAACCGGCAAGAGACCCAGGGGTAGATCCCGAGCAAGATGGTTGGATAACATCCATGAGCTTGGTCACGCTTGGGGATCCAGCCAGATCAGTTGGAGATGGTTGCTTCTGACAGGACCCGCTGGAAAGAGTGTTTGATGTCTCTGCCCCCACGACCCTCTCAGGAAGAAGAAGAAGAAGAAGAAGAAGAAGAAGAAGAAGAAGAAGAAGAAGAAGAAGAAGAAGAAGAAGAAGAAGAAGAAGAAGAAGTTGGACGGTTTAACAAGTCGCTTACAACTTCTCAATATTTCTATTAATAACATTTTTAAAGGATTCATGAGAGAAGAATGGAATAACTAGTTGCAACAAGATTTTATTAAAACCGCCTACGGGTGAAAAGCGAAGAAACGATATATATGCTCAGATGTTCACCTGATTGAAGTATTCGTAGAAAAGCGACTTACTGATCTAGGGTTTTTAAAAAGTCTTGCATCAGTAACGCAATGGATGGTACTGAGGGTGATATCCTCTTTTAAAATGATTGAGCATCCAATGATGAAATTCTTTCCTAGACTATAGTGAAAGCAACGAGGATTTTGTGCTTCAATACTAACTAAATAAACCTTTTTGTGAGCTGAGGTATTTTTTTTTATTTCGATTTTTTTAGTTCTTTGGTGTCCGAAACAATATTCACCAGTTGGTGCTACTGGTAACATGTATCCCAGTACAACCTGTCTCATGGTCCGGTCGTTGGCGACTAAACTGACAACCCCACCAAGGTTTCTTGGTGAGGAGGGTGACTTTGGACATCCTGCAGGACTAAAAACAAAACCTGTCAAAGGACAAAGGAGCTCTTAAGAGTCAATGGCCATCCAAAATCACCGAGAGAGATGACCCCTTAGCCTTTGTCAAGGCAGAATTCTAGGAGAAGGAAAACTCTGATATAACACCTGCAACCCTGATGGTATCCAATGATGTTGACTTGTTCTTCCTTTTGGTAAATATCATCTTGGTTAAGAGAGTGGGACTGGCTTTGTGCAGTGCCTTTGCTCACTATAAAAGCCTCACGGCACAGGCATTGCTTTATATCTGGAGATCTCTCTGCACTTGTCGTTACATGGTACCATGGGCCCAGTACTATGCGTCAATAATTGTCACAGGTGTAGTGTTTGTACCAGAGTTTTCAAGTCGCTGGCTGGACTAAAAACTCACACTCGTTCAGCGCATCGGTGGGGGTTCTCCTACATGGATATAAAGTAGTGGCCGTACTCGAAAACAAGTTGGCAGCTACCATGTATGTATGTATGTATGTATGTATGTATGTATGTATGTATGTATGTATGTATGTATGTATGTATGTATGTATGTATGTACGTGTGAAAATGTCGGGCTGGACACCCGATCGCGCGGTTAAACCACATGTACATATGTGTGTATATATGTATATGTGTGTATATGTATATGTGTATATACATGGGTGCATGTGTATGTATATGCACGGGGACATAGAAATAGTCGGGCTGGACACCCGATCGCGCGGTTAAACCACTGGGAGTGAAGGACCCCTAGCCTTTGTCAGGGCATTCTTCTAGGAGAAGGCAACTCAGGAAACTGGAATAAAAAAAAAACCTGCGGCTCAGTAGTTATCGATGATGTTGATCTTTTCTTATTTTCGAGTTATAGCTACTGTTGCTCAGAGAGTGGGATTGGCTCTGTGCACAGTCTTTCCTCATTTAAAAAAATATCTTCACGCACAGGCATTGCACGATAGAATTAATTAATAATTATTAATAATTGTTTCTACGTTAGGCACAAGGCCAGCAAATACCCAGTGTATTACTGGTACTATATTTTACATACATGCATACGTACGTGATACATACATACAGCCATTGCACGATATACCATTAATAATTATTAATAATGGTATATCGTGCAATGGCCATACTCGATACTCGATAATGGCCATCATCATGTATGCATGAATAGATGTATGTATGTATCACGTACGTATGCATGTATGTATGTATGTGTATATACATAATATATACATCATCATTTTACGTCCGCTTTTCCTTGCTTGCAAGGGAGGGACGGGTCTTATTAAGCACGGCATCTCTCTGTTCGTCACGGTCCCTTGTCATCTCCTCCGTGAGCTTCAGCGATCTGAGGTCTGCTCTCACCACCTCCACCCATGTTTTTCTTGTTTTTCCTCGACTGCGTGTTCCTTCTACTGGGATTTCTTGGCACTTCTTCACCCAGCGGTCATCCTCCATGCGCATCACATATCCATACCAACGCAGTCTTCTCTCCTGCACACTACAGCCTATCTTTCTTATACACAGTTTCTCTCTCAACTCTTCTATGCTTGGTCGTTCACGCACATTGACATTGCACATCCAACGGAGCATGCTTGCTTCATTTCTCTCCAGCCGTCGCATATCTTCCACAGTTGCTGTCTATGTCTCACTATGATACTGCATCGCGCATCTCACACAGGCATCATATAACCGGCCTTTCGTTCGTAGGGAGAAACCTTTCTTTGTCAACAGAGGGAGCAGATCTCTAAACTTCTTCCAACCCGTCATTATTCTGGTAACTATGGCCTAGGAGCACCCTTCTCCCTTACTAATCTGATCACCTAGGTATCGAAAGCTATCAGCCACCTCTATAGGTCCTACCCGCATTTGAAAAATGTGTCTATCACTGCGACTTTTACTGTCAAATTTCTCTGAACATCTACTGCATATATAGTTTTCCCTATCTGTTAGCTTTCCCGCTATCCCACTACATCTCTTGTGTACCCAAGATCTGCATTGTGTACATTTTATAGAATTTATGCCAACTCCTTTCCTACATATTGAACATGGCCATTTCCCTGGTGGAATCAGAGTTTTGTCCTCTTTCCTACTTATCAACACCTTTGTCTTAGCTAGGTTTACTCTCAGTCCTCTTGATTCCAGCTGCTGTTTCCATAGCCAGAATGTATTCTCTAGCTCCTCTACTGATTCTGCTATGAGAACCAGATCATCAACATAGAGAAGTTCCCATGGACAGCCAGTATTAAACTCATATGTTATGGCTTGGAAGACTATAATGAACAAGAGCGGACTGAGGACCGAAACCTGATGTACTCCTACTTGTATCTGGAATTCCTCACTAAACTCCATTCCTATTCTCACTTTACTGACAACACCCCTGTACATAGCTTGCACTGTCCTCACAAGCCATTCCTCTACACCCAGTTTCCTTAGGGACCACCAGATGACAAACCGAATACTAATAACATTATGATACTATATATATATATATATATATATATATATATATATATATATATATATATATATATATATACACACGGGTGTGTATGATTGTGTATAGAAGATTATATTAATAAAAGGAATTCCAACTTATTCTGGAAAACAGCACTTTCTTCTTCAATGGAAAAAATTACATCCAAATTAGAGGCACAGCGATGGGAACGAAGTTTGTTCCCGTTTACGCGAACTCTGTAATGTGATACTTAGAACAACAACTCTACCAAGAAATAGAGGAAAAATATAGCACTGAATTTAGAAAGTACATTGAAAAGTCTTGGAAGAGATACCTTAACGACTGTTTCATCATCTGGACAGAATCTCTAGATATTCTGGATGAGTTCAATATCCTCCTGAATAACCTACACCCATCTCTCCAATTCACAAAAGAGATGAGTAGTACCAAATTACCATTCCTAGATATAATGGTAATCAAAAACGACACCACCATTACCACGATATATACTATAAACACAGCCACCCATCAATATCTGAATCTTAAGTCGTGCCATCCACCTCATACAAAACTCAACATGCCATACTGCCTAGCCAGAAGAATTTGTACCATTGTAGAAGATACGAATATCAGGAACAAACGCCTAACAGAACTGAGAGAATTTTTGCTCAAACAAAAATACCCATCTCTACTTATAGAAAATGGCATACAGCAGGCTATAAAAATACCTATACAACAACTTAGGACAACCCAAGGAAGAAGAAACCAAGAACTGGTCATACCATTTATAATGACACACAACCCATGTCACCAGAATATCTTCAACACTGCCAAAGCAAACCTACCGATCATTGCTCAAAGTAATGAATTAAAAGGTTTAATCACAGACCGATCTTTGACTCTTAGTAAAAGACAGCCGAACAATTTGAAGCAATTACTAACAGAGGCAAAGTTTGACCTTTACAACAAAGACCAATCATTGACTGTATCTAAATGCAATGATAGTCGATGTGGCACATGTCAATCCATACACACTGGTCAATATATGAACACAAAAACTGGAAAAATATTCCCAAATGCAAATATGAACTGCAAAAGCAGAAATCTAATTTACTGCATTAAATGCCCGAATTGTGAAGAACTATATGTCGGTCAAACTGGAAATGCACTATCGGAACGTGCACGGGTGCACCGACAGAAAATCAGAGACCCAAATGTCCGTCAGATACCCCTGAGTAACCATCTAGCAACATGTGGTCAGAAAATATTTATAATATTTCCATTCTACAAATTACACAGCCCAAGTGAAATCAAGAGAAAAATTAAAGAAAAGAATTTTATTGATAAATTCCAACTCAAGCTAAATGAACAATAATAATGCTTAGGGGTATTACTCCTACTATGACTACGCCTACGACCATGTCGACTACCACCACTAACAACAACAACAACAATAATAATAATAAAAGTGATGTTGATGGCGATGATTACTGAAGATTTTTTATAAAAACCCTAGAAAATGCTATTTTTCATCATTTCTAAAAATAGCAAAACAATTGATGCTTTGGATAGGGTCAAATAGAAGTCATTAGACATGCTCAACCAACCGTGACGCCTAAACCAATCAGCTTTAGTAATCTAGTGAAACTACACACCGATTGGTCGAAACACAGTTTGCAAAACTTGGCATTCTATAGCCCCTTTTTACTGTACATAAGGCATAGAATTTACCCATCTCATTATAGTTGAAAATTGCAAACTTGACTGTCACTACTGAATATGAACCTGAAGATTGCGAAAGCATGAAAGTACTTGTTCAATTAACACTTAACATTTAATATTCTACAATACTATTTCATTATAATATCATTATAATTTTAAAGGATTGTAAATAAAACGAGTAAATCAGACAAAGTTGGAATTCCTTTTATTAATATATATATATATATATATATATATATATATATATATATATATATAGGAACGAGTAGGACCCCGACGGCTGAGCTCAAGCCGTTTCGACGGCTAATTCTGGACTAAAAGAGAGAGAGAGAGGGGGGGGGGAGATACATCTGTTCAACGAAACATTTTAACCACTAAAAGAAAATATAGTTAACGCTTTATTACGTTTTTTTCTTTTCGTTTTTCAAACCAAAATCGAATGTTTCGCCGCAAATATTCACTTCTTACTCAGAGAATCCGTTTAAATGTGAAATTTATCGTTTTACACTACTGTGTAATTTTAGTAATTTTTTTCCTGCTAAATTACTGTTAGTACAATTGGAATTTGGTGCTATTTCGATAAATTTACAATTCAGGGCTATTTTCGTCATCGGAATTTATTATCGAGTTTTACGTTCAAAACTCAGCTTTTGTTTTATTCCATAAGGTATTTACTTACCAATTTTTCATAAAAACATTTTATTTCCGTGTCTTGTATTTTTAGTTGTTAAATCTGGCAAACTTCATCCAGGTAAATATGTGTAAACATTTTCACTATGTGTAATTGCGCTAGCTGGTATACCAATCATACTTCTTGTGTTGAAGTCTTGCCGAAAGTAGTTCGCTTATTTGTCTCGGCTCTCAGCTCAATATAATTCAACACATGTACGATGAAATAAATGTTGTCTTTTATATATACAATGACTGTGATGCTGTTTCAATAAAAAGAATAATGGTGAAGCAGAGTATGTCGCCTGTTGTAAAGTATTAACATGTGCAGGCCACCCTACACCATTTTTATTTTATCACCAGGCTGGGGGATTTGCAGAATCATTAGAGCGTCGGGCAAATGCTTACCAATATTTTTCTGGCTTTTTACATTCTGAGTTCAAATCCCGCCGAAGTCAACTTTGCTTTCCATCTTTTCAGAGTCAATAATATAAAGTTCCAGTCATGTACGGGGGTCGCTGAAATCGATCCCACCGAAATACTGGTCTTGTGTCTGTGTTAGAAGCATTTTCTATCTTATCATTTAAAAGTTGTCCATGATATAAAAACATGAGAAGCTAGTGAAATACGAAATATTTTTTTTAATGCCAATAGAAACTTGTTAAAAGGTATATTGAAGAAGCTGCTGTTGCAAAGTTATCCAGTGAACATTGTTTATGTTTTAACTGAATTGGTAATCGTTCATTAATACAAGAGAACTTCTAAAAATTGAAATTATGAAATTACATCTACCAATAAAAAGAATGTTAGGAATATGGTGCTTAATTTTACTGCTGAAAAAAAAAAGGCAATATGCCTTCTTATTTTACTAATCAAGTTAAGGTTAGATTCTATTTAACATTGGATGAACACAGATTAAAAAATATTAATATGCTCAGGCGAAAAATGAAGGATTGGTCTTTTGACCTTACTACATTGAGTAGATCACATTGAGTAGTTGAATTGCTGAAATAGTTTCTAAGAGATTTTGGCTTCAATTTAAATCGGTATGTCTGTAGCTGCTCAACAGATCTGTAATTGTAAAGCCTTTCATCAACAATGTGTTGATCACTCTATTCATTTAGCTGTATGTGGTATACGGTGCCCCCCCAAAAGAATGAAGTCACTGCTGAAGAATCGAAAAAAACCACAGTTAATGAAAGTAAAGAAAACTCTGATTTGTTAAACAATTATTTAATTTTCGAAGATAACAAGGAAAATGAATGTTCCATGAAATTTAACAAACTACAAATTGAGAAATTTAGAAAATATACAAAATCTTTCGCAAATCTCACTTTAAAAAAGAAATTTTTTTAGTAATTATGTGTAACTACAGAAAAAAAAAAAATTTTACTTCATTGTAAAACCTGTCAAAATAGTCTTTTGGTCATGATAGAATGTTTCTGAAAGTAAAAACAAAAGATTAGTAATTCTTTTCACTACTACTTTAAAAACAAGTATTTAGGAAAAGAAAAAAAAAACGTTTGACAGAATTTCTGGAATGTGAAGAAGAACAACAAAAAAAAAAAAATTATGACTGTGGGCGGGAAACCGACTCAGTGTGATCAGACCAAAAGTGAGGACGCGTCATCTAAGAAGAAAATATAAAAAAAAAACATGGAACACTCTAAAATCTGAACTTGAACCAAGCGATAAAATACCAATATCAGCAATCAACAATAACGCTAGAGGTGAAAGTATGGAAAAACTAACATGCCTATGTTTATAGCAAAAGTAACTGGCATTGAAGTTGAGAGAGCTTTCTCAGGTGATGGTTTATTCTCACATAACCAAACTGAGTTCAAATCTGCTCTTATAAAACGATTCAAGACGCTTAAACTTCGAACAAAACACACACACATACACACACACACACACATATATATATCTATATATATATATATATTATTGGCTCAAGGCGTTGGTTAGGAGAATCGTTAGAGCGTCAAATTCTTTGCGGCGTTTGTTGTGACTATTTACGTTCTGAGATCAAGCCGTTTTATTTTATTATTCACCCTTTCACAGTTGATACAAAAAAAGTAGCATCCTGGGTCGGGTGTGATGCCTTACGGAATCTGTTTGGGCTCTTTCAAATTCGTCACCTGGTTTAACACCACTATCCGGCTTTTGAATGCTTTTTTAGCAAAGTGCACCCTTTTGCAAGCATTTGGACCATTTTCATTTTCCCAATTCGGAGGCCCGAAAAAGGGTCATGGCACTGCTCTTCCTCCTAACTTGGCCATATATATATATATATAGATATATATTATACACTCACCTACATATTTAGGTATATATATAGAATAGGATATGCGGTAATTAATCACCATATACAAAGGTCTGTATAAGTGTGTGTGTGTGTGTGTGTGTGTGTGTGTGTGTGTGTGTGTGTGTGTGTGTGTGTGTGTGTGTGTGTGTGTGTGTGTGTGTGTGTGTGTGTGTGTGTGTGTGTGTGTGTGTGTGTGTGTACGTATGTACGTGCGCGTGCGTGTGTGTGTGTATGTGGTGTAATAATGTTTCTGAAAGTAGGTGTAATGCATAAATTTGTTCGGTTTTCTGACTTTGGTTATTTATTTTGTGGAACATTTTCTTTTATCTTTCTTTTCTGTTGTTTTTCGAAACACCTTTCTAGTTGCTGGATAAAGACAGGATTACAAAAGTGTGAGATGCTTGAGTAGTAGTCTAGCTTGGTTTTAAAGTGATTTACATAGGTTTAGCATCATAATATCTTCCTGTAGATTGCTGATGCCTTACTTTTAAGGAGTGTTATATTTAGTAGGGTGTGTAGGATCTTATCTTAGCTTACACGGCGTTAAGAGGCTAAGAGATATATCTTTTTCCCGATATAGAAATTCCTCACTAAGTACTGCAATCTAATGAATCACTCACCAATTATTCAGTGTCCCAATTGCTTAAAGTAAAGGAGAAACTCCGTCTCCAATGGAACCTTATTTAAGACAAAGTAGACAGGAGCCTTGAATGTTGAGTATCTTTACGCCTGAGACAGAGTTGAATTTCGAACTGATTCACTAGCAACGGCTCTGTTTCTTATAATTCAGTTTTTTGTAAAAGTTTGTAGATTATTGTTAATTCATAGACTTTTATGAATGATTCCATAGATTAATACTACCATAGTCACTATAGATTTGTTGTTTATAAAACTTGTAAACCCTCAAATTATGCAACATTCGCTTGTTTCTATTTAAAACAACAATCATACTATTTTTTTTTTAAATTCCTCACTTAATCTTTCAAAGATTTGGATTTTGCAATGCTGAGCACCACGATACTCCACAGTTCAATAAAAGAACATGTACTTGTTCCTAGAACTACTAGAAATAGTAGCAAAGTCTCCTTCAAATCCTATAATGTTACCTTATGATACTAGATACGCCTAAAAATGATAGAATGATTATATTTGGAATGCTTTTGAGATATGATTGACCCAGTCATAACTCCATCACGAGCCACACACAGGCCTAGAAATGTCTTCGATATTCTCCGAGGTTCAAAATGGATCCCTTGATATTGAGTAGAATCTGAAATATATATGTACTAAGGTAACATAATGTCTGGTTTTTGTTTTTCTTCCTCTTCTCCACCCAGTCTTACCTCTCTCATTTCTCATCCGATTTTGTTACCTTAATATTTACAGCTCCAATTGCATTGTAATGACTTCAACTTCACACATACATACATGTTCATACCTATACATATATATATATACAAACATACGTACGTACATATATATACATACATAAAGGGTGAAAGCAGCGATTCTTTGGTTAAACTTTAATATATATATATAAAATAGAAAAAACGTTTCGTTTACATATGAAAAATATTTATTGCGTATCGACGCGCGTTTCGCACACACACACACACACACGCACACACACACGCACACGCACACACACACACACACACACACACACACACATATATATGAGTTCAGAACTAGCTGTCGCAACGGCCGGAGCTCAGCTGTCGGGGTCCTGACTCCTTTCCTATATATATACACGATAAAAGATATCTGATAAAAATTCATTATAATATAATTTTATTTCTACATCTTAATATATCTTAATTGGTAAACGTTTAGATATTTTTGTTTCTTTATTAATAATTTAATTCCTTTACAAGCCAGTTTTGTACTGATTGGTATATCATAGTTGTTGATAAACCTGCATCAGCTTTGATTGAACAGACCTGAGATCAAGTGTGTTCCAACTATGATATACAAATGTTTTGTATGACATATACGATATTGTCCAAATTGATCGTCCTTCTTTAAGATAGGTAGTTTACGCAATGTCGGTGTTAACATTAAGGGAACTATGCAGTCAAAGAGACGCGCTACAAAGCTTTAAAGGATCAGTTTTATACAAATATGTATAACTAGCCGAATTACCGGCGCCTTGCTGCGTTTCACACATTTCTTTTGTAAGAAAATGATGATTGATTTTAAATCAGTGATATAATTTACGGAGAAAAACTCTGCATTTCAATATTACTCAATGTAAAATGTAATACATGAAAAATTGGAAAACATTTTTTTTTGTAATATATCGAATCAAAATTACATTATTAAATTTTATTCTTATTTTGTTTCTTGCAAATAATTTTTTTCGAAATATCAATTCAAAACTTTTGTGAATAGCATCATATCTCGTCATTTACCTATGGTTTAAATTTCATATAAATCGAAGGGAAATATTTTTCAGCGGAGGTTTGTGTCCTCGGGGAACCCTAATAGGGGGTTTAACCTCCATTAGGGTGTCTTAATATTATTGAAATTTGATGAAATTTTGTGAATAGACATCATATCTTGTCATTTACCTGTGGTTTAAATTTCATATAAATCGAAGGGAAAACATTTTCAGCGGGGCTTTGTGCCCCCAGGGAACCCTTTGATTAAAATGAAATACACTTATCCAAGTATCCTGGGCAATGTAGTTTCAGAATATATATGGTTATGGGGGTCTATCTCCAAAACCATAGGAGTTCATGAACAAACAAACAGACAAACAAACAGACAAACAACTTTATATATATAGATTAAATAAATAAATCGTTAAATATCTTTGCCGCGGTACATCGAAAGCGGTAGGGAAAGCCGATGGTGTAGTGATTGATCTGTCACGTGATTTGACATGAATGAGTGAGGATTGTGTAGTAAATTTCATAGTGAGGTCAGAATAAGAAAGTGTCAAAATCTATGTTCGGCAGCTTTCAAACGGTAAGTTGAAATTATTTTATTTGGGAAAATAGGACGTCTTTCCGAGAAAAGGGCGCGCGCATATTGTAGAGCTAGCTTAGGGTTCTGAAAACTCAGGCACGAGGAAGATTTGTTTGCTATCAAACAGCTTGAGCGACCAACTAGAGGCTCCAGCATATGTGATTATCTCTACACATAAGTTCTAGATGCTTTCATAGATAACAAATAATTTCCAGGATATAGAGTCACTGTGTTCTCCGATTCTGTGATGTAGGATTGATTACGGTGTCAACAAAATAAGTTGTAAACATTCCCCGTCTCTTCCTCTTCTCTCTCTCTCTCTCTCTCTCTCTCTCTCTCTCTCTCTCTCTCTCTCTCTCTCTCTCTCTCTCTCTCCCTTTTTTGTCTCTCTTCCCCTCTCTCTGTATGTGTGTGTGTATACAGTATATATATATTTTGTGTGTGTGTGTGTGTGTGTGTGTATACAAAGTGTGTCAGAAAAGATACTGGAGTTGCAAAAAAATATTTCAAATCCAAGACTTCTGGTGTCCTTGGCCATAGGGCTACCTCCCTACTCACCACCATAGGCACTGAGCTGGCCAGCCGCAGGTGTGAGCCTCGCGAGTTGGAATGGCTCTTACAGCGCATCTCCCTTACCATCCTCCGGGGAAACGCCTTCTCCGTTCTGTCTGCCGGGGGCTATGAGGAGGCCAGCACGTGGGACCCCATTTGCTCACCATACTGAGAGATGAGGAGGGCGAGAGAGATGGAGGCGATGACAGTGGAAATTCGGCTGTTCTTTCATGTTTACTTAGCTTACTATTTCCTTTTCTGCAATCAGATGTTGTCTATACCTATAAAGCAGGGTATTGATCGCACATTTATAGACTGCATTTTTTATTTAAAGCACTCCTTTCTAAACTACAAGTTTTTCCATTCGAAATAATCTTTCTCGAGTCTAACACACCTTCCCATCCTTGTCTGTCACGCCTCAGTGAACTCCTAGAAGGAAACTTCAGTCTGGTTCGTTGTTCTCTGCCAATCGCTCGAAGGCCTAAAATTGAGGAGCTGTTAACAAAATCACGTTTTAAGTATACAATGGCTGCAGAGAGCTGAGATCGCAGTTGAATACTCCCCGGATATTATGTCACACGGTGATGCAACGCGATAATCCCTACCCAACTCATAGCTCACACGGCACCACACTAAGTCCTGTTACTTTTCTGACACCTCGTGTGTCAGAATATATATATATATGTGAGAGAGAGAGAGAGAGAGAGAGAGAGAGAGAGAGAGAGAGAGAGAGAGAGAGAGAGAGAGAGAGAGAGAGAGAGAGCGAGAGAGAGAGCGAGAGAGAGAGAGAGAGAGAGAGAGAGGGAGAGAGAGAGAGAGAGAGAGAGAGAGAGAGAGAGAGTGTGTGTGTGTGTGTGTGTGTGTGTCGTTTGAAGTTCAGTAATGTGCCTGTGAAGTTTGCACCCTAGACGACTGCCTAGTTGGCCTTAATGGTAGCGTCGGCCCTGAATACACTCATATATATATTCGCTTCGTCATTAACTTAGTGCTTATTTCTATTACTTCGATGAAACAAATGAGTTTCTATGTTATTCATTCCTATATCATAAATACATAAATACGATTAGAAGACGACGCAGTTGAGACTGTGTAACTGGTGAGGAAGGGGGAGATATAGTTATAGTGATATAGTTCATTTTTGTCATGCTATCATTGGGTACCATTTGGTTATATCGACATCTAAATCTTCTGACTAATGGGCTGGAAAAAAATACAACGCTCTCACCAACACCACCACCATCATCATTTTTATTATGACCATCGTCGCTGTGGACGACTTTGTTATCTTCATCCTGCTCATAACCACCATTTAAAGCAGCAGCAGCGGCAACATCCTGGTCGATATCATCATCATCGTTTTTACTATAGTGCCGCCACTACTACTACTACTACTAATAATAATAATGGTTTCTTATATAGGCACAAGGCCAGTAATTTGGGGGGAGGAGAAAGTCGATAAAATCGACCCCAGTGCGTGACTAGTATTTTATTTTATCGACCCCGTAAGGATGAAAGGCAAAGTTAACTTCGGCGGGATTTAATAATAATAATTGTTTCTACTTTAGGCACAAGGCCAGCAAATACCCAGTGAATTACTGGTACTTTATTTTATCGACCCTGTAAGGATGAAAGGCAAAGTCAACCTCGGCGGGATTTGAACTCAGATCGTAAAGGGACGTAACTATGCTGGAAAGCATGGCGTCCGACCCTCTACCGATACTGCCAATCCACAATAATAATAATAATGATTTCTTTATTGGCCACAAGGGCTGACATCAAGAAAAAACATTACAGATGGTACAGGACGGTACGATGTGGGTTTTGTGCGTGTAAAGATTTTTATTATTTATATAAGAAACGAAAAAGAAAAAAAAAGACATAGAAACATATATATATAAACAATAAAAATGAAAATTCAAACAATGAAAAATTCCCCAATAGGGGGGAAACCTCCGAGGGTTACTCGTGGCGAAAACCACACAAAAGACCACGGCCACCCTGCCCACCAGGGCAAGCGCCCTCTCTCAATTTTTCCATCTCTCAAACTACAGACGTATATTCAGAGCGGTCCCGTTCATTCGGGACATTCTCGCCACATTCACCCACCTTTCAACAAACTTGCTAGAAGACAGCACTTGCCTCTCCACCCTGATTTTCCTCTGCAAGTGAAACTTGAAAAAGTTAAGCAGGGATTCGCCGAAGAGGAAAGCGTCTGTCTTTAACCCTTTCCAGCTTGTCCACCACACAATCTCTTTCACCATGGCCACCAAGCAGATGAAAACCGCCTGCCCTTCCTCCTCGAAGGAAGACGGCGAGACCATCTGCACAATGGACTCAGTCGATAACCGGATCGGTCCTACACGCGACAGCAACTGTTCGACATAGCTCCACAAGTCAGCAATACTCGGGCACTGAACGAGTGCGTGCACGACGGTTTCGTCGCTCTGCGAGCATCTCGGACAGGCTCGGCTGACGGCACTTCCGTGCCTGTAGAGCTTATCTCGAACCGGCAACGCTCCCCGGTAGCACTGCCAGGCCAGTGATTTCTAGAAGTTATCCATAGGCCCTGGGCTGAATGTTCTCCGGAAGCGAGCAAGCAGCTGATCTTCTTCGACGCCCAGGATCTCTCCGAGAACGTCGTCGCCCTTCCCCTCCACTAGTCCTCTATAGAACGCCGAGCTGGATGTTCCACCGACACTGGTGCCCAGCTGGCAGAGGGCGGTGAGCGCCTGGAGACATTCCAGTTTCCAAGCGCTATCCCTCTGTCTTTTCCTGACCCAGGACTGCAGCTCTGTCAAGGAGACGAGCTGTGGGAAAATGTGCCTGGCGAACTGCGACCACACCTGTTCACCGTCAACGAAGCACCAGAGATGTCGCAGCCTCAGCACATGTTTGCGCATCATCAACCATGGCATGCCCAGTCCTCCACGCAACGGGTGTTGACAGCAGATGGATCGTCTGACCATGGGAGGCGTCCCTTCCACAAAAAGCGGAAGAGGAGGCGCTCCATTTTGGTGAGAGTTGGGCCGACGTAAGGGACGACGGGGAGGCGGTAGTAGATGACAGATGCGATGTACGCATTCGCCACTTCCGCCCGGCCTTTCAGGAACACTTTCCTCTCAGCCCATTTCTGGGTGAGGGAGGCCACCCTGCTCGTCACCTCGCTCCAGTTTTTCTCCATCTGGAGGTCCGGTCCGAAACAGACCCCGAGCAATTTAACCGGTCCGTCCGTCCAACGCCCCACGACGCTATCGGACGGCATAGACCTGCCTCTCCAGGTACCGAGCTGCAAGCCCACCGACTTTTCCTAGTTTATCTTTGCTCCTGTCAGCGCTTCGTATTCCTTGAGAGCGGTGCCGAGCATCTGGACGTGTCTGGTGCTCAACACTACCACGATGACGTCGTCGGCGTAAGCCGACTCGGATTTCCCGCATCCTAGTTTGCGTGGGACGCCCCTCATCAACCCCAGTTTGTGCAGTAACGGACGAGAGCCAATACTTACAAGAGAGACGAGAGGAGACAACCATGGCGGACCGAGCGAATGATGCTGAACGGCTGTGACAGGTGACCGTTCACCCTCACAACCGAGCAGATGTCGCTGTACATCGCAGCGATCCAACCCCTGAAAACGAGCCCGAAACTGGCTGCCTCGAGGACCGCCGACAGGTACCGATTGTCGACCCTATCGAATGCTTTGGATTGATCCAAGTTGATAAGGGTCCCGCCCGTGCCAGGTTCCTTAACTACCCTCTCTACGATGTATCGCATGAGGTGGAGGTTGTCGTGTATGGATCTTTCCGGAATGGCGCATGACTGCCGCTCTCCCACCAGAACCTCGACGATAAGCGCCAACAAGTTGCTAACACCTTGGCCAAAATCTTGAACTCTGCGTTTAGCAGAGTTATGGGCCTGAAGTTGTCGATAACATCCCCCTTGCTCGGGTCTTTTCTCAGCAGCGCCACCGCTCCCCGGCTCACAAAACTGGCAATGCTCCCGTTATGCTGCTAGTTGCAGTAGACGTCTGCCAAGAGGTCACCAAACAAGTCTGGCATAAATGCATAAAGCTCGTAGGGCAGACCATCCAAACCTGGCGATTTACCCCTCGTGCAGTTTGCCATCGCTTCCCGTATTTCACCGGCTCTTATTGGCTTTTCGCAACACTGTCTGTGGTCGTCGAGAGTCGAGGCAGTCCGTCGAGGTATGCACTGAAGTCCATACCCCAATCCGGCCCGCCGTTGCACTCGAACAGTTCAGCAAAGTGCTGCTGAAAAGCCTCACACGTCTGCTCGGGTTCGAGCAACACGCGCCCGTTTTGGTCAGACAAAGACCGAATTGTTGCTTTGTTGCCACGTCGCGCCTCTGCCACCCGGGCCCATTGGACGGCTTTCGTCCCCTCGTGTTTCAGAGCACGCGTTTTAGCTCTGACAACGCTGCCTTCGTGTTTTGCATTGAAGAATTGGTCGAGTGCCAATCTCGCCGCAAGCACGTCAGTTGCGATGTCTGTCCTAAACGCCTCTTCTAGCTTTCTGACTAGCTCTCCCTCTACTCTATTTTCCTCTATCGCTACTCCTTTGCTAAACCTAATCGACTCTACTTTAATTGCCCTTTTCAGGGTAAACCACCACCTGTTGTTGACGACCGCTCCCGTCAACGCCCGCTTAACTAATACGACCCCTCTAGTCTTGGTTGACACTCGTTCTAGAAGTGGTAACACGAAAAGATTACCCCTTGGCGGATAAGGATAAAACGCGACAAAATAAAGTAGATGTCTAATGATGAAATCTCATACCGGATCGGCCGTCACCCGGGTAAAAAAGGGCCGCGTCCCTCAGAGAGGAACCAGACTGGGGTCGAAAAATCAGCTAATGGTTCAAACCTTCCCATCACTTCGGAGCTGGAGACCTCCCATAACCGGAATACTCCTACTGTTGGCCCTCTATGCTCACCACCAAGAAATCCAAAGAAAAAGAGAGAAAAATGGTCAAGGGAAGATAATAAAGAAGTCCTTGAGGCTTTCTACACTGCCATGTACTACCCATCAAATACATCGAATACAGAGCAAACATATATCAACTGGAAAAAGAAACATCCCGAAAACAGAGGCTATATTGACAGTAACAAACTAGCCAATATACGAAGAAATATTGTAAGAAAAAAGTTACTAACTGATATAGAAATTGATCAGATCAAGCTAGTAGCACAAAGTCAGCGAAGGGAAAATGAAGCATGTGTCAGTGAAAACGAGGTAAACTGTAACACTTCGAATCCCAGAGTTGGGGCGGAATCACTGGCAACAGAACAAATTAAAGAAAGGAGCGAAAAAGTGGAGGGAGTGCATGCTCAGGATGAAACTCCAAATGAAAATAATGAGATCGTAAATGATAAAGAAATGAATGAGAATGAACTTGCCAACTTGAAGGATGAAATTATGATCGAATGGATGAAAATGAAAGAATCTGACATGGGGGAACGAGACACCCTCCCTAAGATCCAGAACTCCAAACAGAACCAAAAGATAATACACAAGACTAACATAATTCTCAAAAACATTATCATCACAAACAAACTAAACATTACTGACTTAAATCATCTCTATTATGCATCGGCTAAAGTCACCACTCACTTATGTGGAGTGAAGATGAAAAAACAAAGGAATTCCCACAAGAAATCTACTTGGCAAGATAACATCAATCGCCAAATAAACCTTCTCCGATCTGACATAGAAATTTTACCAAACTATAAAGTAGGTGAACATGTTAAACAAACTAAACTTTGAAAATTGAAAAAAAAGTACAGTATAAGATCAACATGTGACATAGACATGCTGATAGAAACAATCAAGCAAAAAGTGTCGGCCAAAGCTGCTCGTATAAGGCGCTTTGAAAAACGATCTAGATTCTATATGTTCAAAAACAACCAAAGAAACTTCTACAGAAAAATTGGTAAGTCAACAATAACTGCTAAATCAATACCACCCAAGGAGGAAGTGCAAGAATTCTGGGAAAAGATCTGGGCCGAAGAAAAAGTTCATAACATACATGCCCCATGGATAGACAGACAAATGAAAGAAACAGCTCACCTTGAAGAACAAACATGGGAAAATATAACAGTTGAACAGCTGCGCTTGGCTCTAAGAAAAACCAGCAAATGGAAATCCCCAGGAAAAGACAAAATACAAAACTTTTGGATAAATGTCTTCACAGAGTCTCATGAGCTGTTAGCCCAACTTTACAATGAAATAGTTAAGGAGCCAGAAAAGATACCATCATGGCTAGTTAACGGCATTACATTCCTGCTACCGAAGAATGATGAGACAAACAATCCCAAAAATTACAGACCGATAACCTGCTTGACCACAATGTATAAAATTTTAACATCAGTCCTAACTGAATACACATATGACCACCTGATAACAAATGACCTATTTCCCATTGAGCAGAAAGGGTGTAAACGAGGCTCATATGGCTGTAAGGATCAGCTTCTGGTTAACAAAATGAAACTGGAAGATTGTCATAATAGACACAAAAATCTATCGATTGCTTGGATAGATTATAAAAAAGCATTTGATAGTTTGCCACACAGTTGGATTGAAAAATGTTTAGAGATTTTCAAAATATCCCCCGTTGTCAGGAGGTTTTTGTCATTCAGTATGAGGACATGGAGAACCACACTCCTTTTGAATAGTGAAACAAAATCACTGGAAGCTGGAGAAGTTAACATTAATTGTGGAATTTTTCAGGGTGACTCTTTATCACCGCTTTTATTCTGCATCGCACTTATACCATTAAGTAAAATGCTCAATGAAACAAAACATGGATATAGAGTCTATGACAAAACCATTAATCACCTGTTCTACATGGATGACCTGAAACTATTTGCAAAAAATGATGAACAATTGCAAGGGCTATTATCCACTGTGAAGCAGTTCAGTGATGACATTAAAATGGAGTTTGGACTGGATAAATGCGCCAAAGCAACGTTCACCAGAGGAAAGCTGCTGAAGAGTTCAGACATTAATCTTGATCGGGGGAACGTGATAAGAGAGCTTGATCAAGAACAAACTTACAAATATCTAGGTGTTTGTGAAGGAGACGGAATCAAGCACTCGACAATGAGGGAAAGGATAAGGAAGGAATGTTACCGCAGAGTCAGAGCAATCTTAAGAACGGAATTGAATGCAAGGAATAGGATCGATGCCATAAACACGCTTGCCATACCAGTAGTAACCTACAGTTACAATGTCATCAACTGGTCAAGCACAGAGATCCGTAGGCTCGATACAAAAATCCGAAAATTCTTAACCATGCACAGAATGCATCACCCTAAGGCAGACATAGATAGAATATATCTCCCTAGGAAAGAAGGAGGACGTGGGTTAATCCAGTTAGACATTGCGTTGAAAACTGCAACAATTGGATTATCCACATATCTAAGGGAATCACATGATTGGATGATCAAACTCGTTTTGAAACACGAAAGCACCAAAAGATCATATTCCATTACAAAAGATGCACAAAGATACAGTAATGGACTACAAATTTCAGAAGTCCCATTTACTGCTGAAATGGAAAACACAGAAAAAGCAAAGCAGGTAAAAGTAACTGCAAAGAAAGAACTGCTACAGAAACTGGCTAAGAAATGGCAAGAAAATCCTCTGTATGGAAAATACCCAGAGCGAGCTAACAATCCTGATGTTGACAAAACTTTAACCCATCAGTGGTTGGCATCCTCTGGACTGAAATCGGAGACTGAAGGACTGATTATATCCGCACAAGATCAGTGTCTGCCAACAAAAAATTACCAAGCCAACATAATAAAAAATGGGTGCAGCCCATTATGCCGTGTATGCAAAAAACAACCAGAGACCATTGACCATATAATTTCAATGTGCAGTCCTATAGCTCCAACCGAATACCTAAACAGGCATGACAGAGCTGCACAATACATACATTGGATAATGTGTAAGCATTTTGACCTGCCCCATCAAAAGAATTGGTGGGAGCATCAACCACCTCCCATACTTGAAAAAGATCACATCTCAATCTTGTGGAACTTTAGCATCCAAACAGACCGAAAAATAGATGCAAATAGACCTGATATAATATTGAAGGACTTTCAAAGGAGGGTATGCCTGCTAATTGATATGTCTGTTCCAATAGACAAGAATGTATCTATAAAAACATTTGAAAAATTGAGCAAGTATAAGGACCTGGAGATAGAAATTGGAAAAATGTGGAAATTGAGAACTAAAACAATACCAGTGGTTGTAGGCGCTCTGGGAATGATACCTAAGGGGTCTAACGACTACTTATCGCAAATCCCAGGAAACCCGCGTATAGGAGAAATACAAAAGATAGTACTAATGGGAACTGCCCATATACTAAGGAAGATCCTGTCAATATAAGTACATCACAAGTCTAAACACTAAGGATGCATGTGTGAATATGTGTGTTCTTTCTTGAACATGGCGGACCTTGTTGTCTCTTGAGGTCACTGGTTGTGACTTGGTGATAACTCGTATAAACATAAAGCAAGACAAATGCAAATAATAATAATAATAGGTAATATCATTATATATATATACACGAAGGATTCAAGAACACCTGCTTTGTCCGTTCCCTTGTCGATTCAATTTGGATTACCTCGGGAACATAACCCTATTATGTAAGAAGCTGTCTGATGATGTCACGGCACTGGGTACACCGAAGAATGTGGCCACTGTCGTCATTGAAATATGTATCACAGCATTATCATTAAAGGACTGAAACTACTTTGCATTTTCTTATATATATATATATATATATATATATATTTAAAAAAATAAAGGTGTGACACACGAGTTGTGATATATTAGTAAATAGGAAAAGAAAATGCTGACAAATTTTTCCCAGTGAAAAATAGTTTAATTAGGATTAAGTATAAATTAGTAATAAGTATTAGTTAGTATTCAGTTTTAGTTTAAAGTTTTTACCGGTTGCGCATTTCTTATGCTTTTCAAAAATAATTTTCATTTACTAAATGTATACTTATTCCTAATTAAACTATTTTTCACTGGGAAAAATTTGTCAGCATTTTCTTTTCCTTTTTACTAATATATATATATATATATTTAACACTTTGAATCTACCCGCCAAAACCGGGGGTTGCTTCCCTTGTTGGAAATAACACGTGATAACTAAATGTACGTTCATAGCAGCAGCATTTAGAATCCACCTCGCTTTTGGACAGAACGGAACTCCTGTTGATGAAATGAATCCTATGTTCGTCATGGAATACCACGAGCGTGCCAGTTACCTAAGTCGGATATTTGATTTCGGATTCACAGAAACACTTTAAACGTATATCGTTTAATTTGTCCAGGTGTATCTTTTTTAACCTGTTAGTTTTTTCGTTGCTTTGGTATTGTGTGTTAGGTTTTGCCTACCACAATGTTCAATTTGTCAAGCTATTTAAACGTATGTTGTTACTCTAAGGATCTACCCTTATTGAGTGCTTTGCTAACTCATTCAGATTGTAGGTCGACTTTGCTTGCCCACAGCCAAAGCTTCGATTTTACTAAACTTCCACATGTATATATATATATATATATCACAGAAAAAGAGAATCAGTGTTGCGACGAAAGGAATTTATTGGACATATTACAAATGTTTCTCGGGCGACCAGCTCGAGGCACGATCGATATGGTGATCACACCTGACTCTGAAATCAACACGGTCGTCAGATGCGTCTCGATTCTACGAAGCAGATTTTCCTATAGTCCTTTCGTAGAATCGAGACGTATCTGATGACCGTGTTGATTTCAGAGTCAGGTGTGATCACCATATCGATCATGCCTCGAACTGGTCACCCGAGAGACATTTGTAATATGTCCAATAAATTCCTTTCGTCGCAACACTGATTCTCTTTTTTCTGTGATATCATACTCTGCTCTACGAGGGCATTGAGTGCTCATACGGCCTACCGCATACAGACGCTTTAAGCATCCAACACCAATTATATATATATATATATATATATATATATATATATAGAGAGAGAGAGAGAGAGAGCATTGATTACTCATGTATTTGCGTATGATTGCGTACGTAGTGCATACAAATAACTGCGTGTTCTTATATAAACATCCGCGCACACGTATATATATATATATATATATATATATATATATATATATATATATATATATATATATATATATATATACACACACACATGTATACTGTATAAGAAGATAAGGAAGTTTTCACTTTTTGTTGTTAAAATCAAACTTGTGGAGTGATTATGAAACTGTTAATGAAGAAGCAGCTTACCGAATAGATTTCTCAATTTGTATAATTGAGTCCAGCGCATTGTGTCATTGAGCAAGATACTCTATTTCATGCTGGTCCAACACACATATTACATAATTATTTAACATCTGTATGAAGTAAAAGTACGACGTGTAATAATAATGGTTTCTGACTTAGGCACAAGGCCAGCAATTTGGGGAGAGGGGAAAGTCGATTAAATCGACTCCATTGCGTTACTGGTACTTTAAGGATGAAAGGCAAAGCTAAGCTCGGCAGGATTTGAACTCAGACCCTAAAGGTACGTAACGCCGTGCTGCAAAGCATGGCGTCCGACCCTCCACTGATACTGCCAATCCACCGCCCTTGTCCGACTTATAATAATAATAATTGTTTCTACTTTTGACACAAGACCACCAATTACCTCAGCGCATTACTGGTGCTTTATTTTATCGACGTCGTAAGGATGAAAGGCAAAGTTAACTTCGGTGGGATTTGAACTCGCAACGTAAAGGGCCACAACTCTATGTTGCAAAGCATGGTGTCAGACGCTCTACCGGTACTGCCAATCCACTGACAAGTTCTGCTATGTACCGAAGAGCATTGCTGATTGCATGAAAATGATTTATTGTCCTTATTTCGGAAATGTCATAACAAAATCTGTTTGCTACATGCTTGAATCTCCATAAGATGTTTTCAACTGGAATAATTTCTGTAGGATTTGCAAAGGAATTCACAGCAAAGAATTATATTTTTACATAAATAAGATGGAAGGAAACACGCAAAATGTCGCTATTTTTTAAAACCCCAAAATATATTCTATTTGCAATCCTGCACCACATTATTCTGATTTTCAGATACCCAAGCTGTCTTCATAACATCCTAGTAGCGGCTTCACTAATATATCGTGTCATGGTGAAAAGTGGAACAATGAATTTGAATCTGAGTTGGAATTCATTGTCATCCAACAGGACTTGAATGATCTTGCACGAGATTTAAATTTAATCAGGGAACAACATTGACTCTTGCCTGGCATCACACTTAAAACATTCAAATTCACAAGGACTGTGGTAACTCGCTATCGTAAAAATTATGATTTTCTACCAACATTTCTGAACAATAAAGGAAAATTACGAAAGTCTGTCTATCATATTTGATCGAAATTATTATATCAATACTAATTAGCATATATGTGCAGAAAGGTGGCGAATTAACCGAGTCGTTCCGGTTCTCTGCGCACTGAATTCAAATTCCGCTGAGGTCAACTTTACTTTTCCTCCTTTTTGAGGTTGATGAAAAAACACCAGTCCAGTACTGGGATCGATTATTCCTCTGTATTTCTTTCTTACCTCTTCTCTATCACTTTCTCTCATTCTCTGAAAGAAATCGACTGTGTTCCGACATGGAGAGGGTTGAGTTCCACCAGGCTTAAAATGTCTAAGAAATGCCATATAACAACGGCAACACTACGTGGTGTTAAGGTACATACATATCTGTACAGGTTTTTAATTTATGACGCCCATCTTATAAGTGTTACAATTGGGTTACACGAAGTACTGCTTTTTATATATAATTTGCTTCGAAGCTATCGATTTAGGGGATGCAAAATATCACTAAAAGTGCATTTTCATTTGCTTCTTTTCCATGAAGAGTTTTGAAATATATCTGACGAAATAATCGAAATATTTTACTAATATATTTCTGTCGATGAAAATATAATATATCCAGACAAGTGGTCTGAAGGGATATTTGTTGATTATAGACAAAGTGACTATATTGATCAGAGTTTACGTGTCGTATGTATAGTTAACAGATGTATGAAAATATGAGATTCCCAAACACATAAAATAACTGTAATAACAGTCGATCACTATAAATAATAGTTGAGAAAATTAGGTAAATTATCCGGCAAAAGGTTGACAAAGGCGTCTACGTAGGCATCTTGTAGACTCATCTGTCGCTAAGGATAATTTACCCAATTTTCTGAACTATTATTCATAGCGATCGACTGTTATTACAGTTATTTTCAAATTTCAAACCCTCTCATAATATATGTATACATATATTTAAAAAATTGGATATTGTTACTCATTTTATGAAAACTGATCATTTGTTGGCTAGATTTATTTAACACACACACATATATATATATATATATATATATATATATATATATAATGATTTCTAGTATAGGCACAAGGCTAGTAATTTGGGGGGAGGGGAAAGTCGAGTAAATCGACCTCAGTACGTTACTGGTGCTTTATTTTATCGACCCCGTAAGGATGAAAGCCAAAGTTAACCTCGGTGGGATTTGAACTCAGATTGTAAAAGACCGTAACTCGATGCTGCAAAGCATGGAGTCCGACTCTACCGAAGGATGATTTGTTAAGCCTTCATTATGTTTATTGATTCGTGACGCGCGTTTCACTATTGATCAGCTCATGGTTCGATCTGTATCGATCTGGTCCGACTTTCTCTCTCTCTTTCTCTCTCTCTCTCTCTCTCTCTCTCTCTCTCTCTCTCTATATATATATATATATATATATATATATATATATATATATATATATATATATATATATATATATATATATAGTTAATAAATGAAATAAACAAAATACAGGAGGCAATTATGTAGTTATATTAGGTTCACGCTTGGAGGAAGTGGAAGAGGTTTCAAAGTTTCGAACGGAAGTCCTTCTTCAGGAATGTTCGGATAAGGAGAGAACAGATAGACGTGTGAGGAGGTTAGGGAAGGAATACAAAAAAAAAACGTGGTAAAGGGGGGTGGATGAAAGGTCCGGTCGGAGGGGTGGGGATATGGGGCTGGCATGGGTGTGGCTGTGTGTGTGTCGACAGGAGCGACAGGACATTTTATGTAGCAACACGAATGTTGTAGCGTAAGTTAATTTCTCGCTAGAGGATGGGTGGGCGTGCATGCAGGGGTCCGTTTCGATGTTGGGCAGTCCGGTTTTTTCTAGTCGGTTTCTTAACAGGTTGATGGTTCTTCTGGGCGGGTTGTTGGCCCTCCGCAAAATAGTCGGATTGTGGTGCTGCCATCTTGACGGCGAGCCGACGCGCTGCGGGTCACCGATGGTCTGGGACCTCTCCAGGAGACCGGCCCACCTAGGGTAGCCCTACCAGAAGCAAAGCTCCAGACGGTGATGCTCTCTCGGATTTACGGAACACACAAGCCGCCTCACCACGACAAGGCCAGATATATGAGGTGTGTATATATATATATATATATAGAGAGAGAGAGAGAGATGAACTATTCGCGGTACAGTGACCGGAAAAAACCACATATCAGGGTAATATCCGGTGTATGTCAAGATACAAATATGGTATAGGGGTTAGGGCTGGGGTTTTACTAAATACTATATATGTGTGGATGTGTATGTATGTATACAGGTGTGCATACAAACGAATGTAAAGAGCAATCAACACATAATGTGGAAGTTAGATATGTGTTTTAACAAGTTGATTTTCTTTTGCATTATCGTTTGTTTCAGTGACGTAAATGAACATGTCTGAATTCAAAAGATAGAAGAGATTATCTGCGTAGATAAATGAACAACGTAAATATAACAGCAGAGAATAGATGGGGTGGGTGGAAATAATTGGCGAGAGACAGAAAATGAACACACAACCGCGAGGTAATGAATTGAATATCTTAATCACAGACATGCTTGCTTCGATAATTTACTGTCATACTAATTCCACACGCTAATCATTTACTTTCATGATGAATTATTTAGCAGCCAACTGTGTAGCATACCTCTCCGGTAGTTGGAATAGTTTTTTTTAAGGATTGCAAGCTTCGCTCTACTCAAGCGTATCTTCAGAAGAGCGTGGTAGTTTGCTTCAAAAATCGAGGAATATATAGAAAACTAGCTGTAACCACTAACTATAGTATAATAATATTTACAATAAAAATGATATTTAAATGAAGCAAAAAAAAAAAAAGGAAAGGGAAAGAAGAAAAAAAAAAAAGAGAATTAAGAGCAACGAAAAAATAAAGAGAAGGAGGGAGGGACAGGCTCTACACCCCAGTCCGAACGATGATTCGACCGTTCCCCGCAAACAGACTGGCGAAAGTATTGCCACGGAGAATAACCAGCGACACCTACTGCAACAGCCCCTTTTGGCGGACTGCTGCCTTTCCGATTTCGCAGGGATCAAGGACACTAGAGGTCTTGACGGCGACAGGTAAGAAAAGGAAGTGGTCGGTTAATTTCTTAAAAAAGAAGGCTGCAGTAATACAGATCTAACAGTAAATATATAAATAACAATAACAAAGAAATTGATGTTACCTTGAAAATATTTAACTGGTAATTGATATATTTGAGATTAAATCCGCTTTTCAAAAGAGTTAAAAGAACGCTGAGTTATGCGGTTGTTAATTACAGTGATGTACATTTTAATATCTTGTTATTGTTATTTTTTTAATATATAATGTTCTATTTGCATTATTGTAGCCACCCCTAGGGTGGTGGATTGGCAGTATCGGCAGAGGGTCGGACGTCAGGCTTTGCAGCATAGAATTACGGCCCTTGATGATCCGAGTTCAAATCCCACCGAGGTTAACCTTGCCTTTCATCCTTACGGGGTCGATAAAATAAAGTACCACTCACGCACTGGGGTCGATTTAATCGTGTGTGTGTGTGTTTGTAGTTACACACACACACACACATTAGTCTAGTAATACACTATAGTAATGCAAATAGCACATAAATATAATAACAATAACAACAATCTGGAAATGTTGACTGCGGAAATATTTCGGGAAAAATCCGCTTTTGAAATGAGTTAGAACACAAAGTGATGTGGTTGTTAATTATCGCGATATGCTGAATTATTTGGCAACCAATCATAAGCATATCTCTCAGACAATTGCAATAGTTCCTTAATGATTGCAAACTTAGAGTAGCACAGGCGTAGAGATAAACAAGCGTCGTAGTTTGCTTGAACCATTGCGGAATATATAAAAATCAGTTTATTTTTGTATGGGTGGCTACAATAATGGTTTCTTATATAGGCACAAGGCCAGCAATTTGGGGGGAGGGGAAACTCGATTAAATCGACCCCAGTGCGTGACTGGTACGTTATTTCATCGACCCCGTAAGGATGAAAGGCAAAGTTAACCTCAGCGGGATTTGAATTCAGATCATAAACGGCCGTAACTCTATACTGCAAAGCATGGCATCCGACCCTCTACCAATCCACCGCCTTATGGGTGACTACAATAATGGTTTCTGATTTAGGCACAAGGCCAGCAAATCGACCCCAGTGCGTGAGTGGTACTTTATTTTATCGACTCCGCACACACACACATGCATATGCATGTATTTATGTTTTATCTATCGTATGCGATTAGAAAGGGCAGTGAAGTTGGCCGACAAAATATTGTCTGTATTTAGTTTCATTTTCCATCATTTGAATTAAAATCTGTGTATTCACACTTCGTTTACACGATTATGCATCTAGAAAAGAAGAGCTGTTACTACTTACACACAGTCATCCTTAACTGCACCCGAAAATGGTCTTTCCGCTGATTCGCACAAGAACTTCTGGCATGGTGCAAACTTTTACATTTTCTTGTATCACCAATACAACACCTTTTGTTCTCTCTTTTGAACTTGTAAGTTGTATAACGTTCCATCTCAAGTCGACTCGATTTACTCATCTTTCTTCTTGTCATCCTTATAGTGTTTCCCTTACCCTCTAACTCCAAACTGTACATTTTTTCCAAAGCGTTTTCGCTTCAGAACTGAAACACTCTGGAATTCCCCATTTTCTCCCACTAGTTTCTTACAGGCTTCAGTCTTCATAAGTTCGAACCGAACATCATCGACATTCATCACATCGGTCTGTGTTGGCATACAAAAGTTTTTGGCATTGACTCTCCTCTTCCGACTAATTAATAATTAATAAAAAAAAAACTATGGTTGATTTAGTGTTGAATGTTTTATTTCGACATTTTGCCGGAACAAAGCATTCCCATTAAATAAAGCATAGATTTTGTATCAATGCAATACATATACAATGACGGAAACATTGATTTAATGACCGAACTACTTAAAAACAATGTACCAGATTACTATACTATTTCCGATCTGTCAGCGTCATGAGATTGAGCTAAATACATCCGCTATTGTCATCGGCTACCGTATAGGAGTAATGTTTTGTCTAAGCACTAGACTGACTATTTGGTTGGTTATTCACTAACTTCACGCACAGACATTGATAGTTACTTTGTAAAAATAGTATATTGATTGAAGTCAGAAAGAAAAAAAAAAAGAAAAGGACGGGAAAAAGCAGACACAAAAATATAGCAATGGTGACAAATAAGTTGAAGTATTCCTAATAGTGAGTTATAGTTATTGTCGTCATGTCTGAATATGTATACTAAGGATAATTTTTCTCTTCATAATAAATCTAGCTGTCACGACAGCAGTGTTCTTGTTTTTTTTTGTTTTTGTTTTCCCTTTTTCTTTTCTCAAGCGTACTTTTTTTACGAAATGAATTCTCTGATTGGAGCTTTTAAACTTCCTGAACATTATGCAGTGTACATGGGTAAACAGAATACAAACTACATGTAAGGTGGGCGGGGTACAATCGATTCATTTACAAGCAACAATAATTTATGAAATGTACTAAACGTTGATGTTATTTAATCCTTAGAATACATGTGCTCAACTACATCGAAACCTAAAAGTCTCTACTCAGATTATAGATTTACATTTGTACTCAGAATCAGTGGCGTTCTTGTTTATTACTAAGTGTTTAAGCGATAGGAAAAGCTGGGGTTAACTAGAAAAGAACCCCCCCCCCCCCACACACACACATGATGACTGCAAAGTCTACTAAGAGTACTGCTATTGCTTGGAGGATTATAGAGTTTGGTGCACTTTTAGGCTACGGCCAGCCACACGAACCTGTAACATATCCTGGACAAACAATGCCTGTGCTTTGAATGTTTTTTTTAAGTGGGGCCTCGAAAACACTACCCGAAAAGGAGAACTGGTCAACATCATCGGATGCTTCCAAAGCCGCAGGTTTTTTTCAGAGTTTCCCTCTCCTAGAAAGGTGTTGTGACAACAACAGGGGGGGCCTTTCCCTCCAAGGTGAAAAAAAAAAGTACTATTTGGATGGGCGTTGACTCTGCTGAGTTCCTCCGCCCTTTGCCAGGTTTTGTATTTCATCCCGCAGGGTGTCCAAATATCACCCTCCTCACCAAGCAAGCTTGGTGGGGTTGCCGGTTTAGTCGCCGACGACCTGACCATGAGACAGGTAGTACTGGGTTACATGTTACCAGTAGCACTAACATACATACATACAGACATACATAGTTTTGTTATCCAGAAATTGCGTAATATGACAGATGCAGCCGCATAACGTTTGTCTCCCCATTTTGGCAGCTGGTGCGGTCCATGGTTGTTTTGCGAAATCGGAAAAGCAGGTTGGAGTTTGTTTAACTAAAATTATGCATGTCAGCGGTTGGTTTACGATATTTTCTGGGTGTTTTGTTTACAGGCAGGTTATGACAATCTGAAAGTTTTAATTGAGAGGGTTAAGACAATCAACAGTGTTATTTACATACATACATATATATATATAGTAATAATAATAAATTTGAAGACTAAAATCCAAAGAGGGCTCGATAAGGATAAATATATATCAAATATATAAGAACCGTAGAGCAAATATTTGTTTCGGAAGATCCCGTTAAGGGTGAAATCAGCGATTCTTTGCTTAAACTTTAATCTGTTATTTTAATAAATATATAATATATATAATAATAATAATAATAATAATAATAATAATAATAATGAAATTATTGTGTACAGTGCTCAGGTGCACTACAACTCATCAAAGGTGCATGTATAGTACATAGAATAATGTACAAATGTCAGGAAAATAAACAGTGTATGAGTCATGATATAATAACAATAACAATAATGAAATATTGTGCACAGTGCCCAGGTGCACCACAACCCATCAAAAAAGTGCATGTACAGTACATAGGGCAATGCACAAACATCAGTAAAATGAACAGTGCACACATGTGTGCATGTGTATGGAAGGGGCACATCAGGTGTAGTTTTGGCGTATTTCGGGAAGCATGAGTGTCTTAAAGGATGCAGTGTCTCGGCAGCTAACAATTGACGCAGGCAGTTTGTTCCATGTTTCAGCAACTCTGAGCGTGAAAAAATGTCTGCGAAAGTCATGGGAGCTGTGCTGTTTTCTTATCTTGTAGGCATGTCCACGTGTGTTAGACACATGGAGATCAAAGAGGCGCTCAGGGTTGCAGTTGGCGAGATGGTTAAAAACTTTGTGGGTATTCACCAAGTCCATTGCCAGACGTCGGAGCTTCAATGAATCCATGCCCAGGGAAGCAAGGCGTTCAGAGTATGGTAGGTGTCTGATGGAGGGTATGCGCTTGGTTGCACGTCTCTGAACAGTTTCCAGGAGGTCAATGTTCCGAGCAAGATAGGGGTTCCAGACTGATGATGCGAATTCCAAGTGTGGTCGCACCATAGCTGTATACAGTTTTAAATAGATGGCTGGAGAGCGGCTAACAAAGGTCTTGCTGAGTGATGCCAAGACACCCTCGGCCTTCTTGACAATCTTAGAGACATGCTTTGTCCAACGCAAATCGTTGCTGACAGTAATGCCCAGGTCACGTTCACAAGAGGACTTTTTGATGTCAGTGTTGTGGAGGGAGTATGTGGACGCTGGATTTTTCCTTCCAAAATGCATGGTGGTACACTTGTCCACAGCCAGCTTCAGTTGCCAGTCTGTGATCCATTGCTGCATTGTGTCCAGGTCTGATTGTAGGAAAGAGTTGTAAATTTCAGGATCAGTCCTTTTGATTTCAAGGTACAGCTTGATGTCATCTGCATATTTTAGTACCGTGGCATTCTGTAAGTTGGCATCTATGTCATTAATATATGCCACAAACAAAAGAGGACCAAGAACAGATCCCTGTGGTACACCAGATGACATCTCATATGGTGAAGAATGCTGTCCTAGAACCGTGACTACTTCCTTTCGGCTGAGAATGAAGGATTTCAGCCAGTCGAAAAGATCATCCCTCACACCCATTGCAGAGAGTTTTGCCATAAGTCTTTTGTGTGGCACAGAATTAAAAGCCTTAGCAAAGTCAAGGTAAACAACATCCACCCATGAGCCGCTGTCAGTGATCCGGGTGATGTCCTCAAGGAACTCGATAAGCTGATCACAGCAGCTGGAGTTAGGGATAAATCCAAACTGTGAGGGCCGGATGAGGCTGTGAGAGCTCCAGAAGTTCCAAAGTGTTTCTCTGACACAGGATTCCATCAGTTTGGCCATACAGCTAGTAAGACTGACTGGACGATAGTTGACAGGTGACATGCGGTTGCCCTTTTTGAACAGGGGAATGACACTGGCAGTTTTCCACTGCTCCGGAGTAGCACCATTGCTGAGACAGTATTGAAAGAAAAAAGAAAGCTGGCGCAAAAGGAAATCCCCGCCACGTTTGAGAAGCAGGTATGTCACACCATCAAGACCAGGGGAGGCATAGTTGCGCTTATTCTTAAGGTGACGTCGCAACATTGCAGGTGTAAATTCCATAGTTGTTATGGAATTTGATGTTAGAGATGGTGGAGATGGTACATTCTGGTTTTCAACAGTAAAAATACTTGCATAGCACTCAGCAATGAGTTCTGTGCATTCCTTGGGATCGTCAGTGATCTGGCTTGTGTGGGGATTGCGAAGAGGACCAACTGGAGAGTGAGGTCTCTGCTTTGAATGAACATATTTCCAGAACACCTTACTGTCAGGATTGGTTGCGATGCACTGTTCAAATTCAAGCACTGCCTTCTTTGTCACTTGCTTGAGATGGTTAGAAGATTTATTCCGCTTTTTTTCTGTTGGCATCTGATCTATGCAGTTTATATTCCCGTTCAGCGTTCCGACGTTCTTTCCTGGCAAGTCGGACTGCTGAAGTTTCCCAGATTGCACTTTTGGGGTGGTTATTTTTCCGCTTCCGTGGCACTGATGCTGCACACGCTATCCATATTGAGTCCAGGATGCTCTGGAGTATAGAGTTCACATCTCCAGAGTTATACATCTCATGCCAGTTTGGGCGCTGTAGCTCAGTGCAGTACAAGTTCCAATCCGCCCTCTTCCAATCAAAGCAAGCAGATTGGAGATGGCTCTGGTTTTTGTTGCTGCCCTCAAGTGCCAGATTGGCAATGATCATAGCATGATCAGAGTCGCCTAGAGGTTCCTCAGTAGTACAACTGATAACCACTTCAGGAGTAGTGGTGAAGATCAGGTCCAAAGTGTTGTCACCTCTTGTTGGAGAGGTGACTACTTGTGACCAGTTTGAGTCCAGCACTAGTTCAAGGAAATCGTTTGCACCCTGTGGCCAACGAAAGGTTTCCCAATCGATCTCAGGATGATTGAAGTCACCTGCAATAAACACATAAGTGGCTGTTTTCTTGGCAGCAACTCTGAGGATATCGCAAAGCTGTGTGTCCTGATGGTAGTTTGGGGGGCGATAAACAACACCAAGCAGAAGTGTTGACATGGTCATACGTATGTCACAGAAAAAAACTTCTTCCTGTGATTCGTTCAAATCAACGCAAGGAATTACCGAAAAGTTTGAACGAACGTAGACCATCACACCACCACCACGTCGGTTAATGCGGTCCTTGCGGAAAAGGTTGTACCCAGTAATGGTGAAAACCCCATCACAGAGTAAGGAATGTGCCCATGTTTCCGTGACTGTGATGAAGTCAGGGTCGATGCTTCTGACGTAGGATTCGAACAGATGTATCTTGTTGCATAAACTGCGAGCATTTAAGGACAACAATTTGTACCCTGCTCGCAGTTTATGATGGTGTGTAGAGGGTGGCAGGTTGTTCTGGTTTAGTTTCCCAGAGTTGTAGCAGTTTTTACATTGCCAGTTATTGTGGGTAGATCACACTCAGACCAGCTGGTATCTCTCTTCCACGTTTCACCAGCCTTGACAAACCTCCAGATCTGCCCATCATCACGCAGACTGAAACTTTCATCTTGTGCTGAGTTCCGATTCAAGGAAGCTGCAGCACGTAGTTTTGGACGTACATGGGGTGGTAGGCCTGGGCGTGTTCGGAAGGTAATCCGATTTTCACGCCCAGCTTTAGCAGAGGCCAGATGATATGAGGTTGCCTCTGCGGGGTCCGAGAAAGACAGCCTGATGAGTCTGGGTTTTGGACCAGGTCGACCAAGGCGGAGGGCACCCTTTGGGGGAACACAGCCTAGGTCTTTGGCCGAGCTGGCAGCAAATGCCTGAAGATCGGCCTTGTCCTCTGGTACCCCAATGGCAATCACTTCATGTATTAGAAATTATAAGCTTTCACCGTATTTTAGACTAAAGAAATTTCTAGCCTGATAGTGGGGTTTATAACCCTAGGAGAAATGGAAAAAGATGAGTGTTGCCGTACATGGGAGTCGAACCCACATCTTTGGTTATCCAGACCACTGTGCTACCAATACACATCCCGTCTCCTTCCATTCGAATTAGAAGCTATGAACTTAGCAAGTGAATGATAAACAAGCAAATTATAAACGTAAACATCTTTTTCCATTTCTCCGAGGGTTATAAACCCCACTATCAGGCTAGAAATTTCTTTAGTCTAAAATACGGTGAAAGCTTATAATTTCTAATTTCTAATTTCAAACTCGCGCACCGTTTCAAAAAACATACTTACATGTTTACGTTTATAATTTGCTTGTTTATATGTATATATTTATATATATATATATATATATATATAATATATATATGTATATATGTATATATATATATATATATATATATATATACACATATATATATATATATATATATACATACGCACACATACATACATAGGGTAAAGACCCCCTTCGATCACGAATGACCATGGAATTTGCACCTAGAAAGTTTCCTTCCGAGGGACAAAGTTGTTTGTGGAAGACCAGCAATCACCCATGTATACCAGCCTCCCCTCTCCACGCCACCGATGTTGTCCAAGGGAAAGGCTATGGCCGATACATCTTGATATCTGTGACGTCGCAACTCATTTCTACAGCTGAGTAAACTGGAGCAACGTGAAATAAAGTGTCTTGCTCAAGGACACAACGCATCAACCTTCCGATTGCAAGCCCAATGCTCTAACCACTAAGCCACGCGCCTTCATACATACGTACATACATACATACATACATACATACATACATACATACATACATACATACATACATACAAACATACGAGAATGTCAGATATGATGGACCCATAAATAAGGAGAGAACCAGAACTGAATACCTCAGAAGAGTAAAGAAAATAAGGTCATCAGAACTGTCAGCGTACAACAAATACATTGCCCACAATACTTATGCTGTGCCAATTCTAACGCCAACATTTGGCCTACTGAACTGGTCATTGCAAGAACTAAGTGAGATGGATGTTAGAACTCGCAACTTCTCAGTGTTACTGGGAACTTTAACATCAATGGTGATGTGGATAGGCTATACTTCTCACGCAAGGAAGGTGGCCGGGGTCTAAAATCCATATTAACATCATATGAGACCCGGATAGTAACACTGAAGCAACATCTTCAACAGAGGAAAAAGGTTGGCAACCATCTTGCCTAGGTTTATGAGCATGAAAAAAGAAATATCATTAGAATAGCCACTGATCTGGAGGAGAGATATGGAATAAAGCCTGATATAAATCTCTCACCCAGAGAAATCGGAAGATCCTATTCAATGTTCAAACAAGATAAAAAAATTGACCAATTTACAGAAAAAGTTGTGCATGGATACTTGAGACGTAAAACACAGACGATAGAGGGGATAAACCACAGAAAAAGTTTATGACATCACACCTTGAGGGATATCTCTATGCAATACAGGAACAAGAACTCCCTACCAAATATCTGCTGCACAAAAGGGGAGGGCCATCAGCTGACAATAAATGTAGGCTATGTAAAACAAAGATCGAGGATGTAAGCCACATTGTTGCCAGCTGCGAAATAATATCATCTCGCTACTGCCTCCCCATGAGACACGATGGGATAGCTAGAACCATCTGGAACGCACTTCGGAAAACAAAATTAACAACAAACGAGGAAGAATATATTGAGACAGATGGCACTAAGGAATACTGGTGGAACCTGAAAATAAAAACTGCCACCAAATTAAAGCACAACCGGCCTGATATTGTTGTTTGGGACCACACATTGAAAACGTGTTCTGTTGTGGAGATCAGCTGCTCACTTGATGTAAACGTTGTCAGAAAAATACAGGAGAAGGAGGACATCTACGGACCATTGATGAGGAGTTTACAAATCCAGTATCCAAGATACACCTTTAGCTTCATACTCATCATTATTGGAGCTACGCGTTATATACCAACCCGTTTGGACCAAAGTATGACTGAACTTGGATTTGCGGACAAAGAGCGCAGCTCCCTAATTCATAGTCTACAAATGGCTGCGATAGCTGGCACCTTCAAAATTTGCAAAACATTCTTGCGATTCAAGGGATGACAATTTCTTTTCTTTTACAACCTTGCCACCAGGAAGGTGGCCGGTCAAAAAAATATACTCGAAATTAAGAGAAAGAGATAATACATACATACATGATGGTTGCATCTTGCTTTCGAGAATTGTCATAAATATATTCTTTTCTCACACACATGTAGCACGAATATGACTTTTTAACCCTGCCGCATTGAAAGAAAAAAAGGATTTTTGGCTGTGGCCAGTCATGCTCATGGAACATAGTGAAAGGTCTTTAGTTCAAGTGATACATACATACATACTTATATACAAGATGGCTGTCCCCTCGTTATCGAGTATGACCATTGCACGATATAACATTATTAATAATTATCAATTAATGCTATCATGCAATGCCTGTGTGTGAAGATCTTTTTTTAAAGTGAGGAAAGACTGTGCACTGAGCCAATCCCACTCTCTGAGCGACAGTAGCTATAACCCGAAAAGAAGAAAAGATCAACATCATCGGTAACTACTGAGCCGCAGGTTTTATGTCGGAGTTGTCCCAGTCTCCTGAGTTGCCTTCTCCTAGAAGAATGCCCTGACAAAGGTTAGGGGTCCTTCACTCCAAGTGGTTTAACCAGGCCGATTATTTCTATGTTCCCGCGCATATAAATACACATGCATACATGTATATATATATATATATATATATATATATATATATATATATATATATATATATATATATATATATATATATATATATATACACATACATACATGTATATACATATTTACACACTTTTAGATGGCCATTGACTCGTATGAGTTCTTCCGCCCTTTGTCAGGTTTTGTCTTTTGTCCTGCAGGGTGTCCAAAATCACCCTCCTCACCAAGTAAACTTGGTGGGGGTTGCTGGTTTAGTCGCCGACGACCCGACCATGCGATAGGTTGTACTGGGTTTCATGTTACCAGTAGCACTCAAGAGTGACCCGACATACATACATACATACATACATACATACTTCCAGTCAGATCTCCTCATCACAGCGTACGCTCTCCTTCTCACACACGCACACACACAAAATCATATGCTTTCAACTTAGGTGTATTGCTATGTTCGTTTATATCCTCCACATTCTTCCTCCAATACATTAACCATCTACTCACTCTCGCCTACCTCCAACAACAGCCACTTCTATGCACGTAATAAAACCGCTATCCATATATAACATAGAAACCCCAGAAAAAGCCTAGCATGCCACATTGAACAGCAACTTTGAAAACATTCTCCAGTGAAATCATATTAACCATAGCTCCTTCAACAGCACTAAGGCAACAGTCACTAGACATATCCAGTCCTAGACAAACTGCAACTAAAGTCATCAATATGACTATGAATGCTAAGTTTTGACAATCATTAACGATCATCTCTGGTCATCTCTGATGATCTCTGATGATCTCTTCTGGTATAATATTCATAACAGCGGAAACTACTTCTTTCCACTTTAGGACTAGAAACTTCTTCAGCTTTCTATTGTTGCTAACCTTCTACAAAGTTTAAGTGAGACCAATAATGGGGTCATTCTCCTATACATGGAATGGTGTTATAGCATACAAGCTTCCTAGACTGTACCCCACCCCGCCAAAATGTTATCTGATTGATTGGTATGGAATCACTCAACAATGGACTGTAACCTCTCTCTCTCTGTCTCTCTCTCTCTCTCTATTCATCTCCCCGATCTCTATATATCTATAGATCTTACCTCATCTCTCACTCTCTATCGCATCCCCTCATCTTCACTCTCTTTGTTTCCCGCTCTCTCACCCTCACACTCTCTGTTTCCCTCTCTCTCACCTTCACTCTCTTTGTTTCCCTCTCTCTCACCCTCACTCTCTCTGTTTCCCCCTCTCTCCTTGCATTTTTACCGTTCCTAGAATCGTCTATCACAGACTTGACTGGTCTTGTGCCACTACAATTCAGACACATACCTCGATCCACTTGCCTCATCAACTCTCATCAGCTATATTGTATTGACCCTCAACTTAACCACTATAACCAATCATTCCTCCCTAATAACGCCATTCCTCTGGAATTCCCTCCTTCTCTATGTTCTTCCTGCAATCATAGACTTGCAGTTATTCAAGAAGAACGTCAGTCACATCATCAGTCTGGGGAAGCAGTGTGAAGGACATAGACACAGCTCCTTCCCTCAGACAAAACCATTAAAATATGCATGCATATATGTATACATACATACATACATACATACATACATACATACATACATACATACATACATAGATAGTCAGTCAACGCGATCAGTCGCATATTTTGGCGTGGGAGACTTTTCATTAAATTTAAGAAGAATACTATCTCCGACAGTAATTCCACAACTACCAGTCATGTTGAATAAATAGTTATTCTTCTAACTATATCCACTGAAGACACCTTTTATTCGAATTCGTAGAGATATCCGACTAAATACATAATTCATTTTACAAGGATTTGCTACATACAGCATGGCTGAACACAACATCAACAACAACAACATTAGTGGAATATCGAAGAAAAACGAGAAAGGTAAACAAAATTTATTCAGTTGTAGCTACAGATTACACATGCACACATACAACTCAAAAAATACACATCCACATATACAATAACATCCATACCTACACATGCATGCATGCAGACATGTAGACATATCTACCTAGTTGATCTTGTGTAAATTCCAATGAGAGAGTCTTGCGTCTATGTTAGAAACCGACTCTCTCTCTATTGGCAAAAATTTGTGAAATTATAAAACCAGAAGAACATACATATATATACAAACATACATACATAATACATGGTGGCTGCCAACTCGTTTTCGAGTACGGCCACTACTTTATATCCATGTAGGAGAACCTCTACCGATGCGCTGAACGAGTGTGACTTATTAGTCCAGCCAGCGACTTGAAAACTCTGGTACAAACACTACACTTGTGACAATTATTGACACATAGTGCTGGGCCCATGGTACCATGTG
>OZ024740.1:135973991-136038991 GCA_964016885.1 Eledone cirrhosa
AAATCCTCAATAGAGAGGAGGCGCCTTGGGGGGTCGCACACACCCCCGAAAAAAGTGTGCAACCCTTTTCCTCAGGAGCACAGAGAGGGGGTGCTCCCTCGTTCCTTCCTCTTCTCCACCTACAGGCTTATGTAAAGAGAAGGCCCATTCACACGGGCCATTCTCGCCACTTTCACCCACCTTTCATAAAAACGACTGGGGTGCAGCACCTCTCTCTCCATCCTGATCCTTCTTCCGAAATGATATCGGAAGAAACGGACCAGTTGTTGGCCAGAGAGAAAGGTGCCTGACCTCAGTCCTTTCAGACGCGTCCACCATACAACCTCTTTCGCCATGGCTATTACGCACAGAAACACCGCCTCTGCTTCATCTTTGAAGGGGGGAGGCGGCTTGATCATTACAATAGACTCGGTGGTCAACCGGATCGGTCCCACCCTTGACAGCAGTTCGACATAGCCCCACAGATCGGCTACGCCCGAGCAGTGTACCAATGCGTGTGCAACGGTTTCCTCGTCGCACACGCATCTGGGACAGATCTTTTTGGCGGGGTCCCTACCCGGGCGCCCGTGTCTGTAGAGCCTTTCTCGAACGGGTAAAGCCCCTCGGTAGCACTTCCAGGCCAGGGACTTCTGGAAGTTGTCCATAGGTCCCGGGCTGAATGTCCTACCGAACAGGCTGGCCAGTTCGTCCTCCTCCATGTCTAGGGCTTCTCCGAGGGCGTCGTCGCACCTGCTGCGTACCAGCCCTCTATAGAATGTTGCGGTGGAGTCTCCACTGATAACCGGATCCGCCTGCAAGAGGGCGGTGAAGGCCTGGGCACACTCGGTGTGCCAGGCGTCCAGTTTTCTCGGTCTTTGCTTGACCCAGGATTGCAGCTCGGTGAGTGAGACGAGTCTGGGAAAGGTTCGTCTCACAAACGAGGCCCACACCAGTTGACCGGTGAGGAATACGTAGAGGTGCCGTAGCCTTATAGATAGATAGATATATAGATAGATAGATAGATAGATAGATAGATAGATAGATAGATAGATAGATAGATAGATAGATAGATTTAGATATTAGCCACAAGGGCGCACAAGAAAAGGGGACAAAACAAAGACATGCCGGGGATTTTACATACAATCGCGTAAAAAAATATAAAACAAACAATTATAACAATCGAAATCCCCAATAGGGGGGAAGCACCATAAATGGGTTGATTAATACCCCGTCGATAGAACAACCCTCAACTTCAGGAGCGTGTTGTTCAAGTGCTCCTTTCTTCCTTTTGCTCTTTTCTTTAACCTACAGGTTTATAAGCAGAGAAGGCCCAATCACTCGGGCCATTTTCGCTTCATTCACCCACCTTTCAGTAAATTTAATGGGGTGCAGTGCCTCTCTCTCCACTCTGATTCTCCTTCTAAAGTGGTACTTAAAGAAGGGAATCAATTGTTGTCCGGAGAGAAAGGCATCTGTCCTCAGTCCTCTCAGTCTCGTCCACCATATAACCTCTGTCACCATAGCCACCGTACAGAGGAAAACCGCCTCTCTTTTGTTTTTGTAAGAGGCTGGCAGTTTGATACTTACTATGGACTCGGCAGTCAACTGGATTTGTCCCATACGCGACAGCAGTTGTTCTGCATAGTTCCACAGGTCGCTTACGCCCGGGCAGTGTACAATGGCGGGCAAGACGGTTTCAATGTCCTGCTCGCATCTTGGACACGTCCTCTTGGAAGGATCCCTGCCGTGGCGTCCGTACCTGTAGATCTTATCTCGAAAGGGGAGAGCTTCTCGGTAGCACTGCCAGGTCAGGGACCCCTGGAAGTTGTCCATAAGTCCCGGGCGGAAAGTCCTACCGAACAGACTGGTGAGCTCGTCGTCCTCGACGCCCAGAGTCTCTCCGAGCACGTCGTCGCACTTGTAAAGTACTAACCCTCTATAGAATGTCGAAGTGGAGTCTCCACTGATTGGTGTGCCCGCTTGACAGAGGACTGTGAGCGCCTGGGCGCATTCAATGTGCCAGGCGCCCATCTTCTTCGGTCTTCGCTTGACCCAGGACTGCAGCTCCGTCAGCGAGACAAGTTGTGGGAAGGCCTGTCTCACAAACGGTGCCCACACCGGTTGGTCGGTGGGAATATCTGGAGATGCCGTAGCCTCAGCGCATGTTTGCGCATCATTAGCCACGGCATGCCTATGTAAAACTCATAGGGTAAACCATCTAGACCGGGTGATTTTCGTTTCCCGCAGCGGTCCAGAGCATCCCGTATCTCAGTGGCTGTGATCGGTCTTTCGCAGAACTCGGCGTCCATGCTCGAGAGACGCGGCAGGCCGTCGAGGTATGAACCAAAGTCCATTGCTCCGTTCGGTGTACCGTCGTTCTGCTTAAACAGTCGCGTAAAGTGCCGCTGAAAGGCCGCACACATCTGCCTGGGGTCAAGTAGCACGTGTCCGTTTTGGTCTTTCAAAGACCGAATCATGGACTTGTTGCCACTTTTCGCTTCCGCCACTCGGGCCCAGCTAACAGCTTTTGCTCCCTCGTTTCCTAGAGCACGTGATTTACTTCTGACCACGCATCCTTCGTGTTTCACGTCGAAGAACTGGTCCAGTGCCGTTATCGATGCTAGCACTCTAGCTGCGTCGCCACTCCTAAGCGCTTATTCTACCTTGGCTACTAGTTCTGTTTCTGACTTGTTTTTCTCTAAAACTAATTCTCTGCTAAACCCTATCGATTCTACTCTAATTGATCTCTTGAGAGAGTACCACCATCTATTGTTGACTATGGCTCCCGTCAACTCTTGCTTACCTAATCTACTTATCCGTTCACTGTAGGCTTTTCGTGCCGGCAACGACACGTTCAGCTTCCAGTACCCGGGTCCTTGTCTATGTATTCTATCACGGTTGACTATGCAGACGACTAGTTTGTGATCTGAATAGGCAACCATGTGCATTTGTGGACAGCTTAACATCTTCTTGTCCTTCTCTCTAATGAAATATCTATCTAGATTCGATCTAGATGTCCCGCTGCGGTTTGCCCACGTCCACTGTGGTGCAGTCGGGAAATCTAGTCGATATCTATCGGCCAGTTGGAATTGGCGGATTAGATTTTTGAGGCTGTTGCACCGCCCTCTACTGGGACATGCTCCCACATAGTCCCCCACTAAAAGCAAGGCGCGAGACGTTCCCAGAAAGGACTCTAGACGCTTAAAGAAGTCTGGCCGTGATTGCGATTGCCCGGTCGAGGCATAAACGGCCACCAGTCTGAAGGCTCCACCTCCAATACTGTTCACGTCTAGGACTACCAGTCTACCCTCCGGGTCCAAGTGTACTTGCTGTACTTCGAGATCCAGGTTTTTCCGAAACATGACAGTTACTCCCCCTCCACCTCCCGGCTGACAGAGAGATGCGTAGATCTCAAAGTCATTGAAGATGGGGGTTAGTTGCTGCCTGTTGTGGATCTTGGACTCGGTGATGGCTATTACATCTATACCGTGTGACCTAATGTTGTTTAAAAGTTGGCCCTGGTTTTCAGGGCATCCCTAGACCACGCACATTCACGCTTCCAACTCGTAAGTCAGCCATGTTAGTGGAGAAGAGTTGGCGAAAAGGACGAAAAGGTGCACTTACCTTTTCGTTTCCTGGAGATCGGGTTATTCAATCTCCATTTCAGTTCTGGTGGGAGTGTTGAGTGGGGTGGGGAAACATTTCAACAGGACACGGTTTATTGGTTTTTGGCAGGGGTTGCCAACGTCCTGTGAAAACTGTTCTTTCAATTTCTGATAGGTTTCTATCGAAACCCTTATTAGTTTTAGGTGTTGTTGAGAGTCTGATTTGACAAAAGTTTTCCCTTCAGTTTCCACTTTGGGGTCCTGTGAGATGACCTCCATCAAATTTTTGTTGTTTGTGTTAATGTATGTGTATTGTTGTTTGTTTTTTTGTTGTGTTGTTTTGGTTTGTTGTTCATTTTGTAGTTTTCTTTTTATGGTGGGCATTTGTGTTTGGGGTGGTGTTGGCGTTTGTTTTGCTGGTAGGGGGGGGGGGGATTGTGGTGGTGTTTGTGTTGTTGTTTGTGTTGGTGGTTGTGTTCGTGTTGGTGATTGTTGTTTTTGTGGCTTTGAAAACATGTTATTTACGTGATCGTCTTTTTATAGTGTACAAACATTTTTCCTGTGCAATCCAACTGTTCAATATTGCTATTCAGGCAAGGGATCAAAGAGTAAGAGACTTAAAAATACATCCAACAGTTGGTTATACAAGTTACAATAATCTCATTAGACACTATCTTCTTTATCTGTTGCTTGAGTCATACTTTCTCCTGTTTTCGTATTATCTCACTATTATTCAAATGGACAGTCATCTTAGATGCAAAGCTACCGATAAAATTTAGTGAACAATTGTGATGGTTTATCCTATAACGCTACTGGGTTGTTCTGACATCACTGACGATCTGGTCTTTATATAGGGATTCAAAGAAGAAATATACTGGAATAGTTTTGTGGCGGCAGGAGACAGCAGAATCGTTAGAACGTCGGACAAAATGCTTTGCGATATTTGTTTCGGTCTTTTACTTTCTGAGTTCAAATCACGTCGAGGTCAATTTTATCTTTAATCCTTCCGTGATTAGTAAAATCAAATACCAGTCGAATACTAAGCCAATTTAATCGACTTTCCTCCCTTCATCCCAAATATACCGTGGCTTTGTGCCTAAATTAGAAACCATTATTTGTCTTAAATTCTCAGGAGAACTTAAACTCAGAAGTACAAGCTGATAAAACACTAGTCAATTTTGCTTTGCTTTATCTGATTTCTCTAGTGAACTAGTACCTACTTGGAACTAATTGAATTCGACTTCTGAGATTTAAGTATTTTAATCGTGAACTAATGTTGAGATAGTATTAATAAAGTATCGGTAGAGGGTCGGACGCCATGCTTTCACGCATAGTTACGTCCCTTTACGATCTGAGTTCAAATCCCGCCGAGGTTGACTTTGCCTTTCATCCTTACGGGGTCGATAAAATAAAGTACCAGTAATGCACTGGGTAATTGCTGGCCTTGTGCCTAAAGTAGAAACAAGTATTAATAAACGAAACTATCGAAATTGAACTAACTAAATTACAGTTTAAAATCAAGAATTGATGTTGGGGAAATGTTCATTCTTACAAATTGAGGCAATATGGTTTGATGAGCCAGCTTTAATCCAAAACTTATCTTTCCATTTAGTTAGAGATAATAAAATATCGAAGTGGAATGGAATAGAATGAACATCTGTCGGTTTCGACCAACGTAACAGCATGCTTTTGAAATTAACATGTTAACGGCTGAGCATTTTACAGATACGTGTACCCTTAAAATAATTCCCAGTAGGATCTGGCATGATATAGTGTGTGACAATACTGGCCCTTTAAATTGCAGGCATAGTCCATCAGACCGGATTCGAAACGGTTTTCGTCTACCCCAATTTCACTCAAAAGGCTTGGTCGACTAGAGACTATAGTAAATGACACATTCCCAAGATGCCACGCAGTGGAATCCAACCAGGAAATTTACGATTCCAAAGCGAACTTCTTAATCATTTGACCATGTTGCACCCACAAATCTTGGACTACCAGTCAGAAGAACCAATAATTTCGTATTTCGTCACTGATTCAACACAGTGACCGTGGCCAAAACATCCAATCAATTTAGTTGACAAAGCCCACTCAGTAGTAAATTAATGTGTCTTGGTATGGGTACAAGGCCACAACTTGTCTCATGTATTTTATCAACCTCGAAAGGTTGAAAAGCAAAGTCGACTTTGGTGGGATTTGAACTAAGAATATGAAGGAACGTAAGTATTTTGTTCGATACTCCTAATTTGTCAATGTCATTGTATAGATACCATTCGAAACTGTAAGCACCAAGGGTACTTTAAGCTGGTTACTGTTTCGTTCATTTGCAATGCTGAGCTCAAACTTTCCTATAGAAACGGAAAGGGATCCCTTCCGATCAAGACTGGCCATGTTTGCGTCTCCGCGGCACAAGCCTGGGAAGAGTGTTTTGTGGAAAACCAGTAGTCATCAATGCTTGCTAGTGTCATACCACCGATGTTGTCCAAGGGAAAGACAAACGCCAATACTGCTTGGTACTAGTGAAGTAGTAATTCATTTTTGCTAGCTGAGTGAACTCGAGCAATGTGAAATAGTGTCTTACTGAAGGACATAGCGTACTGCCTGGTCTTGGAATCGAACTCATGGCTTTACAATCGTGAGCCCAACACCCTAAATACTTGCAAAATCTATCAAGATCCCAGTCTGTTTTCTTCCCTAAAAAATTATGTCATTTACTTATGTCTAATTAAACTGACGATTGAAAGCTTTCCCGTCTTCTTTTTTTATGGGGGGTCCCGCATAGTGAACACCGAGTTGCCTTATACACTGTGTACCTTTAAGGCGGTAGAATGTGTTTTGAGAGCGATTTGACTGCTATTTCTAGCTGATAGAACGACCATGCATAGGTTCCTTTCATCGACTGTAAATACAATAGAAATTATCTTCAGTTGGATCCCGAAAAGAAAATGTTTTTTAAAGTGCACTCGTGTGCGTGCATGCATATGCTAGCAAGCATGTGAGCGTGTATGTATGTTACAACATTTAGTTCCATCTAGTTCTTTTTGATTTGAGTTCAAATTGCGTCCATTAAACTTTACCTTTCATTCCTTGGGAATCTATAAGATAATTATCATTAGCATTCTGGTGTCAATTCCTTCTATTATGTACCCCTCCCGCAATGAGAAATCAATATGTATATGTCAGAAAGAACTTTTTTTCAAACAAGCATTGATTTGATGTTCTGTGTGTTTGTTTGTGTGTGTGCTTTGTTTCTGATGAGATGTAGTGCCAATTTGTAAAGGAGGAGGTATGTGATCGAATGACTCAACTAGTGCTTTCTTATTGCTGGTATTTCTTTTATCGACCTCGAAGGAATGAATAGAAGGCAAAGTCATTCCTGGCAGTATTTGAATTCAGAAAGCAGAGACTGGTAACATAAAAGTATATATATAGTTAATACTGTTTTCATGATCCTCGTAAATAGACAAACCAGTCTTGCAGAGAACTGATTTTTAAAAAGCGATCTGTAAAAAATAAATAAAATAAAATAAAATAAAATATAAAAGAAAAAAGAAAATATAAATACAAAGAGTAATAAATGGTAGATAAGAATGGCGTCTCTCATTTCAAACGAAACCAAACGACTGGAATACATATATATATTTATAAAGCAGCTGCAGCCATTAAACCGCCTTCTTTCTGTCTTTTTTTTTTAATAGTGTATATGGGGAGAGGGTATTATTGGAGGGATGGGGCGATACGAAATTGACGAACACCCGAAGTCTCTCTCTCCCTCCCTCTTTCTTTCCTTCGCTCCATTTTCTTCTCGCATATTTACATACACGAAGACGTACTAGGTGAAATCGGAGGAAAAAAAAAGCTGAGATTACACGCTTCTAATCCAGATATTAATTCTGCAGTCTCTTTGTCCTTTAACCTTGCTGCACAAGGTCAATTTCTACAACAGAATATTTGAACGTCGCTAGAAACTGAACGTGCAGCCAAGAAGAATTAAATTAGTTTTAAAAAAAGATTAAGCACTTAATTCCTTATTCCGCTCTTTCAATGCTCCCTATCAGTTCTACAAGCTTCTAATATTGATTTCTAATTTAGACACAAAGCCAAAGTTTATTACATCAACCCAATTACTTGACTTGTACTTTATTTTATCGACCCCGGAAGGGTGCCAGGCAAGGTTGACCTCACTGGAGTGGAATTTGAATTCAGAATTTAAAGAGACAACAAATACTGCAATGACATTTTATCCGACGGTCTACCAATTCTTACCATCCTCCACCCTTGTTACTTCTAATATTACTACAGTTGTCATTTCTTTCTCTTTAGAAAACTATCATTTTGGCACTGTTGTAGAGGTTCTCAAAGTTTTTTGGCCACGTGATACCCTCCCTATTTCCAGAGAGGCCTGTCTACACACACATTGTAATAATATATAATAAATAATATAATATATACTGTGTATAAATAAATATTATATATTTTATTTTACTATATTTATATATAATATGTATCATTTGATATTTAATATACTATTATATCATCTCTACACCCCACCCCAGCGCCCACTGGACCTTCTCAACGCCCTCCGGGGGTGGGGTGGGGAGGGGGTACGGTAGTACCCACTTTGAGAACCTCTGCTCTACATAGACCGACCGACTGGCTGCATAGACCAACCGACTGACTGCATAGACTGACGGGCAGCATCGGCCGAGGGATGCATAGACCAATGGGCTGCATAAACCGACTGGCAGTATAGAGCAGCGGGCTGCATAGACCGACGGGTTGTATGGGTCAATACGCCTCTCACACTCCGTGAATTCCCTTAGCAATCGCTTTAATAGCTATAACACGAATAATGTTTCTAGTGTAACACTATCAAATTCTGGAACACCCAGCCTTAGGTCGTTAACCGCATTATGTTAAATTACCATACTCCCAGCCGAACTACACTGTTGGTAATAAACATTTGTGGTTCGGTCACTTTCGTACTACATGTACCTAACTGAATACACACACACACACACACACGCACACACACACACACACACACACACACACACACACACACACACACACACACACACACACACACACACACACATACATACATACATACATACATACATACACACATGCATATATGTGTATATATATATAAGAACATTTTTGACCCGACGGCAAAGTTCAAGCCGTCGGCTTGAGCTCTGCCGTCGGGGTCGAACATTTTCCTATTACCCACTCTACTACGTTAAGTATTGAGTACTCTGGTGCATTATGGTCCATCTGGTTCCTTACCACATCTCCTTCGTTATATATATATATTTATTTATTAAAATAACAGATTAAAGTTTAAGCAAAGAATCGCTGCTTTCACCCTTAACGGGATATATATTTATCCTTATCGAGCCCTCTTTGGATTTTAGTCTTCAAATTTATTATTACTATATATATATATATATATATATATATATGCATGTATATATATATTTGTTTTGCAAAGTTTTTTTATATGAAATCGTGTGTTGAAACAAATATTGTTATATTTGGGGAGAGTCATATTATTATAATATTGTTTCTACTTTTGGCACAAGGCTAGCAATTACCCAGTGCATTACTGGTACTTTATTTTATCGACCACTTAAGGATGAAAGGCAAAGTTAACCTCGGCGAGATCTGAACTCAGAACGTAAAGGGCCGTAACGCTATGCTGCAAAGCATGCGTCCGACCCTCTACCGAAACTGCCAATCCACCGCCAGAAATAATAATAAAACACACTCACTGTTTGGTTTGGATTGGTTTTCGCTTCTGTATATTTTATATCCCTATAGCTAATTTAGCTGGCAATCAATGTTTATCAATTGACAATCGCCACAGACAGACAAATGCGAGAAAGTTCTCCAACCCAAGTTAACCAGGAATCTTTAAAATTCTTCCCACCGAAGTTAATAAAGAACTTACTGGATCTACCAACTCATAATATTATATAATATTATAAAATTAAATCAAAAATTTTTTAACACTACAAGTGAAGTCATTCTTTTCCTTTTTTTCAAATATACCTAACTGTACCAAGGATATCACACATTTTCCAATATATATATATATATATATATATATATATATATATATATATATATATATATATATATATATATATATATATATATATATTATAATAAAATAACAGGAGGCTGGACTTGTGTAAATCCTTGAAAGGTTTATTATACTATGATCATTTCAATGACCGGGTTCCGTATGAATCCGGTGATATCATCAGGTATTCGAAATATAATAAATGCATGTAACAGATAAAATCCATGGGGCTGAAAATCATAGACCCGAAGACGACCGACCATCTAGCATCTTCCACTTTAGCCGGTCGCCCTCAAGTGCTGGCTATTCGGTTTACTTAAGGCTATCTGGTGAGGGGGCGAAAGCTTATAATGTGCTACTAACCTCCCGGTCAAAGAGAAAAAAAAAAGATAGAAAGAAAGTTATTTTATTATAATATTTAACTCCGTACTCGCACCACCAACCTCACAAACGAAGACGGTTGAGCTGCTTTACGTTGAGTACTCTCCATATTATTACATCAAGATTGACCATACGGAATGACCAGCTCTATCCAGAGGTGAACCTTCAAACCTAAATAAATGCTCCTGAAATGTTGAGCACTTCCAGATGTAATAATGAACAGCGGCATGGGACTGACTTGATCTACTCACCATTTGGATTTTGGCTACTCTGCGCCTTGTCTACCGCCCACCTGGTCCAATGCTACTTCCCTGTCGGGAATATTCAGACTTCGACAAAATTCTACGGATTATACCTGTATTGTACTGTACTATATTGACTGAATTATCTACCCTATACTTCAAGGCCTTTGTAATTCACACTGAATTCTGAGGCTCGAACACACACTGATTCCATCTCTTCCATCCTCTATATCTATATGCATTATCTAACTGCAACTTGATCTATATTGTATTTCCCCTGTGTTTTGATTTCTCCGATATGTTCTTATATACTTCCGTTTTAATCCACCACCACCCTAGCTATGACGGCGTTTTATTTATTTTTTTATGTATTTTTTCATTTATTTATTTATTTATATATTTCTACCTTTTTACTTTATTAATGTGTTTTTATCTTTGTATTCGGCTTTTATTTATCTATGTATTCTTGGTTTTTGTCCACTGTTCCTTTTATTTAGGTTTTTACTCGCTTTACTCTCATTAAGTACTTATCATTGAACTCATTAGCACCCGACACTAGAATATCTCCCCCTGAGAACCACAATACTTATAACCCGGACTATCTGGGGACCTAGATATAGTCTATTTGCGCTTTTCATCGGGCTTTATAATTGATTACACGCGATGATCCGACTGGTGTGGTGGTTTTCCTGGCTGCGCGCCCGGCGCTCTGTTGCGTAAGCCTCCCTTGAGTGCTTGGAAAAACAAATTTCCCCTTCTTTCGGTAAATGAAATTACACGGAGCGGACTGCTTCGCCCCGGGGCCGCCGCGCCGCCGTTTTTGACCGCCATATAGTACCTTTAAATTCTAGGCCTAATCATAACTATTAGCTGTATCATGCCTCCCTCTACTGGCACTTAAACAAATCCCCCTCCTGTGTAAATTAATAGTACTCGTTTGGTATAACGATGGCCTAACGACGATGGCTGACTTCCCACTAGCACACCCGAAGCCTAGAACAGTTACATTCCTCGAGTGCTCGAAAAATTAATTTCCATATCTCTCGCTAGACGGTTTCACTCGGAATGGTTGACACGTGGTTAGGATGGGCTGGCCGGAGTCTGCAGTCGCCGCGTGCTGTTTGACTGCTAAACAAAGACTTAATCTTTACTCTATATCCCACCCTGAAAACTTATCGAGGATCTCTATAATACACTTAAATTTTTTCATAAAAGACTTTCTCTGTAAATTCTTTAACTAAATCTCGCAACCCAAACCATAAACTTTTTTTAAACTGTTTAATTTTTAATTTTCAAATTTTTTAAATTTATAATTTTAATCTTTAATTTAATCTTTTTTAATTTCATCCTATAAATCTAAACAAAAATTTAACGTTCCAATTTTCTGTTCACCCATTATACCATGCAGACGCCCACTATATATACCTCTGTTATAATATATACCTCTGTTAAGATATAGGTTCTTTAGAATAACATTTTTCGCGGCAATTCCTAGCCTGATTGTAGCATGACATTAACGCTGACTTTTCTTCTTCCTTTCTGTCTTTTTTTTTCTCTTTGACCGGGAGTAGCACATTATAAGCTTTCGCCCCCTCACCAGATAGCCTTAAGTAGACCGAATAGCCAGCACTTGAGGGCGACCGGCTAAAGTGGAAGATGCTAGATGGTCGGTCGTCCTCGGGTCTATGATTTTCAGCCCCATGGAGTTTATCTGTTACATGCATTTATTATATTTCGAATACCTGATGATATCACCGGATTCACACGGAACCCGGTCATTGAAATGATCATAGTATAATAAACTTTTCAAGGATTTACATAAGTCCAGCCTCCTGTTATTTTATTATAATATTTAACTCCGTACTCGCACCACCAACTACACAAACGAAGACGGTTGAGCTGCTTTACGTTGAGTACTCTCCATATTATTACATCAAGATTGACCATACGGAATGATCAGCTCTATCCAGTGGTGAACCTTCAAACCTAAATAAATAAATAAATATATATATATACATATATATATATATATATATATATATATATATGAGATGTCAAAATGAATGCACCTGTTATTTTTATCTCAAGACATTTTTTCCAATTTCACGCCGCCCGTCCCTTCAATCTATCTTATTTCTCTGATGAAGGACTAGCGTCCGAAACGTTAAGACCCTCTTCCTGCTATTTCAAGCGTTAACCTAATATATTCCTTCTATATGCTGTACCGATTGTGTTGTTATTTCTGTTTACCTTTCTTATATATATGAAAAGATTCAGGACTCCGGCGGCTGAGCTCTGGCCGTTTCGAGAACTAGATCCGAACTGTTCGGATCTAGCTGTCGAAACGGCCGGAGCTCAGCTGTCGGGGTCCTGAATCTTTTCATATTATCATATTACCCACTCTACTACCCCAAGTATCGAGTACTCTGCTGGGTTATGGTCCACCTGGTATTTTACCACATCCTATCTGATCCACATTTATTTATTTTTTAACGTGTTCTTTTCTAATTTACGGCTAAAGAAATTTCCTATGTTTCGCGACTTTTGGTCCACCCTGTATATATATAATTACATGTTACGTTTGCTTCAAACCCAGGGTTTTGTAGATTCAGAACGGATTTGTAACTACGCATCAGATGGTCAGTTTCTAACTGCAAACAGACAAAAGTTACACATCTTTCTATGCTTATGCTTTCACAGTGGTTGGCCCCTCTTCTGTGAGGAGTTTTTACTCTAGTAGTTTCTTTCCGATGAGTATAATCTTAATTTTATAAATCTTTAACTTAGTTTGGTTTTCATTTGTAACTCCAAAGTGATTGCCCGAGGATGACTGTAATGATGGTTACTTGCAGCATTGTTGAGAGAAATTGCCAATAAAAATAAATTAATGTATAAACCTGCTCTATATCCACGAAAACCTAGGTTTTGGGGTCAATCTACTGAATAAGCATTCATAATAAATCATAATTTATATTCTAATCTTAGTATTAAGTGCCCCTGGCTTTATTCAACGCCATCAACGTATATATCTATAGAAACACACACAGAAACACACACGCGCGCGCGCGCACACATACGCACACGTACACACACGTACACACACGTGCGCGTTTAATATTTAATACCAGCCATGTGCAGCCCAGAAGGTGGCTATAAAAAAGATGGATCCTTTTATCATTGATCCCACGTGTTTTTTTTACATTATATTATATCATATTGTATCATATATTATATTATGCTTGTGTTGATGAAATTCGGATATAAGCTATTGTACTACCAATTGGTCCAACATCGCAAGGGAATTTTTCGGGTGCACTACCGATTCTGCAAATCCACCTCTATGGTGTGTGCAATATATCAAATCACTAAATAGTATTTCTTTTCTGTTATATCTTCATTCACTCCGTATTAATAACTAAAGTGCATTTCCGACATAAATTTTACTATCTATTTAGTCTTCCATACATCTGACCGACCCTCAAGATTGAAGTGCTGAACCTCTTAATTCTAGTATTCAGTCATAGTGGACAATTGCATTTCATTGTTAATATTCATTTAATGCATTTGTGTTTGAAATCACTGAGAATAACTTTCGCTGCCCATCTATCCATCCATACATCAGACAGACTATCAAGATTGAAGTGTTGAACCTCTTAATTCTAGTATGCCGTCGTAATGAACAATTGTATTTCATTGTGAATATTCATTTAATGCATTTGTACTTGAAATCACTTAGAGTATTTCAAGTTCATTAGCTTTCATCCAGATGACACCAAGCTGTCACAAGAAAAGACCTATTTTAGTTCATTGTAAATATTCAGTTTGTAAGCGTGAATTAATCATGTACATTCCGTGATCTCTATTTTTCTGGCATTACTCAATAAAGAAACGCGTGTTAATGTGTTAATGTCATCAATTCCATAGAAGCCCCCCTAAAAACAATAAAAATGTATAGAAATGAATCATTTCAATTTAAGGATCAAACAAAATATACGCATTACTGCAATAATACTTAAAGATACATGCATCCAGTGTCCTTTACAACAAACTAGTGAAGTATATTCCTTTTCATTTCATTTCATGATTATTTTTTCCTACAGAAATATTATTAGTTATTCATGACAGATATACAAATGAATTCAGTCATTAAGGACGGATTGAGAACTGAAGTGAATGCATCAATTGTAACATAAATACATTACTCCGGGGTGGACCTTCTAACTAATCCAGCCACACACTAATAAAGGCGTGAATAAGGAAGCTTCGACTTTAGCTGCTTCCTGTATAGAGATAATGTATCGACATATATATAAATATTATCACTAGCATCTTCATCCTCCTCCTCCTCCTCTCACTATATTCCTCTAATTTTCTTCAAAATTGTATTCCTCTCTCCCTCTTTCTCCTCCCCTCCCCCTGCTCCTTCTCCTCCTCATCGTCGCCGTCGTCATCATCATCATCATCATCATCATCATCATCATCATCATCATCATAATCAACATCATCATCATAATCAACATCAACATCATCATCACCATCGTCGTTAACGGTAATGCTACAATAATAATTTTGCATTATAAGTTGCATAAAGCTAGAATTTTGTCTGGAAGAAATATTAATTTAAGCCTGAATTAAATCATCACCATGTTATTGAGAAAGAAAAAGTATTTATTAACAAATTTAAACCAAAATTTAATTATCCAACATCCCGTAGAAACAAAACAAAGAATGGAAAGCTTAAGCTGATGACACTGGCCAGTCCGCTGGGACCAAGAGGCGGACAAACCTTTAAACAATGAGCAATTTACATTAGAAAGGCAATAGTAAAAGATAAATAATTAGTTCTGAGGGGAAATAATATTATATAATACACCAGACCTGTCAACTCTCCCCGTCGGACGGGGAGATCTCCCACCCACTTTGGGGTGGGTGAGATATGTCTTCTCTTGTGAAAATGGGTATAGCTTTCATTATGTAAAATCTCCCCATTTTGCCTCATTTCTCACCGTTTTTTTTTTCGTGGTGCTCTCTGTTTGGGTTTTTAGAGGTCGGCGGGTCTGAATACACCCTCAGATTTAGAAAATAGAATTTACAAAAAACTAAAAGAACTCCACAAGGCCAGTCAGTGACACTAAACAGTCATAATGTAATTGATCTAACACTTTTTATTATGCCATCTTTGCCATATCTTCCCATTTATTGATGTCATTTTATTCTCTTTCTTTTTAATTACATAAAATCTGTTCTATATAACTTTTTCATATGAAATATAAGATTGTTTTTCATCTTCCTTTCATATTGTTATTTACCTGTTTACACACCACCATAAGGCAGGGTTAGGGTTAGGGTTAGGGTTAGGGGTTGAAAAAGTCGTTAGAGCGTCGGATTTAATGCATCGCAGTATTTGTTCCAAATTATCTGCACAGTTTAAATCACACTGATGTCAACTTTACTTTTCCTCATTTCGGAGCCAATAAATAAAGTGCCAGTCTAGGGATTTGGATTGATGCCTTGCAGTATCTCTTTCGGTCTTTAAACGTCACTTATAAGGAGCTGTGTCAATCATTGCCTTTCCATTGGACAACATCGAAGACATAAAAAGGGGGAAAAGTGCATACATGAGCGACAGATAGTTTTCCAAAATTAAAAAAAACAACTTTGCCCACGCTTACGCCTTGAAGAACTTTCCAAGCGTAGATCTATGAACGATTATATACCATTGCTAAAGGAAGATAATGCTTAGAATTTGAATTTGCATTTCTCTATGCCAGCTATTTATAGCTAAGTATACCGGGCAATTGAGATCGCAAATTTCAATAAGTTTGTATATCGTGGGAAATTGTAAATTCAATACACTCATGTAACATACGAACTTATTCAAATTTGTGAAATTCATTAACTAGTGTTTGCCGATGCAGTCTCCAAATTCATTTAGAAAGAAATTTGTGTATGTACCAGTAACTCTTGATGGAGTTGTAAAGGCGCCATAGTGACTTATAACGCGTCTTGGGCACTTATACACAGTTAATTTCTTTCAGAGAAGGAGCGAGAGAGAATGATAGAAAGGAAGTTACAAAGAAACATAGAAGAATAAACCGACCACAGTATTAGACTGGTACTTTTTTTATCGACATCGAAAGGATTAAAAGCAAAGTTGACCACGGCGAGTTTGAGCTCAGAGTGCAGAGAGCCGGAACGAATACTGCAAAGCAATCTATCCGACGTTCAAACAATTCGCCGCCTGGAAATAATTGAGAGACAGGTTATTTACCAGGGTCGAGCTGTCAGTTTAACGAGTTAACCAACCGCAATTTGTTCCCCTTGATGTACTCTTCTAAATGATTAAGTCTTTCATTGTTCCATTGTGGTGCTATAGACATACCTATACTTCTCTTTTGTTTTGGATCTCAGTCGCTTACAATGAATGAACACCAGAACAGCCTGCTTGTGGGGTGGCCTAGCATTCCACAAACACACGTACCCTTAACGTATTTCTCAGGGAGATTCAGCGTAACACTGCGTGATAATGCTGGCCTTTTGGATCACAGGTTCAGCGTATGTATTTATGTATGTATGTATGTTCTTCTGGTTTTATAATTTCACAAAGTTTTACCAATAGAGAGAGAGTCGGTTTCTAACATAGACACAAGACTCTGTCATTGGAATTTACACAACATCAACTAGGTAGATATGTATGTATGTCTGCATGCATGCATGTGTAGATATGGATGTTATTGTATGTGTGGATGTGTATGTTTTGAGTTGTATGTGTGCATGTGTATATGCTTTGTATCTGTACATGTGTATATGCAGTTATTAGATGCAACATTTTTGGAATGTTTTACATATTTTTACTGTTCCATTAATGGATTGTACTTATAATTTCCTAACTAGTTGTGTACTTTCTGTTCCTGTGAAGTCTAGCTTCTCAAGATTTGTATTGAGGCAGTTACTAACATATTCCAGTGCCCCAATAATCACAGGCATAAATCTGAAGGTGTAATCAGGGTGGAGTATCTGCAGATTTCTCATCAGTTCTGCATAAATATTCTCCTTTTCACTAATCTTTGATATTATATTGGCATCTGCTGGGCAGCTAATTTCCACTACTGTGCATGTTTTTTTCTCCCTGTCCCATATCATAATATCTGGTCTGTTATGCCTGCATTTCATTGGGGTTTTTACTGGAACATTCCACCAGTACTCTTTCATATTATGTACATGGATGTCTTCCACATTGTTGTAGCTTTTAATGTGTTTATTATCGGGGCTATCTTTTTTACGAACTGCATTGTACAGTGTTTTGGCCACTACATCATGCCTCATAGGTAGATAGTACCGCGATGACATCTTTGGGCAGCTGCTGATGACATGGGTGATATCCTCGATGTTAGTTCTGCAGAGTCTGCACTTGTTATCACATCTAGGTGTTTTGCCTGCATCCCTATCTCTTTTGTGAATCAGGTATTTCGTGCTAATCTCCTGTTCTTGGATTGCAAAAGCGTATCCTTCAAAGTGGGAGCCAATATAGCGGTTGTTGGTCCAAGATAGACTACTTTCCTTATCTATATTACTCTCACTCTGGAGCTTCCTGGCAACATATCTATGCATGATTTTTTGCTGATAGGCATGCAGTTTTTCATCCATGGATTCACTGCGATACTGCTGAGCGACATCCCTGGGTGTGAGTTTTTGATTATCACACAGGGAATATCTCTCAAGGAGTTCCTTCCCAACTCTTATGATCTTATCTGTTTCATGCAGATAGACTTGCTCGAGAAGCGGGGTCCTACGCTTCGAGGTTCGTAGATGTTGTCGGAGAGATATGATTCGACATTCAAATGTTGTCTGGACTGATGTTGGGCCTCTGCCTCCCTGCTTACGTTTCAAGTAAAGGCGGTCTATGTCACTGTTGATGTGGAAGTTTCCGGTGTTGTTCAGTATTTTTCGAGTTCCAACATCAACTGCTCGGATTTCATCTATCGTCCAATTGAATATTCCAAACGTTGGTGTTAGGACAGGCACAGCAAACACATTGTGAGCCACTGTTTTGTTTTGCGCAGAGAGTTCCGATGACCAGATCTTTCTTAATCGGGTGTAGTATTCCCTGGTTACGCGTTCTTTATTACAAATACCATTATAGGATATGTTCTCATCTATTCCCAGGTATCTGTAGCAGTCCTCATCAGATATCGGTGAAACAGTTAGACCATTGATGACAATGTTTCTAGATTGGGTTGTTGTTTTTCCCCGCTTTACAGTCATGTATGAGCATTTATCTTGGCCAAACTCCATTCCTATATCCTTTGAGAACGTTGTAACCAGGTCAAGATTTTTCTTCATCCCATCCATGTTCTTGGCATAGAGTTTCAGATCGTCCACAAAGAAGTTATGGGTTAGGTTCGTATTTCTGTCCTCCTGTGAGCCAATGATGTATCCCTCACATTTCTTGAGCAGAAAGGACAAGGGGTTTAATGACAAGATGAACAATATCACAGAGAGACTGTCCCCCTGAAATATACCCCTGCAATATTTTATTTTATCAGTGAAAATAGAGTCCTCCCTCTCTGTCTTTAACCTTAGGATAGTAGCCCAAGAAGAAGACAGCCTCTCTATGGCTCTGACAATAATGTCTGGGACTTTAGCAAGTTGGAGGGCCTTTATCATCCAAGAGTGGGGAACAGAATCGAAAGCTTTCTTGTAGTCCAGCCAGACTGTAGTCATATTCCTCCTAAGTTTTCGCACCTCCGACATCGCAGTTTTGTTGATTAGGAGTTGTTCAGCACATCCCCAAACCCTTTTCTTTCCAGCTGCTTGTTCATCTGTGATGATGTTATTATTTTCACAGTGATCTAGGTTGAGGCAGGCTGTATACATCTTATACATCAGGTTCTGGCATGCAATGGGTCGGTAGGTTTTGCCAAGTGGGTGTCTTTGTTCTTGGGGACCAGTAACGTTTGTGCTAATGTCAACCATTCTGGTATAAGTGTATCTCCCTTAAGAACTTGTTGGTAGAGGTCAGTAAGATACCTCCGATAGAATATTTGTTTTTTGTACCAGTAGCCGACAATCATGTCTCTTCCTGGTGTTTTCTTATCTTGGAGTTTTCCTATCACAGTCTCAAGGGAACCCTCACTTATTTCGTATGTTTTTGTTGTAGTGTAGGAGCAATAGTTCTTTCGGATTTCTCTTAGCCACACTGCATCTTGGTTGAAATTCTTCTTTTCACCCCATATTTTTCTCCAAAAGGAATCTATGTCTTTCTGGGATGGGGCCTCAGTGACACTTATTATTTTGCCCTTCATATCTCTATAGACTGATGTTTGGTTTCGTCAGAATCTTTTATTAAGCATTTTTCTCTCATCTACCTTCTTTAGGTATCGGCGTTTTTCGCTAACAGCTCTCAATTCTTGTTTGAGGGTGATCAGCTTATATTGGAGAGTTCTGGTTCTATTGTTACCAAACATCGTCTCTATTTTATTTTTCACTCTTTGTTGGTGAGGAGTGAGGTTTTTTTGTGTTTGTTTGTATGTAAGGAGCATTATCACATGCCCTATGTTTTTTCGTGGGTCAGCACTCTTTTTTTCTATTTTAGTTATATATGATGGTATTTTTGGTGGTGTTTTGTTCTTGTTAATATCTCTATCACCAAGATAATGCTTCACTGTCGTTGCTAAGGCATATAAACAGGCGTTGATTTGCCAAAATGTTGGGGTTTTTATCCGTCGTAAATATTCATCCCCTATTTCGTCAATAACACGTAGTATTTCATTATTTGGTTTTTTATTCACCATTGTCATTTTAACACGTTCAGCCAGAGAGATATTTATACATGAGTTAATTTCTCTCTGGGAGATTTCGTTGAGGGAAATTTTCAATTGTTTATACTTTTCATTATCGATAGTATTTTCCACAACAGTCGAGGTAGACTCGGATGGTATACGTGGGGTCACAGTTATTCGATTATTATTATTATCGATAGTGTTTTCCCCAGCATTCGAGGTAGACTTAGATGGTACAGGCATAGTTATTTCAAGGCGCTGTTCGACCTGGCTGCTAGGAAGTCTAGTAGCATGGCGATCTGTAGCACGTGTTGTTGATTCCATGTTTGTTGTGGGGGACTTACAATTAATAATATTTATCTTATTCTTACGTTCAACAAACGTCGCTTGTTGGCGTAATTGTTTCGCTGTGAAATAATTTAGCTCTGGGTGCATTTCGTCCCAGTGTAGCTTCATTCTATTCATATAGCCAATGGAGGGATTGTTTTTTGCCATTTTATAACAATTAAATAAATCATTATTAAGTTCGCAACTCCAAGAGAAATGCGATTTATAATTTCGGTTTCTTCTGTAGCTACAACTGAATAAAGTTTGATTACCTTCTTTGTTATTTGTCTTCGATACTTCCTTAATTTTCTTGTTGATGTTGTGTTCAGCCATGCTGTTTGTAGCAAATCCTTGTAAAATGAATTATGTATTTAGTCGGATATCTCTACGAATTCGAATAAAAGGTGTCTTCAGAAGGGATAGTTAGAAGAATAACCAGTTATTCAACCTGGCTGTAGTTGTGGCATTACTGTCGGAGATAGTATTCATCTTAAATTAAATAAATAGTCTCCCACGCCAAAATATGCGACTGATCGCGTTGACTGATGGAATATGTATGTATGTATGTATGTATGTATGTATGTATGTATGCATGTATGTATGTATGTATGTATGTATGTATGTATGTATGTATGTATGTATGTATGTATGTATGTATGTATGTGCCTTTGCTCACTATAAAAGCTTCACGGCACAGGCATTGCTTTATATCTGGAGATCTCTCTGCACTTGTCGTTACATGGTACCAATAATTGTCACAAGTGTAGTGTTTGTACCAGAGTTTTCAAGTCGCTGGCTGGACTAAAAAGTCACACTTGTTCAGCGCATCGGTAGGGGTTCTCCTACATGGATATAAAGTAGTGGCCGTACTCGAAAACGAGTTGGCAGCCACCATGTATGTATGTATGTATGTATGTATGTATGTATGTATGTATGTATGTATGTATGCCAAGTCGCTCACGAGTGCTTCTGTTAACATGTAACCTAGTACAACCTGTCTCATGATCGGGTCGTCGGCGACTAAACCGGCAACCCCCACCAAGCCTGCTTGGTGAGGAGGGTGATATTTTGACACCCTGCGGGATGAAATACAAGACCCGACAAAAGACGGAACTCAACAGAGTACCTTTTTTTTTTCACCTGGGAGTGAAAAGCCCCCATTTGTTGTCACAACACTTTTCTAGGAGAGTGAAACTCTGAAAGAAACCTGCGGTTTCGAAAGCATCCGACGATGTTTACCAGTTCTCCTTTTCGGGAAGTGTTTTCAATGCTCAGAGAGTGGGATTGGTCGAGTGCAAGACATTTCCTTCCCAACTTAAAACACCTTCAAAGCACAGGCATTGCCGTAGCCTAAAAGTACACTATTTTCTGTAATATGACAAGCGATTGCATTACTCTTAGCAGTGTTTGCAGCCATCATGTGTTTAGGTATGTAAATATATATGTATATATGCATGAATGTATATTTGTATGAATTTACGGATGTATATGTAAGTATATATTTATGTGCATATATATATATATATATATATACAATACATAAACAGAGAAAGCCTTAAGCGATACTCTGACCAACTCCATCTCACTCAACAAACATTAGGATATACCTAAGTATTTTCCCAATTTAGTGTTTGGGGTGCTAACTAATCAGTATTTCGTGGATAGCTGGTTGTATTATTTTATATGAGACATTATTAAATAAATATCTCTTATATATATATATATATACGCGTGTGTTAGTGTCTATCTGTGTGTACGTACGTACCTGTGTGTGTACGTGTGTGTGTGTGTGTGTGTGTGTGTGTGTGTGTGTGTGTGTGTGTGTGTGTGTGTGTGTGTGTGTGTGTGTGTGTGTGTGTGTGTGTGTGTGTGTGTGTGTGAGTGAGTGTAGGTATATATGTATGTACGTTTCGCCTATGTGTATCAGCGGAAGATGTAAACGTCGGCGAGGGAACCGATGATCCGGCACATTCGAATAAAAAATACTCTGATATCTGTTCCGCTCGAGTTGCACAGACGTTCACTTATCTCTCTCGCCATCGTAAATGCAGTGAACCATTGATTGGCCCGTTGCAAACCTGCAATCAACAGCGCTATTTTATCACCAATTGCGATATAAAATGGAAATAAATAAAATCACTTTGATAAACTGTCAACCATGGAGTCTCTGCCTGCATTTTTGCCTGCATTTCTCAAGCAAAAGTATCCAGTAGTAGTTCTCACCACAACTTATAATGGATTTTGCGTACATGTTTATGTGTGTGTTTGTTTTGTGAGTGTGTTTATGTGTCTGTTTAAATGTATTTTTGCGCGCGCTCGTGTGTATGTGTGTGTGTGTGTACGTGTATGTGTGTCTGTGTGTGTGAGTAAATTTCTGACTAACTCTTTGATGGTGATAAAATGTATTTTCGAAAGCCACCTATAATTTTCTAAACAACATTGTTTTGAAATGACCGACATTTTGTGTAATTATATACTCTAAAGACGTTGTTAATTCTAGACAAATAAAATTTGTTTTAAAAAAATTAATGTTAAAAAAGTAGAAATGAAAGGATGGGCAATGTATAGACTATGAAAAATCTGTAATTGTTGAAATGTTGAAATGTCAGAACCTTCTTTTAAAATTTTGTGTATTTTCACACATGCAGACATGTGTGAGTGTGTGTGCGTGCGTGAGTGTGTGTGTGTGTGTGTGTGTGTGTGTGTGTGTGTGTGTGTGTGTGTGTGTGTGTGTGTGTGTGTGTGTGTGTGTGTGCGTGTTATGTGTGTATGTACGTGTGTCTGTGTGTGTGTATGTGTGTTAGTGTATGTGTGTTAGTGTATGTGTGTGTGGTTAAATACAATGGATTAGATTGATTAAATATATTTCTTTTTAATATTTTGGCTCTCTTATATGTTGTCTTTCATTAAAAACTTAATCAGGTGTAAATAATGAATAACGTTGTTATTCCCCTTCCCTTCACTGCTCTCGCTTTCAGATGCAATAAAAGTTAAAATTAGAATATCGCCCGAGAATATAATTCCTCAAGCCAAAAAATATTTCTAATGTTTCTGAGACGAATGACGTATGCCAGACTGACAGATAAAATCGATAATGAAATCATTGTGCAATATTTTGGTTGGAAACCGGTTCATTGTCTTTATATAAGGAAAATTCGAATGAAGAATACTAAATCATAAATAAAAGGACGTAGAGGCATGAATGTCTGAAAGATTTTGACGGAAGAGCGACGATAGCCACAATGATCAAAGAATGATTTTCTATTCTCCATACTACCACCGCCACCCAAAAATCAATGAATGCTCTAACTTTTCATGCTGATTCACCGTTTCGATGGAAATGATAAAAATATAAATTAAAAAAATAAACATCAAAAGCCGAATGTTTGGTGTCCGAATAAATATTAATCTCTTTTGATTAGGAACAAAGCCAACTGTTTCTGCAAAGTAGCTATAGTTATCTGAATCGACCCTAGTATATTGCAGGTAGTTATTTGATCCAGAGTGATAGACGGCAAAAAGTTGATGCTCGCTGATTTAGAACCACGGTTTATAGAGGCAAAAATAGTCTGTTTTACGCATGTTTCATTTGAGTATTATATATCTCTATATATCTATTTCTTATATATATATATATATATATATATATATATATATATATATATATATATATATATATATATATATATATATATATATATATATATATATATATATATATATAAAATAAAATAAAATAAATAAGTCAAATAGTTACAATTTGGCTTCGTTTATTACTGCTATATATATTTCGGTGACAGCCATCTTTGGTTGTGACCTCTTCAGGCAGTCCGAATTGGTGTGGTAGAGACGGGTACACTTGTTGTTGAGGTGTTTAACTCCGTCAATACTGCGATATGTCCAGTACCTGGTTAGATTGTTACTTTCGACTGGGGAAGGTTATCACAACTGACCAATGAGAGGTGAGGGTGTCCTTTGACGCTGAAATTCGTTTGTTCGAATCCATATGATTCCAGTTCCTCAGAGAAATAACAACCTAACCAGGAACTGGATATATCGCAGTATTGACGGAGTTAAGCACCTCAATAACATGTGTACCTGTCTTTCCCGCACCAATTCGGACTGCCTGCAGAGGTCACAACCAAAGATGGCTGTCACCGAAATATATATAGCAGTAATAAACGAAGCCAAATTGTAAATATTTGACTTATTTATTTTATTTTACTTTACATTACTCCGGAGTAACCAAACCAACCTGCGCATTTCGTCGAGTACTCCAATCTGCATACTGAGGTGTCGGTAAACAACCAACATATACTCAAAATTTATATATATATATATATAATCAGCTACATGTTAGCAGGACTTTGCAACCACAATAATCCGCCGTAGCATATCACTGAATGGAAAATGCACGAGTAATTTTTTTATTTTTGTTCGTGTTATTTTTATTCGTGTAACTTTCTGATGAGGTCGTAACTGTTACGTAACGGTTACCTTCGTAATACGTATAACAGCGATTGTGTAACAAATAAATGATGTAAATTCCAAACTACTGACTTCTACTTCATGGTTATACCAATGCTCCGGAGTACACAGACCTGCATATATACTTCGTCGGGTGTTCCATCCTGCGTACAATAATGGCGGTTGATTAACTAACACAAAATATACCAAGTATATATATATTATAATAATATATATTAGGAAACAGAATTAGTCGTGTAAGAGACATTATTTAATAAATGAAAATATATCCATTCAGCTTTATTATCGAGCACTTATTAATAAATTGTGATTCTGCTTCAAACATTAATATTTACAATTTTGTCTATGCATGTGTGTAAGTTTGTGTGTACGTATGCGTGTATGTGTATGTTTCTACGCTTAAGGGAGATTTTGTCACACTCCTTGGAACAGATCACTGTTTATCGATCTAACTGAGATTTAAACGAGAACAATACAATTCTCTATGCACCGACTCTACTCAAATCGATTTCTTTGTTATTAGTTGCACAACAATAGGAAAAGACATAAGTTGGGAAGCGATCCAATATGTCATACAGCACCAACTGAGTACCAGGAAACTACAGGAATTGATGGCATCATGTCGAAAACACCAAAATTATCCTCAGCTTTCTTGATGTATCTTGATTTCATGGTTGCTAACACCCGACTAATAAAATTAAGATAATTACAACAAAGTTTCGTTATTGCTTTTGCTGGTGGTGGTTATTTAGCCCCAGGTTAGCTCTGATCAATCCTACGTATAATCGAAGGCATTCAAGTCGTGACAGTACAATATGTGTTTTCAGGTGCAATGTATCTACACCTACAATTCCCACTGTGTCTTTCTCTTTATTTTAGATGATAGAATAAGATTTGGGTGGGATTCGGCTGCTATATTTAGCAAGTTTAGTGACAGCGAAAAGACTCCTTTGTTTCGTGAATATTATTTTGATGGTACTTATTGACTTCAGAAAGTATTCACTTTTACAGGACTATAACTTATCACCACGTGGTTTGGCTTACCTGATATTCGTTTTAGCTGATTTAGAGAGATACATAACAAAGTTACAGTTCAGTGGTGTTAGTTGGGATGAGTTTACTGTTAAGTGTGAAATGAAGTGGACTCGCAGTATTTGCTATATTACTTCTAGAGGTTGTTGCATGTGCATTGTTTGAAACATGCAAGCTAAACATGCTAGTACCGGTGGCTGGGTATTTAACACCCTAGGTTTGCTCTACAATGTGCGCCCCTTTTTCAGTTATGCCAAATAAAATGATTTAAGTTTATTTTCATCCTTACGGGGTCGATAAAATAAAGTACCAGTAATGCACTGGGTAATTGCTGGCCTTGTGCCTAAAGTAGAAACAATTATTTGGCAAGCTGACAAACCCTAGTTTTTGATACTTTATGCTCTGACCAAAATCATAAAATTACTAGGCCTGAATTTTCCACTATACGGCTTACGCTCACCTATACCAAATCATGGTACAGGTCATAACACTATACAACCCTCTCCATCAATGTATCTATTGACCACAGGAAATTATTATATATCTAAGTTAATCATACAAATTTGTATAAAACTGTCATTCTTTAACGTTTAGTAATGCACCTCACTAAGCTCTTGATGCATACCTACTGAAAGATAACGTCGAAATGATCAATTCTTTTTACCATATACGAAAAAATCATTTCATGCAAGCTCTCTTCGATAGAACTGCATCCAATGAAACTTTCTTTGCTTCCATGTCTCTCCTCTATTATCAACCTTCAACAAATTTATTTAGAGATTCGTTACATTAAGCTCACCCAGACAGGGCTGGTACTACCATTAGGTCAACTGGGCATTTTTGAGTTTTAAAGCATCCCAGTTTTATACAAATTTGTATCATTAACTTAAACATAAAATAATTTCCTGCGATCAATAAATAACTTATTAAACATCTTTGCCGCGTAGTAACGTTGTGGAAATAGCCAAGGCGGTCATATGATTTGGCATGACGTGTGTGAATTGTGTAGCAGAAGATGCAGGCTTAGTAAATTTCTTTTTGGGGAAGATGGAGTACATAACTGGGATGAGAGGCTCACGTTGTAGGACTAACTTAGGGCGCTAAATACCTTATTCAACTGTTATTCTACAGTTTTTTTGTGAATGTAACAAGGTTAGAAACACTGGACGTTCTTCTAAAACTAATAGATAAAAAAAAACACACTACCACCTGACAATACAGCCATAACCATCAACAACACTAACACTAATAGGAACACCACTAACAACAACAAAACAAAAGGAATAGCAGCAACGCTAACAGTAGCATCAGCCGATAAAGAGGTCATGTGACCTCTTTATCGACTACATAGAATAGTAAACTTGCCTGAAGGAGTGTCTCAATGTTTTTTGTTTGTTTCAGAGTTACACTATTGTTTGATTGTTCGTAACAACTAATATATATATATATGTATATATATATATATATATATATATATATATATATATATATATATATATATATATATATATATATATATATATATATATATATATATATACAGAGAGAGAGAGAGAGATAGATAGAGAGAGAGAGAGAGAGAGAGAGAGAGAGAGAGAGAGAGAGAGAGAGAGAGAGTTGGGAGTTAGGATAAAAAAAAGAAATAATAAACTCACAGAGAATATACAATATCTAATATATATATATATATATATATATATATATATATATATATATATATATATATATATATATATATATATATATGTGTGTGTGTGTGTGTGTGTGTGTGTGTGAACAAATTATTACATATTAATTCACTTACACTGCTAAGCCTCACCGACTTAATTGAGCTGCTATGTTGATCGTTAGTAGCCTTGTCGATTGAAGAAAAGCAGCATGGTTAGCATATGGCTTACATCGATGTTGCGTTTAAATGGTTAGAGATAATGAAATTCATAATCCGACCTAGTGACCCCGGAATGCGGTAGAATTACAGGTCTTGCGGGAAAGTTATTGCTGTTAATAAAAAAAAAATATTAGCAACGAAAAGGTACTGATATTTATAGAAATTAATGGAGATCAATAAATCGTTTATTGTAATGTTTCAATGATTAATTTGAATACTGGTATATTTTATTTTCTATAAACATTGTTATATGTATGTACAGGGTGTCCCAAAAATTGTATACACACTTTGATTACCTGTGCAGGCAATATTTATTAGAATACTCAGCTTTTGAGTATACATTTTTGGGGACACCCTTTATGTATGTAGGTAGGTATGTATGTATGTGTAATGTATGTATGTATATATGTTCTTCTGGTTTCATAATTTTATAAATTTTTACCGATAGAGAAAGCCGGTTTCTAACAAAGACACAAGACTCTTGCGGTGTATGTGTGTGTGTGTGTGTGTGTGTGTGTGTGTGTGTGTGTGTGTGTGTGTGTGCAGGTATGGATATTATTGTATGTGTGAATGCGCATGCTTTGAGTTATATGTGTACCCCTGCATGTTTTGTATTTGTACAAGTGTATATGCGGTTATTACATGCAGAATTTTTACAATTCCATTAATTGATTGTACTTGTAACTTCCAAACCAGTCGTGTTCTTTCTGGTTTTGTTAAGCCCAGCTTCTCAAGATTTGTACTGAGGCTGTTAGTAACATATATCAGAGCCATATATATCTGAAGGTATAGTCAGGATGGAGTATCTGTATAGATGTTCTCTTTTTCGCTAATCTTTAATATTATATTGGTATCTGCTGGGCAGCTGACTTCTACTACTGTGCATTATGTATGTGTGTATGTATGCATGCATGTATGTGTGTGTGTGTGCGCGCACACACGTACACATAACTAAAAAAATACAGATCAACACATGCAATAACACCCATAACTGCACACACACACATAGACATGCATACGTATTTACCAAGTTGATGCCTAAATTCCAATGAAAGAGTCTTGTTTCTATGTTTGTGGATTTGTTTGTGAACCTAAAACTAAAAAACTACCAAACCGATCTTGATGAAACTTGACACGCGGGTGGATCTCATGCCCATTTGATTTCTTATGTACTTTGAAGTTTAAAAATATCGATAATTTCCAGTCTGCATCGACTTTTTATAAATCAATAGGACATTTGCATGCAAATGCTCATATGGATATTATTTTCTGCCATAACTTTTAAAGTTCTCAACAGATTTCATTCAAAATTGAAACACAGATAAATTATGTGCTAAGGATGGCTTTAGGCTAAGAAATTATCCCAGACAACTCGCGGAAGGCAAAAAGCCGCACAAACCTATTTTTCATTTGGTTTGTTTCTTCTGATATGAGCAACCAATTTGCTTTAAACTGTACAGGTGCATTATTTATGTATCAATAAGGTGTTAAAAGTTCCCCCAGGACACCTTAATAAAGCGAAAACACCGCAAATATCGACTGTCGCAAATGCTTTTTTCAAACCTCATAGATACACCACTTATGTGCAGTGGATGGTTTTCTCCAGCGGGACAGAGGGCTGTACAACAATGGAATGGATAACAATTGAATTTGCCCTCCACGGGCCAAGTTTTACCCAGACAAATGGGATTTATGGGCTCTGGTTGGGTAATGCGATGTTATTTTCCAAAAATATATACCCTTTGCGAATCGAATAGAAATCTTCAACGGGCCACAGTTGACACGCGGGCCGTAAGGATATTTAAAAGTTACCTACCCATCCTAGGCTGTGTCATCTTTGCTGCTAATATGCGTATATTTAACCGAATGGAACATCTTACGAGACGGAGGTACTTTGTTGTCCATACCTACGGATGCTCACGCAAAAAATCGACCTGTTTGCGAAAAGATTGAAATGGAGAACATTCTTCCACGATAGATACTGCGCCAACCAGGACTTCGACACCAAGGAGATATTCGGATTCAATACCTACAAATCTCCCCCACCGAACCCTCTGCTCTCCACCTGGTCAAGGGTATAAAATTCAAACCCAGACACAACTGATTCCTACAACAACCCCGTATTAAAATAACGGAGTATGAAAGCACCAACGACATCCTGGTGCATTCGGACAAAACTGGAAACCTCTATTTTGTCAACCCTGACAGATACCACACACTTATCAGGAGCAGTCTGAACTCGACCTACAAAAAGGCAAACCATTCTTTAAACCACGACATAAATCTAGATGGACAACACATTACCTCTAGCCTCGGGGTTGCTGACCGTACTGAACCTCTCGACCCACGGACTCCCTACTTCACCCTGAAGGACCATAAATCCGACTTTGATCGCAAACCATCAATTAGGCTTATAAACCCGACGAAGTCAGATATAGGGAGAATCAGCAAAAAGATCCTAGACCGCGTAATACCAAAGGTCAAGCAAAACGCGAGACTTAGCCTTTGGGTCAGCACCCAGGAAGTCATCTCATGGTTCAGGAATATTGAGGATAAACGGGACACCAAATTCATCCAGTTCGACATAGAGAGCTATTACGCCTCTATTACCCTACCGCTCCTTACAGCCGCTTTGGACTTTGCCAAAAAAATTTACACCCATTACCGACCAGGAAAAAAAACATCATTTTCCATGCCAGGAAGACAGTCCTCCTCTTCGATAACTCCAATTGAATAAAGAGAGCTCACAATTCCCCCTTAGACGTCAGTATGGGCGCGACCGACTCGGTGGTGGTGACCGATCTTATAGGATTATTTTTACTACATAAACTCACTGAAATGTTTCCTGCATTCGGCTGTGGATTGTACCGAGATGATGGGCTCCTTACCCTCAAAGGGTACAACCCCAGTAGTACGTACCAGGTCCGTAAACACCTACTCAACTTATTCCGGGAGTGGGGTTTTAAAATCACCCTACAGACGTCCCTAACCCGAGTCAATTTCCTGGACATTACTCTCAACTTCGAAAATGATCTGTACTACTCTTACAGGAAACCAAACGACAACCTACACTACATCCACCGCCACTCTAACCATCCTAGAAACATCATCAATAACTTGGTTAAAAACATCTCCCTCCGCATATCTCGTTTGTCCGCTAATGAGCAGATATTCGATGAACATGCGCCTTATTACAATCAGGCCCTGAAACGAAGCGGTTTTCGGGAGGAAATCTTATATTACCCAGGCTCCCCTAGCGGAACCAGCAGGCGACGCCGCCACTCACGCCACGTAACGTGGTTCAATCCTCCTCAGAATGCCGAGGTTGCAACACCAATCGGGAAAATCTTCTTTAGAGTCCTCAAAAAACACTCCCCACCACAACACCGCTACCTCAACATAATCAACAAAAACACTATCAAACTTCTACAGCACCACATCCAACTTCACACAAAACATCGCCTCCCCAAACAACAAGTAACTCAACTCCTACGGAAGAAACAACCTAGACATTAGTGGAGAGCCGACCAGGAGGTGTAACTGACCTGATAGATCTACGTGCCCCCTCAACAACAGATGCCGAGAACGTAACGTGATCTACCAATGCAACGTGAGGACGGAAAACCCCAACGAAGCCTATATAGGATTAACCGCCTGTGACTTTAAGACCCGGCTCTACCAACTTACTTACTTGTACTTGTACTTGTGTCGACATTCACCCTGGACGGGTTGAGCCGGCTTCTTCCCTTGTCCTGACGGCATCCCGAACGATGGCAGCCCACGCACGACGGTCCCGGGCTAGGTCACTGGAGATAGCGAGCCAGTCACGGTTCCATCGGCGCAGGCCGACCACCTGCGGACCTGAGAGTTTGGAGAGGTCCTCCTTGATCGTCGTTGCACAGGTCTTCAGCTGCCTGCCAACGCGTTTGCGCCAGTTAGGGAGTGGAGGTGGGAGGAGAACATCGCGGATCAGCTCACCCTCAGGGTGCCGGGCTGCGTGACCAAACCATCTCAAGCGCCGTTGCAGAAGCACTGAAGGAAGAGGTCGAAGATTCAGGCGAAGACGAAGACTGGCGGTAGGTACCCGATCAACGCGTCGGCAGCGAAGAATGCGGCGGAGACAGTCATTGTCGAAGACCTCCAGCCCTCGTTGATCGACTACCCTCATAGGCCATGTTTCACAGCCATAGAGGAGGATAGTGCGAACACCGACATACGTTCAGAACCCGGCCCGGCGACATGCCACTACACTTTCGGGCCACATCTGGGACCTACAAGATAATAACATCACATACCATCTTATTTGGAGCTTACTTTCCAGGGCCAACTCCTACTCAGGAGAACGCCGTCCGTGTAACTTATGCTCGGAGGAAACAATACAAATGCTGTTTACGATGGAGGGTCTGTGGTTTTTCTCACAGAGATGTGAGAAAAACCACAGACCCTCCATCTCAACCCTACTTTTGAAAAGCAGAAGAACTGCGAAACCGGTAAAGGAACCAAATAAATATATAATTTTTTTTTAAATAGGCACTCCAATTCATGCAGCCTGTTATATCTACATTAGGGTGCATAACCCAACGACACTTAAGTACCTGTATATGTCACCGTTGAAACTAATTATACTTAACTCATCCTATGGACTGAGTGCTCTTATCCTTGGATAATTCTACCAAACCTTTACTACAGAGTATATATACATATACATATATATATAACATACATATATATATATATATATATATATATATATATATATATATATATATATATATATATATATATATATATATATATATATATATATATAGAGAGAGAGAGAGAGAGAGAGAGATTTGAGATTTGTTTTGCAAGGTTTTTGATATGAAATATTGTTGTCACATTTCCTCCTGTTGTATTGTATGTCTACGCCATTTTTATTTTAAAATAAAAATAAAAATGGTGTAGACATACAATACAACAGGAGGAAACATAATAGTACCACTGATGATGTTGCAGATGTGCAACGAAAGAACTTTGATAGACTATATATATATATATATATATATTTATATCTGTACTTTTAACCGCTGGTCAGTCAATGATAAACATTGATTGCCAAATAAATTAACTATGGAGATATAAAAGATACAGAAGTGAAAACCAACCAAACAGTGAGTGTGTTCTGTTATAATTTCTGGCAATATTACAACAATGTGACCCTCCCCAAGTATAACTATATATATATATATATATATATATATATATATATATATATATATAGTTTGCATGTATATAGATTTGTAAACAAAGATGTAGACTTAGGAAGCATTAGGAAAATTTAAAACTTGAAATGTGCGCGCCTCAACGCATATGAGCATAATAATAGTCGATCATTACATATAATAGTTAAGGAAGTTGTGTAAAGTATCCCTGCAAACGGGAAAAAGTAGACGCAGTTGGCTCTACCTACTTTTTTCCGTCTTCGGGAGTACTTTACCCGATTATCTCAACTATCTTTCAAAGTGATCAACTATGGTCATTTGCGTTGGGATGCACACATACATAGATTTATTTTTGTTAAAATATTCATATCAGTACCTTTTATGTTTTCAATTATCATAGGATATCGTTTTCGTCACGTGTCATACAATTCAACAACATATTCAATTTTTTCATACAAACTTTTTTGATATAACCAATACTTGTTGGAGCAGTCTGCTGAGATGTTTGACTTTAGGAAATTGATTTAAATTAGTAGGTCAATTGAATGGTCAAGCCAAGTTAAAAAGGAGAGTCAGGTTGAACCACTTTTATCTGCTCCTTGTTATTTAAAACTCTAGGATGTTATGTGTCGGAACACCGTCAACCACAGACGAACCGTACATTCAGAAAGTGTAAGTATTCCTCACACAAAACATTACATTTATTTTATTGGTAACTGATAATACTTTACGGTCTATTTCGCGATTCATTTTAGTGATTCTATCAAAAGCATAAACTGGCAGAATCTCTTGATTCTATCAAAAGCATAAACAGGCAGAATCTCTTGCATAGGTAAATGGAAAATGAATGGCTATTTTTCAGTGTCATTTGATTAATTTTCCTTTTCATTAAACATTTTAAAAAATTAAATGTGTTTTAACTAAACTAATTACATCGTCAATTTAGTCAATTTAGCCATTCAAAAACATGAAAAAAACTGTTAACTTTTCTTTAAATTTATTATGCGTTTTCTTTTTATGAAATAATGCAAAAATATCTAATTTGAGCCTTTAACAGTATTAATGATAAAATGGAACAACGTGAAAAGAAGTACCTTTCTTGAATACATGTAGGGATCGCTTCCACGACCTTCTGATTTTGTGACTAACGCCATAACCATTAGGTTATGAGCCTTAACGTAATATGTATACGCAAGGATGGGTTAATATTTACTGCAAATAATGCTAATATTAATTTTACTGTATAGACCCGTAACTCTTTCTGGAGTGGTAGGGGCACGTCGTGACATATGGCGTGAATTAGACACTTTTAAATCTGGCGGAGCCCATCCCTTCTCCAGGCCGGAATACAGTAAATTTCTTCCAGAGGAAAGAGGGCGTGAAAGAGAGGTACGAAGTCAGATGGACATATAGAGGGAGAATCGACCCCAATGCTGGACTGGTACATTTTTTTTATCGAGCTTGACAGAATGAAAGGTAACATTGATCTAGGCGGGATTTAAATTCAAGGAGTGCAGAGAGCCAGAACGAATACCGCAATACATTTTATCTGAGGTTCTAACGACTCTACCAATTCGCCGCGGTATTCATTTGACTAACTTTAGCAAAATCATTGCAATGGTATCATGAACTTGTAGATTACTAAAATCGGAAAAACGTTATTTTTAGTTCTCAAATTTGAGCATCAGTGATTCAGAAAGTGAACTAAACACCCGTTTTGAATTAAGCAGGGTGACATTTAATTTCCCATTATAGATAATAGGCAGAGGGAATTGTAAAGGCTTGCCTCAATAGTGAATAGAACGAATATGAACGAAACAACGGAATAGTGTTCAGAAGCTAAACCTCAGTTATTCTTGTGCTCAATTAAACACACTTTGTACATATCTTCATCGATCGTAATTTTGTATTGTTCAAATATATATCTTTACTATAATAACATTGTTTGGTCAAGTTGCTGAACAAGCAGGAACTTTACTAATTAAGTTATTGTTCAGAATTTCTTTAGTATATTTGGTTTCGTTGGCGTTTGTTTGTATAGCTAAAGAACAACGAAGAATACATAGATAGCTTGAAAGAAAGTAATCATATTGCTAAGAACGAATCTACAAATAAATAGATCAAAGAACATTCATTTCAACATACAGAAACTTACTAAAGTATTTCGAATATAAAAAAAAATGTATCTAATAGTCTGCTAGCGAATTGTATATGTATATATATATGAATGTGCTTTCAATATGCGCGCGTGTATATGTGTGTGTGCGTGAAATAGAGTTGTGCCGTAAAAGACTGAGGTAATTGTGTGTGAGAGTCAACGGCCATCCGAAAGTGTGTAACTATGTATATACACATGTACCGCGCGGTTAAACCACTGGGAGTGAAGGGCCCCTAGCCTTTGTTAGGGCATTCTTCTAGGAGAAGGCAACTCAGGAAACTGGGATAACTTCGATATAAAACCTGCGACTCAGTAGTTACCGATGATGTTGATCTTTTCTTCTTTTCGGGTTATAGCTACTGTCGCTCAGAGAGTGGGATTGGCTCAGTGCACAGTCTTTCCTCACTTTAAAAAATATCTTCACGCACAGGCATTGTACGATAGAATTAATTAATAATTATTAATAATGGTATATCATGCAATGGCCATACTCGATAACGAGGGGCCAGCCATTATCATGTATGTATGTATGCATGTATGAAAGGTCATGGAACGAATCCAAACATACGCTCGGATAGTTTCACTTCAGTTTTATTTTTGAGGTAATAAATTAATTGTCAGCGTTCTTTCGTCACAGCCTAAGTTACCTTATGTGCTCCTCTTTGTTCACATGTCATCTTTATTCCATTTTCTTTGTCTAAAACTGAAATAAAACTTAGTCAGCGTGTTTCCAATTATAAGTATAGTACGTCGGACGGGCTTCCAAACAGTTTATGCCTGCCCAATTTTATTCGCAAGGATTGGATCGTATGGTAAAGGACAGTTGACCCAAATGCTGTGCAGTGGGATCGAACCGGAGATTTTATGATTAGTTCTTAACCATTTGACTACATTGTGTCTATTACTACTATCTAACAAAGTAAAAGTCACTCTTTTCTGTTCCAATTTAGTACTACCATGCCATATATTCAAAATTCTTAGACATTAATATATAATTTTCTCACCTTTATCTTGGTTAATTCTTGTCATAAACATATAATTCAAGTGTGATATACTGCTATATTAAACAGTAGCAAAATACCTATTTACAGGCTTCTGTGTTATTATCTGATGTTATTTAGCTCAAAATCAGTTCTGATCGATCAGATTAATGATCAATGTCGTTCCAGTTGTGAATATGATGTGTTGATGTTTTTTTTAATTTTTCGTCACACTGTCTAATGAGGTTGGACATAACATAGTGAATTGTTAAGAGGTTCGTTTCACAATTATTAGGTCCTGGGTTCCTCTCACTATCTAACAAGTCTCATTTACTACTGCATCGGATTTATCCATGCTTTGTGATTGAAATAGGGTAGATGGAAACTGTTTGGAAGCCTGTCCGTGTGTAATTCACGCTGAAAACCCCTGAGAATTTCGTTCAAGAAACACGTATCTGTAGAACGCTCAGTTTCTTGCACGTTAATTTCATGCGCAAGTACAACACTCATCGTCGAAATCGAGGGAGTCTATTATCTATTGTGTATTCTTTTTAAAGAGAGTATGGTGGGATTTGAAAGATACATGCCTTCTATTTATAACAGATTTCAAAGTCATACACTTTGTCATGTCTCCAAAAGCAGGCTTATGTTCAATGACCTTCTAAGCGTGCCTAACTATTCAAATATAGACTACATTATCTAATTTGTCCTTCCTTTTTTAAAGATTGTAGAGCGAGCTATGAGAGATTTTGCTGTTATTTCTATAAGGTTTATAACTTTCTTCGAGTTTATGACAGCCGGCCACAAATTAATTTTCTATATTTTTAATGATATTTTCATAAACATTCTATGATCGATCCTACTGCCAAGTGTCTCTGACAATAGTATCGGTTTGACTTGGTACACAGATACACTGTGGAATGTATTTGTGTGTGTGTGAATGTTTGTGTGTGTATATATATATATATATATATATATATATATATATATATATATATATATATCCGCATGTGGTTGACGGCTGAGAGAAAAAAGAACTCAATACCGAAGTAGAGTTCAGCCGTCGGTGTCCCGAATCCTTCATATATATATATATATATTTATTAAAATATAAATATTAATAAAATAGATGTTCTTTTGTTCAATTACATTTTATTATACATATTTCGGATGTACAACAGTACGTCCTCATCAGACAAAATATAATGATACATGACATACCCTGAGATGTTAAATGGTTAAGATTTAATCAAGGTAATAATATTACACAAATATGACCCTCCCCAAGTATAACAATATTTGTTTCGACACACGATTTCATATCAAAAACCTCGCAAAACTAATTCATCGCCGTTATATATATATATATATATATATATACTACCTAAACTAGCCGTACTTTGGACGGTTCAAGTAGCTTTCGATGTAGCTCATTAAACTAAACAAAGTAAATTTGAATACATAGAAGAAAAACGTACTTTATGTAAACATGAAAACCTTAGGCACTATCCCAGCGAAATAATTAATATGTGAGCTCGGTGTCTTTTTTGACAACAGTAAAAGTGCATCATGAAATAGAGAAGTGAAGTGAATAATAGACACTATTATGTACAAAGCATAATATTGTAAAAGTTATGACATCACTTAATGTATGAACATCAAGCTTGAAACGATAAATTATACAATGTCAAATCTATAACTTAACTTAGTAATTTGTTAGAAATTGCTGGTTGTGAAATATACAAAATGATATTGTTAGTCTCAAGGAAGCGTACCTTTTGTTTCAAGTACAAACAGTAAATTAAAACCGAATGAGCCGAATTACGAAAGATAACTCTTGTCTTACTTAATCACGAAAATTCACACAAATAACCGAAACTTTTTTAATGTCTCCAAAGACCCCAATATAGATTTTTGAAAACCTTTGTAGATCATGTACAGGTTTTGTGCAAGGAGAAGCTCTGTAAAAAATTTCAAAGAAATCGTATGAATTGTTTAGAATATATGAGCCCTCATTAAAAATTGTCCACACCACACACACACATACAGCATACAGAAAACTTCGTCTTTATATATATACATATATATATATATATATATATATATATATATATATATATATATATATATATATATATATATATATATATATATATATTAGAAAGTGAGTTTTTTTTTACAAAATGAAAAATAACCGAGGTGTCCTACACGAGTGAAAGTATAAAGAAAAAAAGATGAAATCGAAAATGCAACTGGAGTCTTATTTAAAAAAATATATATATATTTATTTGGTTCCTTTACCGGTTTTGCAGTTCTTCTGCTTTTCAAAAGTAGAGTTGAGGTGGAGGGTCTGTGGTTTTTCTCTCATCTGTGAGAAAAACCACAGACCCTCCATCGCAACTCTACTTTTGAAAAGCAGAAGAACTGCGAAACCGGTAAAGGAACCAAATAAATATATATATATTTTTTTAAATAAGACTCCAGTTGCATTTTCGATTTCATCTTTTTTTCTTTATATATATATATATATATATATATATATATATATATATATATATATATATATGTGTGTGTGAAAAAAAATGGCGTGCTGCGTTGTTGCAAATGGGATGCATATGAATAAAATTAGACCGTCATCAGTGATCTTCCAGCCGTCATTGGTATTTCTTCGCATTAAAGATCATATACCTCTGGCTGGTGCGAGCAATAACTAAAAAAAGTTATTGGGACACGTAGAATAGGGTGAAAGCGGGCGAGACATGTAAACAAACAGAGATGGTAATGCAACGGAAAGAGAGGAAGAGGGGAAACAAGTCTGTGATATCTGTGAACTTAAGTTTGATCAAATCATGGACGAGGAGAGACACAGACACGTCCAAGTCATGTGAAATGTGAGCGACAAAAGGATTTCACACAGGTCAGACGGGAGGAAGTGAGAGAGGGGGAGTAGTAGAGTGAAAGTGTGAGGAAGAGGCCAGCTGAGAGAGAGTGACTGGCAGAGGGGGTGAAATGAAGGTGAGAGATACAGGGGGAGAGAAAGAGGATAGCAGTAAGAAAGAAACAAACTGGTCACAGCGGAGGGAAAAATATAAATGAAAAATGGCATGCTGCGTTGTTGCAAATGGGATACATATGAATAAAATTAGAGTGAGAAGACAGGGCGTCCGTCATTATATATATATATATATATATATATATATATATATATATATATATATATACATACATATACATGTATGCACGAAATTGCATTGCCGAGGGGGTGTCTGATAAGGAAGTTAGATGCATTTGTTCATTGGTTTTTTTTTTATGAGTACCAGATTAAATACTGGGGTCGAAAATACTTGATTAAAGTTTCTAGGCGATGGCCCAGCATACCCGCGTTCCAATGCCTGAAATCAGTATACCATGAAAAGAAAATCATGATAACTCAATTATATTTTCGACGGTGTTTGGGTTTCCAATGTGGTTAGCAAGAAAACAAAATAATTCCTTTCGACACATTGAAGAACATTTCGTTAAACCAATAATTCAATTGGGATTTCGATGTTTAGTTACTTCGCTTGGTATAGTTCTTCTTTTCCTTTTGTACTATCCGATATTTAATGGGGGTACGCTTTTAAAGAGAGCGTGCCTGTGTGTGCGCCTATGTGTGTGTCTATGTGTGTGTCTATGCGTGTGTATAGACGCGTGTGTATGTTTGTGCGTATGTTTGTGCGTATGTGTGTGTTTGCGTGTGTGCGTGTGTGTATGGGTGTGAGTTCGTGCATGTGTGTGTATCTCTGTATGTGTATATGTGTGTATGTGAGTGTGTATATCTGTGTGGTTATGTATGTGTAAATGTGTGTGTGTGCATTTGTGTGTGTTTGAGTGTTTGTGTGTGTGGGGGGAGGGGAGCTATGGGTGTGTATGTGGGTGTGTTGTATCTGTGTGTGTATTATGTATGTGTGTGCATTTGTGTGCGTATGTGAGTGTGCGGGCGTGTGAGTGTGTGTATGCATCTCTGTGTGTGTATGCATGTGTGTGAATGTTAGGTTGGGTATTGTGTTATGCTGTGTTGGCAGTAATATAGGGTTTTACAGATGTAACGACAGCGAACTCTAAACGTTGGAACCAACAGGTTTAAAGGACATAAGGGCTCTACAAATGCTATGTCAGATCTTTCAATGTTGGCACAGAGTGACGGTCGATTAAATTAACCCGAGTATATGATTGCCACTATATTCTATGGCGGGGGGTAGCTGGTGCAGCTATTAACATTGCAGGCTTGTTGCTGCAGCGCCATTTCCTTCCTATATGGAGTTCTTTTTCTTCAAGTTCAGAATTACTTGTCTATATATATATATATATATATATATATATATATATATATATATATATATATATATATATATATATATATATATATATATGTATATATATATTCAGAAATGCTTCTTTCTTTGAGCTAATTAATTGTAAAGGACTGTTTGAGTTTATAACTCTAAATATAATATAGTATTACGGCTCCTTTTGTTGAGCTAAATTTTAATCCCATATAAACGGCTGTTATTTCTAGCACCATGAGTATGGGGATAGCTAGTGAGCTGGAAAACCACGTGTGTTTGCGCTTGTACACCAGACCTCCAAAATTATTTCGAGGTGAAACATGCTAATTTTCTGGATACCTGTTGATGAACACAGAAATTGGAATCTTTAACTTTTTTATACTATCGTTGCGAAACTTATTTGGGTTTTGAAGTTTAAATTTGTCTGCGGAACAGGTTTGGATTTTGAAATTTAAATTTGTCCAGGTATCACGGTTATTGCCAATATGGGTTTGTTTTTATTGATTTATTATTTTAAATCGAGACAGGCAAACTATATTTATTTTAATTAGTATATTTCATTCTAGCTAACTTGGTCATTTACAATACAAACACTTATGTGTTTATCATATATTAATTTATATTAACTTGTATATATATATATATATATACTGTATATATATATATATATATATATATATATATATATATATACACTGCCTCTACTGCATCCACTAGTGGAATGCACTTCACCTCTCTTTCTCTCCATCCATCTCTCTCTCTCTCTCCCTCCCCCCTCTCTCTCTCTATATATATATATATGCGTGTGTGTGTGCATGTGTGTGTGTATGTCTGTGTATGTTCGCATGTATGTGTGTGTGTTTGTATGTGTCTGGGTATTTGTGCGTTTCAGCGTGTATGTCTGTATGTTTTTGTCTGCGTGGATGTGTTTGTGTGTGTGGTATTTAAGATGAAAGAAAAGCTGATATTGCTGAAGTTTTTGAGCCTCGTGTATCATCAGGTATTTCCATTTCTGGTAATACCCCATGCTATAGAAAGCGGAAGAAAGTAGTTGAGTTGTGTAAAAAAATACATCAACATTTTATTAATTTTTATTTCATTAAGTATTTATCTAAATAGTTACCAAATGTCTGTTCTGATGTTTATTTATGAGATATTTATCAAACCACCTCATAAGAGTCTCTAACACTAGATTTATTGCGAGGAAGCCACTTTCCATATTTATATTATTTGTTTGGGTGTTTTTGAGTGATTTGTCGGAAATATTTCAAAAGATGAAGCAGATGTTTTCGTAAAACAGGATTGAAATATGGATAATTAAAATTAATAATATTTTCTTAAAAATCTGAAATTGAATCGCGAACTAAAATCATAATTCAAATTTCAAAAAGAAACTGAGTCCAACTAAATTTCAATTTTTTTAAAATTGAAATTTAATGCGAATTAGAACTTCAATTTCAGATTAGGTCCGTTCAATTTTGGTTTAGGAAAAATCTGAATTTTAGCAATTGAAAGTTCAAAATGAAAACAAAAGTGGATTATGGTTATGATTGCTTTGAGCAGAAATACATGAGAAAAACTAGAGTAGAGTTGTATAAGAATTACACCTCTATCTTATATTTCATATTTCGCGATTATGACTTCTTTTTCGAAAGAAATTAAATGTGGTAGGGTGAAGACAAGCCGTACTCGTACGTCCTTAAGATAAACAACTTTAAACTGTAAATATATTGCATCCATAGATAATCGAAACTTAATATAAATCTAAAGATTTTGAATTACTTTTTAATGCAAGCAGCCTTTCATATGATAGAGATAGTCGTGGTTTCTTGTAAGAGAATCATTGCCAGATCCCAATCCTACATTTATATATTCCTATTGAAAACTCCAAAATGAAAGAAAAAACAGGGAGATGAAAATACTTTTGGTTAAGATTATTTTGCATAAGCCAGTACAATGCAAACTAGATATACAAGAGAGTTTTTACTTTATTTCGATAATTATTTATAGTTTCGTGTCCAGTGTTTATTAACTTTACCATAGACACTGCCGCGGTAGTAGAATACGATCATACACCCCTTCAGCTAGTAGTTCAACACCCTATGGAGCCGCTTATCTGCGACACTATTATTTGTCAATAAGGAATACACCACACAATGTTTTAAAATGTTCACTCTTCCCAGATCAACCACTTCTTATAGTCGGTGTTGGTGTTGTTTTTAGCCCGGTGTTAACCTGTTATCAAAAGCATTCCAGCTGCGGCCATCCAGTCAAAAGACTTATCGCAGCCCACATTAATGAATATGTCTTATATTTAGTGTGGTCAGGTGTGTTTTGAAGGAGCTTTCGTTGCAATTTCTAGCAAGTCGAGCAACCAGTTAAATGTGCTATCATGGGCTTGTATTATAATAGACCAAACATTCGGGTAATTTTGAAAAATAAACTTTCCATCTATCAGAAAACAAAATAGCTTATTAAATTTGTTATATATATATATATATATATATATATATATATATATAATAAACTATTTTGGTGTATATATAACTATTTGGTATTTTATAACAAATTTAATAAGGTATTTTGGTGTATATATATTATCAAATGATTCTATGAACATACTTTATAGTATATATATATATATATATATATATATATATATATATATATATATATATATATATATATATATATATATATATATATATTGTTATACTTGGGGAGGGTCATATTTGTGTAATATTGCCAGAATTAATAACAGAACACACTCACTGTTTGGTTGGTTTTCGCTTCTCGCTGTCTTTTATATCTGCGATCTAACTTAATCGGTCCTCAATGTTGCCATTGACTGACCGACGGTCAAAAATAATACAGATACAATATAGACACAAACACAGATATATAGTTTACATAATTTACATAAATCTTTCGTTGCACATCTGCAACATCGTCAGTGGTGTTATATTTTTTCCTCCTGTTGTGTTGTATGTCTACGCCATTTTTTATTCAGTCTGTCTATATATTTATTTATTTGCTTGTTTGTTTATTTTATTTTGTCTTCTTTGCTCATGCGTTTGCGTGTGTGTATAGTGTTATGTTTGCTGTGTGACTAGTGTGTATAGTGTTGTGTATATATATATTAAAATAACATATTAAAGTTTAAGCAAAGAATCGCTGCTTTCACCCTTAACGGGATCTTCTGAAACTAACAAAGTCAATCTGTGAACGCAGAAGTGAATATTTCAAAAAAGTTGCAACCGGAGGAAGACAGGAAGACGATACTTTGGATCGTGGAAACGTTCCGTGGCAAAGAACGGGAAAACACGAATATAATACGTCATTATTTGGAGCGGTGAAAAACAATTACACGCAAAGACAAAACCACGTTTATGGTATAAAAGAAGTCGTAGACTAATATTCTATTAGGTGGTTCATAGAGATGTTCTCTGGCAATGAACGGAAAAAACGAAGATAATACGTCATATGTGGAGCGGGGAGAACAATTGCACGCAAAGACAAAACCACGTAAATGGTATAACTGAAGTCGTAGACTAAAATTCTAACTAGGAAACCGAATGATTCTCGGCTTCAGAGTTAAGAATAAAGTAAATAAAATACAGAGGTAAATGAAATTAAATAAATACATACACGCATCCATATACGTACATACACAAGCATACGCGAAAACACTCGCCATAGGTATACAAATACACGCACGTACACGAAAAAAAAAACAAAAAAACGCACGCACATACAGAACGCAACGCCTGTACCCGCACGCATACGAATGTATACACCAAATACACATAAAAATATATATAATATATATATATATATATATATATATATATATATATATATATATATATATATATATATATATATATATATATATATATATATATATATATATATATATGTGTGTGTGTGTGTGTGTGTGCGTGTATACATATAATTAAATAAACGTATATAAATAAATAAATACGTATATAACAAGCGAACACACATACCTACATGTAAATACACTTATGTTCGGAGATGTACGTCAACCAAAACACGAAGTACACATATACACACACCCTAGATACGTACTAACCCGCATACTCACACAGACGCAAAACTCACGTATACACATAACCAAAAGCATATGTACCAGAAATAATAATATATACGCCATAGCATATACAATCAAATATACGCACGAGAAAGTATACGTACCTTCACAAAACATACAGGTAATATATACTTACCTATATAAATAAGTAATGGTATAAACATAACATATACTTAGCTACCACATCAAGACGTAAAATATCCACGTATAGTTTGTACTATCCGTTAGGGTATAATGTGGGGCTGTAATACAGGAAAGTTTTGTGCAATTTATGTTTACAAGCCGAAATTGCCTCAGATTTTTTGTTTAAGATGAGGTCTTTGGCGTAGAGTATTTCCAGGGCCTCAGCGGCGCAGAGGTCACAAGGTCTTTTATTTCCGTTATACGATCTAGCCCTAGCTAGGACCTCCCAGTGTAACTTATATTAGGTGTGGTTGTCTTTTAGACTCCAGATATAAGCTGAAAGTGATGTCATATTCCTTCTTAAAGGGTAACGAAAAGAATGGGTATGTATGTAAAGACGCTGCTTGAATCTATTGGCGGTTAACCCTATGTAGGCCCTACGAGATGTGAGTGTTTCAACCTTACATTTGTAGACAATGTTACTAGAGAGGCATTTCCCGGATAGGGGCAGTCAACCCGATTCCTACAATTACAGTTAGTACTAACTACAGGGTCGCACGTGTTCCTACGGCTAGGTAGTTTAGCTAAATTTGAAGCTGTGATGTTATGTGCAAGGTTAGAAGTCGTAGAGTAAGAAATTTTAATAGTATTTCTATTAAAAATTTTACTATATTTATGTGTAGGGGGATAATGCTTCATAATAAGGGAGAGAAAGATCTTAGCTAATGGTGTGGCCACCTCCATATTATATGGTGGGTTATAGCATATAATGCGTAGGTATCTATTTCTTCTAGGTCTATTCTCGTACTCTGTATATGCTACCTTATCGACAAATCCACTCCGAGCAAGAGCTACATTGTAATATGTGGAATGGTCGTTGAAAATATGCTCGTTAGTAGATAGACGGGAAAGCCTCAAAGAAACGTTTCTTACCAGGTTCTTGGTTATGCTGGCAGGATGGTTAGAATGCTTACTTATGTAATTTAGCTTATCATTCGGCTTTCTATACGGGTAATGCAAGCCATTCGAGAAATTGAGGGTAACGTCGAGGTAATTAACGACCGAGAGGTTGGCCGCAACCTGTATGGAGAGGTTGAAGCCTTTAAAGAAGGCTGTGAGTTCTTTTCTGAACCTGTCGCAAGCACGTGGGCCGCACTTAGTCATGGTCAAAAGACCATCATTACGGTACAAACCACCGCCCACGTTGGGGAGTTCTTCCTTGATAGAGAAAAGAAGGAAAAGGCCGATAAGATCAGTAACCTCCGCAGAATCGCTGGCGCCCATACTCAAGTCGAATGGGGTATTATTAGATTTTTTAATCCAAATAGAGTCGTCGAAATTAATCACCGACTTACGGGCATTGAGGATAACATCACCTTCGAAATCCTTAACCACTGTGAGTGTTTTAGCGAAATTGATAGCTCTAAGGAGAAGTGGTAAAGTGATGGAGGAGTAGTAATTATTGATGTCGAATTGGATAAAACGGCAATGTTCCTTGTTGCATATGCCGTTAAACCAATCAATCACCGCGAAAGAATTGTTCCACAGTGCAGAGGGGCCAAACTTCTAATTTTAGGTATAATTCTATCAAGAATCCTTTTACTAAGTCTACCGAAATCGGACTTCGTAGAGTTAATAAGCCGAATAGAGGGGTTGTTCGGAAAATTGGATTTGTGATCCTTCAGGGTAAAGTGGGGAGAAATAGGGTCCAGAGGTTCGGTCCGGTCCAGGATGTTGAGATCAGAGGTGATTTTAAACCCAGCATCGTTGATTTCATTAATGACGCTCCGATTAGTTTTACGGTAATCCTTAGTTACAGCATTATGTAGCAGTTGATGGTAAGTACTGCGCTCCACTTGATATAGGTTGTCAGTTTTGTCGGAATGGACGTGCACGGCATTAGAATCCTTAATAGAGCGAATTCTATTCTTCAGGTCCTACTGGAAGGAATTGCTCCTATTCCGAAATTTGATACTCCGTATGAGTTCCAAGACATCATTTTCGAAGGGTAGCAATGCTGGGTTACTCGGAGGGTTCTTATAGGTTTTAAACCCAAATTTATCCTGTTTGTTGTCTGCTTTTCCCTGATTATCGAAATAAAAGGCACACCAACGCAACCTTTTAATGAACACGTCTGTTTTCTGTATCAGGATTTTTAGGTATGTTTTCTTGCTTGGTTCGGGTATGCTCTTTGTAGAAATATTCAGATGTTGTTTCTGCATGATGAATTGTTCTCCCCGCTCCACATATGACGTATTATCTTCGCTTTTTCCGTTCATTGCCAGAGAACGTCTCTATGAACCACCTAATAGAATATTAGTCTCCGACTTCTTTTATACCATAAACGTGGTCTTGTCTTTGCGTGTAATTGTTTTTCACCGCTCCAAATAATGACGTATTATATTCTTTTTTTCCCGTTCCTTGCCAGGGAACGTTTCCACGAACCAAAGTATCGTCTTCCTGTCTTCCTCCGGTTGCAACGTTTTTTGAAATATTCACTTCTGCGTTCACAGATTGACTTTGTTAGTTTCAGAAGATCCCGTTAAGGATGAAAGCAGCGATTCTTTGCTTAAACTTTAATCTGTTATTTTAATAAATATTTGCTCTACGGTTCTTATATATTTGATATATATTTATCCTTATCGAGCCCTCTTTGGATTTTAGTCTTCAAATTTATTATATATATATATATATATATATATATATATATATATATATATATATATATATATATATATATATATATATATATATATATAAATTGTAAGTCTGAAGAACTATTAGATAAAATATATACAGTATTTCCTCACCTAATCAGTATAAATCAACCACATAAAAAATCATTTAAACGAGGCTATAAGTTTAAAATGTACTTATAAAGAAATAATACACAAATGATACACATTATCTTCCGCGATGTACAGCCATATAACATTTATTTAATTATTTCTTTTAGCCTGTAGAAATTAACTAGACAAATAGTTAACTACACGGAGTTAGGTACAAAAGTTTGAAGAAAAAGGTAGAAAAAACTTAGTCCAGTCTGAGGTATCTCCTGAAGAGTTCCAAGCGTCGTGGATATATCCAAGATCGGGTATATCCAAAAAGTGGAACGAAACCACCGGCTGGTCGGGACTAGAGGAATTTTGGTAAAGCTTATGTGCATTTTTTCTTCAAATTTCTATTTCGTACCTAACTCCGTACTTCTATTTTGTACCTAACTCAGAAAAATTAAGACGTGCGACCGGATGAGTAATTGTTGATGAATGAGAGAAGAAGGAAGATAAACAGACAGACGAATATACGTTAATACAAGAATGAAAGCAAGTAAAAATAGAGATTTAAGCATAGAAACAAATAAATAAATAAATAAGTAAATAAATAAATAAATAAAAGGATAAATAAATAGATAGATGAGTAAATAAACAATTTACATCTATTGTTATATAAAATGGTATAATATTTGAAACGTAGAGATGAGAATAAATAAATAAATAAATGCGTTGAAGAGACTAATAAGAGTCATATTAATGTTGTTAATGTTATTGTGAATAGTTATTGATGATTATTAAATGTGAATAGATGTTAAGTTGAAAATATTATAATATTGGATATATTTATGTGTGTATTGGATATTTTAATAAGTAAATTAACTAGTTTAAGATACATTATATGATAAGATAAAATGATCGAGATGAGGTTTAAGTAGAGAAAAGCAAGGACAATGGTGAAAGATCGAGGTGTATAAAATAAGAATGTCAATACAAGATGTTCTGATGTTGTTCTTTGGTAATTATAATGGTGACGGTGCTGGTGATAATGTGATATCGTAGTAGATTCTAATGGTATAAAAGGGATAAGGAATAACTCGCCATCCACGTAAACCTCTTGTTGAGTCACACAACGCCGTACGCTTAAACTATCCATGATAAGTAGTTTTCACAACTTCTTATCGGATTACCTTTAACGATATATTGTTATCCTCTATATAAATATATATATATATATATATATATATATATATATATATATATAATATCATATATATATATATATATATATATATATATATATCATATATATATATATATATATCATATATATATATATATATATATATATATATATATATATATATATATATATATATATATATATATATATATATATATCATATATATATATATATCATATATATATATATATCATATATATATATATATCATATATATATATATATCATATATATATATATATATATATATATATATATATATATATATATATATATATATATATATATATATATATGCAGTTCTCTGGCTACAACCAAAATGACAGAATGAGGGTATACAAAAGAGCCACGGAGAAATATAAAACCCTCATAGAAATGGACATGAAAGGAATTCGCCCATTATACAGGAGCAAATCATGGAATAGCATAGATAGAACTAAACATAAGATAGGGAAAGCCACTTCATGGTACGACAACCAGAGATACCAGAGTGTCATGTTCACAGATGCTACCCCTAGAGGGAAATTAGCTAACCAATGTAGAAAGGCCATAAGAAAGACCTATCTAAAGATTAAAGTGGTAGAAAAGCCAGGAACTACCATAAAATCCCTGATCAGTCAAACATACCCCTTTAAGAAAACCCACTGTACGAATAAGAAATGTGTTATATGTAGAATGAACCCTCAAATAAATTGTAAAATTAGAAATGTAGTCTATAGCATAAGATGTACAGTGGGTACTTGCAGAAACATGAGAACGACATACATAGGTGAGACAGCTCGAAGCATTGGAGAGAGAATAGTCCAAGACTAGGGGACGTGGGGGAGGGGGGCTAAAACGACAAAAAGACGGTTCAGTACTATATGAACACGCCAGACAAAGACATGATGGTAATATAGACAACATAGAAATTAAAATAATATCTAAACATCGAAATGACTCAACAAGTAGGCAAGTCAGAGAAGCAACTGAAATAGAACTAAGAAAACCAAAGTTGAACAGAAAAAACGAATGGAATAACAACAACAATCATACTCAAACACACAATACAGACCTAAAGTAAATATAAATAAATAAATAAATACATACACAAGTACAATAACAACAAGCACACATAAACACACACTAGTGAACAAAGATAGAATACAAACGCACATAGACTCAAACACGAGCACACACACAAAACAGAAAACACACATTCAAACGCATGGGCAAACAGAATCAGAGACAAGAGTAAATAAATAAATAAAATAAAAATGGCGTAGACATTACAATACAACAAGAGTAAGCATACTAGTACCCCTGATGATGTCACAGATGTGTGACGAAAGAACTTTGATAGAGTATATATATATATATTTATATCTGTATGTTTAACCATTGGTCAATCAATGATGAAAATTGATTGCCAGATAAATTAACTATAAAAGAGACAGAAGCGAAAACCAATCCAAACCAGTGAGTGTGTTTTATTATTATTTCTGGCAATATTATAACAATATGACCCTCCCTAAATATAACAATATATATATATATATATATATATATATATATAGTTTTTAATTAAGTATATGTGTGTATATATATATTGTGTGTATGTATGTGTATGTGTATGTCTGTATATGTGTGTATATATATATATATATATATGTGTGTGTACATATGTGTATATATATGCGTGTGCGTATATACGCGTGTATGTGTGTGTGTATGCATATATATATATATATATTTATATATACTTATCTGTGTGTATGTTTGTATGTATGTCTATACAATGGTTTTGTCTTCGCGTGTAATTGTTTTCACTGCACCAAATAATGACGTATTATCTTCGTTGTTTCCGTTCTTTGCCAGGGAACGTTTCCACGAACCAAAGTATCGTCTTCCTGTCTTCCTTCGGTTGCAACGTTTTTTGAAATATTTACTTCTGCATTCACAGATTGACTTTTTTAGTTTCAGAAGATCCCGTTAAGGGTGAAAGCAGTGATTCTTTGCTTAAACTTTAATCTGTTATTTTAATAAATATTTGCTCTACGGTTCTTATATATCTGATATATATTTATCCTTATCGAGCCCTCTTTGGATTTTAGTCTTCAAATTTATTATTATTACTATATATATATATATATATATATATATATATATATATATATATATATATATATATATATATATATATATATATATATACATATATGTAAAAGGTAAACAGAAATAACAACACAATCGGTACAGTATATGGAAGGTATATATTAGGTTAACGCTTGATATAGCAGGAAGAAATAAGATGGATTAAGGGTACGTGCGAGGTGTAATTTGAAAAAAAGTTTTTAGATAAAAATAACAGGTCCATTCATGTTGACATCTCTTGCAAAACTGTCGGTGCTGGGGTTTTGAGTATGATTTATTCTTTAGAAAAGTGGGTGATGGAGTGCTTCTACCTGAAATGGAAAAAAAACGTGTGTGTATATGTATATATATATATATATATATATATATATATATATATATATATTGTTATACTTTGGGAGGGTCATGGTGCCAATAAGAAACACACGCACCAGTTGCTTTCACTTCAATTTATTATAATAAATTTATAATAAATTTATAAATTTATAAATTTCTGGTTGGTTGGCTGGTTCCACAACCAGATAGTTGTTTATATATTGTCATAGTTCTTTCGTCACACACTCTGTGACCTCTTCAGTGACTGGGGATTCCTTTCTTTGTTTCTGTGCCTCTCCTTTGTTCTGTCCTACGCCATTTTGTTTCTGTGTGTGTGTTGTGTGCTCAGTCTGCGCATGCGCCACATCCGGGTGTCTGTGTGTGTTTATGTTCATTTATTTATTTGTTTATTTACATGTTACTGGTTGGTTGTTTGTTCTATGTGTGTGTGTGTTTTCATTTTGTCCTTAATTGTAAGTTGTGATGTTGCTATTCCACTCATATTTTCTATTTAATTTTGGTTGTAATTCTTTTATGTTTATTGCCTCTGTAATTTGTCTAAACATTGCGTCTTTTCTGTGTGTAGATTCTACACATAGAATCTACACACAGATCATAAACCTTTATGATCTGAGTTCAAATCCCGCCGAGGTTAACTTTGCATTTCATCCTTACGGGGTCGATAAAATAAAGCACCAGTCATGCACTGGGGTCGATTTAATCTACTTTACCCTCCCCCCAAAATTGCTGGCCTTGTGCCTATATAAGAAACCATTTTTATTCTTATGTTAAGAGTGCACATACTCTAAAATGTTTTTTGTGGCTCTAAAATAAAGTTGATTTATTTATAAACATGTTTTTTCTTTATTTTATGGATAGTATTTTGCGCAGAATAGGAGTACCCCCCATGGGATCACTTTCATAGAATAGTAATTTGTGGAAACACAGAGTGTGTAACAAAATTGTTTACTAAGTCGTATTCCATATTTCTTTTTAAAACTCCGTGGAATCGACTTTATCTTTCATCTTTATGCGATAAAATGAACACCAGTCAATTATTTGGCAATTAAATCGACTATATCTACCCTTAAAATGTGTGGCAATCTGCCAATGTTATAAATCATTATTAGTATTATTGAATTTTCCTACAAGAGATGCATATATCGGAGTTCCATCGATTTTGTGTCTGTATTATTTTCGCATAACTTATGGTTGCGAGGCCAAGAACTTCACTTCAAAACTATATGGTTTAGAGATTGACCACACTAAACAGCGTCTTGTGCCAGAGATTTCTTCTATATTTTCAGTCTACCGAATGCCTTATGAGTGCAATTTGGAAGACGTTGAAGTGACTATTCTTGTTCTTGGACACTAAACTTAATTTGTTACCCATTTTAACAACACTAACTTGTCCCTGGGGACCTTTAACTGAGTTACTTTTTTTGCAAGCATTTAAGCTAAGTCTTCTATCTGAAGATAACCTCCTCCGTGTTTCCCAATAATCTCGGAAGCAATGAAAAGGGTCATATGAGCTACACTTCGAAACGAGCCACTACGAACGCATATTAAACCAAATTAAAAGGTGGTCAAATACGTGCGAAGCCCTCATCCAATCCAGGTGGAACCTTTTAGTTAAGTATTTACCTACATGTTTGAGTAATGTGCTTCTCAGCCTTTCTTGTCTACCTCCACCCAATTCAGCTTTTTCGGGTATTGACTATGTAGGACTTTTTTTTACCATCGTTTCATCATGGCGCTCTGCTGCTCTACTTTTAGATTATTCTATTAACTTTACACAACTTCTTCAGACTTCTTTTCATTTCATCCTCTTTGTTCTATTTGTTGGCTTTTTGAAGACAGAATTTCTTCTTTTATTTAGTTTACGTTACGTAGCTCTTGGTATTAGTTCTCCTTAATTATGTACTAAGTATTTTGTAGTCGTACAGTAAATAATAAAAAAAATTGTTTTCTAGTTACATAAAACCCTTATCTCTCTGTGTTCGCGATAAGTATAATCTTTCTTTATCAGATTTTGGGTGGGGTATTCTAAATGTAGTCATTACTTTTCTTCTTTTCCTGTTGTCCTGCTAATTTGTTTATCATCCAATTAAGTATATTATCTCTGTAACTCCTTACTAAGACAACCTGAGTATTGACATTTGTTATATTATTTTTTGCATTTAGCTATTTTAAGTATTAATCTAATACATCTATTCTACTTCCCTAATCTTTTCTTTCATTTGTGTGTGTTGTAGACAGTTCATTGTTTCATAAGTATTTGTATGACTGTTTGGTCTAATTCTAGTATCCCAGTTTCTTTGTCTTGTATGACTATAACGTTTTTAATCAGTTTTTCTCAGTTCAAAGATGCATTTTTCTAATCTGTATCTCATATCAATTTTTTCTGGGGTGTCTAATTGTTTGTTATCTGTCGCATGCAACTAGAAGTTATTATACTTGACAGATTCGTTAGTATCGGACAATATTTGTAATGTTTGTTCTGACTCTATGTTCTCAGTCCAAATCTTACCGAGGTCAACTTTGCCTTTATTCTTCCGGTGTCGATAAAATAAGGTATCGGTTAAAAACTGGAGGTCGACATAATCAAGTTTCCCTTTCTTCAAGTTAATGGCCTTATTCCTAAATTAGAATTCATTATTATCATCATCATTAGGGCAGTGGATCGGTAGTATCGGTAGAGGATCGGGCACCATGCTTTGCAGAATAGAGTTATGGTCCTTTACGGTCTGAGTTAAAATCCCGCCGAGATTAACTTTGCTTTTCATCCTTACGGGGTCGATAAAATAAAGCACCAGTAACGTACTCGGGTCGATTTAATCCCCCCCCCCCCAATAAAATCTCTGGCCTTGTGCCTATACTAGAAATCATTATTATCATCAACATTATCATCATTATTTGTATGAATTGACACTATCGATCCAGTGTCGGACTAAATTCTTTGTTGTATTTAGTTACGTCTTTTTACATTCCGCTTTCAAACCCCGTTTGATCCTAACATTCTCCCACAGTCGCTAAATCAGTAATCCTATGTATTTGAGTCGATTTAATCGATTATATCGCTTCCCCCAATAGATGTGTGTGCTTTAATTTTTTTTTATTATTGATTAGTTCTGAGTGAGTCATTAAATAAAGAAGTCCAAACACAGAAATTGAATGTCACCGAAATCCCACAAGATCAAGAGCAGCATTCATGACGTTTTTCAAGACCCACAAGACTAGGGGTCCTGTGGGTGACGGAAGATCTCGATATCCTCAAACTGGCGGATTCCGGTTGATTCCGCTAAAAACAGACAAGGACCGAGTAGTAGTGTTTACTGAATAATGGGTTACGTCTATCACATAAAGAAAAGAAAGAAAGACAGAAAGAAAGAAAGAAGCAGGTGTGGCTATGTGGTTAAGGTATGTGCCTCGAAACCGCGTCGTTTGGGGTTCGGTTCCAGAGCAGGTGGGTTCTACTATAGCTTCAGATTGAGTAATGCCTAGACAGAAACTGCAAAAGCTAGTCATATAAATATATGGGGAGGGGAGGAATGTGTGTTTATACTTGTGTCGGTGTCTTTGTTTATAACCCATAAATTAGAGTTTCGATAAAAAAGAGATTGATAAAATAAATACCAGACTTGAAAGAAATAATAAGTCGATATGACTGATACAATTAAGGCGGTGCCCCAACATCACCGGAGAAAAATAGTAAAAAAAAAAAAAGATGAAAAGAAATTCATATTTCTTTGTTTTTTATTTTATATTCAAGCTGTCTACCATTTATTTGAACTACATCATTCAGCTGTATCCTAATAACTAATATTCTATAATTTTAATTACTAATTAATTATTTCTTAATAATGCTTTTCTCATCGAATTTTCCCGGTTAATTTCTATCTAATTGTCTGGTGTAATAGTATATGTGAGTTTGTTTTTATCTTGAAATGAAGCGTAATAGTATTTGTCTGAGCCTCTCTCTCTCTCTCTCTCTCCCTGTGTGTGAGTATGTATGCGTGTGCGTGTGAAAACAAATACTTTTTTTTATTCTGATTAAAACGTTGGAGGTTGCAGTTGCTATTATTCAAATCTTATGATCGATTATGACAAAATTACACATACTAAGTCAAAAATAAATATTCTGAAACTGATATTAAACAGAATACACAAATGATTTAATTATAAATAAGCCTAAGTCAACTTAACTCAACATTTCTGATTGTATTCAATATTTTAAAGAGAAAATATAGTTGTCGCTCCAAGAGCAAGTCTGACCTATTGCAAATTGATTTCAGCGAATTTATTATAATCTGTTTTAATGAAATCATTAGTCAGTAAATATTGGTTTCAAAATATAAATTTTTGATGTGATATGTCTATATTTTTGCTTAATCAACCATAACTTTCGTCGTTTAACTGCAACCTGAACCAAATTTTGAGCAGTTTAACATAAATATTAAATAGAAGGCGGCGTATTGGCAGAGTCGTTAGAACGTCGGATAGAACACTTTGTGGTATTCCTTCCGGCTCTCTGAGTTCAAAATCTCACCGAAGTCAATTTTACTTTTCATTCTTTCGGAGTCGATAAAAAAGAGTACCAGTCTAGTACTGGGTTTGATTCTTCCTCTATATCTCTTTCTCTATCTTTCTTTGGAAGAAACTTGTACTCAGGCCTGGAGAGGAATGGGCTCCGCCAGGCTTAAAATGCCCAAGAAACGCCGTATGTCAATACGGCGCCCCAACGACTCTATCAGGAGTTACGGGATCCCCCCTCCCCCCACACACATATATTATATGCAGGGAGAGTGTAGACGCAGTCTTGTGAGTGAAACTATTTGGAAGCCTGTCGGGTGAACTGTACCTATAATTGTAAAGGCCAACCTTGTCACGCTGAGTCTCCCTGAGAATTACTTTAAGAATACGCGTATCTGTTCCGTTGATCGAACACCTGGACACCCATTGTTCAAACCGATGAGAATTCATTCCAACGCAGTGATCATTAATAACCAAGTAAATATAATTTTGTGGTGAGGAAGAAATACAACAGGGAGTATAAAAGCGTTAGACTAGTATATTTCTTCAATGTACAGTGTCGTTTACTTTGTTATTTCTGTTTACGCTTTACGCACACACACATATGTATATGTTGTGTGTGTGTGTGTGTAAGTATTTATATATATATATATATATATATATACATTTATATATATATATTTATTTATTTCGTTCGTTCGCTTGTTTCTTCAGTCTTTGTGGTTTGCTGCAGGGATAAAATGTGAGCCAAAGAACTCATACATTACCCCATGTGTCAATTAGTGCTTCTGAGAAGAGCAACGATGTTATGATCTAGACGGATGCTTTCTAATTGCATGTTCTACACCGGATATTTCTGCTGTGCAACGGAGATACGTACCGTAAGAAGGCAAACGGCACATGCACCTGTCTTATTACATTAACAACAGCAACAACTACAAAGAAAGAAAAATAAAGAAATGTTTTATTACTGTTATTATTATCGTTATTATTATTGTCATTGTTCTTCGTTATCACACCCCATCATCATCTCCATCATCATCCACATTATCCCCATTATAATTATCAACATTATCAACATCATCATCAATATCATCATCGTTGCCACTTCTATTTTTATCGATATTATCTTCATCATCATCATTAACAGTATTGTTATCAACATCAACATTATTACAGCCATCATCGTCATTACCAACTTCATTATCCTCCTCCCTCTTCCCCATCATCATCATGAACAAGACCAGCAACAACAACGATATTATCTTAAAGTGGTATTAGAGTATCATAAAATGGCTTCAGTGAGATTATAGGTGTTTTGTTTTTCTTTTTGCCCGGCAAACAGGAAATAAAGGGTATAGAATAGCATCAAATGTACATTATCATGGACAGTTGGTAACTGAGATATATAACAGCAATATCTGCACTAATTACTACCTCCATCACCACTACCACATTCTCTACTACTACTACTACTACTACAACTACCACCACCACCACCACTACTACTACTACTACCACCTCTACTACTACCACCACCACCACCACCACTACTACTACTACCACCTCTACTACTACTACCACCACCACCACCACCACCACCACTAGTACTGCTACTACTAATAATAATTGTTTCTACTTTTGGCACAAAGCCAGCAATTACCCAGTGTATTACTGGTACTTTATTTTATCGACCTCAATACCAATAATAATGGTTTCCTATTTAGGCACAAGGCCAACAATTTTGGGGGACAGAGAATAGTCGATTAAATCGACCTCAGTGCGAGACTGGTATTTTATTTTATCGACCCCCTAAGGATGAAAGGCAAAGCTAACCTCGGTGGGATTTGAACTCAGAACGTAAAAAGCCACGACTAAATACTGCAAAGTATTTAGTCCAATGCTCTAATGATTCTGCTACGATTAGACCAACTATGCACTCGCCTATGGTTCAAACTTGTATAATCAATATGACCATGAACAATAAATAAACCATTAACCATCTTTGCGGTGTTGCAGCGGTGTGGAAATATATCCAAAGTGATGGCAAGGGTCGAATGGTGTTATAACTCGTCATAGGATTTGTGGTGAGTGACTGTGAACTGTATACAGTTATACCGTTATAACGAATTTTTCAGTATAACGAAATTTTTTTCAATCCCCGGTTACACGCTCGATGTGTTAAATCGATATCGTGATAAAGGATTTTTCGTTACAACGAATTTTTTTATACCCCGTGAATTTCGTTATAACGGAATTTCTCTGTAGTAGAAAAAGTAGGATTAGTAATTTTGTTAGTGTGGTAAGAGCAAAAATGTTTAAAAAAAACTGTTTGTCAGCTTGTCAAACTGTTATATGAAATTATTTTATTTGGGAGAATAGGGTGCACACCTGGGAGAAGGAGAGACACATGTAGGGTTAGTCTAGTGCGTTAAATATCCAGTCCTCGGCCCTCCCCAAAGGAGTTACAAATCATGGTTAGAGGATGTACCAATATACCAATATATAATAAACGATAATTGAGACAAAAATGTAATATACTATATCTCCTCAATCTTCTCCGTCGCACCCTCATCAGCGAGATCGTCAGCAAGACGGTAGAACAAGACATGACTCAAGATATGGAGCAGGCTCTGGTCGACTGGACCAGCGAAAGTCTCCCCGTCCCGCAATATACAAGTGTCCACGTAACTAGCACGACATCAAGTGCAGGTCTACCTTCAAACAGATCGAGTCTAGCTTGGACCAACACCGCGTCGCCTGCCTCCGTTCCACCACACAGCCAAACAGCGGCGCGTGACTGAATTCAGTGACCTCCTCATCATCCGGTACCCTTTTTGATGACAAGTGCACTCACATCGGAGTAACCCAACGCCTCGACCACCGCGTGTGTGAGCCACATAAATGCCGTTGTGGTGCTGTCGTCGATGAGTTCGATCTGCACCCATTACCATGCCGCCAGAGGGCTGGCAGGTTCCCCCGATATGCTACTCTCAACGATATAATGAGAAGGAGCCTCGAGGCAGCCGGCTTCCCGTCAAAACTGGAGCCAGTAGGCCTCGATTAGGGTAAGTGCTCCCACGGATTACCCTCTTCCCTTTTGAAGGAGGTAAGTCCCTCATCTGAGACGCGACATGCTGTGACACGTTCTTCGCCTTCAATTTAGTTGACTCAACCACAAATCCTGGTATCGCGGCTCGCAATGCAGAGGAGAGAAAGTCCAGCAAATACCGTAGCTTGTCCTGGCGCTTCCTCTTTGCACCGGTCGTTGTTGAGATCTCAGGCGTCCTCGGATCCCGGACTCCGGACAGCTGACTTTCTCCGTAAAACCGGATCGATAGCAGCTCGTCTGAGGAAGGAGCCCCGTGAGGTGGAGTGGCTGTTGTAGTGTGTGCCGCTGGCCATTGTCCGCGGGCGCAGCCGAAACAACGCTCTAACCTAGGTGTAGAGTCTGTCATCATCACTTTCCCCTTTCTTTCTTCCTTTGTCTAGTAGTTCTTGCTCTTCCCCTCCTTTTCCTCTCATTTATGGAATTGATATATCCTTTCCAATGCTGCTCTCTTTTTCTGTATGTTTTATATATTAAAACATTTTCACAATAAACTACAACAATAATAATAACGATGATAAAGATATGGAGATTTTTGTCAGGTTACACATAAGTATGACAGACAAATGTAACCAATGTGGTTGTATGAACTACTCGAAATAGTAAAGTCCCTCAAACCACAACATAAGGGTCTTTTGTTTTTAATGAAGATAATGTACACCTAGATACACTGTATAAGAAAAATAAAACCGGAATGATCAAAGCTTCAATGCTTTTTATCAGAAGTCTACTCGATCAGAATTTTCCTTGGAGCTAAACAACGACGACCCGTACAACTACAACCCAAAACAGAGAAAAGCATTCAGATTGATTCATGTCATACCGAAATTCTAACCATAAATATATTTCTGTGTGAAATATGATACTCTCAACCACGTTCTTTAATATTATATTATAAGCTAAGATTTTTTCTCTATTTTCATCTTTCTTTTATGTGACACATAAAGAAGGTGAAACTGTTTTCCATCAGAGAGAAAAAATCCTTTTCAAACTTGTCCACCATGCAGCCTTTTTCACCTTTCGCCATAGCCTACCTGAAAATCACTTTGCCGTCTTTATCAAAGGCGATTATTACGATTATCAAGTAGTCCGCATGATAACAAGGCTTCCCGTGATATTAGTTATTTGACTTAAATCCACAGGCTACATAGGGTACAAGTAAATGAATGCAAGCGTTTCGTTATTCTTTGTTCATCCTCTCCGGCATCGACAAAGCCCCTCTCCTAGCCAATCTGATATATTCAAATCGACTTATCTTGCAAAATCAATCCTTGCTCATTCAACATCAAATTTATAGCAGCAGACACGGCTGTGTTGTTAAGAGTTTCAGTTCGCAACCATATGCTTCCTGGTTCGATCTTATTGCGCGGCGATTTACAAGTTGCCCACGGATAAACAGATAAAGAGGATAAACGAACAAAGTCATCCATTCACATCGTCAGCCACTGTCGGGAAAACAGAATTTCGTGTGCATGGGTGGGATTGTATTACTACTCTCAGGTTGCACAGCAGTTCAAAAGAACAAGCCGGTGGAAAGATGCGTGAAAGGAACAAGAAACAAATGAACGAAGAATAAACGCAGTAAACACGAAGTATGAGGGAGACAACACATGAGCAATAGAAATGTAGGCGAATATTTTAATAAGGCGAAAGTCTTTCGACCAGAACGAATAGCGAAGAGAGTACATATAAGAAATAATCTTATGATTAGGGGAACACAGCGACGAGATTGCATATACAAATACAAAAAAGCCATATGACTGGGACAAAATAAGAGCAAGTACAGTGTAAGTTGTGCAAACACGTATGCACGCGCTCAGAATGTGAAAGATGTGTACGTATTTCTTTGGTGTGCATCGTCGAGAAAACCGATAAATCGGTGCTTTCACTCAAAAGCTCTTTTACATGCTTGTTGTTCCTGTCCTTGTCCAGGCGCTGGGTTGTCGTTCACGCTATCATAAATGCAAGTTGGCTTTGGATAGACAGCTTTGATAGATCTGTTGGTTTTTGATACTGTTGTGTGTATATTTTCTTGTGACAAAAGTTAAATGTGGTGGGGATCTTGAAACTAAGATATATGTAACTGTTGAGGTTAAAGCCATTATCAGACCTATCAACTCTCCCCGTCGAACAGGGAGATCACCCACCCACTTTGGGGTGGGTGAGAGATGTCTTCTCTTGTGAAAATGTGTATAGCTTTCATTATGTAAAATCTCCCCATTTTGCCTCATTTCTCCCCGTTTTGGGGCACTTTTTTCATTGTACTCCTGGTTTGGAATTAAAGCTTCGCAGGTCTGCATTATACTAGCGTATATAGTATTATTTGCGTTCCAGAAATATACGAGGCTGCGATAACTTTAATCATTGTCCCTAGAGGATTTCTTTCTTGTTGCTTATGTTATTGTTTAAGCCCAGATCAGCACTGATTGAGCAGAGCTATGATCAAAATCCTTTCAGCTGTGAAAAAAACTCGCCCTTTTATATATTTTTGACTACATTGACCAAGGATGTGATTTGGGAGAATTTGGCTGCGTTTTTTTATTTTTTGTTTTCTTTTGTTTTTTGGAGGGTATTTCTTTTTCAGACAAGTCGAGTGACCACATAGAGGTTCCTACGTTGATTTATAAGCTCGTAGATGTTGTTTCGGAAATGAACATTCAATTACTTTAGACACATTCTATTTTGTATTTCTTCCTTTACGACTCAGCTTCTTGTCATTCAATTTTTTGGTTTGGTTAAGAGGAGAGGGCAGTGTCAGTGACCTTCACTCTTTGAGATTGAGATTAGAAAAATTTATGTGGTTAATGTTCTTCTTGAACAATTTCAGGGTGGTGCCTGCTGAAAAAAAGACATGCGCAGGGGAGGAATTGTTGAGACAATTAAGGTGGCACGAGTGAGGCCAGATTCAAGGAACAGAAGCTATTTAATAGTGTCAAAAATAAAAGCAGAGCGAGGATCAGCATGTCTGTAGATCAAAGACCTACAGACATGCTAATCAATCAGGTGGCCTTTCCACACCGAAAACTAAACATGAAATATGTTACGAAATAAGAAAATCGTTGTGATTTTAGGTTAAAATCTCATATATCAGATATGATGCTAGACGTTTTGAGTGGTGTAAACATTTACAATATAAAATTTTGAAGTCGTAGATTGAGATCAACAATTATAGTTTCAATCTTTTCAAAATTTATTGACTTCACATAAATAAAGCATTTCCATATTTACTTGTTTCAGGTCTTAGATAAATTCATCTGAAAAGATATGGAACTATATATATATATATATTTAATTACGTTTGAAATTGTGTACACGATTAAAAATTAGTAAATATAACATGAATAGTGCTTTTTATTAAAAACATTGTAAACATTGTAAGTATTATAAACCACAGTACTGAGTTACAACATTTTCAAAAATTCATCAAGTTAACTATAGTGGTTTCTTATTTAGGCACATGGCCAACAATTTAAAGAGTGGGAAAAGTCGGCTGTATCAAACCCAGTACTTCACTGATACTTTATTTTATCTCCTTATTACAACTGCTTTTATGCCAAGTTCTGACACCATTATCTGAAATACTAATCAGAAATGGACTGGGGTATAAATGTTACAAGAAAATTAGGCATTTTCTGTATGTGGATGATTTAAAGATGTATGTTGTAGACGAGAGATAACTTGAAACACTGATGTAGACAGTGCATGGATTCACAAAAGAAATTTTCAAAAATTTACATATTAACTATAATGGTTTCTAATTTAGGCACAAGGTCAACAATTTGAAGAGTGGGGAAAGTCGACTATATCGAATTTCACTGATACTTTATTTTATCTACTCCAGAAGGATGAAAGGCAAAGTTGACCTCGGCGGGATTTCAACTTAGAACGTAAAAGGCCATTATTAAATGCCGCAAAGCATTTTGTCCAACACGATTCTGCCAATCCTAAATTAGTTGTTCATATAAACATTTGGTGTCATATCCATGCGTATTAAATCTCGCTATGAAAATAGATATTTTCGGCTGCTTGGTATTGAACCATTTCATTTCGTTGTTACTTAAGCACTAATCAGGATCCATTTTTCTTTCTTTCTCAAAGATAACAGTACAAAGCTACATTGCGATACAAAGCTGAGTGGCAAGGCGTGAGTTATAAATAAATACACTACTACTACTACTACTACTACTCAATATAGAAGAAAGAGTTAGTTAGATAATCGTAGATGATTCTTGTCTGTTTGATATTGGAGTGAATGACAAAGAGAACGAGAAAATAGAAAATGCAGAGAATTTGGATTTACCACAGTTATTATCCCAATTGTAATAGGTGCTTTAGGGACAAGAAGTTTGAATGATTGGTTAAAGATATTGGATATAGGGGTGAGTTTTCTGTCTATGCAGAAAACTTGTTTGCTTGGCAAAGCAAAAAACATAAAAATGGTTCTAGATATTTAAGGCTGTAAGAGGCAGCTTGATATCTAACAATTCAAATACCATTAGAAGAACAATGAAATGCCGAGGAAAGGAAATAAGAATAATTGTCTTTCAAACACTGGCACAAGGTCAGAAATATTGAGGAAGGGAAAATTCGATTATATCGACCCCAGTACTTAACTGGCACTTTATTTTATTGACCGCCGGATGATGAAGGGCAATGTTGACCTCAGTGAGATTTGAACTCAGAATGTAATGGATCTTTATGATTTTTAATTTAGGAACATGACCAGCCAGCAATTTGGGGGGTAGGGGATGGGGTAGTCGATTACATCGATTTCAGTACTTGACTGGTATTTTTTTATCGACCCCTGGAAGGAAGAAAGGCAAAGTTGATCTCGGCAAGATTTGAAATCAGAATGTAAAGATCCTGAACAAATACTGCAAAGCGATCGGTCTACCGATTCTGCCATCCTGTCACCTTTAACTAATAATAATTTCTGGCATAGACACACTCTTAGATGGCATGCAGAAAGGCAAAGTTGACAGTGACGAGATTTGAACTCGGAATGTAAAGTATTGTAACTAAAAACCACATTACATTTTATCCACCTTTCTATCGATTTAGTCAAGCTGCTGCCGTCAACAATAATAATATACCAACAACAATAATAAGACGACAGAAAAAGCAGCGATGGCGGAGAACATGATAAACAAATAAAACCAGGATATATAATTGAGGTTTTCTTAGGCGTTATCCGAAGTAATTTATTCTTTGATGCATAGACGATAAATCGAACGGTTCTAGTTGCTAGAAATATATCTGCGTAGTTTATACTGGTTTCGAATACGTATTGATATTCAGGACTGGTCACCGTGACATAAAATCAATATTCGTTTAAATCGATATACTGTTATTAATATGTGTAGATAGGTAACTATTGCGTTGGAATATACTTTATAAAGTTAGATGAAAATAAGCGGTTAGCAATTACGTTTAAATTCTTTCTTTTTTTATTTTTTATTTTTCTTAACGCTCGTTATATGAGTGTTTAGTAATAATGTATTCCAGCATGTTATTGCTACTGTTAATATGCAATGATGTTAAATACTGACACGTAATTGCTACTATTTTCATTCGTCTTTTTTGGCTTCAATGGTCTTCGCGCAAAATCGTCTCTAAAATCAAGCTGTCTCATAACATTTTCATTCTTTAGATATGATTAATGCGAGATGTAGGTTTTGGAAGTCTGCCACATGACGTAAAACTACTTATTTATTAGTTGACTGTTTTAAATCGGTTGGAGACAAACACAAACAATAAGTTGTTAGGTGGATTTTATGTTTTAAAAGTAAAAACACAAAGTGGCAAATTGGCCGAGTCGTTCGAGTGTTGAATTAAACATACTTCCGCATTTGTTCCAGCTCGCAGCACTCCTGCACGGCCAATTTTGCCTTTCATTCTTTCGAGATCGATATATAAAGTGCCAGTATGTGTGTATGGTCCAGTAACTCCTGATAGAATCGCAGGAGCGCCCTATTAACATACCGCGTTTCTTGGGTATTTTAAGCCTGGCGGAGCCCATCCCTCTCCAGGCCTGAGTACAGCAGACTTCTTCCAGAGAAAAATAGAAAGTGAAAGAGAAGGAAATGAGAAAGAGATATAGAGGAAGAATCTACCTAAGTACTAGACTGGTATTTTTTAAAGGGTGACAAGCAAAGTTGACCTCGGCGGGATTT
>OZ024740.1:136041491-136046491 GCA_964016885.1 Eledone cirrhosa
CACTGTTTGGTTTCTCTTCGCTTCTGTATCTTTCATATCAGTTAATTTATTTGGTCCTCAATGTTTACCATTGACTGACCAATGGTCAAATAATACAGATATAATATAGACACAAACACATATATAGAGTCTAACAAAGTTCTTTCGTTGCACATCTGCAACATCGTCAGTGGTGCTATTATGTTTCCTCCTGTTGTATTGTATGTCTCCGCCATCTTTATTTAATATGTTTATTTATTTATTTATTTATTTATTTATTTATTTATTTTTGTCTTCTCTGCGCGTGCGTTTGCGTGTATGTATAGTGTTTGATGTGTGTTCGTGTTTGGGTGACTGTGTTTTGGTTATTGTATTCTATCTTAGTGTGTGTTTATATGTGTTTGTTGTTATTGTGCTTGTGTATGTATGTATTTATTTATTTATTTATTTATATTTCTCTTAGGTAAGTATTGTTAGTTTGGGTGTTGTTGTTATTCCATTCATTTTTTCTGTTTAGCTTTGGCCTTCTAAGTTCTATTTCACTGGCCTCTCTGATTTGCCTATCTGCTGGGTCATTTCTATGTTTAGATATTATATTAATTTCTATGTTGTCTATGTTACCGTCATGTTGTTGTCTGACGTGTTAGTATAGTACTGACCCGTTTTTTCGTCCTTTTAGTTCCCCCAGTGTTGGTCTATCCTTTCACCTATGTTACGAGCTGTCTCGCCTGTGTATGTTGTTGTCATGTTTCTGCAAGTACCCTCTGTACATCTTATGGTATAGTTTTACAGTTTATCCGGGGGTTTACTTTACATATAATACATTTCCTATTAGTACAGTTGGCTTTTTTAAAAGGGTATGTTTTGCTGATAAGGGATTTTATGGTGGTTCCTGGCTTTTCTGCTACCTTAATCTTTAAGTGGGTCTTTCTCAGAGGCCTTTCTACACTGGTTAGCTAATTTCCCTCCTGGGGTAGCGTCCACGAACATGACACTCTCGTATCTCTGGTTGTCGTACCATGAGGTGGCTTTCCCTATCTTATGTTTAGTCCTATCTAAGCTATTCCATGATTTGCTCCTATATAATGGGCAAATTCCTTTCATGTCCAGTTCTATGAGGTTCTTATACTTTTCCATGGCTCCTTCGTATACTCTGACTCTGTCTCTTTGGTTGTAGCCAGAGAACTGCATGCGGTTGATGAAGTGTTGGATGTGTCTTCCCATTTCTGTTGGGTCGCACATGCGGGACACGTTCTTCATCACTCGTACCAAGTCTGCGATCAGAATATTAAACTTAGCACTACTGGACATTGCTGAGTTTTTGAGTATTAGGTATTTGGAGGCTATGGGCTTAGCGTAGTGTGAGTGGAGACTTTGGGCTCTCTCGTCTATAGTGTTAATCCAGAGTTCCGTGACTAATACAGGTAGTCTATTGTTAGGGTGTTTGGAATGGTAGTCGATAGTTACAGTTATACTCTGGTGTATGGAATTAGCTATCTGCTGGATGCTTTCCATTGTGCTACATTCTAAATCATACTTGTTAGTACTCTTTTGTGGGGATGTCCTTATTACTATATTGATGTCGTCTACGTAACGAGAGTACATAATGAGGTCTATGGAGCTCTCATCAAGGAGATCTTTGAGTCTCCTTTCCCACCATACCATAAAAAGGTTGGCAACGTCACCAGCTATGCTGACGCCAATGGCTGCTCCCTCATTTTGGGTGTAGATCGTCTCGTTGAATTTGAATATGTGGCCCTTTAGGGTAGTTTTAATACTAGCCCCTATGCATGTGCGACCATTTTTCTTACCTGATCATTGTTTTGGGGAGTCCGTATAGCTTTGGTCCACCCAATCCACCTTCCCATGGGAGTCCTTTTTGACATTGAGGTTATGGTGGGGGGGGGGTCTACCTCTTATGGGTCTACTGGGACAGAAACGGCTAAGGTCATGGCTGTCTAGGTAGTCAGTGTCATAGGTAAGTCTAAGTAGGAGGCCCAGTTCGTCTGTATCGACGTCGCAGAACTCCACTTCACCCTCACTGATCAAGTAACAATATTTGTTTCGACACACGATTTCATATAAAAAACCTCGCAAAACTATATATATATATATATATATATGTTAAAACAATGAAATAAAAAATCAAGTCATTAGAAATATACTTCACTGCTTTACGATCGTTTCTAGGCGATGATAATACATCGTAACTATACTTAGATTTATTATCATCACCGAGAAACGATCGTAAAGCAGTGAAGTATATTTCTAATGACTTGATTTTTTTATTTCATTGTTTTAACTTATATCATGACTCTGTTTTCCTTTTAATGTTTTATTATTTTCCGGGATTTATTTTAACCTACAACATTTTCAACATATGGATTACATTGAGTTCTTTATGCAGACGAGACCCCACAACTTACCGTGGATATCTCTGTGTGTATATATATCAGATCAGAGCAAACAGCACGGACACTCTATCTCAAAATTATTTTTGAAAAGCATTTAGAAATGCGCAACCGGTAAAAACTTAAAAACTTAAAACCACAACTGAATACTAACCCATACAATCACTAATACTCTTTTATTCCTAATTAAAACATTTTTCAACTGTGAACAATTTGTCAGCATTTTCTATTCCGTTTACCAATATATATATATATATATATATATATATATATATATATATATATATATATATATATATATTATATCAATATATAATATATATATATATATATTATATATATTATATATATATATATATATATATTTTTTTTTTTTTTCTAGGGCGGGTAAAATTCCCGAGATCCATGGACAAGTTCTCTCCAGCGGTCTCTGTCCCTCATTATCGCTGCCATGTCCTGCGTCTCCAACAGACTAGTGTCTGTCCTTAGGTCATCAACATGCGTTAACCTTGGTCTTCCTCTTCCAGTGTGTCCATGTAGGGGCTCTCACAGGAGCACTGAGTGAAATGTCAACTCTGGATCTCGGTGAGCATGTCCAGCTAACCTCAGTCTCCTCTGTGTCACTTTTGAGCTGACTTTTGGGAGGCTCCCATACAGCTCTGAGTTTTTCATCCTCAGTGTATACTGATTAATGTTCAGAGCCATCCTCAGCATTCTCGTGTAGCACCCATCCACCATCTGAGTGAGTTTCTTGGTCAGTGTCCAAGTCTCAGACCAGTACAGCAGCACAGACAGCTCGTAGCATAGGTGAAAGGATAGACCAACACTGGGGGGGGGGGGGGACTAAAAGGACGAAAAAACAGTTCAGTACTATACGAACACGCCAAACAACAACGTGACGGTAACATAGACAACATAGAAATTAAAATAATATCTACAGCAATGAAGAGGCGGATTTTCAGGTCGTTACGAAGGTCCGACTTCCACACCGATCTCAAGCTGTGGCACGCCGCCCAGGCTTTGCTCTTACTCTCAACCACATCATATTCCATATTCCCAATCTTTGCTCCCAAATACAGGAAGTCCTCAACCAATTCTAGCGGCTTCCCGCCTACATTAGTCATCCCCTCTGGCTTCTCAACATTCTCTACCAGATATTTTGTTTTTGTCTCATTCATTCTCAGCCCCACACTCATCGACACAATCTCAACCTCCTGCATCAAATCCTCTGCCTCCTTCACTGTATTTGTCATCAAAACTATGTCGTCGGCAAATTCAGTATGACATTAAACTACATCCAGTGGTTCGGGAGTTCAGGAGCTGTGGGGAATGTGAAGTTACCCCTTAGTTGTCATAGCTCCCAGGTCTGCTCTGCCCCGGAGTAGTAGTACCTGTTAGGGCCCCATTTATGGGTTAAATAACTACCTTATTCGAGTGGCGCCGGTAAGGTATTGTCAGCCATTGAAAAGAAATATGGAGAATCTATCTAACAGCACTAGGGTTAGAGCTCCTAATTACACTATCAACGAGCAGTCTGGTCGTTATGTCTCTGCTGGCTTAGAGCCACAGGGAGGGCCAGTGGATGATGGATCAGCTGTCTCTGAGACAAATATAAAGAATGCAGTTTTGTCCTGCAGAAGAGCCATCAAAATGGGCACTTTGTATGTGAGGACTATTCGGACGCTGGAGAAAATAGAGGAGTTGGGACATCTGTTCGAGGAGAGTGGTATACAGATACTTGCGATCCAAGAACACAGGATCCTACACGATGAGCCCGTGAGGAGTGTGATGATTGGGAAGATGAGCCAGCTCATCACCACATCGGCAGCGAGGAACATGACCAATACTGCAGTAGGAGGAGTGGGTTTTGTTTTCAGCACGAAAACCAGTCTATTGGCGAGGGAAATAATACCTGTCTCCCCGCGAGTGTTGAGGGTGACCTTCAATAGAAACCCAAGACTGACAGTCATCTCAGCCTATAGTCCAACCGAGGGAGACAGTGATGTGAGTGCGGAAGAGTTCCATGAGAGGGTGTGTAGAGCTGTCAACACCACACAAGCACACAACATCCTACTTGTTTTGGGGGACTTCAATGCACATCTGAGTAAGGAGGGCAGTGAAGATCCTTGCTGGTACTTCCATAACAACACCAACCGAAATGGAAGACTACTGAGAGACACTCTGCTGGAGGCGAACTTGATAGCGACCAACCTAAGGTTTAGGAAGAATCCGGGGAAGATGTGGACCTACATCTCAGATATGCACCTGTCGAAGTCCCAGATTGATTTCATTCTGGTGAGGAAAAAGTGGCGGAATAGTGTTCTGAACACAGAACCATACAACTATTTCAGTACACTTGGTAGTGACCACCGGCTTGTTATGAGTGAGGTCCGGGTGAGCTTAAGAAAGAGCAAGGTTCAGCCCCGAAGAGCAATCTATGACTGGGGAGCTTTCAATGAAGATGATAAGCTACAGGAGAGGTTCACAGTGAAAGTGAGGAACAGGTTCAGTGCTCTGTGTGGAGAGACAGAGGAGAGAGAGACTGGATGAACTGAGGAGAGTGTGACGATGAGGTACGGGCACTTCACCAATGCAGTGGCGGAAGCAAGT
>OZ024740.1:136051491-136088991 GCA_964016885.1 Eledone cirrhosa
TAATAGACAAACAAACCAAAATAACAACAATTTTAATTACAGTAACAACTTTAACAACTATAATAGAAAGCACTACAATAATTTCAAAAACCAGAAAAGAAATAGAACTAGAAATATAATATGGTTTGCTCCCCCTTTCTCACTAAACATTAAAACCCACATCGCTAAACTATTTTTTAATGCTCTTGACAAACGCTTCCCTAGAACACATAAGTATCACTCAATTTTTAATAGACATACTATAAAATTAACGTACTCGTCCACCAAAAATTTAGCACAAAATATTAATAGAATAAATAATAGGAATCTAAAACCTAGTCAAAATACCGAAAATAGCCTAAACAATATTCAACTAAAAAACTGTAACTGTAGAGATAGATCTAAATGTCCGCTAAATAACAATTGCTTAGTTAAAAATATAATATACAACTGTAATGTTAGAACTGATTTAAATTCTTTTAATTATGTTGGTTCCACCTCGACAGAATTTAAACTTCGCTATAATAATCACAAAAATTCTTTCACGGATCCAAATAAAAAATCATCAACATCGCTGTCAGGGCTTCTCTGGCAACTTAAGCATGATAAAGTTGGATATTCGATGGTTTGGAATATAGTCTCAAAAGGGATTCCTTTTAATTCCTCTTCTGAGACTTGTGACCTCTGCGCGGAGGAGATATTCTTTATATTAAAATCTAAAAATTCCCTTAATTTACGAACCAATTTATTCAGCTGTTGCAGACATAGATTGAACTCAACATTTAAATATAAATATAAATTTAAAATGTAGTATAAAATGTAGTATATTTACTTAAGATATTTGACTATTTGTGATACTTGGCGATAAATCTTTCGATTCCTTTAATTTTTTTTAAAACCTTTCCGCATGAATATATAATTAATGAGATTAAATAAACTACCCTAAAATTGGCGTTGGTCCCAATCTTTTGAATAAATTTTTAAGCTGGATAAACTTCTATAATAAATATAAGAGCATTTGTAGAATAAGTTTTGAATGATTTCTGATAAATAAGGCTTGGTGAGCAATTTTGGTCTTGTTTGCTTTGACTCTGATTCTATGACCGATATGCGTGGCATACTATGTTCTCTTGCGTCCCTAGATACTCTGTGGAGTGACGAAGATATTCTTGGCGTTTTTAATTTTAATATTGATATCTGTTGTCTACTCTATGCTTGATCGATGATTGTTTTAGATGTTAATGTATATCTTATATGTTTTGTGTCTATATATATGTATATATGTATGTAAATGTATGTAGGGTGGAATCTCTTCTAACGCATTGAAGCTTTTCTTTTCTGACACATTGAAGTTTTTCATGAAATATAAGAATCAGTGCAGCGTATCACCTAGGTTCACATGTGCGTCTTTATTTATCAACTTGAATTTGAGATAACCTTCTCTTTTCTCATTTTTCACGAGAATGCATATATACTTATGTTTGAAGTTTTGTCTCAGATTTTGCTTATAGACCTAAGAATTTTTAAAATGAGCATGTGGTCATTTTTTTTTTTACACATTATAGATATGTGTCTCATTCATGAATACTGGTATTTACATTATAGTGCCTAATTCATAAAAATTGATAATTCAAATGGATGAGACATAATATATTTTTAATATATTTTAAATATATCATCTTTCTTTCTTTTTCTCCTATACACTAATCTAACTGTATCCCTTCCCTTAACCCCTCACATATACGATGATCATCTGTCAAAATGCAGCCTACTATGTTTTTTTTTTCACCATCAATGTATTTCTCTCTATCCTTGTCTCTCTATCTCGCTCCGTAGTTTTTCTTTACATACATCTCTTTTCTCTTTGCATACATCTCTTCATCTTCTTTTTATTTACATACATCTCTTCACCTTCTTCTTCTCATCTTCGTTTTCTTTCTATATAACTATCATAACAGTTTCACTACCAAATCAACTTTTTTAAAAGGAAGTTGCATTCTCAAAAGGTATGTCACTAATTATTTATAAAACAGCTTATGTATTGTATTTTGTCTGAGGAAGGCATAACATATTTTTAATATGATATCCCAGAAATATATATAACGAAATAAATATGGTTTTATAAATATAGTTTCCATTTGTTTAATATCGTAAACCTACTCCAGAAACTGTCGAGTGCTTTTATATCAGTTATAAAATATTTACTCGTTGTAACCCAACAATCTTAAATAAAACTTTTGCATATATATATATATATATATATATATATATATATATATATTATATATATTATATATATATATATATAATATATATATATATATATAAGAATTGAAATACTAGAGTGTGTTGGAGTTAAACACCCTCTTCGTATTATAGAAATGACAGTAAAGGTATAGCTCAATGTAATTAAACAGAGCCGAAGAATTATGAAAATAAATCAAAGAAGCCTTCAATACATCAAAAGTCTTTATTATTATTATTATCATTATTAATTATATTATATTATATTATATTATATTATGTATAGTACAATAATTCCACCTCTGTTTTAGCTCTAGTTTTTGCATTGGACTATATTTGTAATATGGTTCAAAATGTTACTTACTTCCTTAGCAATTAGCACTTGATAATTTTTTACTTGATGATTTTTACCCGATTATTTTCCTATGATTTAATCTATGTACACTCCATATTCTTCTGAGTTTTCGGCTTGTATTGGCTGATAGTGCTTCTTATAGCTTTAATTGCCCTGATGAGTCCTTAATAGGACGAAACATTGTTGGCTAATAAAGACTTTTGATGTATTGAAGGCTTCTTTGATTTATTTTCATAATATATATATATATATAATACATATATATACATATATATATATATATATATATATATATATATAATACATATATATATATATAATATATATATATAATATATATATATATATATATAATATATATATATAATATATAGATTAATGTATAGAAATTGTTGTGAGCGTGAAGCCAACAGTATTTCATAATATATAAGTGACTATAACGTAGAATATGCTAAAAAGGGAATTTAAAGACAGGCTAAGTTCACCTCGTACGTAATTATGAAAAATAAACGCACATGGAGAGACATGGCTGGTGACATCAGATTGAGACGAATGTCTGTTTGCATGAAACAACAGTCAAAACATTCCGAAAAAAACTCTACCAGTGTAAGGAGTTCAGCAAAATAGCAATATTAGGGCGGTCTTTTTTAAAAAAAGACCGGGATTAGTCACAAATAATTTTAAGCACTCTAGGAAACTTCCGAGTATAAATATAAATTAAAGTATAGAAATTGTTGTGAACGTGAAGCCAACAGTATTTCATAATATATAAGTGACTATAACGTCAAAATGGAAAAATAGTTAACGTAAGATGTGGGAAAATAATTCAAACTCAATTAAAAAAAAATCAAGACATAGATTAATCCATAGAAATTTGTGAAATCCAGGTCAAAATCAATAGAGCCTTAACTCAATAAAATAAAGTTTAAATACTCATCCTTCAATTTGGAAAAACTACAAATGCTCTGTATAGTCTTAAAAAGACTATTTCGCGAAACTTTCAGTGGGGATGGTCACGGTTGGAACCGTTCATCAGCAGAGCTCAAAACACGGTAACCCTAAACCCACTGTAGAATATGCCAAGAGGGGAATTTAAAGACAGGCTTGATAGCGACCACGTAATTATGAAAAATAAACGCACATATATATATCTTACCATTCTGAGTTCAAATCCCGCCGAGGTTAACTTTGCCTTTCATCCTTACGGGGGTCGATAAAATAAAGTACCAGTAATACACTGGGCAATTGCTGGCCTTGTGCCAAAAGTAGAAACAATTATTACTATAATATATATATATATATATAATATAATATATATATATATATATATATATATATATATTATATATATAATATAACGAAGGAAATGTGGTAAGGAACCAGGTGGACCATAACGCACCAAAGTACTCAATACTTAGGGTAGTAGAGTGGGTAATAGGAACAAGTAAGACCCCGACGGCTGAGCTCAAGCCGTTTCGACGGCTAATTCTGTACTGAATGAAAATTTATTCTGGTATTTAAATAGCCGAACTTATCAAGAGGTAATTCCATATATGGTCAAAGAGATAATCACCAGGATTGGTCACATCACAAGTTAGTAGTAAATCTGTGATGGCAAGTTGGTGGGGGAAGGGGTAGCTAAACTTTCCATCACAGCTGTAGCTGGCACTACCAACGCATGAATGGGTCCACTCCACCCCCTCTCCCTTTTTCTCTTACCGGCAAGTTTAGCTACTCCTTCCCCCACCAACTTGCCATCACAGATTTACTACTAACTTGTGATGTGACCAATCCTGGTGATTATCTCTTTGACCATATATGGAATTACCCCTTGATAAGTTCGGCTATTTAAATACCAGAATAAATTTTCATTCAGTACAGAATTAGCCGTCGAAACGGCTTGAGCTCAGCCGTCGGGGTCTTACTTGTTCCTATATATAATATATATATATAATATATATATAATATATATATATATATTATATATATGTTGGAAAGATGCGAAACGTGTCCTCCGCTGTTCGTTATTTTGAATATCAAAACAACGAACAGCGGAGGACACGTTTCGCACCTTGATGGATGTGAATCCGAAATATATAGGGACAATTAAATCTCTCCCAAAGTAACTCTTTCTCGTGTTGTTATTTTTATTTTTATCCTTTACGATCTTTCCTTCATTCCTCTACACGTTACAGTCTTATACACGCCACGCATCTCAACGTGCACCCACTTACATCTCTCTCCCACCACCGGATCTTGTTACCCGGATATTTACCCGTCTGCATTGTCGAGGCTTCCAAACGACTTAAAGAAATTGACCTTACCTTATTATTCCACAATGCTTCAAGCAAACTTCAATACTCTCTTATATATATATATATAATATATATATATATAATATATATATATATATATATATATATATATATATATGTATGTATAAATAAAATTGCCACTACAGGAATTGAAGATTCAAAACCTTAGTGGTATTTCGTATATCCAATCTCATATATTTTATCTGATGAAAACGTACTGAAACATGAAACACCATTGTGCCTTTGAAATCGAAACTATAATAAAGGAAGGTCTTCGGATTGCGTAAGGGTTATTTTTTTTATCCCATTTGTAAAATAAGTTGGATTACTTTGAATAAATAATGAATGAATATTGCATAATTTATCTACTAAATTTCGCGGCCGTTTGGACGGCGGACAACAGAGGACACGTACCGTTCCTCTCCGACAGATAACTTTCCCCCTCGGTAAACCCCCCAGTTGATGGATGCGAAATCCGAAATATAGGGACAATTAAATCTCTCCCAAGATAACTCTCTCTCGTGTTATTATTTTTATTTTTTACGCTCTTTCCTACGTTCCTCTACACACTATACATCTCATTCTACATTCCCTTACATCTCTCTCTTCACCACCGAGATCTGTTACCCGGAGATTTACCCATCTGCTTTGTTGAGGCTTCCAAAACGACCACATCTTTTATTATTCCACAATACTTCAAGCAAACTTCAATATATATATATATATAATCAGAACACTGGACGGTTATATCCGTAGTAGTAGAGCACTCAGTCCATCGGACAAGTTTGGTACAAGTACTTCCACAACAGTTAGTTCACCATATCGAGTATATGGTGAACTAACTGTTGTGGAACTACTTATATATATATATATATATAGGCAAAATGGATATTTAATTTGTTGGTAATTCAATAAATATAAATGTTTATAACTGATTCAAAGCACTCGACAGATTTTCTGGAGTATAATATTCAAAGATATTACATAAATGGAAACTATATTCATAAAACCATATTTATTCTATTATAGAATAGGATCTTAACGGTTCAAGTTGTTCCTGGATAGGAATAACTTGAACCGTTAAGATCCTATTCCTGGGTATATCAACTTTTATAAAACAAACTTTGTATTTTATCTGATGAGTGCGTACCAAAGTTTTGGTACCCTTGAAATATATATAATAGAATAAATATGGTTTTATAAATATACTTTCCGTTTATTTAATATCTTTGTATAAGGTTTTGCGTATGCTTGTGTATGTACGTATCTGTATGCGTGTATGTATTTATTTGTTTCTATTACTTCTGTATTGTATTTATTTACTTTGTTCTTAACTCTGTAGCGGAGATTCATTTGGTCTCCTAGTTAGAATTTTAGTCTACGACTTCTGCTATACCATTTACGTGGTTTTGTCTTTGCGTGCTATTGTTCTCCACGCTCCACATATGACTTATTATCTTCGTTTTCTCGTTCATTGCCAGAGAACGTCTCTATGCACCACCTAAGAGAACATTAGTCTACGACCTCTTTTATACCATAAACGTGGTTTTTTCTTTGCGCGTAATTGTTTTTCACCGCTCCTATTAATGACGTATTATTCGTTTTTCCCCGTTCTTTGCCAGCGAACGTTACCACGAACCAAAGTATCGTCTTCCTGTCTTCCTCCGGTTGCAACGTTTTTTGAAATATCCAGTTCTGCGTTTACAGATTGACTTTGTTAGTTTCAGAAGATCCCGTTAAGGGTGAAAGCAGCGATTCTTTGCTTAAACTTTAATCTGTTATTTTAATAAATATTTGCTCTACGGTTCTTATATATTTGATATATATTTTCCTTATCGAGCCCTCTTTGGATTTTAGTCTTCAATTTTATTATTATTACTATATATATATATATATATGTGTGTGTGTGCGTGTGTGTGTGTGTGTGTGTATAAATATCATTCGGGCGTGAAACTGAATGTTACGACATTGCGATAGTGTAAATTATTGATGATCAATATTAATACGAACTAAACAACACATAATCAATCTCTATTTCCTTATAAATATACTGTGCATGTATGCGAATAAGTACTCTGTATGTGCATGCACACATACAGACACACACACTTGTATGTATATATATACATATATACATATATACATACATACATATGCGTGTGTATGTATATATATATATATGTGTGTGTGTGTGTGTGTGTGTGTGTGTGTGTGTGCGCGTGCACGCAGACGAATGCGTATTTGGTCAGATATTTATTATGGTGCTGTGCACTATAGAGATAGAACTGTGAAGAAGGAAATCAAAGCAAAAGCGATTCATGCTATATTTTCCTTTCTATCACTGTTTTTGGTAGATATACATGAATGGAGTTTATTTTAAGACTTACAAATCGATATGCTTTGCTGGCACTGAAGATAGTTTGTCCAAGGCTGCTATTTGCTTCTCCTGTTCAGAAACAAATAGGTATTATGACAGTCCCCTTGAAATATAAACTGACACTAGCTTTTTGTTTTTACTCTGTTTCCAACAGTGCAGCTTGGATTTTGTTCTTTTACTATCCTCACTCCAGTGTGTAAACTTGAAGTCCAGGATAAATATTAGCCGTCCAGATGCCAACTATATAATCACGAACAGCATTGTTGTACACAATTCTGGACAAAAATCAACTTTAGACGAAGAACGATGTCTCCAACCGTTCATCCCACCCTACCTTACCACGAGAAAAATACTAACGATAACTGTTAATAATTGTTTCTACTTTAGGCACAAGGATAGCAATTTGAAGGGGAGGGGAAAGTTGATTAAATCGAACCCGTAAGGATGAAAGGCAAAGCTAACCTCGGCGGCATTTGAACTCAGAACGCAAAGGGCCATAACTCTATGTCGCTAAGCATAGAATTATGATAACTGTTAATTGTTTCTACTTTAGGCACAAGGTCAGCAATTTGAAGGGGAAGGGAAAGTCGATTAAATCGACCCCATTACTCAGAACGTAAGAGCCATAACTCTATGCTGCAAAGCATAGTGTTCGGGATAACTGTTAATAATAATCTCTTTTATTGGCCACAAGGGCACAAAAAGGACAAAAACAACCGAGAGTGCGGTTTATGTCGAGTAAAAGAAAAGAGACATTATCAAAGAGAAAATAGTAGGTATAACAATAATATTAATTTCAATAAATATTCATGATAACAATAGAAAGCCATATCAAATGCCAGCTAGGAACAGTTCCCCAATAAGGAAGGGGTGTATGATTTACGGTGATTCCAGAGCTAATTGTAATTATAAATAAATTAATAGAAAATAGGAAGGGGAAAGCGGAATACAAAACGGAATTGAACCCCCACAAGTCTAAAGTTTGAAAACAGGCAGGTCACTCACTTTGCACAAAGATAACTAACTGAAACATAAAATAATTACTTGATATATCAAACTGACATTCAAAAGACATTAACCATTCGGTAATACAGACGAATGACAAAATAAAGCAAAAAGAAATATAGATTTAATTTACACTTAGAGAAGATTTTAGGACATTCAATTATTGGTGGTGATATTACAATGCGTTCCCTATCTCACTTGTTTGGATTTTATAAAGCATCTGCAGTTGTTTATATAACACCTACCGTATCTGTCAAGAATGAATTAATGTGTATATCTGAATCAATATAATAATCTGTCAGTTGGCAAAGGTAACAAATTTCTCTTACCAGATATTATTTATGCAGTAGAAATACGTAAGCTATGTCATGTAATAGAGACTTAGCAATATTTCTAATATTTTTAGTCATTGTATTCTATAACGAATGCTAATTTAAAGTGTCTTCTAATAAGCGTTTTCTTATCGTGAACTTCCGAAAGGGGAGGAAGAAATATCGGAATATCCTCCAAAATGTCGAACACTCATCATCAAAATTTTTGTGCAACATTTTACAAGTTTAAGAACTGATATTCATAAACTAAGCATACTAAGCATTCTGATTTAATCTCGGGCGTTCTTTTTTTTTTTTTTTTTGTAACATAAACAGCTCCCTGACCATCTTGATGAAGAACTACATTCATTTCTCTTGGCTCCATCTCTGATGCTATGTATGTTGACTAAAACCTAGATATTGTCTGATCTATACACTAATATGTTGCTTTTCGTTCGGAAAATGAAACTCTTTCCTCAGTCCCACTGAAACTTACTTTCTCAATTTAGTTGTTGGCTTCAGTGTTCGAGCTTTAAATCTCATTAGTGTGTTCCAGCCAAATGTCAGTCTTGCATATATAGAATATTATTTCTAAAGGTTACAACTTAATATTTCTATGGCGATAAGTCGTCTTTAAAGCTGTCTATAATATTGAGGATATACAGAATAATATAGCTAAATATGACCCAGTTAAAAATACTCTAGGAGAATTCGTTTTCACAAACTCAAATCATTGTGTTGTAATCTTCATCTTCGCGTTAAGTTTATAGAGATGCAGAAATATCCAGTCTGATATGACGAAATAATTATTCCTATCGTCATTCAAGAAAACTGATATCTTTATCTAAATATTTAGACCTACTCAACAATCATCTTATCTTTTTCACCAACAAGACTATGCAAATTTATATTTTCCAATATCTCTACATCTGATTTATGATTTCCAACACTAAGATATGACAAAATTTAAACTTTTTAAAGACAGTGACATAGCAAAATGACTATACTACAGTTATTCTATTATTAAACCAATATAAAGTACCAGTAATACACTGATATAATTGCTGGCCTTGTGCCAAAAGTAGAAACAATTATTAAACCAATAGTCTTCAGGATTTACAATAGATAATATCCTCAGTTGAATGCACTGAATGTATACTTAAGTTTTAAAAAACAACAAAGCGCTTTGTTCAGAAAATGCACTCTAATTTTGAACCAGAGTTTGACTGAAACATCGAGATTATTGTTTATATTTTTTATTCACTTTTCTAAACTGTATGCTGGAAGCTATCACGTTAGGGATATCTCCGACAGATTTAGTCTATTTTTATCCTATTGCTGATATTATAGTGTGTCTCGGGAAAGTTTTATAACGTATCACAGAATCCTTTTCTATTTCATGTGGGGTTAACCGTTTTTGGGTAAACGCCCACTATATCTATCACCATTAATTTTCTGAGAACATTCATGTGATTTAGTAATTAGAAAATTGATAGGATCAATATTTGCGCTGATAAATGATAAAATAAACGCTGCTCTAGAGCAGGGTTTCCCAACCCACGTGTCGTGATATAATTCTGAAAGTATAAAGACATATATAGACACATATACAATACGTTTATGTATAATAAACATACATATAGTCTTGCTATTAGTACTTTAAGCGGTGATCATATCACAACTACTTCAGTGGCGGTGAATTATTATTCTTTATCACTAATTAATTATGAAAGTGTCGCAAAGACCAATTTTTTTACGTTTAAATTATTTGATAAAATCTGAATCATTCACGAAAGTTATATAACAACATCTACAACATAACATTTACTGCAAATAAAAAGGGAAGAATATTTCCATTCGAAAAGTATCAAATATTATGTGCAACCCATTGGAATATTTAAAAAAGATCATGGAGGATTATTGATTTGCCAATATTGTTATTGTAGGTTAGCATACGTAAGGGTCTGATCGATCGATATTGTTTACTTTAGAAAGCAAGACATACTGCACATTTTCTGGTCCGTACAAGAAATATATCATACTGAATTTTTTATTTTTAAATAACTAATAGGAATAGACACCAGATCTTTGATAAGCGATATTTTATTCATTTAGATCAATGATGGAAATAATGTACTATTCTGCTGATGCTATTTGTTCATATTTCCTTTTGTGAAAGTGATACTAGCTCGCCACACGTACTTAGTACACGCTAGACATACTTTCATATATCCATATATGTGTGTAATAACGATAGCTTGACTGCGTGTTGCTGGCACAACAAAGACCTTGAAAAGTATAAAGGCAAATTACGTTTATCAGTAGCAGCAATCTACATATAGCAAATTTATTGTCCAAACATCATTTGTTAGAAACTACTTTCCTGACAAAACACTCGATTGGGAACTATAATTCGAAACCAGTCGAAAAATAAAACAATAACTTTCGATCTAACAATTATATAGCTGTTGTATCAGTTGAGTTACTGTGCATTTCAAGAGATCTGATTATTTTCTTTGTGATTGTACAGCTATTGTATTCTTGGCGTTCTGTGGAAGAATCATTCATTCTCACATTCTTTGTAGTTTTTATTTTTTATTCAGTCGTACGTTGCGTTCGATATTACAGTTTGTTTCTTTTTGTCTTGTTCAGCAAGCCATGCTGGTTTATTCACTAGATACAAAGTATGGTGCAGTTCTCTATTTTCGTGGAAAGATAAAAAGGGGTGTCGCTTTCATCTCTTTTTCTGGTATTTTCTATAATAAAGATTCGGTTATTAAGCTAATTTTACATTCCTATCAATTTATCGAGCGACTCTGTTACAAGTTTTTGGTATGAACATGTTTTGTATTTTTGTTTGTTATATTTAATATTGATATTTAATTTAGGCACAAGGCCAGCAAATTTGGGGTAAGAGCAAAGTTGATTAAATTAACCCAGCATTTGATTGGTACTATATTTATTTTATCGACCTCGAAAGGGTGAAAGTCAAAGTTAACCTCGGCGAGATTTGAACTCACAACGTAAAGAACCAGAACTAATACTGCAATGGCATTTTATCCGCCAGTTTACCAATTCTGCCTATCCCCTACCCTCTGTTGTTCTTAATATTCGAATCAATAGATCGCTAGAGTGGATACTTTAATGTATCAAATTTGGCACTTAGCTGTTCTGATTTCAAGCTTCACAATGGTATGCTTTACTTTTTATCTCGTTGGAATCGAAGATATATATATACCAGTAAGATACTAGAGATACTATAATCGAGACAGTCGATTATATTTCTCTCCTTCAAAAATTGGCGTTGTGCTATTTAAATCAATACTAAATACATCAATATTATGCTAAAATGTTTTTAAAGTTATTTTCAACACAAAAATTTTGCTTCTTGAAATTTTTTTCTTTTAGTTTTCATTTATACATTAAAAAAATATCTTCTTTAAACCTCGTTATCTTCATTCATTTGACATTTTATAATAGCTAAACACGCACAGAGAAGTCTATGTTCAGCATGCCATATTGCACATTCCTTTCAACAAGGAGTGACGCCGAGATAAGACTAAAATAAGTACGTTCTTGTTAAATAAATCCTGAATATATCTCCTATGCTTCTTGCTGTATGGACAGTTGATAAACATGGCTCGCCTGTACTTATATCTTCTTTATTTAAATAAACACCTTTTTTCATGTGATATAGATGACATCCATGTATATGAAAACTAACCTTTTATTTTATGCACAAGTAAATAATAAGGCTAGGCGAGGAAGGAAGTATTAGGTTGAACAAATAGAAAGATTCTGCCAGTTGTTATATTTCCCGGTAGCATTACGTTATATCAACAAATTATATGGGATCAATATTGAGTTCTGTTGGACATGGTATCAAACGCCAACAGGTTGTTGAAGTGGATCACGTACATTTAATAATGTTTCCTGAGTAATAAATATTATAATGCGTTGGAAATCACATCGTGTTCTGGTTGTTTGAATAACGGAACAGCTACCTTGTGAATTAATGTGCAAATGATTGAGCATTCCACAGTTACGTGCAGCCTTAACGTAGTTCCCGGGAAGATTCGATGTAATATAGTGGTCCTTTGAAATTACAGGTACAACTCATTTTTTTTTTTTTTTTTTTTTTTTTTTTGCCAGCTGAATGGACTGGAACTATGTGAAATAAAAAGTCCTTCTCAAGGACACAAAGCGCTACCGGAAATCGATATTACGACCTTATGATCATGAGCCGAACACCCTAACTACTAAACTGCGCACATTCATAATCCACTATAATAATACGTCATGTGTGTTTGTGTATACGAGATTTGTCCCAAAAGTAAAGGTACTGATATTCTTATGCACGACATGGTAACGCAGCACCTCGTTGATGTATATAGGCATGATAATTATGACCTTGGCTGCACCTACATACTTGTTTCAACATGATCATTTGAGTCAGTCATGAGTTATTGCTGTTTATGTACAGGCGTGTTTATATCCTCTGTTACAGGAAAATATGCAGAAAATTATAGAACAACGGCGCACTATCGAATTTTGTGTGAAACTCAACAAATCTGACACGAACACATTTAATTATTTAGCACAATCTTATGGAGGTGTCACTCTATCGAGAAGTAAGGTGTTTAAGTGGCACAGAGCTTTCAAAGAGGGCCAAGAAAATGTTGAAGACAAATTTCGTTCTGTTAGGCCAATATCGTCAAGTACCATCAATTTTGACCTCACCCAAAATTATTAACCTTGTGCCTAAATCAGAAACCCTTACAGAGCTTACTAAGGCGGCAGATTGGCAGAACAAAATATTGGTAGGACAAAATACTTTGCACCATATACTTACGTCCTTTACCGTTCAAACCCACCGAAGTCAACTTTACATTTCATTCTTCTGAGGTCGATAGAATGAAGTATTTGTCAAGTATTGGGGTCCATTTAATCGATCCCCCTCTTCAAACTTCTGGACTTGGGTCTAAACAACTACAAGAACTTGAACACAAAACACAACTCGTCGGTTTCTTATATAATTTTAAGATTTCAAATTTAGACAGGAAAGAAACGAGATGCCGTTACTTCCACATCATTTATCGAAAAGTCCTTCGATCTTCAATTCCCCAAATTGTACATCACGATTATTATTATTAGTAGTTCAAATCCCGCCGAGGTTGACTTTGCCTTTCATCCTTACGGAGTCGATAAAATAAAGTACCAGTAATGAACTGGGTAATTGCTGGCCTTGTGCCTAAAGTAGAAACAATTATTATTAGTAGTAATTTTTCATCACCGAAGATTAGGTCATTAAATTCATTTGTTCCATATTTCAAGTGACAATAGTTAGATTTTGTAAGCTTAAAACAGAGCTTATCTCGCTCAATGTAACGATTCTTTTTTAAACAAACTAGAACTGTAATTTATGTATTGATGTTGTTTAAACCCAAGTTGGCTATCATCTATCAGATGTATGTTCAAAGGCATTCAAGCTGTTACCATTACATCTATATTTTCAAATTACATTTTCCAATGGTATAAAAGAACTTTGACTGCTATTTCTTTTCTCAGAGACTATGGACACAGCCCCTTCTTCCAGACCAAACCAATAAATAAAAAATGTCGAGCGACAGCGTAGAAGCTCTTTGGTTGGCTTCTTAAGAAAACGTAGAATAGACTGGATGAAGATCGTTTTTAGTTCTAACACTTAGTTTACCAATTAAAATTAAAATCTAGCGAATACGTAGCTAAGAAATAGTATTGTTAAATTATTAAAAGAACAGAAACCTATAATTCATATTTTTTATGCTTCATTCTTAAATTCAAAACCGAATATGTTACATTCGGAAGATTTATGATGCAGATGTTTTGTGTTGTAAGCATCGCATCGAACGACACAAAACAATCTGGTTAATCTATAATAACACAATAATGATATAATATAACTAGCAGTTTCAAAATCAGTACCAAAAGCTGATTAGATAGAGCTGTAGAAATCTTATTATATATTGGGAAAAAGATACAACCTACATATTATGCAAGTTGAATATAGGTACCTACATACACAAACACAGACAGAAACACACGCATACTCACACACACACAATATATATATATATATATATTTATATATATATGAAAAGATTCAGGACCCCGACGGCTGAGCTCCGGCCGTTTCGACACACACACGCGCGCGCATGCACGCACACGTATATATTGTACGAGATACATTACATTCGTGATTAAATATGCTTATCTGAATTACATTATTTATACGACTGGAGAGAAACAATGTCAGTATGAGATTGACAGCAGTAGTAGTAGTAGATTATATCATATACGGTGGCTCCATTATACAGAGAGGGATGTGTCCCCCCAGCAATGACATCAACTGACTAAGTTAATGTTATCTCGAAAATTGGGGCGTTTTTAATAACCTAAAATGATAATTTTTGTTCGATGGGAGAAGAGTATTGTTCAAACAAGAAGTGCTGCAACTAAAATAAATGTAGTTATCTTGAGAAAAAGAAGAAATCAGATGTTTTTAACTCAGGACTTTTATTGAAGAAGTGAAGAGGGAGCTCCGTGTGTTGCAAGTGAAATATATACCAGACTTGCCAACCTCTAAAAACTCAAAAGGGGAGTACCATGAAAAAAAGTTCCCCAAAACGGGGAGAAATGAGGCAAAATGGGGAGATTTTACATAATTGTTTCTACTTTTGGCACAAGGCCAGCAATTACCCAGTGCATTACTGGTACTTTATTTTATCGACCCAGTAAGGATGAAAGGCAAAGTTAACCTCGGCGGGATTTGAACTTAGAATGGCAAGGACCGTAACTCTATGCGTCAAAGCATTGCGTCCGTAATAAAAGCTATACCCATTTTCACAAGAGAAGACATCTCTCACACACCCCAAAGTGGATGAGAGATCTCCCCATCGGACGGGGATAGTTGACAAGTCTGATATACACAGGTACTACATTGATAAGAGATATGAATCCTCAGCGTCGGACCTCTTCCTTTACACTATTTCTACGAGTTTTAATAATTTTCAAAATAATCAAGAATTTCGTAGGATCTAGCAATATAACTTTCTAATCATTAAGCTGGTGTTTGAAACATAACTTAACAGAGGTTCTTACATAAAATTATAATGGAACGTTTTTAGTTCATTTTGTATCGTAGAACCAAGAGCCGTTTCAGGTGGTTTGGTGTCAAAAGGGATAAGTACTATATTTCCTTTTGGATTATTTATGGATGTAGCATGGCTGAATGGTTGAAAATTCGCTTCACAACAATAAAGTTTCGAATCTGGTCCCACTGCGTGATATTTTACACAAAGGTCATTTGCCATAATTTTGGATCGATCTAAGCCGTCTGAGTGAAATTAGGTTAACGAAAATTGTTTGGAATCCCGTCAAATGGACTGCACTTGGAATTCAAAAGGCCAGCCTTGTCACACACTGTGTCACGCTGAATCTCACTGAGAATTGCGTGAAGGGTACGTCTGTCTTTGGGATGCTCAGCCACTTGCAAGATAATTTCACGAGCAGGTGTTCTACTTATCGAACAATTGGAACTCTCAACATAGAAACCGACGGAGTCCCATTTCATTTGTTATCAACACAGACCCCACCCATATCCACCAATTCTAAATTGCACTTTACTACTCAAAACACAATGTATTACTCATTTATTTAGACATGTGCAAGAGCGAATACATCGTCAATTGCTTGATATTTCGGTGAACAGGTGTATGTCTCTACATGTGACTATATATTGATCTTGCAATAAAAGGATAGTAGTTTATATCGACCCAGTACTGGACTAGTAGATATTTTATCTAGATTGATTGACCTATTTCAGAGTTAAATATCTTAACCACAGTTACAGTGTTGAGAACTCTATATGAACTTTGAAAACTGTTTTTCTCATAATTTGCCCTCTTGTTGTCTTGTATTTTTACCGACTAAATTGGTAAAGACTCCTTTACCATTTTGTTAATATCGGTCATTTGACTGCTGCTATATTTGCTACGTTGACGTGTTCGGAATAATCGCAGCCCTAGTAAAACCTACAATATAGAATAACACCCTAAATAGAAAGGTGCATTCCAAGTACGATGAAAAAAAATACTTGGAAAAACTCTAGCACGCCCAAATAACTTCCAGCGAGAGACCCCTACGTGGTCATTTGACCTGCTAGAAGCAACAGCCAAATTTTCTTCAAATAAGCAGACCTGTCAACTCTCCCCGTCGGACAGGGAGATCTCCCACCCACATTGGGGTGGGTGAGAGATGTGTTCTCTTGTGAAAATGGGTATAGCTTTCATTATGTAAAATCTCCCCATTTTGCCTCATTTCTCCCCGTTTTGGGGCACTTTTTTTCATGGTACACCCCCTTTGGGTTTTTAGAGGTTGGCAACTCTGAATAAGGATGGAACGCATTAGATAATACAGTATTGCCTTCCTTAAAAAAGACTTGAACATCTTTAATCATAGGCCTGCTCGATCAGGGCTTGCCTGGGAGCCAAACGACAGCTTTTCAGTAACAGTGATGAATGAACATTTTTTTTTAATCGTTTTCGCAAGTTTTTTTACCAAGTTGTCTCACGTATTCTCTTTCTGGGTGACATTAGCATTCAACTCCAACTTCTGACATAAAAATCTTCTAAAATACATTGACATTTACCTGATTGGTGAATTGTGTTCATTTTCATTTAAATGTTTCTTTATATTCGTCGTCTGAGAATTAAAAATTTGTTCATCTCATCTCAAGGAGGTAAACGAGTGTGCGTTGAGTAGATGTGTGTTTGTGTGTGTGGTGTGTGTGTTTGTGTGTGTGTGTGTTATGTCTAATTACTTAATCTCCACCAGAAAGCCTTTTCTTTTCTTCCTCTTATTATTATCACGTTCTGAGTTCAAATCCCGCCGAGGTTAGCTTTGCTTTTCATCCTTACGGGGTCAATAAAATAAAGTACCAGTAATGCTCTGTGGTCAATTTAATTAACTTTCCCTTTCCCAAAAATTGTTGACCTAAATCAGAAACCATTATTAGTGGATTGGCAGTATCGGTAGAGGGTTGGACGCCATGCTTTCCAGCAGAGTGACATCCCTTTATGATCTGAGTTCAAATCCCGCCGAGGTTAACTTTGCCTTTTACCCTTACGGGGTCGATAAAATAAAGTACCAGTAATGTACTGGGTAATTGCTGGCCTTGTGCCAAAAGTAGAAACAATTATTATCATTATTGTTAGGGTGGTGTTGAGCGGTGGATTGGCAGTATCAATAGAGTGTCAGATGTTTGTTCTGGCTCTTTGCGTCCTGATCTCGAATACTTCCAAGGTCCTCTTTGCCTCTCGTCCTTCTTCTGGAATCGATAAAATAACGTACTAGAAACGCGCTGAGGTCAATTTAATCGACTTTCACCTTCCCTTAAAATTGCTGGCCTTGTGCCAAATGTTGAAAAAATTATGGCGATATGGAAAAAAGGCAACAGTGCCGGGCTAAATACCTTTGGCAGTATCGGTAGAGGGTCGGGCGCCATGCTTTGACGCATAGAGTTACGGCCCTTGCCATTCTGAGTTCAAATCCCGTCGAGGTTAACTTTGCCTTTCATCCTTACGGGGGTCGATAAAATAATGTACCAGTAATGCACTGGGTAATTGCTGGCCTTGTGCCAAAAGTAGAAACAATTATTTAGTTAAGTCCAAATCCCGCCGAGGTTGACTTTGCCTTTCATCCTTACGGGGTCGATAAAATAAAGCACCAGTAACGTACTGGGTCGATTTAATCGACTTTCCCCTCCTCCCAAATTATTGGTCTTGTGCCTATACTAGAAATCGTTATTTAATTAAGTCCCCGAGGGGCAGTAAATTGGCAGAATTGTTAGAGCGTCAAACAAAATTCATTGCGTTATTTGTTCCGACTTTTTACGTTCTGAGTTCAATTCCCGCTAAGATCAACTTTGCCTTTCATCCTTCTGAAGTCGATAAAATAAAATACCAGTCGAAGTATTGGCGGTCGATACAGCTTTTGTCTACTAAATTTGTCTTATAAGAATCTACCAATTCTGCCAATCCACCACCTTTCAATATAATCATGATACCTTTTTCTCGTTAGATATATTTAACATTATTCATTTTAGGTTTATTTTCTCCGTGTGGTTCAGTAGTTTCCCTCGAGATTCACTGTATATAAAGTTATCAAACTCTCAGCTGAAAAGCTCTGAGTTTTCATACCCATCACTGGGGATACCCCCCCCCCCCCTATCCCACCCCTGTAATCTAAGTTCCTTAATTTCCTTATTTTATTTATGGAACAAGGATGCCATAATACTTCCTGTCGTGCTAGACTTTTCTTTCTCTCTAATTTATCAAGATGTTCTCGGTCATCGTACTGCTTATTTTCTTCGTAAACTCGGAACGACAGCAGCCTGCCTGGAGAAGGAGCCCGGTGAGGTGGGGAGGATGTTGAAGCGGATGTCGCTGGCCATTCTCTACGCCAATACCTTTGCCATTTTAACCGTAGGGTGCAGCTGAAACACCGCTCAGACTGGGGTGTAGAATCTGTCGCGCCCTTCTCGTCTCCCTTTCTTTTGTTGCTTAATTCCTTTTTCTTACCCTTTTTCTACATTTATCAAAATATCTCTAGCTTCTAAACGTTTAAACACTTTATTAATTAATAGATGAATTATTTAATTAATTAATTAGCTCGGATTAATTAATAAGAAAGGATTGTTCAAATTTGTATATATTATGTCAAAATTTTGACGCATACAATGAAAAATAAAGAAGCGTCAGAATAGGTATTTTATTCTAAAACGTCACTGTTCAGTGCATTTCTAAGGAACTGATTAATAGGCAGTACCTTTTACTTGCTGTAAATTTTAAGGGGACATTAATCGATATTTCGTTGAAGCAAGGAAATAATAGCGGGGAAGAGAGGCTAACCAATTTATTTGTGTTCAATGTCGGTTTCAGAAAATTTATTATAGGAATTTTTTACTGTTTGATGTAACGAACCATTAGCTTCACAAATTAAAGTTCTCCCGAAGGTGTTTTTTCTCTATAGAAATAAGGCGACGTTCTTTTTCAAACGTTCTTTTTTGTCTGAAAAATATTGCTATTATGAATTTTACTCTTTTTAATAAAATATCTTTTTTAGATTTAATCATTACCAAGGACAATTGGAAATCGTCTGTTGATTTTAATGTAACAGTTCGTATCAATAAAATAATTGTCCAATCAATAAAGTTTGAAGACAGCATCAAAATAAAATATTTGCTTAATACTATCAATATTGTTGAAAGCTGTGAGGGGAGGGGTTGTTGGTGGAGGAGGAGGTGTTTAACTCAAGGTCAGCCCTCAGTGAACAGACACACCATCAAAGGTGTTCCATCTGTGATTATTCCATAATTATTTTTTAGACATATATCCCTCCTTTTTACAACAACGAGGTGTGATTTGTGGAAGATTCGACAGCTATTTATATCAGGTCGAGCAGCGACTACATATAGGTTATATTTTTGGGAGCGGCGTGATCCTTTTTTTGGCTGGATATCATGTTCTCACGCTGGGATTTGAATCCGTGTCGCCAGGCTGAAAGCCAGGAATTCTAATTGCAATATCATTTCTTATTACTCCAGACTGCATTAAGAGAATGTTAAATCAAAGCTAGTAATCTGCAAATGACAGTCGTAAATATAATATGGGAGGGCCACAACAAATGTCACTGCCACATTGTAATTTTAAATAAAGAACAAATGTAGGCAAATATCAAAACATCACAGAATCAATAGAAAGTCTATTTCATCGAGCGAAATAAGTGTTTACTTCATGAATTCTTGGGTGTGAAATTGGTGGATACACAAATAGAATGGCAGCCTCTTTATTCGACATACATTACAGCACGTATACAAGCACATTCAAAAACAACTATATCGTTGTATATGTGTGTTTATGTATATATATATATAACGAGAGGGGGGGGGGGGGGAGAAAGAGAAAGAGAGATGAGTATGTGAGTGTATGAATATACGTATGTATATATGTATATATATATGAACACATATGTATGTATATATACATATATATATGTATATATATGTGTGTGTGTGTGTGTGTATACATACATACATACATACATAGAAAGAGGGGGGAATTAAGACAGATAGACAGATAGACAGCGAGACACATACAGCGAGAGCTTCTGCTGCCACTATTAATCTCATTCTGATGGTACCGAATAGATAGATTAGAAGTAGTGAATAAAAGCTTAATAAATTAATTCAAATTTCACCGTTGTCTACGTACGTTCTTAGAACAGAATTGATCATTAGGATAATAATGTTCTACTTTTGGCTCAAGGCCAGCAATTACCCCAGTGTATTATTGGTGCTTTATTTTATCGACCCCGTAAGGATGAAAGGCAAAGTTAACCTCGGCGATATTTAACCCAGAACGCAAAGGGCCATAACTCTATGCTGCAAAGCATGGTGTCTGACGCTCTACCAATACTGCCAATCCACCGCCATTGATCATTAAGATAATTGTTTCTACTTTAGGCACAAGGCCAGCAATTACCCAGTGCATTACTGGTACTTTATTTTATCGACCCCGTAAGGATGAAAGGCAAAGTCAACCTCGGCGGGATTTGAACTCAGATCGTAAAGGGACGTAACTATGCTGGAAAGCATGGCGTCCGACCCTCTACCGATACTGCCAATCCACCGCCCATTAAGATAATGATTATTTCTCGTAACTAGGGATGTCACCATAATTGATTAATTTATCTCGGTTTAACAGACTATTCCATTTGGATTTCATATAGAGCAGTTCCTGGTTATTTTCGCTTCATCCTTCATTTAACTTATGACACTCGCTGTATGTTCACAAAAATTTAATATATAGACGTAAGAATGGTTGTATGGTTACGGAGTTCGCTTCACAACCACGTGATTCCGAGTTTACTATAGCTTTGGGTTGAACAATGACCCTTTTGAGTGAAATTTAGTAGACGGAAACTGTGTAGAAGCCCGTCGTATATGTATATATGTATACGTGTGTGTGTGTGTGTGTGTGTGTGTAGAAGCCCATCGTACACATATCTCTATTTCTCTCTATATAAAATTATTTGTCTCTCTCTCTCTCTCTCTCTCTCTGTTCCTATGCATTCTCAAATGACTAGACCAAATCAAATCAAATTTTACAAAGTAATAGTATTAGACCCAAGGAGTGTTAACATGTAATTTTTATTTTCATTTGGATTAAAAAAATATAATATATTATCTAAAATAACATTTCAATAGTGAACTATAGTAAATCACCAGCACCACGAGTAACATTTTGTATATGAGTGTGTATTTGTCTGTGAGTGTGTTTGCATACGTAAGATGCATACACATTATCTTCACACACAGACAATTAAACACACACATACAGATACATATGTGATGACAGACAGGTGTGCGTGAATGTATGTCTGTGTGTGTCTGTCTTAGTATATGTATGTGAATGTATGTGAGAGTGTGTGCGAGTGTATGTGTATGTGAGTGTGTGTGTGTAAGTGTATGTGAGAGTTTATGTGTGTGTGAGTGTATGTGTGAGTGTATGTATGTAAGTGTATGTGTGATAATTTTTATTTAGATTTGCATTAAAACAAAAGAAAACAACGCACCTTTGTCACATTTTGTATATGAATATGTATGTCTCTGTGAGTGTGTGTGTGCGCCTTCATTAGGTATATGATTAAATACACACACACATCTACACATATGTAGCAACTGGTGAAAAGCTATGTGTGTGTCTGCGTGAATGCATGAATGTCTGTGTGTCTGTTTTAGTATATGTATGTGAGAGCATATGTGTGTGAGTGTATAGCAATAATTTACTCATTTGGACACCAACAAAAAATTTCACAATGAATATTGTTTACCCTAAGGTGCTTCATGATTGACAGATTTTCATTTCTAAATTCTATTATCATTACAATTTTGATATTGTTTTAATAAAATAATCATGAGAAAAAAAACATGTTTATTGTTTACTAATCTGAATAAGTACAGCAGTAACCCGGGCAACGCCGGATAATTCAGTTAGTAATATATATATAAACGGAAAAAATGAAACGAAATTTCATTTCTCACTTTTAGTACGGCTGTTACTTAAATATAAGTATGTATACGTACATACATATATGTATACAGACGTACAGTAGTAAGTATATATATACATACATGCACACATATATATATATATGTACGTATGGATTCACCGAACATTTATTATAATGCTCGGTGTGTTTGTAAACAAACATCCCGAATTAAGCCGTACAGTGTCTAGCAACCATCGTTGCTCATTTGTTCAACACTGACAAAGGAACGCTGTACTAGTTTCAAGCTTATTAGCTATCGTCAGCAACGTATACCTTCCTGCCAGATAGTTGAACGTCTGAAAGTATATACTTTCCTTATGCATATTAACGGCTGAGCAGCCTAATTTGCATATCGAGTGAGTTAATCGGCCGGGCGCACCGAAAACGATAAACGGAAAAAATGAAACGAAATTTCATTTCTCACTCTTAGTACGGCTGTTACTTAAATATAAGTATGTATACGTACATACATATATGTATACAGACGTACAGTAGTATGTATATATATATACATACATGCACACATATATATATGTACGTATGGATTCACCGAACATTTATTATAATGCTCGGTGCGCCCGGCCGATTAACTCACTCGATATGCAAATTAGGCTGCTCAGCTGTTAATATGCATAAGGAAAGTATATACTTTCAAACGTTCAATCATCTGGCAGGAAGGTATACGTTGCTGACGATAGCTAATAAGCTTGAAACTAGTACAGCGTTCCTTTGTCAGTGTTGAACAAATGAGCAACGATGGTTGCTAGACACTGTACGGCTTAATTCGGGATGTTTGTTTACAAACACGCCGAGCATTATAATAAATGTTCGGTGAATCCATACGTACATATATATATATATGTGTGTGCATGTATGTATATATATATATATATATATATATATATATATACACACTACTGCACGTCTGTATACATATATGTATGTACGTATACATACTTATATTTAAATATATATATATATATATATATATATATATATATATATATATATATATATATATATAGAGAGAGAGAGAGAGAGAGAGAGAGAGAGAGAGAGAGAGATTGGGAGTTACCAGTTTAGACTAGTAAGACCATATACAACTAAGTACTCAACACTTGGGAAAGTAGAGTGTATATATAGTGAAAAGTTAGTACCAGACGGCTGAGCTCGCGCCGTTTTCCCAAATGGTACTAACTTTTCACTATACATACATACATACATACATACATACATACATACATACATACATACATATATATATATATATATATATATATATATATATATATATATATATATATATATATATGCAGAATTAGCCGTCGAAACGGCTTGAGCTCAGCCGTCGGGGTCCTATTCGTTCCTATATATATATATATATATATATATATATATATATATATATATATATATATATATATATGTATGTATGTATATATATATAAATATATATATATATATATATATATATATATATATGTATGTATGTATGTATATATATATATATATATATATATATATATATATATATATATATATATATATATATATATATATATATATTAGTTTTGCGAGGTTTTTTATATGAAATCGTGTGTCGAAACAAATATTGTTATACTTGGGGATGGTCATATTTGTGTAATATTGCCAGAATTAATAACAGAACACACTCACTGTTTGGTTGGTTTTCGCTTCTCGCTTCTGTGTCTTTTATATCGGTAATCTAACTTACTCGGTCCTCAATGTTGCCATTGACTGACCGACGGTCAAAAATAATACAGATACAATATAGACACAAACACATATATATAGTTTATCATAAATCTTTCGTTGCACATCTGCAACATCGTCAGTGGTGTTATATCTTCCTCCTGTTGTATTGTATGTCTACGCCATTTTTATTCAGTCTGTCTATATATTTATTTATTTATTTGCTTGTTTGTTTATTTTACTTTGTTTTCTTTGCGCATGCGTTTGCGTGTGTGTATAGTGTTTTGTTTGCTGTGTGATGGGTGACTAGTGTGTGTTTATGTGCTTGTTGTTATTGTGCTTGTGTATGTATTTATTTATTTATTTATTTTATTTTATTTACTTATTTATACTTCTCTTAGGTCAGTGTTGTTTGTTTGGGTGTTGTTGTTATTCCATTCATTCTTTCTGTTTAGCCTTGGTCTTCTAATTTCTATTTCACTGGCCTCTCTGATTTGCCTATCTGCTGGGTCATTTCTATATTTAGATATTATTCTAATTTCTATGTTGTCTATGTTACCGTTATGTTGTTGTCTAGCATGTTCGTGTAGTACTGACCCGTTTTTTCGTCCTTTTAGTTCCCCCCAGTGTTGGTCTATCCTTTCACCTATGCTACGAGCTGTCTCACCTATGTACGTTGTTGTCATGTTTCTGCAAGTACCCTCTGTACATCTTATGCTATAGACTACGTTTCTAGTTTTACAGTTTATCCGGGGGTTCACCTTACATATGATACATTTCCTATTGGTACAGTGGGTTTTCTTAAAAGGGTAGGTTTTGCTGCTCAGGGATTTTATGGTGGTTCCTGGCTTTTCTACCACCTTTATTTTTAAGTGGGTCTTTCTCAGGGCCTTTCTACACTGGTTAGCTAATCTCCCTCCAGGGGTGGCGTCCACAAACATGACACTCTGGTATCTCTGGTTGTCGTACCATGAGGTGGCTTTCCCTATGTCTAGCCCTATCTAAGCTATTCCATGATTTACTCCTGTATAATGGGCAAATTCCTTTCATGTCCAGTTCTATGAAGGTCTTATACTTTTCCATGGCTCCTTCGTATACTCTGACTCTGTCTCTTTGGTTGTAGCCAGAGAACTGCATGCGGTTGATGAAGTGTTGGATGTGTCTTCCCATTTCTGTTGGGTCGCACATGCGGGACACATTCTTCATCACTCGTACCAAATCTGCGATCAGAATATTAAACTTAGCACTACTGGACATTGCTGAGTTTTTGAGTATCAGGTATTTGGAGGCCATGGGTTTAGCATAGTGTGAGTGGAGAATTTGGGCTCTCTCGTCTATAGTGTTAATCCAGAGTTCTGTGTCTAATACAGGTAGTCTATTGTTAGGGTGTTTGGAAGGGAAGTCGATAGTTACAGTTATACTCTGGTGTATGGAATTAGCTATCTGCTGGATGCTTTCCATCGTGCTACGTTCTAAATCAAACTTGTTAGTGCTCTCTAGTGGGGGTGTTCTTATAACTATATTGATATCGTCTACATAACGAGAGTACATGATGAGGTCTATGGAGCTCTCATTAATGAGATCTTTAAGTCTCCTTTCCCACCATACCATGAAAAGGTTGGCAACATCACCAGCTATGCTGACGCCGATGGCTGCTCCCTCATTTTGGGTGTAGATCTTCTCGTTGAACTTAAATATGTGGCCCTTTAGGGTAGTTTTGATACTAGCCCCTATTGCATGTGCGACCATTTTTCTTACCTGATCATTGTTTTGGGGGGTCCGTATAGCTTTGGTCCACCCAATCCACCTTCCCATGGGAGTCTTTTTTGCCATTGAGGTTATGGTGGGTGGTCTACCTCTTATAGGTCTACTAGGGCAGAAACATCTAAGGTCATGGCTGTCTAGGTAGTCAGTGTCGTAGGTAAGTCTAAGTAGGAGGCCCAGTTCGTCTGTGTCGACGTCGCAGAACTCCACCTCTCTCTCAATGATCATCTCCACACATCTTTTCACAGCAAAAATCAATGTTAATGGATGGGTACAGTGACACCACATCCATGCTGCCTATTACGCAGTTGGATAGGCTCCTGTTTTTGTTGCACTCACTGATTCCGCTGAGGAGGTCCTCTGTACTTTCACATACATCTGGGGACATCTTGATTATGGGGCGTATAACTATTGAGAGGAAGTAGGAGATCCTGTAGTTGCTAGCTATATTAGCTCCGCATACGGGTCTTGTTGGTGGTCCTGTTGTCGGGTCGTCGACTGTCTTGTGGTCTTTGCGGAGCCCATACAAGGGTGGTATGCCATTGTTAGACGCCTGGAAGTTGTTGGCAGTGCGTCTGCTTGGCTTTAGGATGTCAGTCCACATCATCATGTGAGCGTTGAGGATTTTCTCTCTCCCATCGTGTGTTTGTTGAGCAATTTCGCTCGTGTTGGTGATGTGGGGTTGCATAGGCTCGATGTAGTTCGGCATGCTATCTATTGACATCCTACCAGACTTATCCGTGGGTAGACATACTACCTCACCATCCCTTGTGCGCTGCTTGAGGCTAACCAAGCCTTCTACAGGTTTCCTCCCAAGTTGTTGGGCCTCTGGTCTGCTCTGTCTCTTAGTATACCTGTCTACTATTTGTCTAATCTTATTTCTAGCTATGGTGAACTGTGCCTCTGTCTCGTCATCTATTTGTTGTGGTATGCAAACTCTTTTATTAAAGGGTAACCTCGTAGGATAGATATTACCCATCTTATATGTTTTGTCAGCTGGGTTGAAAAATAGTTTCTCTAAGGGGTTGTCATTATATCTATCGTCATAGTTGTGTGTGTTGCTATTATTGTTATCATGGTGGTTGTTGTTGTTTCTATCATTAGCATTATTATTATTGTTATGATTGCTTGATGTATTGTTGTTTACTTCACCGTTATTGTTGTTGTTGTTACTGTTATTTCTACCATTGTGGTTGTTACTTTTATTATGTTTCTTGTTTTTGTTGTGTCTATCATTGATGTTGCTACATGTACTATTTCCATTATTACCACTGTGGTTATTGTTGTTGTTGTTCGTATTGTTACCGTTATTACTACTGTGGTCGCTGCTACTGTGTCTGTGGTTAATGTTTCTATTATTATTATTATTGTGGTTGTTGTTGTTCTGTCTATCGCTAGTATTATTACCATTATCTATAGCATAAGATGTACAGAGGGTACTTGCAGAAACATGACAACGACATACATAGGCGAGACAGCTCGTGAGCATAGGTGAAAGGATAGACCAACACTGGAGGGGAACTAAAAGGACGAAAAAACGGGTCAGTACTACACGAACATGCTAGACAACAACATAACGGTAACATAGACAACATCGAAATTAGAATAATATCTAAACATAGAAATGACCCAGCAGATAGGCAAATCAGAGAGGCCAGTGAAATAGAAATTAGAAGACCAAGGCTAAACAGAAAGAATGAATGGAATAACAACAACACCCAAACAAACAACACTGACCTAAGAGAAGTATAAATAAGTAAATAAAATAAAATAAATAAATAATTAAATACATACACAAGCACAATAACAACAAGCACATAAACACACACTAGTCACCCATCACACAGCAAACAAAACACTATACACACACGCAAACGCATGCGCAAAGAAGACAAAGTAAAATAAACAAACAAGCAAATAAATAAATAAATATATAGACAGACTGAATAAAAATGGCGTAGACATACAATACAACAGGAGGAAGATATAACACCACTGACGATGTTGCAGATGTGCAACGAAAGATTTATGATAAACTATATATATGTGTTTGTGTCTATATTGTATCTGTATTATTTTTGACCGTCGGTCAGTCAATGGCAACATTGAGGACCGAGTAAGTTAGATTACCGATATAAAAGACACAGAAGCGAGAAGCGAAAACCAACCAAACAGTGAGTGTGTTCTGTTATTAATTCTGGCAATATTACACAAATATGACCATCCCCAAGTATAACAATATATATATATATATATATATATATATATATATATATATATATATGTATATATATATATGTATATATACGAGGTGTGTCAGAAAAGTTCCAGGACTGATGTCACAAAAGATTTATTTCAAACCCAAACTTCACACTAAGAGTTTTCTCCTTCAAAGTAATCCCCCTGGAGTATGTAACTGTAATCTTAGCTCTCTGCAGCGATCAAACTTTTTTCTTCATAATTTTATATACATGTCCTCTGTTTCAGGTCGTCAAGCAATGAACACAGAGCAACGAACAAACTTGAAGTTTCTGGTACGGTTGGGGAAAACTCCGTCAGAAGCACTGGGATTGCTGCAGCAAGTGTATGGAGATGAGATGATGTCACGCTCACGTGTTTTTGAGTGGTGCAAGATGACCCCAGGAGCGGCAGGCCCTCAACAACCAGGACCGAGGTCAACTTTGAGCGCGTCAGGCAGATGGTATGTAGCGATCGTCGGCTGACTGCTCGACTGATGGCAAATGAGCTGGGTGCCAAAACTGCTGAACGATGACCAGAATGGTCGACGCATGCAAGTGTGCCAGGACATCCTCGAGCGTCTTGAAACCGAACCAGACTTGCTAGGGACAGTCATCGCCGGTGATGAGTCATGGATCTTCGAGTACGACCCGGAGGGGTCCCGCTTTGAAGACGTGGACGGCATCAAAAAGGCCGTGACGACGGAACTGCAGAGGATCCCGGAGGAATCCTTCCAGGAGTGCATGCAAGTGTGGCAGAAAAGTGCATTAGACTCCAGGGGGATTACTTTGAAGGAGAAAACTCTTAGTGTGAAGTTTGGGTTTGAAATAAATCTTTTGTGACATCAGTCCTGGAACTTTTCTGACACACCTCGTATATATATGTATGTATGTATGTATATATATATATATATATATATTTATTAAAATAACAGATTAAAGTTTAAGCAAAGAATCGCTGCTTTCACCCTTAACGGGATCTTCTGAAACTAACAAAGTCAATCTGTAAACGCAGAACTGGATATTTCAAAAAACGTTGCAACCGGAGGAAGACAGGAAGACGATACTTTGGTTCGTGGTAACGTTCGCTGGCAATGCGTATGCTTGTGTATGTACGTATCTGTTTGCGTGTATGTATTTATTTGTTTCTATTACTTCTGTATTGTATTTATTTACTTTGTTCTTAACTCTGTAGCGGAGATTCATTAGGTCTCCTAGTTAGAATTTTAGTCTACGACTTCTGCTATACCATTTACGTGGTTTTGTCTTTGCATGCTATTGTTCTCCACGCTCCACATATGACTTATTATCTTCGTTTTTTCGTTCATTGCCAGAGAACGTCTCTATGCACCACCTAAGAGAACATTAGTCTACGATCTCTTTTATACCATAAACGTGGTTCTGTCTTTGCGCGTAATTGTTTTCACCGCTCCTATTAATGACGTATTATTCGTTTTTTCCCGTTCTTTGCCAGCGAACGTTACCACGAACCAAAGTATCGTCTTCCTGTCTTCCTCCGGTTGCAACGTTTTTTGAAATATCCAGTTCTGCGTTTACAGATTGACTTTGTTAGTTTCAGAAGATCCCGTTAAGGGTGAAAGCAGCGATTCTTTGCTTAAACTTTAATCTGTTATTTTAATAAATATTTGCTCTACGGTTCTTATATATTTGATATATATTTTCCTTATCGAGCCCTCTTTGGATTTTAGTCTTCAATTTTATTATTATTACTATATATATATATATATATATATATTTCGTTTCTGAATTTGTTTAGCAAGATTCTTTATCTGAAATCGTGTGTTGAAACCGATATTGTTATACTTTGGGAGGGTCATGTTGCCAATAAGAAACACACGCACCAGTTGCTTTCACTTCAATTTATTATATATTTATAAATTTATAAATTTACAAATCTACAAACTTATAAATTTCTGGTTGGTTGGTTGGTTGGTTCCACAACCAGATAGTTGTTTATATATAGTCATAGTCCTTTCGTCACACACTCTGTGACCTCTTCAGTGACTGGGGATTCCTGTCTTTGTTTCTGTGCCTTTCCTTTCTTCTATTAGAAATAAAAATAGAATCCACACACAGAAAAGATGCAATGTTTAGGCAAATTACAGAGGCAGTAAGCATAAAAGAATTACAACCAAAATTAAATAGAAAATATGAGTGGAACATCACAACTTACAATTAAGGACAAAATGAAAACACACACAGGACAAAATGAAAACACACACACACACATAGAACAAACAACTTACAATTAAGGACAAAATGAAAACACACACAGGACAAAATGAAAACACACACACACATAGAACAAACAACCAACCAACAATAAATAAATAAATAAATAAACAAATAGATAAATGAACACAAACACACACAGACACCCGGATGTGGCGCATGCGCAAACTGAGCACACAACACACACACAGAAACAAAATGGCGTAGGATAGAAGAAAGGAAAGGCACAGAAACAAAGAAAGGAATCCCCAGTCACTGAAGAGGTCACAGAGTGTGTGACGAAAGGACTATGACTATATATAAACAACTATCTGGTTGTGGAACCAACCAACCAACCAGAAATTTATAAGTTTGTAGATTTGTAAATTTATAAATTTATAAATATATAATAAATTGAAGTGAAAGCAACTGGTGCGTGTGTTTCTTATTGGCAACATGACCCTCCCAAAGTATAACAATATATATATATATATATATATATATATATATATATATATATATATATATATATATATATATATATATATATATATATTAATAAAAGGAATTCCAACTTTGTCTGATTTACTCGTTTTATTTAGAATCCTTTAACATTTTTAATGGTATTAGAATGAAATAGTATGGTAGAATATTAAATGTTAAGTGTTAATTGAATAAGTACTTTCATGCTTTCGCAATCTTCAGGTTCATAATGTGTGGTGACAGTCAAGTTTGCAATTTTCACAGTTGAAAATTGCAAACTTGACTGTCACCACACATTATGAACCTGAAGATTGCGAAAGAATGAAAGTACTTGTTCAATTAACACTTAACATTTAATATTCTACCATACTATTTCATTCTAATACCATTATAAATGTTAAAGGATTGGAAATAAAACGAGTAAATCAGACAAAGTTGGAATTCCTTTTATTAATATAATCTTCTATACACAATCATACACACCCGTGTATATTTATCTATCTATATATATATATAGTTATGTAATAAACAACATAAGGCAATTATTTCATTTACCAGTGGTTTCTTGAAAGCAAACAAATTTTGCTTTCAATCATCAGAATGATAAAATCCTGGTGTATTTATTGACATTGAATTTTAAAAACAAAAATATAATCTATATGAAAGTGAGGGTGGAAAAGTAAGAAGGAAAGGAAAAATAAACACACACACACACACACACACACACACACACACACACACACACACACACACACACACACACAATTACATACACACACATATATACATACACATATATATACACATACATATATACACACAATCATACATATATACACACGTACATACACACACATACATACACACATCTATGCACGCATACATACGCATGCACAAATATAGATATATGTACGCACACACACAAAAATAGTTATAAGAAAAAATATAATAATAATAAAAATACCGTCACATAAAAATTAAAAATAAATGTAAGAATTATTATAAAGTTGACAGCGATACAGGCAACAAATAAATGTACAAACACACGTGGTAAGCAATACACACAATTGCACATACATACATAAAAATAAATACATACACACACACATACAACTATATATATATATATATATATATATTTATATATATACATTGAAAAAGTGAAGAATAACATGGCCAACAGTACAAAAAAGGGTTTTATTTACAGTCTGACAATTAATTATATAATTTATTAAAATAACCAATACACACATAAATATATTTAAAATGTTCATGTTTATACCTTCGGATCTATATTTTAACCACCAACACAACAACTACTCTCAATAATCTTACTATGTTTACTTTTTTTCGCACATATAAACATTTTTTATTTATTTATTTTCATATTTTGTATTGTTTTGTATCATCCTCGATGTAACTTGTTTATTAGCACTTATTTATTAGCACTTATTTATTAGCATTTATTCATTTGTTGTTGATATCATTATTTTCCCTTTATTTTTATTTTTATTTACCTTTATTTCTTCTTTATCCTTTTCTCTCCTCTTTCTATCCTCTTTTCTCTCTGTCTTTTTTACTTTTTTCTTTCTTTCTTCTCTCTATCTCTCTTTCTTTTTTTCTCTTTCTATCTTTATTATTAATATTATTAATGATACTGCAATTTGAATTCTGAACATATAACAGTTATCTCCGATGATCTGGTTAAGCTAACAACGTATTTAAAATTGAGTGGCACTGCTTCAAGTGTTCAGCAATTTTTAGACAACTTAATCAGTGAAACAATTGTCAGACTGTAAATAAAACCCTTTTTTGTACTGTTGACCATGTTATTCTTCACTTTTTCAATATTATTACTCCAAGATAAACTTACATAGGAATACAAGTGAAATCATAAACTCGCCACCTACGTAAACCCCTTGTTGAGTCAAACAACGCCGTACGCTAAAACTATCCATAATACGAAGTATTCACAACCTCTAACTGGATTACCTATAACGATATTTTGTTATCCCTTATATATATATATATGTGTGTGTGTGTGTGTGTGTGTGTGTGTGTGTGTGTGTGTGTGTGTTTGCGTGTTTGCGTGTTTATGTTTACTGATTGTTTATGTCCTGTAACTAACGGTTTAACAAACAGAAACCGATAAAATAAGCATCAGACATGAAAAGACTGTGGTCGGTATAATCGACTATGCCCCTTGGATGCGGTGCCCCAGTATCTCTAGAGTTGTCATCGTAATGCCAAGAGAAGTTGCCCCCTCCACTTCATCTCCTGCATAGTATTTCTAATTAATTTTAGTTAAATAAAATTTCAGGGTTAACTCCCCTGCGTTCTTTAGCCAGATTTTATCGATTCTTACTCTTTCCTGTGGATGTCACTTCAGTTGATTAAAATCCCTTGACTAACTACATTGATTATGTCAGCACAGACTCAACTGTAAAAATGTTGCTTATATATACATAGGCACAGGCGCGCCTGTGTCTTTAAGGCATTGGCTTCGTAATCACGTGGTTTTGGGTTCCGTCCTGCTGCGCAGCTCCTTAGGCAAGTGTCTTCTACCATAGCTTCGAGCTGATCAATGCCTTGTGAGTGAAATCTGGTTGACTGAAACTGCAGAAACTCATCATATATATATATATATATATATGTTTGTGTGTGTGTTTATGTTTATGTGTAAGCCTACGGCTGTATTTATATCACGTAACTTAGTAGTTTAACAAAGAGATAACGATAAAATAAGTACTGCGGTCGATAGAACCAACTAAATCAAGAGCCGTGGTCCCAGCATGGCTGCAGTCTAATGGCTGAAACCATTAAAAGAATATAAATAAATACATATGTATGAGAAAGAGGTGTATTATATATTATTATACATAACAAGACACGAAGAAGAAAACGGTGCTCAGTACACCGTGTACGTTTTTATCATATCTTCTATTAACTGAATACTTCACAAACTGTTACTTACTTATCTCTCATATATATTATATATTTTTTAATATGTCACTTTTATTTCACTCTGTTATACGAAGGCCAACTAAAAGAAAACTATATTAGACTAGAACAATATTAGAATGTGTAATCAACCAACTTGTTTAGATCTTCTATTCTTTGAATTAAATGTAATCGAAAATATTTGACTTCATTAAATTCTTCATTAAATTCTTTATTACTTCCCAACAATAGAATCCATTCTCGGCCATTGTAAACACCATTAACTTTTTTTCTTGAATAATATTAATTGAATGCAAAATACATTCACTCTTTCACCCCCACCCCCCACCCCCCAAAAAAAACACCGATGGTACTCTTGAGACCAGAACTAATATATTCAAAAAGATTATTCGTTCTACCCACAAAAAAATCAATGCAAAACAGGGGCGCTTCTATCTGGTCGCTTGACTTACTAAAAGCAATAGCCAATTCTCTTCAAATCCCAACCAACGTATTGCTTTCAGAGAGGCATTTTTTAAAAAAACTAATTAAATGTGTTTAATACTTTTCATTACTGCATATAGTGTCATTCATTAATGTGTTATTTACTGAATACTTTTGATTTGTATTTGTAGTAAGTTAAAGGTAAACTCGGAAAGTTGATAATGAATATTATTCAAGATAACGCCATGGATTATTTCTACAGGAATGTAATGTCATTTTTAAGGCGGTGGGTTGGCAGTATAGGTAGAGCATCCGACAACATGTTTCATGGCATAGAGTTACGGCTCTTTGCGTTCTGATTTCAAATCCTGCCGAGGTTAGCTTTGCCTTTCATCTTTACGAGATCGATAAAATAAAGTACCAGTCAGGCACTGAGGTCGATTCAATAGACTCACCCCCACCCCACTTACCCACAAAAAAAATTGCTGGTCTTGTGCCTAAATCAGAAAACATTTGAAGCAGTCAATTGACAATCTCGTTAAAACGTCGAATTCGTTGCGATATTCGTCCCGGTTCTCTGCACTAAAATCCCTCTATTGTCAATGTTGTCTTTCATCCTTTCGAAGTCGATAAAAATGTACCAGTTCAATACTGGGTCGATTCTTTCTTTATATCTCTTTCCCTCTTCCTCTTTAACACACACACATTCTCTCTTTCTTTCCTTTTCTGGAAGAAATTGACTGTGTTTAGACCTGGAGAGGCGATGGGCTCCGCCCAGTTAAAGTGCCTAAAACAGATCGTATATTAATACGATGTCTTTACGACTCCACTAGGAGTTACGAGTCAGAAGAAGAATGTCCTTTCTACAATTATGAATTGCGAGACAAAATGAATTATTTTAAAAATTATATTAACATATTCATATTCTACACCTTTGAAAATGTTTTTCTGCAAAATTTCACTAAAAAAATATATACATTATTAAGAAATTTATGCGGAAACAAAGCCGTTGGTGGGTCGCAGGTTTTCATTAAACTGTAGTTATGCCAATTTTTGTTGGTAAAAACACTGAGCTGATGCAAGATAACCTAAGAAATAAAGTAGATTCGAGATCCCAGAAACTAGACCCTATTTCGCTGAACTGTCTAATATAAATTATGTTGAAACATTAATCGTAATGACCCTTCAAATTTACCATATTCTTTGCTCAGCTATTTTACTCTTAATGAATCTTATTTTCTTCTTTATATTTATTTTCACATTCATCTTAACTGAAACTATTTATATCAGTCTTCTTAGCATTCCCACTCGTCTAATTGTGACAGGAATATAGTTCTACCTCAATTAAAACGAACATTTTAAGAAATAGCTATTTTACATGTTTTGTTTCATTCATTACCTCCGAGTCGTTAGTTTTAATCTAATAACACCCTTTTTTCCTGTTCAATGAATTCAAAAATGACTTTAAGCTACTTTGCATTAATGTTACTGAATAAATAACATACAAATGCAGAACAAAAGACAGACGACAGCAGAAAAAAGTGTTTAAACTGCTGTAAACTAAATTATACACACACACATGCATACATACATACACACAAAAATACATACACACACACACACACACACACACACACACACACACACACACACACACATATATATATATATCTATATATATATATATATGGAACACTAAACCGAAGGAAATTTTAAGTGAGGAAATTAAATGGAAAAACGAACAGGAACGTGAAAATTCAATCTTTTTTCAAATGTCTAATTTTAGCAAAACACCAGCATTTTGCTTTAAAAAGTTTCATTTGATGTTAATTCTGTACAATCTGGTATGTATGTGTTTCCATAAGACTATTTTTAAAAAATCAGCCTCATTAAGAAGTACAGATGTGAATATAATAAATGTTATATTTTAGAAATCTTCAAGTGGGAGAAACCAAATGAGGAACGTTTACGTGAAGGAAGTTATTTGAGAACAGAAGAAACGACAATCTTATACATTTGCTAGAATAAGACGAGTGTAAAATCAATGAAATCATAATAATTGTTTCTACTTTTTAGCACAAGGCCAGCAATTACCCAGTGCATTACTGGTACTTTATTTTATCGACCCCGTAAGGATGAAAGGCAAAGGAAATCATAATAATAAAAAAAAACTGTTTCTAACTCTTCCATTGGTTGATAATCAAATTACAACACCTTTTGTTGTGTTTTAACTTTTTGGTTACAAATATAAACCTTGTGACTATGACGCCTTAAATGCTAGTTAAGATTGATCGAACAATCTGAAATCTCAGCTGCAGAAATAAGATTTTAATTGACATTTCTGTTTTTGAATCTGATACTTTTTCAATTCTTCATTTGTCATGTAAGTGGTGGAGTATAATAGTGATTAGACTCTTAAAAATAAGTTTCGTCCAATCTTTCCCTGGGCATGTTCCTATAGAGCTAACGTATTTTAATTAGTTCTTTATTCTATATCATAACAATAGTTTTACAGGTATGAGACAAGCAACTCTTAAAGCTGGGGAAATTAATCAAAGAAACGGAGAGAAAGAGAAATAGAAAGAAAATTAAAGAGAGAGAGGGAGAGAAAGAGAGAGGGAGAGATATGTTTGGTAATTATACTTTTTTTCTGCAAATTTATGCGGAATTTCCTTTCACAAATATGAAATACATGCCGAATTTGATGATATAAACGACTCCCAGATTATTAAAAAGATAAAAACACATATGTGTTTATATATATATATAACTGTTTCTACGTTAGGCACAAGGCCAGCAAATACTCAGTGCATTACTGGTACTTTATTTTATCGACCCCGTAAGGATGAAAGGCAAAGTTAACATCGGCGGGATTTGAACTCATTTAGATATATATATAACGAAGGCAGTGTGGTAAGGAACCGGGTGGACCATAGCGCACCAGAGTACT
>OZ024740.1:136093991-136118991 GCA_964016885.1 Eledone cirrhosa
AAGAAAGGTTCTAGATATAGAAGTTAAGGGCCGAAACACTTGCTTGAAGGGGCGTTTCTTCTCTGAAGATCTTCAGCTGTCCAGCTCTCCTAAGCGTTTCTTACCATTATTTTCTTCATAGCTTTCTTGTGTGTGTATATATATAGCACATCTTCGTATATATACACTTTGTGTGTATGTGAGTATATCAGCCTCTCATTAAGTTTTGAGTTCTTTATTTGATTTATGGAAACACTACTAAAAATAATACTTGTGAAACTTGTAATATGTTTTTGCATATTCATTTCCCTTAGTTTTTGGTTGTTTCTGAAAAATCGCTGAAAGTTAATGCAGTGAGTCCTCATTCAACGAAATTTGACTTGACTTAGATTCATCATTAACAGAAAAAAATTTAATGTTTAGATAAATGATAGTAACAATGGAAGCTGCAAGCAAAAAATGACACCGAAGGATAGACTTTCATTTGGAAGAAAACAGCAACAAGCAAGAAAAACTCCCAAAACAAAGAAAAACAAAATGAATTAGAACAAAGATCAAAAAGGCTTGTTAATGATAGGACAAGGAAAGCAACTATTCGTCAAGAGGAAATAGGTGCACAAAACAGAAAGGATGTATCAGATGCACAAAGATCATCAAGGCTTCAATAACAAAGAATTAAAAAATTCACAGAATAGACAGGATGAATCAGAGCAACAAAGATAAAAAGTTTTCCTGAAGATAGGGCAATGAAAGCAACTATTCGTCACGAGGAACCAGATGTACGAAAAATATCAAAACAGCAAATGGAAAGAAATAGATCAGCTCAAAGGTGGCATGAAGAATCTGAATCTCAAACAATTCAAATGGAACTTTGCTGCTTTTAATTACAATCTATATCAAGACTATGCCTCAGAACAAAATTTCTACAAATTATGGTGGTAAAAATTGAAAAAGTGAGTCAACTGGATTGTGCTGTTTAAATGGAAAGATTAAGTTTAAACTATTACCTGAACCACCAGAACCCTTGAGGGGATTGCTGATTAATACAACTACTGAATCAAGACACTTTCTTCGAAATATCCAGAAGTAGAATATTGCATTCCAAATGACATCATTTGGTGCAAATAATGTCATTTGATGCCATGAAGATGGCTTTATGCCCACTTTCAAAATCCAACAAGTGTACCATAGTATTGGACCACTTCAGTTACTTTCAGAAAAAGAACCAAAATATTTACAAGTGTATTTCAACAGTGAGATGAAAACCAAAACACAGACAAGATATGAAAGGAATTAAGAATAGAAATCATATTGCAACTACAAGATGTGTTAGATACAAAGAAAGTTATATTAGAAGTTTCAAGTGTGCCATAGAAAAAGTTTTGAATGAAATTTCACTATTTTACTTTAACCGGGCAACGCTGGGTAATCTGTATATATATAAAGACGAAGTTTTCTGTATGTGTGTGTATGTGTGTGTGGACAATTTTTAATGAGGGCTCATATATTCTAAACCATTCATGCGATTTCTTTGAATTTTTTTTACAGAACTTCTCCTTGCACAAAACCCGTACATGATCTACAAAGGCTTTCAACAATCAATATTGGGGTTTTTGGAGACATTAAAAAAGTTTCGGTTATTTGTGTCAATTTTCGTGATTAAGTAAGACAAGAGTTATCTTTAAGTAAGACAAGAGTTATCTTTCGTAATTCGGCTCATTCGGATTTTAATTTACTGTTTGCACTTGAAACAAAAGGTACGCTTCCTTGAGACTAACAATATCATTTTGTATATTTCACAAAGAGCAATTTCTAACAAATTACTAAGTTAAGTTATAGATTTGACATCGTATAATTTATCGTTTCAAGCTTGATTTTCATACATTAAGTGATGTCATAACTTTTACAATATTATGCTTTATACATAATAGTGTCTATTATTCACTTCACTTCTCTATTTCATGATCCGCTTTTACTGTTGTCAAAAAAATTTATACCTAGACTGGATTTCTGTTGTTACATGGTATAACGGATGACACCGAGCTCACATATTAATTATTTCGCTGGAATAGTGCCTAAGGTTTTCAAGTTTACATAAAGTACGTTTTACTTCTATGTATTCAAATTTACTTTGTTTAGTTTAATGAACTACATCGAAATATACTTGAACCGTCCAAAGGACGGGTAGTTTAGCTAGTTTTCTATATATATATATATATATATATATATATATATATATATATATATATATAACGAAGGAAATGAGGTACGGAACCAGATGGACCATAACTCAATACTTAGGGTAGTAGAGTGGGTAATAGGAACGAGTAGGACCCCGACGGCTGAGCTCAAGCCGTTTCGACGGCTAATTCTGGACTAAATTAGCCGTCGAAACGGCTTGAGCTCAGCCGTCGGGGTCCTACTCGTTCCTATATATATATATATATATATATATATGTATGTATGTATGTATGTATGTATGTATGTATGTATGTATGTATGTATGTGTGTGTGTGTGTGTGTGTGTGTGTGTGCGCGCGCGCGTGTGTGCGGTGTGTGTGTGTGTGTGTGTGTGTGTGTGTGTGTGTGTGTGTGTGTGTGTGTGTGTGTGTGTGTGTGTGTGTGTGTGTGTGTGTGTGTGTGTGTAATTTAGCTTCGAACATAGCTGTATACAAATATGTATTTGAATTTCGTATTTCTAAAGAACCATTTACCAATTCACCGCCAGTATTGTCCTATATAATTTATTTCTTCTACTGTAGTAGAACTGAACTGATATGATGTTATCAAATATTATATCAACGCATTTTAGCTATTGACAAATATGTAAACCAACTGACAAAAGAAAATATATAAAACCAAGAAAGACGTCCAGCACATGAACACGTTAAGACAGAAAAGTGATAAGCTTTTACTTTGGGATAAATCAGTTATTACACCATTTCAATCAAATTGAAATACTTGGATGTACACAGCAGTCAATGCCAAGCCATATGTCTTGATAACCGTTTTCCTCTTGTGCTCACAACGATAGGCTTTAACCTGAAAGACCAGAATATGCTGAAGTCCAAAAACTATAACGTTAAACATGTCGAATCTTTTCATTTCTATTAACATTTATAGCTTCGTTGATCCCCCGCTTCTCACTCATCATGTAATCGACACATACTAATTCTCCCTCGCTGCAGTATGAAAATATATTGCCTCAGTATGAAAATATATTGCCCTAAGGCAAAGGAGTAGCAGAATCGTTAGAGCACCGGATAAAATTTGATCCCGCTCTCTGCGCTCTGAGTTCATATTCTGCCGTTGTCAACATTGCCTTTCATTCATTATCCAACGGTAAAATAAAATATAATCGACGGCAATGAATTAGCGAAACTGTTCAGCATCGAACGGGAAGCTTTGCGATATCTGTACTGGCATTTTGCGTGCTGAGCACAAATTCAACTTAAAGAGTCAAATCCCTCCAGTGACCAATGTTAATCATTTGATCGCGGGACCAGAAGTGATTATGAAAGCTACAATGATTGAAGAAGCATTGTCACCGGTTGCTACTGCTGGTGCTTCTTTGGTTTGAGATTTTAGGTCTGGACAAAAGAAACTAGTATATTTTTAGAAATGTAGTCCTCATATCAGCTCCCTTATTGATTTGGTTTCTAAATGTTGCCTTGGTTTTAAAATGTTGTCTCATTAAGATAATTCAATTTCGGTATTGAGTTACGGCCCTTTACGTTCTAATTTCAAATCCCGCTGTGGTTAGCTTTGCCTCTCAAACTTACGGGGTCGATAAAATAAGCATCAGAAATAACCGGGTAGCGATTTAATCGACTTTCCGCTCCCCATAAATTTGTTGGCCTTGTGCCTAAATTAGAAACCATTATGATAATTATATCTCCTTTCGTCTCATAACCTCTTTTGCTATAAAATCAACTGGCTTAGCTGAAACTTCAAATGGATTTTTTAAACTTATTTATAGTTTCCAAAGGAAAATAATGTAATAAAAAATCTATGCAAGTAATTCCAATATTGCAAGACAGCATAATTTATTTTAGTCAGATATTTGAAAAATTATAATTATAATTTCATATATATATATACACACACACATATATATATATATATATATATAATATATATATATATATATATATATATATATATAATATATATATATATATATATATATATATATATATATATATATATATATATATATATATATATATATATGTATATAAAAGAGAGCTAAACACAGATATAGACATATATGTGTTCAAATTGTAAGGGGCCATTCAAGTATAATATACGGCTCGGAAAAATCTCTTTCCTTGAGCTATTTAATTGTAAGAGACTATTTTGAGTTTCTAACTCAATATATACCTTTGATATAAATGTATATATATATATATATATATATATATATATATATATATACAGTCGATTTAATCGACTTTCACCTCCCCCCAAATTACTGGCCTTGTGCCTATACTAGAAATAATTATTATTATCATTATTATTATTTTCTTGTAGTCTCAGTCATGGATGTTATTTAACTGGAAAGTTTGTTCAAATGAATATCAAGCCGCTACCTGCAGCCTTAGATATTCAGGACGTATCGGAGGCTCCTTGCTGTTCCCAGCAAGGATGCCTTTTTAAGTGCTCCAAATATGGGAGCTGGACTAATGTTCTTTAACCATCCTTGAAAACTCTTCGAGATAGTATCTAGTGCTCCTATGACAATGGGGACGACCTTAATCTAATGACAATCTCAAATCCTTTTTAATTCCCACTTTAAATCCTGGTATGGGTTAATGTTCTCCTCCTTGTCTTGCACTCTTGTGTCAAAGGGGCAGGCTACATCTACAATCATTATGGTCTATGACATTGGGACACACGCATCTCAAATTTCAAATGTTCCAATGCTTCTGAAGTCAGTCGTTATTTACACATCTAGCTACAGGCTAAAAATCTTCTAAATAGACGGTGTTAGTTGACAGCGGTTCTTTGGCGCAGTGATTAACACACACCTTCCTTTATCCATGTTTAATTCATCGCAGGCGACTCTGTCCACTTTTTTCCATCTCCACGGGTACTTCACTCGATTTTCTCAACTATTATTTATATTGGCAGTATCGGTAGAGGGTCGGACACCATGTTTTGACGCATAGAGTTACGGCCCTTGCTATTCTGAGTTCAAATCCCGCCGAGGTTAACTTTGCCTTTCATCCTTACATGGTCGATAAAATAAAGTACCAGTAATGCACTGGATAATTGCTGGCCTTGTGCTAAAAGTAAAAACAATTATTTATAGTGACCGACTATTATTATTATTAAAATCATTTGCGTTGGGATAGACACGTATTTCAAATTTTTCCAATGTTTCTTAAGTCAACCATTGGTTATATATATATATATATATATATATCGGTTACCCACGATGAACCCGGGATGCACACACACACAGATATATATATATATATATATATATATATATATATATATATATATATATATATATATATATATATATACATATAGATACATATATGAGTGTGTGTGTGTGTATGTATGTATGTTTTTTTTTAATTTGTTTGGGCTCATCCGCGATTTGAACCCGGGAGCTCTCGTACGTTTAGCGAAAATCATACCACATAAACTGACGAACCAACTGTTATGTCAGGTCGCTCTCGAGTGCTACTGGTAACATGTAACCCAGTACAACCTGTCACATGGTCGGGGCGTCGGCAACTGAACAGGCAACCCCACCAAGCTAGCTTGGTGAGGAGGGTGATATTGGACACCCTGCGGGATGAAATACCCGGTGAAGGGCGGAGGAACTCAGCAGATTCAACGGCCATCCAAATAGTACTTTTCCTTTTTTTTTTCACCTGGAAGTGAAAGGCCCTCAGTTGTTGTCACAACACCTTTCTAAGAGAGGGAAACTCTGAAAAAAAACTGCGGCTTCGAAAGCATCCAATGATGTTGACCAGTTCTCCTTTACGGTTTTAGTGTTTTCGATGCTCAGAGAGTGGGATTGGTCGAGTGCAAGGCCTTTCCCCACTTAAAAAACCTTCAAAGCACAGGCATTGCTTGTTCAGGTCGGTTACAGGTTCGTGTGGCTGACCGTAGCTTAAAAGTACACCATTTTCAGTAGTCTGACAAGCGATTGCAATACTCTTAGTAGAGTTTGCAGCCATCATGTGTGTATGTATGCATGTATGTATGTATGTTTCTTTGTGTATGTGTGTGTGTTTGTTTGTGTATGCGTTTGTTTGTGGTGTGTGTGTGTGTGTGTGTGTGTGTGTGTGTGTGTGTGTGTGTGTGTGTGTGTGTGTGTGTGTGTGTGTGTGTGTGTGTGTGTGTGTGTGTGTGTGTGTGTGTGTGTGTGTGATTTCATCCAATGTTCTAAACAAAATACATCAGCAAGATATTTTAGTCTTATTTTTTCATTAATTGTTTATTGCCTTTTTATTGAGATATTGAATATTGATAATTCCAATACTTGTCACGGTTTTTTATCATCAACATCATCACCATCATCACCACCACACCACAACCACCACCACCACCATCATCATCATCATCATCATCATCATCATCATCAATCATTATTATTATTATTATTATTATTATTAGGGTGGTGAATTGGAGAGGCAAGTCCATGCCGTCCGACAGCGTCGTGGGGCGTTGGACGGACGGACCGGTTAAATTGCTCGGGGTCTGGTTCGGACCGGACCTCCAGATGGAGAAAAACTGGAACGAGGTGACGAGCAGGGTGGCCTCCCTCACCCAGAAATGGGCTGAGAGGAAGCTGTCCCTGAAAGGCCGGGCGGAAGTGGCGAATGCGTACATCGCATCCGTCATCTGCTACCGCCTCACCGTCGTCCCTTGCTCCAGCCCAATTCTCACCAAAATGGAGCGCCTCCTCTTCTGCTTTTTGTGGAAGGAACGCGCTGCCATGGTCAGACGATCCATCTGCTGTCAACACCCGTTGCGTGGAGGACTGGGCATGCCATGACTGATGATGCGCAAACATGCGCTGAGGCTGCGATATCTCTGGTGCTTCCTTGATGGTGAACGGGTGTGGTCGCCGTTCGCCAGGCACATTTTCCCACAGCTCGTCTCCTTGACGGAGCTGCAGTCCTGGGTCAGAAAAAGACCGAGGGATAGCGCTTGGAAACTGGAATGTCTCCAGGCGCTCACTGCCCTCTCCCAGTTGGGCACCAGTATCGGTGGAACATCCACCTCGGCGTTCTATAGAGGACTAGTGGAGGAGAAGAGCGACGACGTTCTCGGAGAGATCCTGGGCGTCGAAGAAGATCAGCTGGATAACTTCCAAAAATCTCTGACCTGGCAGTGCTACCAGGGAGCGCTGCCGGTTCGAGATAAGCTCTACAGGCACGGAAGTGCCGTCAGCCCAGCCTGTCCGAGATGCGCGCATAGCGACGAAACCGTTGTGCACGCACTCGTTCAGTGCCCGACCATTGCTGACTTGTGGAGCTATGTCGAACAGTTGCTGTCACGTGTGGGACTGATCCGGTTGTCGACTGAGTCCATTGTGCAGATGGTCTCGCCCTTTTCCTTTGAGGAGGAAGGGCAGGCGGTTTTCATCTGCCTGGTGGCCATGGTGAAAGAGATTGTGTGGTGGACAAGGTTAAAAGGATTAAAGACAAACACTTTCCTCTTCGGCGAATCCCTGATTAACTTTTTCAAGTTTCACTTGAAGAGGAAAATCAGGGTTGAGAGGCAAGTGCTGCTTTCTAGCAAGTTTTTTGAAAGGTGGGTGACTGTAGCGAGAATGGTCAGAGTGAACGGGACCACTCTGAATATACGTCTGTAGTTTGAGAGATGGAAAAATTGAGAGAGGGCGCTTGCCCTGGTAGTCAGGGTGGCCGTGGTCTTTTGTGTGGTTTTCGCCACGAGTAACCCTCGGAGGTTTCCCCCCTATTGGGGAATTTTTCATTGTTTCAATTTTCATTTTATTGTTTATATATATATATGTTTTATGTCTTTTTTCTTTTCTTATATAAATAATAAAAATATTTACACGCCCAAAACCCACATTGTACCGTCCTGTTCCGTCTGTGATGTTTTTCTTGATGTCAGCCCTTGTGGCCAATAAAGAAATCATTATTAGGGCGGTGAATTGGCAGTATCGGTAGAGGGTTGGACGCCATGTTTTCTAGCATACTTACGTCCCTTTACAGTCTGAGTTCAAATCCCGCCGAGGTTAACTTTGCCTTTCATCCTTACGGGGCGATAAAATAAAGTACCAGTAATGTACTGGTTAATTAGTGGCCTTGTGCCAAAAGTAGAAATTATTATTATTATTATTATTATTATTATTATAGAAATCATTATTATTATTATTATAGAAATAATAATAATAATTATTATTATTATTAACAGTTGAATTGAAAACATGTGTTTATTTCGCTCCGAGGTAGGTCGTATTTTTTAAAAAGATGTTTTTAAGCCATTTCGAGCTTTCAAAAATACACAAGTCTTTTTCTGTTGTTACCATAGAAGGCCCAAGCTCACAAGGAGTTGGTCGCTTATTTCTATTTCTGCCTTTGTCGGCAGGAATTACTGATAAGAAATACCTTTTTTTTTTTTTTCTTTAAACTCAAAAAAACATGGTGCCTTCTCCAAGTGTTTTTCACCTCACTGTCTTCCTATCCTCTATGTCGGAATATTTGCTACAGTATGAAAGTGGCAAAAACGCACGTCCAAACGCCGTCGACGCCACCATGACACATCAAGCTGACGGGGACAAAATAAACAACAACAAAAACAACTACTACTTCTAAAGCAGCAGCAACAGCAACAGTAGCAACTGTAACAGCAACTACAAAAGCAACAAGAAAAGGAACAGTCAACCGTTCAACCAGCTAACCAAGCAACAAGCCAACCAGCCAGTAAATCAGCCGGCCAGTCAACCTGCGAACAACAAAACGTTTTCAAAGCAAACTGAAGCGCTACCAGCAACATAAAAACGATTCCCAAATAGCCAGTCGCTTTTTTGCGAACGTCTACACTAACCGGCAGATAAACGGGATAATTCCCAGTCCTGTGAGTTGATGGGAGGAGGGTGCTGGTGAGAAAGAATCCGAATAATGGGGACTATATCAATAATTTTAGGCACATAACTCTGCTAAACGCAGTTTAAAATTTTGGCTAGATGTTAGCGACGAGGCTGGCGATTGTCGTCGGTAGTCTGGTAGGGGAAGCATAGCCATGTGTCATTCTTAACAGACCCATTCTCGACAACCTCCATCATAGAGAGCGTGGCTAAAGAACTTAACACGGTTAGGGCCCTGATCAAATTAGATTAATGGAAAGCTTTCGGTAAGATCGACCATCGGTACTTGACGGCAGTCCTCAGGCTAGCCGGCTTCGGGTTCGTTTTCAGAGGATGGATCGTTACAATACACAGCGACATCTGTTCTGTGCTCAGAGTGAACAGTCACCTCTCGGAACCGTTCAACATCATGCGCTCGGTCCACCAAGCTTGCCCTCTCTCATCCTTACTGAATGTATTGACTCTCGAGTCATTACTACACGAATTGGAGACGTTAAGGGGCATCCCACGTGCACTAGGATGTGGGATATCCATGTCAGCATATACAGACGATGTGACCGTAGTAATGTCGAACAGAAAACACATTGAGGTAATCGGCAGTGCTCTCGGGGAGAATAAAGCGGTAACAGGAGCGAAAATTAACCAGAAAAAGTCAGCAGTGAGAGAGAACGATCCGTGCCGTTCAACAGCGTCATCTACTACCGCCTGACTATCATGCGTTGTCCTTGTCCACGTCTGACTGCACAGGAGCGATTTCTTTTTCGCTTTTTCGTGCCGATGGTCAGGTGATTCATTTGTTGTCGATACCCGCTGCATGAAGGACTGGGAATGCCGTGGCTGATGATGCGCAAACATGCGCTGAGGCTACGTCATCTCCAGCCTTTCCTTGACGGTGAAGCGAAGACTGAGATGAGAGCTTAGTGACTGGAATGTTTTCAAACGCTCAGTGTCATCGGCCAATCGGTCAGTAGGACTGGGAGTAAACTCCACCTCGGCATTCTTACGGGCTTGGTGGCGGGTAAAAGTGACAACGTTCTTGAGGAGATTGTGGGTGTCGATGAAAATCAACGAGCCACTCTTTTCGGGAAGACTTTCGCTCCAGAATCCATGGATAACTTCGATAAATTCATAACTTGGGGGTGCTACCTGAGAGCATAGCTAGTTCGAGATAAACTCATGGAAGTGCCATCAGTCGGGTCTGCCCAAGATGCGCACAGGGTGATAAAACCGTCATGCACACACTCGTCTAATGTCCGAAAATTGCTGATTCGTGGGTTTATGTCAAACACCTGCTGTCACGAGTGTGACTGATCCGGCTATTAGCTGAGTCTATCGTGAAGATTTTCCCCACCGCCTTCCTTTAGCCGAGAAGGACAGGCAGATTTTTATCTGCCTGGTAGCCATGGTGTAAGAGTCCATGTGGTAGACACGTCTGAAGGGGTTGAAAACAATCACCTTCCTCTTCGGCGAAGCCCTGATTAACTTTTGTGAAATGCTTGAAAGAACCCGAAAGAACCCCGTGAGGTGGACTAACTTTTTCAATGCATCGCTCGCCACCTTCCGGGGTAATGCATTCGCCATTTTGTCCACCGGGACCATAAAACATTTGCATGCTATCATAGAATCTTGAATGCGATTTAAATTGTAGAATTGTACCTTTCTTACTACTTCTAATATAACATTTAGATATATTAGTATATTAGTATGTCTATGAAGGATACAGTGGCTGCTTGTGCTTAAGGTACAATGATGCTTAGTACTTTTAATAATTGGGGTGTTCATGACTTCCATAAGAGTATTTGTGACATACGCGGTTCGAAATTACTTCCACGGGGAAATCAAAGTAGAACACAACCTTGACTCGCTATGAACAAATGCGTTAGAAAAGTGTCGAAACATAGATGGAAGTATTATATTCAACAAACTTGTGAGTAAAATAATCCATTTAGCCATAAAAATTAATTGCACCGTGAATGAAATTCTATTAATTTGTATCGTTATTTGATCAGTGTCTCTGAAATATGTAGCTTCAGTATAAACATGTTTTAATGTATATTATATACTTGTTTATAATTATTTGTGCATTAGCAGCAAACGTAGTTATAAAAGACACAGAAGCAGTTCAATTATTTGATACAATCTTCTGGTTGTGTTGAACATTACCAGCAATCGTGCAATGTAAATGAAATTTCCAACACCACTTCTTTTTCTAACGCTAATAGATACAATAAGACGGTATAACATAGAATTATAGAAAGCCAGGGTAGTATATAATTAATTGTTTCTACTACAGGCTCAAGGCCAGTAATTTGATGGGGTGGTCGATTAAATCGACCCCAGGGCATTACTGGTGCTTTATTTTATCGACCCCCGTAAGGGACGTAAAGGGCCATAACTCCATGCTACAAAGAATGGTGTCTGACTCTCTACCGATACTGCCAATCCACCGCCCTAGGGTACTATATAATTAATGAAATTAATATGTGTTCATTATCTAACAATACTGAGTTCAAATCTACCCATGAGTTAAATTTCTACATAAGGAAGTTAGGGTCTAACAACAACTGAAGCAGTAGAAATTGTGTGTCAACGTCCTCTCTCACACCCTTTACACATCAATATCAGCAGTACTAGTAGTAAAGGTGGTGACAGTTTGCTGTGATAAAACGTACAAACTCTTATACTATAGAACATTTTATAAAATCAATGATCTATGTGTAAAATATACTTACCACATATCTTCAATCTATAAGCGAAGTTTATATCACTCGATCTTTAATATTCTGTAAAAATAGCAATCTTATTATAGACAATTTTATAATAATTGTTTCTACTTTAGGCACAAGGCCAGCAATTACCCAGTGCATTACTGGTACTTTATTTTATCGACCCCGTAAGGATGAAAGGCAAAGTCAACCTCGGCGGGATTTGAACTCAGATCGTAAAGGGACGTAACTATGCTGGAAAGCATGGCGTCCAACCCTCTACCGATACTGCCAAAATAATAATTCCTTTATAGACCTTGTTTAACATACACTTAATAAAGTCGTTTATGAGAAGCTTGAGTGTTTCTCCAAGTATGTCTCTCCAATAACTGCTGTGCAATGACTCCTGTATTATAGGTGCCTCCTGTATTAACTCCTCTATTTAGTGAATTTTCTCAAAGTTCAGTTTTATCAGAACTCCTTTTGAGCAGAGTTCTTTCCAAATCCCTAAAGTTTATCAAGAATTAATGAAGTATTTGGGAGAAGTGGTAAGCGTTTGATCATAACTCTGTTCAATCAGAGTTAACATAGAGCCAAACAACAACAAATAAGATAAATAGACCTCCACCGGTTTCGACGATAAGTGTTCCAGTTGTTCGGTTAATGGAACAGCCTACTCGTTAAATAAACGTCTAAGTAACTGAGTATTCCAAATGAGTGCTTTTAAGTGTATGGGACAAGGCTGGCCTTTAAATTTACAGGTACAATCGATTCTGTCTATGCAATTTCACTTACAAAGTTTTGATCGAGGCGTGACTATGATAGGGCAGTCTTTCTCAAGATGCCGTACAGTGAGACCTAACCTTATAGTAAAACCAACTTCTTAGCCATTCGATGATGAAACAACAACGACATAAATTTATTAATAAGACACAAATATATTTAACCTATTTTTTAACTACATTTATATATTTTTTCTCATCAATACCATTTCTTTAAATATTAATATTGTTAACACCTATCTATGTTTTGTCTTGTTTTGTTTTGTTTATTTAATCTATAAAGATTTTGCCGTTATCAAAATACTTATTGAGAGTAGGATAGACAAAAATCTAAACTATAATAAAGGAAGGTCTGCGGGATTGTGTACGGTTTATTTATTTTTATCCCGTTTATAAAATAAGTTGGATTACTTTGAATAAATAATGAATGAATATTACATAATTTATCTACTAAATTTCGTGGCTGTTGATTAAATATATTTTGTTTATTTAAAGATTCACTTCTTTAAAATTTCTGAAATATCAACACTTCCGGTTGGCCCTTGCTTAAATAAACATACTAATTTTCTGTCACTAATTTTCTCCTAATGCAGTTTATATATAATATCGTCTTTTTTTAATGTATCATGGATTACGTTACTGATTAAATAAGACAGTGTAACGCAATCTTCGTTCAATTTCTATGTATTATATATTGTCAATTACGATTTTATTTAATGTATCATAGGTACATGTATATATAATTCAATTTGAATATAGATTGTCTGATGTAGTGATGCAACTCAAACCCACACCTATATATATGTGCGTGTATATATATATAAATTCATACATACATATATATATATATATATACATACATACATACATACATACATACATACATACATACATACATACATACATACATACATACATACATATGTATATATATATATATGTATATATATATATATATAACGAAGGAAATGTGGTAAGGAACCAGGTGGACCATAACGCACCAAAGTACTCAATACTTAGGGTAGTAGAGTGGGTAATAGGAACGAGTAGGACCCCGACGGCTGAGCTCAAGCCGTTTCGACGGCTAATTCTGGACTAAAGTTAGTCTAACATTAGTCCAGAATTAGCCGTCGAAACGGCTTGAGCTCAGCCGTCGAGGTCCTACTCGTTCCTATATATATATGTATATATATGTATATATATATATATATATATATATATATATATATATATATATATATATATATATATATATATATGGGATAAATTATCGTTATAGGTAAATCCAGTTAGAGGTTGTAAGTACTCTGTATTGTGGATAGTTTTAACGTACGGCGTTGTTTGACTCAACAAGAGGTTTCCTTAGTTAGGTAGCGAGTTCGCGGGAATGCCTATCCAGGTCATTCTTGGAGTAATAAAGTTAATACTGTAAATAAAACCCTTTTTGTACTGTTGACCAGGTTATTCTTCACTCTTTTTGTATATATATATATATATATATATATATATATATATATATATATATATATATATATATATATATATATATATATATATATATATAATAAATACACATATATATATATGTATATATATATATATATATAAATGTATATATATATATATATGTATATAATATATATGTATATATATAATAAATACATATATATATATATATATGTATATATATATATATATATATATAAATATATATATATATACATATATATATATACATATATATATATACATATTTATATACATTTATATATACATATATATATATACATTTATATATATATATATATATATATATATATATATAATATACATATATAATAAATATATATATATATGTATATATATATATATATATATATATATATATATATATATATATATAAATATATATATATATATATATATACATATATATATATATATACATATATATATACATATATATATACATTTATATATACATATATATATATATATACATTTATATATACATATATATATATATACATATACATTTATATATACATATATATATATATATACATTTATATATACATATATATATATATATATACATATACATATACATTTATATATACATATATATATATACACATATATATATACATTTATATATATATATACATTTATATATATATATATACATATATATATGCATATATATATATACATATATATATATATACATATATATATATATATATATATATATATATATATATATATATATATATATATATATATATACATATATATATATATATATACATATATATATATATATATACATATATATATATATATATACATATATATATATATACATATATATATATATATATATACATATATATATATATATATATATATATATATATATATATATATATATATATATATATATATATATATATACATATATATATATATATATATATATATATATATATATATATATATATATATATATATATAATTGTTGATCGAGGTCTCTGGACTGGTAGAATCGTTAAAGCGTCAGACGTATGCTTTGCGGTATTTGTTTCAGCTTTTTACGCTCTGAGTTGAAATTTCACTTATGTCCACTTTACCTCTCATCCTTTCGAGTTCAATAAAATATCGTACCAGTCAATTATAGGGCCCATTTAATCGAATTCTGCAACCACTTCCTCAAAAATAAAAAATAAATTGCTGAAGCCATTATTTTGATTAATCTGGATTAAGGAGCTGTATGAATCGCCTTCGCAAGTCTTCGTCATCGTTGTCGTCATTACTGTTGTTGTTTAGAGGCGGTGGATTAGCAATATCGGTAGAGCATCGGACAATATGCTTTGCAGTCTAAAGTTACGGCCTCTTACGTTTTAAGTTCAAATCTACCGAGATTAGTTTTGCCTTTCATCCATACGGGGTCATAAAATAAAGCACCAGTTACGCACTGAGGTCGATTTAATCGACTTGCCCCACTTCCCCAAATAGTTGGCCTTGTACCTAAATCAGAAACTATTAGGGCGGTGAATTGGTAGTATCGGTAGAGCGTCGGACAATATGCTTTGCAACATAAAGTTACGACCCAACCAAAATGGTTGGCCCTGTGCCTAAATCAGAAAACTTTATTATTGTTGCTTATCCCAAGTCAACCAGATTGAGAAGAACTATGATCAAAAGCATTCAAATAGTAACTATAGCCTTTTTTAAGAATATATAGGACTACATTATCGTATGTGTCCTTTGCTGCTATTTCTAGCAAGTCGTGCGATTAACTACGATGACATGGATATAAAATTAGCTGGTTCGTTTACTCTTTAAACCATAAAATCAATGTTGGAGTTTAAACACGCATCCCAATGATAGACAAACATTAATGAATATATTTCCATATCTATTATATTTATCTAGCTATTTTATATATATATATGTGTGTGTGTGTGTGTGTGTGTGTGTGTGTGTGTGTGTGTGTGTGTGTGTGTGTTATATGTTTTTAAGATGTCAAACAAAATGTTTTATTTATGCTGTATTTGTTTCGGCTCTTCACGTTCTGAGTTCAAATCCGGCTGACAATAACTTTATCTTTTATCCGTCTATGGTTTATAAAATAACCTACAGTCAAATACTGGGTTCAGTTTAATTGACTTTCCTTTTCTTTCTGTGACTAAATCATAAACCTTTATATTATATGTTGTTTACATGCATTCTAACGCACGTAGTTTATTTATTTTCTTCTGATATTGCTGCACACAAAGATCTCGTTAGTACTCCAGTTCCACTTCAATTCCTATTTTATAAGAAATATGGATGACGTTGATCTTGTTAACATATTCTCTGATCTCGCTAAGTGGACAAAATGAATGAATTATAAAAGTTATAAAAGAAATGTGAATGTCTAGTTTTATCGGGAAATATATAAACTATAAAATAAAAATAATATAACATAAAAGGTAAAATATAATAAATTAGAAGAGTTTGTTGAATGGCAACAAGTTGAGTTGCCTATGGCAATGGAAAAAGCAGACTTAACGCTGTCTCATCGGCAGAGTGTGCTCAAGGAATAAACGACATTACCCGAGCACGTTGCGTTAAAGAGTTTTCGCTCGAAACGTCAATTTTTTTCATTGCTTGTGGCAACCGAATTTATTGACATTCAAGAAATCTCCTGGATTTGCTATTACCATTGTTGCCGGTGCTGATTCTCACAAGTTTCTCAAAATTCCATATTTTTCTTTTACAAATATATCAATTCAACCACTAAGCTGAACAAAATGTATTTTGTTATTCGAACTGTTACCATTATTTCGTTCGACCACTGAAATTAAGCGACGTATTAACTGAAAAATCCAGAGTATAGGAGTCGTTATGACTACTGCATTGAGCTCTTCCAGCCGTCGTCGTCGTCGTTTAGCTACAAATAAGCTAAATCGATCAAACCAATTTTCTGAGGCATTTCAGCTTTGATCATCCCATATAAGGAATGCATAGTTCAATGCATTTTTTTTCTTGGGGTTTAAAGAAAATTTAGTTTCCGTCAAACCCCAAGAAGTCGAGCGACCACTTGAAACTGGCTCGTAGTTTTTTCAGAAGAAATGCCGAAGCTATTGTACCGAATATATTGTTAAATGGATAGTTTGTTAGTTTTCTACAATACATTGGAATATCACGGTCATAATTGTTGACGAGAGTTAGTAAAGTAACTGAATATTAAGTACCCATTTCTCTCCAAGGCAAAAGAAATCCTGCATAGATGACCAGTTGGTGGCCAATCATACTAGACGTTGAGTGAAAGCCAATACAAAAAGTAGTTGTAGTTTTGTAACTATGAAAACCTAGATTTGCTTAGTTCTGTTATATCATAAATCAATGGAAATGAGTGAGAAAAGCCAACACGATAGGCTCTACACGTAGTCAAATCTCCTCCAAATCACACCACACTGTCTTAAAGAAAGGAAAAACACGTTGAACAATGTAGTTCCTGATATCCAGAAAAGACGAAGAGAGGATGGTCACGGCTGTAACTCATTTGATCATAGGTTTGCTTGATCAAGGGTGATATGAAACTCAACAACAACGAAAGGTTGCGACTGCAAACAAAATTTATAATCTGCTAACATTAAAGTCTTGTCACATTTATAGGAAATAATATTTGATATAAAACAAAAATGCCATGCTGTTTTAAATTGATGAACTATTTGACACAGCTAGACTCTGTTAGGGCAAGGGTGGAGGAAGAGGAGATTATGAAATATTCCGGAAGATAACTTAGCAGATGTTTTGTCAAACTAAAAGATAACATACCCCCAATGAATGTGTGTGCGTTAAGGATTATTTGAAATGTACTGCAGCTGCTTGTTGTACTAGATGTATTAGTATGCTAGAGTTCATAAAAACTCTTTTTTTTTTATTTTAAGAATACTTTCCTTAAAAGTAAAATATAAGTGATAAGGATTTTAAAAATCTAATTGAACTGGTTTTCATAAAGCTGCTAATTTTGAATATAATTAAAAAGTAGTCACACCACTTCCCTTTCTGCAACTACTTCTGATCAGCTTATTTATTCGCTGTAAGTGACTGTGGGGGTTGAAAGATGAAATTTTGTCAGGCAAAGGTACGAAGAGGTAAATGCCAAAACAAACCTAAGTGAGAATTAACCTCAGAACATAAACAGAGAATTAAATTCTCTTAAATACATTTACTACGACACACCATCGTTTCTGTCTAAACGCTGCCTTCATAGCTATGTGATACTTTAGCGTAGTCAAATTGAGAGTTTTAGAAGAATTCATGATGGCTTAGACAGGAAAAGTGATACTATGTGCAAATGTATATTATCAAAATGTTATTTATGCCTTGTGGCGTAACATTTAAACTTTAAACAGTTAGAAAAGTTGTTTGTTGTTTGTACTTAGCATCGAAGACTATGAAATATCAAGACGAGAACACGCAAGCAAAGAAACAGTATTATCTCTTATTAGAATTGATGAAGGAAGAAAGATAAACTAAAAGGAAGAAAGCTAAACTTTGAGAGCGTATAATTTTCCTCGGTGATTAACCTGAATCATAATTGAATCAAATCAAGCTGATTATATAATTATAATCCACCTGATTACAGGGTTTCGATCAGATATCAAATAATTGGGAACAAAGTTGTTTGAAAGCTGTTTGCCTCATACTTTACAAAATTAATTTCTTGTCTGAGTGCAAAGCTCTAAAATTTATCGAGAAGATTAAATGAACAGTTGTGATAGTTATGCCTTTCCAAAGACCCTTGTTGCCATCAGTAAAGTGAAGGGATTCAGGCTTAGTTAAGAAGGTTATCTAAAGTGTATTCTACCGTTATCTAATATTTAAACTATACTTATAACGAAAGAATTACATTTGTAGTTAAATGCAATAACAGAACTGGAATAAGGTTTATGAAACTTTGAAAGAATCGAAATTGAATACGATTCTATAAGAATGCGAATGGACATTTTCTGGAATTTAGCCTCATATTCAACAGATTTCTATTTAAAATATTTTAACAGTAATAAATATACGACTACACCATTTTTCTTTTTTTTAATTCTCGTGCCGTAATGCGTAAAGACAAAAGAAACACTGTGTTTGGAATGTAGGATGTATAAAAGCCATTTAGTATTTTATTACAATAACATAATGACAAAGCTATTTTACGGGAACAATATTCTCGGAGAGTGTGTTATGTATTCTCCAGCAGATATAACTGGAATGCCACTTTTAGATATGTACAAAACATATAATAAATTTACACAGCTGTATAAAAACAGCAGAGGAATGCTTGTTTTATCAGTCACAGTTTGATTTATTTGTTTTCGTTTCTTTTCTTTTTTTTTCGTTTTTGGTTTTGCTTTGATTTTTTGTGGGGAGTGGGGAGTAATCATTCTTTTAGTCACAAGAATAAATAAATTATTTCAATGATTGAGAACTGTGTTTGTATTACCATGAATTAGTATTATTGGTATAATTATTTATGCAATAATTGGCATCATTGTATATTGTATTCAATGTTAAAATGCCTGAGACTTTATTTTCATGCAGCTGTTGTTCCCTCTGTTGCTGCTATTGTTGTTATTGCTGTTGTTGTTTTCCACTATTTACAAAATGCTACTTCCTCAGATGAAACTGTAGAAAACATAAATCAGATAAGATTTGTCGTTTCTTAATTGTGGGATATAGAATTCAGAAATGTTTTTGTATGTGTGTATATTTTATTTCTTTCTTTCTTTCTATCGGATGTTTCCTAAACTTACAGATTTGCTAGTGTTCTTGTGACTAATGTTATTATTTTGGCTTTTGATGCCGTTGTTGTTGTTGTAACTGCTACTGCTGTTAGTTTTGACATTATCGCCGTCGTCAAAACTGTTATTCGTGTGGTTTCGTTGAGCTGGGTCGTGGTTAATGAGAAATATCTGATTGCTGACTGATGAATGAAAGAGAGAAGGATATAAACCCTTTTCTTCGTGGTAACGCTTTCTACCGGAATTCGGCTTCCATAATGGTTTTGAAGAGGTATTATGGTCAGATAAACTCCAGATATCGCTGGCTTCACTTACTTTAAGATTTCTATTTCCTAGTGTACTTTGTTCTTGCTCTTCCTCTCCATGCTGTTGCTGATGATGTTTATTTTCGAGTAATTGTTGTTCTTTGTCTTGTTCCTTATGTTGTTCTTGCGTTTGTTGTTCGTATCGTTGAAGTTGTGAAGTCGTAACCTTTTGTGTTTGTTGTTCATTTTGTTGAAGTTGAGAAGTTAATCCGTTTTGTCGCTGTTGATCTTGCTTCGGCTCTTCTGATTGTAGTTGTTCTTGTTGTTGGTGGTGTTGTTGTTGTTGGTGGTGTTGTTGTTGTTGTTGTTGTTGTCTCTGTCTCATCAATAGTAGTTGTCTTTGACGTATTTGATGCTGCCTCACTAGTTTTTTTCTCAGTTGTTGCTGCCTTTCCCACAATTCTGATCTCTTCTTTTCTAGTTCTTTCCAAAATTTTTGCCGTTGTCTCTCTCTTGCAAGATATTCTTGTAAATATCGTTTTCTTGCATTATTTTCTTCATCTTCTTCATTCTCTTTTTCTTCCTTTTCTACTTTATCTGTATTTTTAACATTTGTCTTTTCTTTTACTATTTTTTCTTCAGTTCCTGACAATTCTAAATTATTATCTTTTTTTTGCTGTTGCTGTTGTAGTTGTTGCTTTTTCTTTTGCTGTTGTTGTTGTTGTTGTTGTCCTTGTTCATTTTCCTCTTTTAAATGCTTCACTACAGTGTTATTATCTGCTTCGTTACGCACTTGCTTTTTGTTCCACTGAGACCCATTAATTATTCCTTTTCCTTCTGTACTTGTTGACAAACTACCGCCTTCTTCATTTCGTTGTTGATCATCTCTCGTAGTTAAAACCAGTTTCTTCGAGCTCTTTTTCGGTAACATAACTCGTGCCCGACGACTAGGATCGTTCGGTTTCATGTTAACATGGATTCCATCCCGCAAGCTACTCTTCCAAGTTGGGGTACAGTTGTTATCTTTTTTCCAATTACACACAACACCATCGAATATCAGGCCAAAGGGACACTTTTGACGAAAACCTCTCCCGTTTGCACACAAGTAAAAATGTTCACAAGATGTCGGATCGGTATATATCCCAACTGAAGAAGGGCAAGTAAATCCTGTTTCAAAAGAAATAGAATATTAGTCCCAATAATAATTTCAAAATCAATTCGTAAATTCGTATGTTCTTGTATTATACACTATACGCTTTACACACACACACACACACACACACACACACACACACACATACATACATACATACATACATACATACATACATACATACATACATACATACATACATGGTGGCTGCCAACTCGTTTTCGAGTACGGCCACTACTTTATATCCATGTAGGAGAACTCCTACCAATGCGCTGAACGAGTGACATTTTAGTCCAGCCAGCAACTTGAAAACTCTGGTACAAACACTACACTTGTGACAATTATTGACACATAGTGCTGGGCCCATGGTACCATGTGACGACAAGTGCAGAGAGATTTCCAGATACAAAGCAATGCCTGTGCCGTGAAGCTTTTATAGTGAGCAAGGGCACTGCACAAAGCCAGTCCCACTCTCTTAACCAAGATGATATTTACCAAAAAGAAGAACAAGTCAACATCATTGGATACCATCAGGGTTGCAGATGTTATATCAGAGTTTTCCTTCTCCTAGAATTCTGCCTTGACAAAGACTAAGGGGTCATCTCTCCCGGTGATTTTGGATGGCCATTGACTCTTAAGAGCTCCTTTGCCCTTTGACAGGTTTTGTTTTTAGTCCTGCAGGATGTCCAAAGTCACCCTCCTCACCAAGAAACCTTGGTGGGGTTGCCAGTTTAGTCGCCAACGACCCGACCACGAGACAGGTTGTACTGGCATACATGTTACCAGTAGCACCAACTGGTGACCTGACATACATACATACATACATACATACATACATACATACATACATACATACATACATACATACATACATATGTATGTATATATGTATATATATGTGTATGTGTGTGAATGTATGTATGTATGTATGTATGTATGTATGTATGTATGTATGTATGTATGTATGTATGTATGTATGTATAATGTTTTTCCGAAGAGGAGCGGAAGAGAACCACAGTTAAATAAGGTACTCAATACATTGCTAGAGAAGATACACATCATTTCATATAGAAATGACTTCTATAGGACTAGAACTGTTTCATTCGTTTGTAACAATTAATAAACAAGAGAATTATATTTTTAAATACAGTAACTTATGAATGGAGAGCGAACGCTTAGAGCATTGTTTCTGGAATGCAAAACCTCAAGTCTGTGTTGCTTGCGGACAGAATTGCGAAAGCGAGAAAGATCTGCTAAAAGAACCAATACAACTGACAGCTCTCATTCCTGTAAACGGTTATGTTTTAATTTCTTCTCAATTACCTTCTTTAAAACTATCGTTGTACTTTTTGAGCGTAGGTGAAATTTTTAATCAAATTATTTCACAAAATCATTTGTTTTATTTAAACTTATTTTAAGTTAACTTTTTTTTTTTAAAATTAATATGCATTTCATTATTTTGTATAATCATCATGAAATTTGAATAAAATTAATTAGAATTATTTTATCTATGAAACATTACTGATGTTACTCACTGTATGCACCCAAGATGGACCCATCATATAACGTTTCAAAATTAAAAAGTAAGAAAACAAGATACAAAAAATTACACTTCATATTTCTTGCTTATTAATTCAAAAATTAATGCCAACTGAGCCAGAAAATTCTTAGTACATGACCAGTTGATGACAAGGCAAATGTATAATCCACATTAGATAACTCCTCACATATTCTAGACTGATGACATACACATAACATTGCATATTACATCAACGCCACCCTGCAAAACCGAATAATTTATGAACATTCACTCACTAATGTACTGCTTATAACCACTATTGAGCAACGAAGAAAACTCTACGTGGTCGCTCGACCTAGTAAAAATAACAGCCAAATTTCCCTTATATAACACCTAACCGTGGTAAAAAAAAACACAGAGGACATATTAGTTAATGTAGTCCTAGATAGACTGTGCTCGGAAAAGAAGAGGTTATGGTTATGTCTAGAATGTCTTTGATCATAGGCCTGCTCTATCACAACTGATCGTGCAGTGAGCAACCGAACATTATAAAATTGAGGAGTGTTTTATTAACTGTAAACATTCAGTTCAATTCCTATTATAGGTTTTATCAGAGGAAAACACTTTCACTGATCTTTGTTATTAGAGCAGATATGTCATGAAAAGTAAAATGATTGATTGCCGTCAAACAACAGACGAATAGTTGAACATTTTTAGTTGTCATTCATGCGTCTGCTACACTAACAGGTTACAATTATTCTATAATTTATCTACCTATCAACCTACCTACCGACTTACCGGCGGAGTCAGGACATATTTATTCACTGACTCACCCATTCATTCACTTATTCTTAGTATGACTTTCTAATCTTCACTTTGAATTATTGTAGGGATATAAAAAATATCATAATCGAGGAGAGATTGAGAGAAAGAGCAGTGTATATATATATATATATATATATATATATATATATATATATATATATGTATATATTGGAGAGATTGGGAGAAGAAGCGGTGGATATATATATAGAGAGAATTTGTACATATATATATATATATATATATATATATATATATATAAAGTTAAAAACAAAAAAACAAAAACAATAACGAAGAGTGCAGTACAAACAGTGTTAGTATTAGGTTCACGCTTGGGAGTGGGGGAGTGGAGGACGACGTTTCGGGCATAAGCCTTTCATCGGGAGAAAAGTGGGAAGGAAAAGAGTTTCGAGGGTGTGAGGGGGAATGGTGGAAAGACATTAAAAGGGGGGGAAAACTAAAGGGAAGGAGAAAAAAATTAAAATGAGGATAAAAAAATGAAAATGAAAACAAGTGGGGAAAGGGCGTGTAGCGGTGGTGGTGGGTGGATGGAGGGGGGAAGGGGAGAAGGAAACAGGGGGTCCGAGCGGGGAGGGTGGAAGGTGGTGTGTGTATGTGTGTAGGTGGATGTGAGTGTATATATAGGAGAGAGTGAAAGAAAGAGCGGTGGATATCTAACTCTTTAACTCTGTTGCCTGTTCCAGCATCCGGCTGAGGCCATTATAAGGGGTCTGACGAGCCGTTTCACTCGTGTTCACTCTTAAACTTGCTATGTCTTATTTTATATTGTCTTACCTTTACTTTCTAATAGTTAGTCTAGTCTAATATTATTATTATTATTATTATTATTATTATTATTTTTATAAAAGCTAAGGGAAATAACTCAAATACGCCGTTGACATGGAATTCGACAAGTATGGGGTGATATTTTAAATGCCATACACTAAACAGTTTTAATTGAAATTTTGATAACAGAGCTAAATATGTCCGTGGCCAACAAATATTCGTAGCTTTTTTCTCTATGTAAAAATCTTTGACAACACATCAAGCAGGCGTGGATAGATTATACTACACTGATGAGGTCTAATAGATCAAAACATGTCCATGGTTGTCTCTCGCCTACGAACAAAGATCATACTTTATTTCCCCTAATAATGTTAATTAACCCTATTTCTCATTCTCCTTTCTGTATACCCCCCCCCCCCCCCCACCACCACCACCGCCACCACATACACAATATTTCCTGTCAGTTAAGCAGCATATATATAAAAATCCTAATAACTTTCTATAGTCATTTAAAATGAAGAAAAATATACTTTCTCTACATACGTAGCACCCGGGCAACGCCAGGTACCACTGTTATTATATACGTGTATATGTATGCATGCATATGCCCATGTATTATGCATATAGGAATGTAT
>OZ024740.1:136123991-136126491 GCA_964016885.1 Eledone cirrhosa
TGGTAGATCTAGTAACACTTGAACTATGTATCTCTCAAATTCTGGCTGAACTCTCTGTACCCCTGACAGAGGTCGTTTAGCTCAATGGTACAGATCGTTCAGCCAGAATTTGAGAGATACATAGTTCCAGTGTTACTAGACATACCAAATCATTATATATAATTAAATCAAATTGTTTAGAACTACAAGCGAAGTCATTCTTTCTCTTTTTAAAATATATATATATATATTGGAAAATGTTTGAAATCCTTGGTACGGTTAGATATATTTAAAAACAGAGTAAGAATGACTTCGCTTGTAGTTCTAAACAATTTGATTTAATTTTATAATATCATGATTTGGTATGTCTAGTAACACTTGAACTATGTATCTCTCAAATTCTGGCTGAACGATCTGTACCATTGAGCTAAACGACCTCTGTCAGGGGTACAGAAAGTTCAGCCAGAATTTGAGAGATACATAGTTCAAGTGTTACTAGATCTACCAAATCATATAAAATTAAATCAAATTGTTTAGGACTACAAGCGAAGTCGTTCTTTTCCTTCTTTTAAATATATATATATATATATATATATATATATATATATATATATATATATATATAAATTAATAAAAATAATGAATAAAAACAAAGAAACAGTTCCTTATATTAAAAAATTCATCATTTTACGATCGTTTCTAGGATATATGTGTGTGTATTGGTATGTATATCATATAGATCTATGTAAACATTTTACAAACTATCAGAGGGAATATACATACCTACACATATATATGCTGTCTTCAGAAATAATGATATTTGTTTATTGAAAAAAACCAACAAAGATTTAATATAATAGGTCTGTTTGGGAACAGGTTTTGAATTGACCAATAGAAAAGTAGTAAGTGGTCAAGTTGATAGAATAGTAGTAGCAGAAATTTAATTTAGGGGTAGAGGAATGCAGACTTCAGTTTTGAATGGAAAGAGTATTTTGAATGAAAAAATTACTTTGGGGATGAAAATAGGTTAAGCCGGTGAAAACTGAAGTCTGCATTCCTCTACCCCTAAATTAAATTTCTACTACTACTATTCTATCAACTTGACCACTTACTACTTTTCTATTGGTCAATTCAAAACCTGTTCCCAAACAGACCTATTATATTAAATCTTTGTTGGTTTTTTTCAATAAACAAATATCATTATTTCTGAAGCCGAGGTTAACTTTGCCTTTCATCCTTACGAGGTCGATAAAATAAAGTACCAGTAATGCACTGGGTATTTGCTGGCCTTGTGCCAAAAGTAGAAACAATTATTTCTGAAGACAGCATATATATGTGTAGGTATATATATTCCCTCTGATAGTTTGTAAAATTTGTACATAGATCTATATGATATACATACCAACACACACATATATATCCTAGAAACGATCGTAAAATGATGAATTTTTTAATATAAGGAATTGTTTCTTTGTTTTTATTCATTATTTTTATTAATTTATCTTGACTCTGTTTTCCTGTGTTTTTCATCGAAAAAATGTTGAATACATCTTCTCTTTTCATGATATTTGGATTACATTGAGTTCTTCATACGTATATTTTGGTAGATTTATCTACATATATATATATATATATATATATATATATATATATATATATATATATATGCAAAGTTTTATTTAAATTGTTGGGTTACAACGAGTAAATATTTATAACTGATATAAAAGCACTCAACAAGTATTTGGAGTATATTTACGATATTAAATAAATGGAAACTATATTTATAAAACCATATTTATTTCATTATATATATTTCAGGGATATCATATTAAAAATATAGTATGCCTTCATCAGACAAAATACAATATAAACAGTCTTATAAATAGATAGATTTGACATACCTTACAACTTCAACTTCCATTTAAAAAGTTGATTTGGTATTTTAAATGGAAGTTGAAGTTGTAAGGTATGTCAAATCTATCTATTTATAAGACTGTTTATATTGTATTTTGTCTGATGAAGGCATACCATATTTTTAATATGATATCCCTGAAATATATATAATGAAATAAATATGGTTTTATAAATATAGTTTCCATTTATTTAATATCGTATATATATATATATATATTTCTAGGGCGGGTAAAATTCCCGAGATCCATGGACGAGTTGTCTCCAGCGGTCTCTGTCCCTTATTATCGCTGCCATGTCCTGCGTCTCCAACAGACTAGTGTCTGTCCTTAGGGCATGAACATACGTTAACCTTGGTCTTCCTCTTCCAGTGTGTCCATGTAGGGGCTCCCACAGGAGCACTGAGTGCAATGTCAACTCTGGATGCCGGTGAGCATGTCCAGCTAACCTCAGTCTCCTCTGTGTCACTTCTGAGCTGACTTTTGGGAGGTTCCCATACAGCTCTGAGTTTTTCATCCTCAGTGTATACTGATTAATGTTCAGAGCCACCCTCAGCATTCTTGTGTAGCACCCATCCACCAGTCTCAGACCCATACAGCAGCACTGACTC
>OZ024740.1:136133991-136308991 GCA_964016885.1 Eledone cirrhosa
GAAAAGACGATGGCCCAACATAGATTGGGACAACAAGCAACTGATTCAACTTCAAATGTTCTACCAGACTTTCCCTCTCCTAGTAAACTTTTGGAAAGCGGTTGACTCTTATGAGTTCCTCCACCCTTTGACGGGTTTTGTTTTTCCTCCCTCGGGATGTCCAAAAACTCACCCTCCTCACTAAATTATTTTGATGGGGTTGCCAGTTTAGTCGCCGACAACCCAACCCTGTGACAGGTTTTACTGCATTAGTCATGAGCACTATTCTTTCTCCTCTTACTAAACCATAAAAAAAATAAATGTGACAGTTTTAACTAAATTGAGAACCATCCGATTCGAATCCAATGGTTTACCCAATCTTCCAAGAAGAGGCACTAATTTTCAATAGTCTTCTCCTCTAAAGTACGTAAGGTACTATGTAGAAATACACAACTCAAGCTGAGAGTTGTTATTTTTCAACTATAATCAATCACAATTCAAACATGACACATTTTTATTTTATAGAATATCTAGAACCACATTATCCAAAGTACCCTTTCCATTGTTTAAGAAAATGGAGCATTATTTGTTTGCTATTTATAGTTGTTGCCCTCGTTTGCTCGTTACTGAGACTAGAGCTACTTATCCAAGAGAGAATTGTCTTTCAACGTCTTTTGAAAACTGAGATAGTTACCAGTACAACTTGCCAACTACAGAGGACACCTCACAAACGGCTAGTGGCGTTTCTAAGAGTATTTGTTGTCAGATTTTGCTTAAACTTGGTTCAATTAACAGTAATTCGACAAACCGAATATCCCATACTCACTCATCTCAACCGATACTATGTATGTATGTACGTACACACATACATACATGCATACATACATACATACATACATACATACATACATACATACATACATACATACATACATACATACATACATACATACATACATACATACATACATACATACATACATGGTGGCTGCCAACTCGTTTTTGAGTACGGCCACTACTTTATATCCATGTAGGAGAACTACCGATGCGCTGAACGAGTGTGACTTTTTAGTCCAGCCAGCGACTTGAAAACTCTGGTACTAACACTACACCTGTGACAATTATTGACACATAGTGCTGGGCCCATGATACCATGTGACGACAAGTGCAGAGAGATCTACAGATATAAAGCAATGCCTGTGCCATGAAGCTTTTATAGTGAGCAAAGGCACTGCACAAAGCCAGTCCCACTCTCTTAACCAAGATGATATTTACCAAAAAGAAGAACAAGTCAACATCATTGGATACCATCAGAGTTGCAGGTGTTATATCAGAGTTTTCCTTCTCATAGAATTCTGCCTTGACAAAGGCTAAGGGGTCATCTCTCCCGGTGATTTTGGATGGCTATTGACGCTTAAGAGCTCCTTTGCCCTTTGACAGGTTTTGTTTTTAGTCCTGCAGGATGTCCAAAGTCACCCTCCTCACCAAGAAACGTTGGTGGGGTTGCCAGTTTAGTCACCAACGACCCGACCATGAGACAGGTTGTACTGGGATACATGTTACCAGTAGCACCAACTGGTGACCTGACATAATACATACATACATACATACATACATACATACATACATACATACATACATACATACATACATACATACATAAAATGGCGACCGCTGTGGTCAGTGTCCGATAATCGGACGTGTGTAATTACGGCTTACATGAAGGCAACATACCATATATTGGAAAAAGTTGAGCTACATTACGCGGTAAGATTACATACAATAATTCTACATAAGTGTTTGAACTGTAAGTGTGTTGTAAAACACCTATTTATATGAACGATACATACACTTATGATATATGAACGATACATACACTTTAACATATAAATGTAACGTTGTTATATTACATTTATAAAGAAATATACAAGTAACGTTTTCGATTCAGAAACAAAAATATAAGTGTTTGAACTGTGAATATGTTGTGAATAGGTTGTAGAACACCTATTTATATGAATGATACATAAACTTTAACATATAAATACAGCGTTGTTATATTATATTACATTCATAAAGGAATATACTAAGTAACGGTTCTTTTTGTTCTCGATTCAAACGATTCAAGAACAACGTTTAAAACACAGTTGTAGAATTAAAAACTAACTGAAAAGAAATATTACCCAAGCTGTGAATAACTTTAAATTTGATTCTGACAGAACTTTGTCGTAACTTTTAAAGAAAATCATCGACTATTTTGAAAAATAAATACGAAATATTAGTGAATAGACGAACTCATCATGGCAAAAAGTACAAGTCTCCTTCGACCAAATCGCAATTACAACCGTAGTACACAGTGGAGCTACGAGCTTAACAAAGTATTATATGAAGCATACAAACAGGGCGGTGGATTGGCAGTATCGGTAGAGGGTCGGCCACCATGCTTTGCAGCACAGTTACGTCCCTTTACGGACTGAGTTCAAAACTCGCCGAGGTTAACTTTGCCTTTCATCCTTAAGGGGTCGATAAAATAAAGTACCAGTAATACACTGGGATAATTGCTGGCCTTGTGCCAAAAGTAGAAACAATTATATGAAGCATACAAACAATCTGAACCCCAAAAGTTCGGTTTTATGCAAAGGCTAAAAACTTTATGGAACTCCAAACACCCAGAATTAGACTTTTCTCCAAAGCATTTAAATGAACAGGCAAAACGTATCATTAGATGTAAATTGATACATCTAACGGAATTGAGTGATACTACAAATACAGCCCTTGTAGACAACCACCCCACCTCCACTGACAGACAGAGAGAATGGCCAGCTAAATCTAACAATTTTGCTGAAATCCATCCCACTTCCACTGAAGAACAGCGAGAAAGGTCAGCTGACTCTAGTAGTAATTGTCACCACATCAACAACGAGGCTGAAATTCATGACTCTACTGAACAAACAGAGCACCAAAAACTTGTGGGCTCCCTACAAGTGATATGAAACGATATGTTTCAAGAGATACACAGCCTTAATGTGAGTGACAGACCATACAACACTAGAGTCAGTAAAGAACCCACTAAACTGGAATTGGAAGCGGTTAACGAAATAGCTGGCAGTTATCTGAAAGCTATACGATCTAAAGGTGTAGAAACGACATTTGAAACGCTTAATGTTTTGTTATATGTTTCAGATGTCACATTGCTATCATATAACACACATCTAAAACCACGCAATCAAGATACAAGCAGAAAGCCTGAACCAGCGTGGATGCGAAATTTAAAATCCAAAATTTTGTCCCTGAGACGAAGTATCTCACACATCGCAGTCGTTATGAAATGCAACATAGAGAGCAACTTCATACGACACCAGGAAGACCTAAAGAAAAAGTTAGAGAGACGATTTGGAGATACAAAATTTAAAACTTTGAAGTCCAAATTACACCAGTTGAAACAACAACTCACAGCTACAACAGAAAGACTAAAATATAAGTCAACAGCACATAAACGACAAGTGCTAAATAGATTGTTTGCCAGAGATCCTAAATCAGTTTATCGCAGCTTCGGTGGCAAAAGCTCAATCTCTGTAAATGACACCCCTTCAAAAGAACAGGTTGAGAGCTACTGGAGATCTGTATGGGAAACGGATGACGGATTCAACAGACAAGCTAATTGGCTAAAAGAACTGGAACAGGACTACTGCCAACGTGTCCAGACAAAACAATATGACATAGATGGGTCAATACTGGAAACAGCTCTACAGAAAATGTCGAATAGGAAATCGCCAGGCCCAGACCTCATTACAGGATACTGGTTGAAGAATTTCACTTTCTATCGGCAAGATCTCATACGGCTGTTTACAGAAACCATTAAGGGCACACAAGAACTGCCCAGATGGTTATCAACTGCCTCTACTCTCCTCATTCCCCAAAATAACCAAACCACCCTTGCTAAAAATTACCGCCCAATTGCCTGCCAAAACATCATGTATAAATTATATACTGGGTGCCTTAACCTGTTCTTACAGGATCACTGTGCTACCAACAACATCATAACACCTGAGCAAGCTGGTGGAAAGAGGGAGGTGTGGGGTTGCATAGATCACCTACTAACTAACAAAATGATTCAGGAAAAAACAACAAAGAATCGCAGAAACATGACTGTCGTGTGGCTGGACTATCAAAAAGCATTTGATAGTGTACCTCATGGGTGGATTGTTAAGGCTTTACAGTTAGCTAAAGTCCCACAACCATTGGTAGCTGCTGTTGAACGCCTGACCAAGAACTGGTACACCAGTTTGATCCTTAGAGGTGAGAAGGAGCAGGTTAAGACTGATAAGATACATTACCAGAAGGGCATCTTTCAGGGTGATAGCTTGTCAGTGCTACTCTTCGTTCTCTCACTGAATCCACTATCTTACCTACTCAGGAAACAAGGTGGACAAAGAAGTGGGCCCAGAAGTATCTCCCATCTTTTCTTTGTTGATGACCTGAAGTTGTATGGGCCAAATATCAATGACATCAAGAAACAATTGGACCTCATTACACAATTTTCAACCGACATCAAAATGAAATTTGGTGAGTCCAAGTGTGCATATTTGGCAGTAAAACGTGGAAGAGCTGTGCCCTCCTCTAGAAATCTAGAGATGAACGGCCTGACAATACAACCTCTGCAGTCAGGTGACAACTACAGATATCTTGGACAGGATGAGAATGTCAGATATGATGGACCCATAAATAAGGAGAGAACCAGAACTGAATACCTCAGAAGAGTAAAGAAAATATGGTCATCAGAACTGTAAGCATACAACAAATACATTGCCCACAATACTTATGCTGTGCCAATGCTAACGCCAACATTTGGCCTACTGAACTGGTCATTGCAAGAACTAAGTGAGATGGATGTTAGAACTCGCAAACTTCTCAGTGTTACTGGGAACTTTAACATCAATGGTGATGTGGATAGGCTATACTTCTCACACAAGAAAGGTGGCCGGGGTCTAAAATCAATATTAACAACATATGAGACCCGGATAGTAACACTGAAGCAACACCTTCAACAGAAGAAAAAGGTTGACAACCATCTTGCCTAGGTTTATGAGCATGAAAAAAGAAATATCATTAGAATAGCCACTGATCTGGAGGAGAGATATGGAATAAAGCCTGATATAAATCTCTCACCCAGAGAAATCGGAAGATCCTATTCAGTGTTCAAACAAGATAAAAAAATTGACCAATTTACAGAAAAAGTTGTGCATGGATACTTGAGGCGTAAAACACAGACCATAGAGGCGATAAACCACTCAAAAAGCCTGGCATGGAGTTCCGACAAGTTTATGACATCACACCTTGAGGGATATCTCTATGCAATACAGGAACAAGAACTCCCTACCAAATATCTGCTGCACAAAAGAGGAGGGCCAGCAGCTGACAATAAATGTAGGCTATGTAAAACAAAGATCGAGGATGTAAGCCACATTGTTGCCAGCTGCGAAAGAATGTCATCTCGCTACTACCTCCCCATGAGACACGATGGGATAGCTAGAACCATCTGGAACGCACTTCGGAAAACAAAATTAACAACAAACGAGGAAGAATATATTGAGACAGATGGCACTAAGGAATACTGGTGGAACCTGAAAATAAAAACTGCCACCAAATTAAAGCACAAACGGCCTGATATTGTAGTTTGGGACCACACATTGAAAACGTGTTCTGTTGTGGAGATCAGCTGCCCACTTGATGTAAACGTTGTCAGAAAAATACAGGAGAAGGAGGACATCTACGGACCATTGATGAGGAGTTTACAAATCCAGTATCCAAGATACACCTTTAGCTTCATACCCATCATTATTGGTGCTACGGGTTATATACCAACCCGCTTGGACCAAAGTATGACTGAACTTGGATTTGCGGACAAAAAGCGCAGCTCCCTAATTCATAGTCTACAAATGGCTGCGATAGCTGGCACCTTCAAAATTTGCAAAACATTCTTGCGATTCAAGGGATGACAATTTCTTTTCTTTTACAACCTTGCCACCAGGAAGGTGGCCGGTCAAAAAAATATACTCGAAATTAAGAGAAAGAGAAAACATACATACAAATAAGGAGAGAACCAGAACTGAATACCTCAGAAGAGTAAAGAAAATATGGTCATCAGAACTGTCAGCGTACAACAAATACATTCCCCACAATACATATGCTGTGCCAATTCTAACGCCAACATTTGTCCTGCTGAACTGGTCATTGCAAGAACTAAGTGAGATGGATGTTAGAACTCGCAAACTTCTCAGTGTTACTGAGAAATTTAACATCAATGGTGATGTGGATAGGCTATACTTCTCACGCAAGGAAGGTGGCCGGGGTCTAAATCCATATTAACATCATATGAGACCCGGATAGTAACACTGAAGCAACATCTTCAACAGAGGAAAAAGGTTGGCAACCATCTTGCTCAGGTTTATGAGCATGAAAAAAAATATATCATTAGAATAGCCACTGATCTGGAGGAGAGATATGGAATAAAGCCTGATATAAATCTCTCACCCAGAGAAATCGGAAGATCCTATTCAATGTTCAAACAAGATGAAAAAATTGACCAATTTACAGAAAAAGTTGTGCATGGATACTTGAGACGTAAAACACAGCCTGGCATGGAGTTCCGACAAGTTTATGACATCACACCTTGAGGGATATCTCTATGCAATACAGGAACAAGAACTCCCTACCAAATATCTGCTGCACAAAAGGGGAGGGCCATCAGCTGACAATAAATGTAGGCTATGTAAAACAAAGATCGAGGATGTAAGCCACATTGTTGCCAGCTGCGAAAGAATGTCATCTCGCTACTACCTCCCCATGAGACACGATGGGATAGCTAGAACTATCAGGAACGCACTTCGGAAAACAAAATTAACAACAAACGAGGAAGAATATATTGAGACAGATGGCACTAAGGAATACTGGTGGAACCGGAAAATAAAAACTGCCACCAAATTAAAGCACAACCGGCCTGATATTGAAAACGTGTTCTGTTGTGGAGATCAGCTGCCCACTTGAGGTAAACGTTGTCAGAAAAATACAGGAGGAGGACATCTGCGGACCATTGATGAGGAGTTTACAAATCCAGTATCCAAGATACACCTTTAGCTTCATACCCATCATTATTGGAGCTACGGGTTATATACCAACCCGCTTGGACCAAAGTATGACTGAACTTGGATTTGCGGACAAAGAGCGCAGCTCCCTAATTCATAGTCTACAAATGGCTGCGATAGCTGGCACCTTCAAAATTTGCAAAACATTCTTGCGATTCAAGGGATGACAATTTCTTTTCTTTTACAACCTTGCCACCAGGAAGGTGGCCGGTCAAAAAAATATACTCGAAATTAAGAGAAAGAGATAAGATACATACATAAAGATCTACGTGTTTCTTAATTCCCTAAATCGTTAATTAATTAATTAATCTAAAAATAATGACATTTCTTTTACCGATAGATATGTCAGGAATGTTATATGTTGGAGTATGAATGATTCCATTACCTATAACGGACTGACATACATGCATCATAAGTACAAAACAGGATGTTGAATATGCAATTAGAAATGATAAGAGCACGTTCCTCTTAAGTAGAGTAGATATTGTTACTTAATAGGAAAAACTTCCTGGTAAGGGTTATGTTTATTTAAAGGAAGTAAACTGAAAATGAAGGAAGGAACGAAACATAGCGAAACTAGCTTCACCAATGAAGAGAGAGTTACTTGTCCATATGTGTTAGGGAGAAAATAAAATAATATGCATATCATTCAAATATTTTAAATGTACACACATACACATATTCTCATTCTCTCTCTCTCTCTCTCTATATATATATATATATATATATATATATATATAGAGAGAGAGAGAGAGAGAGTGTGTGTGTGTGTGTGTGTGTGTGTGTGAGAGAATATGTGTATATGTGTACATAAATACATACTTATATATATATATATATATATATATGTATAACAGAGGTAAACTTCGTTCCATCATTATGTTTTTCTGTATTTTTCTGTTCAAATTCTAGCTGTCTGGTGAAGTCATAGCAGTTGCATAATGGTTAGCACCGAAATATATATAACAACGAATATGAATAAACGAACTTAATTTTAACCTGTTGACTTACACATCTTGTTTTTAAATTACTCCGGAGTAAACAGACCCACCTGCGTACTTTGGTGAGTGCTCTACCCGGCATACTGAAATGTCGGTAATTAACCGACACATACTCAAATTTATATATATATATATATAAATATATATATATATATATATATATATATATATATATATATACATTGGAAAATGTGTGAGATCCTTGGTCCAGTTAGGTATATTTGAAAAAAAGGAAAAGAAATTTCTTGGAGAATTTCGTCGGGTGCGAGTTTGACAATCGCCACCGACGAAAGTTCTCCAAGAAAGTTAACCAGGAATCTTTAAAATTCTTCCCACCGAAGTTAACAAAGAACTTACTAGATCTACCAACTCATAATATATTATAATTGTTTCTACTTTTTGGCACAAGGCCAGCACTTATCCCAGTACATTACTGGTACTTTATTTTATCGACCCCGTAAGGATGAAAGGCAAAGTTAACCTCGACGGGAATTGAACTCAGATCGTAAAGGGACGTAACTATGCTGGAAAGCATAATCCAACTCTCTACCGATACTGCCAATTCACCGCCCATAATATATTATAATATTATAAAATTAAATCAAATTATTTAGAACTACAAGTGAAGTCATTCTTTTCCTTTTTTTCATATATATATATATATGGTCCGGTGACTCCTAGTGGAGTCGTAGAGGCGCCGTAGTGATATACGGTGTTTTTTAAAGCCTGGCGAAACCCATCTCCTCTCCATGTCTGAACACACCAGATTTCTTCCAGAGAATGAGAGAAAGTGAGAGAGAAGTGAGAAAGAGATATAGAGGAAGAATCGACCTCAGAATTTGGCCGGTACACTTGTTATCGGCCTCGCCGAAATTTAAACTCAGAGAGCAAATAGCCGGAACGAATACAGGAAAGCATTCTATCCGATGTTCTAACGACTCTGTCAATTTACCGCCTTATATATACATACATTTATATATATATATATATATATATATATATATATATATATATATATACATACATATATATACATATATATAAATATATATATGCATATGTATATATCTATATATATATGTGTATATATATATATATGTATATATGTATATATATGTATATATATGTATATATATGTATATATATGTATATATATATATATATGTGTGTGTGTGTGTGTGTGTGTGTGTGTGTGTGTGTGTGTGTGTGTGTGTGTGTGTGTGTTCATCTATTGCAAAATAATGTTGAAGACTTCTTTCTAATTGCAATCTCTGTGTTCTTCGTGAGAACTTTGTCGAGTGTTTTGGAGACTTTTCAGAATATAATAGCCATCTACTTGTTTCTACTCAGCTCTGTATTAGTTGATTTTTTTTCTATTTAACCCCAGTTCAGCCATAAGCAAGTATCATGAGTTTTTTGTTTGTTTGTTTTTTCTTCTTCTTCTTCTTCTTCTTCTTCTTCTTCTTCTTCTTCTTCTTCTTCTTCTTCTTCTATTCTAGACACAGTATAGTTAAGATTACATTATACAATATATCTTTCAATTTTTTTAGACACTAAGGAGTGATTCGGCTGCTACTTCTTCCGTGTTGAAAGATCACATAGAGGTTTTCCGTATTAATTTGTTGTTAAATACACGATATTCTAAAATACACCACTTCGGGTTGTAATCATTTGGAAATAATTTGGATAAGTAGAATAATCTACATTACTCCAAAAACATGAGAGAGGTGTTATGATATATTTTGTGTGACCAAAAGGTAAACTTTAGTGCTTCTATAAATATAAATTAAGATGAAAGTTATACCTTCATTTTAGTGTTGTTAAAAGTAGAAGCTGTGGTTAAAACCCGTGTTTTGCTGTGTGAAGAAAAACAGGATATCAACCAGACAAGTTTCAACATTTTTACCTCTTCATCAAAGGTCGTCTATTCATTTTTCCAACTACTGAGAGAATAGTAGCTTGTATTTATAGTATATATAAACTCGGATAGAACTTAATTAGCTTGCCCTAATTTGCATAACATCGCAATCAATTATATCGTGTATTAAATTAGGTAATTAATAGAAACATTATAAAGCGTTTTTTATAGATAGATATAATAATTCTTTCTACTTTTGGCACAAGGCCAGCAATTATCCCAGTGCATTACTGGTACTTTATTTTATCGACCCCGTAAGGATGAAAGGCAAAGTTAACCTCGGCGGGATTTGAACTCAGAATGACAAGAGCCGTAACTCTATACGTCAAAGCATGGCGTCCGACCCTCTACCGATACTGCCAAACACCGCCCTGGCGGGGTAGATAGATATATAATGTTTCCCATAAATGTGTCACATATGGTCTGAAAACGAGTGACGCACATTTGATAAAATGGAGTATTAAATAGAATCGATTGTGGTATTTATTCGTTTTCTTAGTGCTGTGAGTTCAAATCCCACCGAGGTCAACTTGTCTTTCATCCTTTCGGTGTCGATAAATAAAATACCAGTTACGTACTGAGGTAGATCTCTACCTTTCTTTCTTTTTTTCTTTTCTTTTTTTTTTGTTGTCGTTGTGAACGTATTACGTCGCTCGGTTTAACACCACTACGTGTCCTTGGTCCTTAGTGCAGTCTGATATGTTACAGGCATTCAGACCAGATACCTTCTTCTCACACACCAATTTTAGAGGCCTTGAAAAGGGTAATAGGAACTGCCCTTTCCTCCGTGACTAAACGGTAAAACAAAAAGTGCTATGTTGCGATGTGAGAAAGTTTGTATGGGACCGCCCACAACGTCTCTTTTTTCTTGACGGGGAGAAGTGTTAAGCGAGGGTAAACTATCTTCCTCTCATAGAACTAAATGCTTTGAAGCGTTTAGTTACGGTTCTAAGTTCAAATCCCGCTAAAGTCAACTTTGCCTTTCATCCTTCCGGAGTCAATAAAGTAAAGTACCAATTAAGTAATGGGTTGGTTTAATCAACTTTGCTCTTCCCCCAAAATTTGTCAGCCTTGTACCTAAATAAGAAAATGATATCTATCGATTTGTTTGTCTGTAAGTGTGCTGCAACTAAGTAGTACGCTCCTGGTAAGTTGAGCCTGTGTGAAGGTTCGATACACTGCTGAGATATCATTCTACCTCACTTACTTTCTTTTCCCGCGATTTCCAGTCATTATCATTATCCTGGAAACTGGCTAAGGTTCTGCCAAGCTGACATTACATGCTACATAAAGACGAAACCCTCGATAGTGATCCAACTTTATATTAACGGTTACAGAACGTTTTCTTTTCGATTAAGTCTCTCTATGTTTCTCTCTCTCTGTCACTATCTCTCTCTCTCTCTCTCTCTCTCTCTCTCTCTCTCTCTCTCTCTCTCTCTGCCACTATCTCTCTCTCTCTCTCTCTCTCTCTCTCTCTCTCTACCTCTTTCTCTCTCTCTCTCTCTCTCTCTATATATATATATATATATATATATATATATATATATATGTGTGTGTGTGTGTGTGTGTTTATCTTCCTCTAGTAATCACAGTCCTCTCTTTCTCCCTTTCCCTATCTCTCTCTCCCTTGCAATCACACCCCTCCACACTCTCTCTTCCACTTACCTCTTCTCTCCCCACATCCTCCCTTTTTCTCTTCTTTGCTTTCTCATTTAAAACAAAAACATAAAAGAAGCTTACCTGCTGTTAGTTGGCGAGACTCGTTAAAACAGTGCACCTGTACGGAGTGTCGGCAAACTCCAAGGTTGATGTCAAAGAGAAGACCGGTTGGACAGGTGCGTTGGTAAGGTATGCCGTAGTTGCAAACATAAAACATGCCACAGTCGTCCGGATTCTGAAACATTCCAAACATTTCCGGACAGACGAACTGACCTAGGGCAGACTTGACCAGAACTACAAATAAATAATGAATAGGTAATTAATAAACAATTGACTATTGTCTAATATGTAAGGTGATATGATATAGTCAATTAAGTCATTAAGTATGGCTGTGTGGTTAAGGAGCTCGCTTTGTAATTACGTGGCTTAGGGTTCACTCCAACTGTACAGTATTTTGGATAAAAGTCTTCTACTATAGCCGCAGAATGGTAGACAGAAACTCTGTCTGTAGAAGCCCGTCATATATATATATGTGTGTGTGTGTGTGTGTGTGTGTGTGTTTACGTTTACTCTTTCTTAATGTCTCGGAATTTAGCGGTTCCATAAAAAGACATCGATAAAAATAAATGCTAGACGTATAATAATGCTCGTCAATATAATAGACCAAATCCCTTCAAGATGGTGTCCCATCATGGCCGCAGTCTAATGACTGAAATCAGTAACAAAATAAAAGAATAGTATGCGAGTGATGCGGATTTCCCATGACGGAATGAAAGTCAACTGTATGTGCACGGGTGTGATGTTTTTGTTGGTGATGGCGTTGCTGTTACTATTTCTATTTATTGTCGTTTAGTCAGCCCTAATTGAGCACACCTATGATCAGCCGTCTTCATATTCTCATCTTATTTTCGATCTTCTATTTTTTTTAATATGGTAGATTGTGATTTAAGCAAAGTGTGCTACCATTTAAGCAAATGGTGCTACCATTAAGATAACTAAGAAGCCACCTAGGGCATAGAGCTCAGAGGGGTGCATTGGTGAACCTTAAAGTATTACAGTTTTATACAAATTTTTTGTAGTTAAACTACGTATATAATAATTTCTTCTCCAAAGTTAAGATATGGGAGGACTTTGGGATTAAGCAGGAATCCGACTTCAGATCAGAAAATAAAATGTTCTAGCAGACCATCCGCCGACTTCGTAATAAAAAAAATCTCTTCTCCGCACCTGCTATCAAGAAACGCGTCTGGGGTGCTCCTCTCTTCGGAGAGGTGCAACCTTGTGAGGTGGAGATAATATTTTGCTGATCTCCTAAACCCAAACACAACAGCATCTTCTGATGTACTCGAGGGGCATCTGTGAGCGATGACTAATCTCTCAGATGCTGAGGTTACAGGAGCAGTTAAAGAGCTCAAATGTGACAAGGCCACTGGAGAAGATGAAATCTGGCTCAATATGTTAAAAGACTTAAATAGAGAAGGCATTCTCTGGCTGACTCGTATGTGCTGGATGGCCTGGATCTCTGGAACGGCACCTAAGCAATGGCAATTGTGAGTGATAATCCCAATTTTCAAAAAGAGAGACAAAAGAGATTGTTCCAATTACAGAGAGATATCATTGTTAAAGCTCCCCAGTAAAGTCTATGATGCAGGGAGACTGTCGAGTCCAAGTTAGCTGATGAACAGTGCGGTTTTCGCTCCGGACGCGACATAGCCGACACACTGCGGTAGGTCTTCGATAAATCGTGGGAGTATTGCCAAGAGGTATATTCTTGTTTTGTTGACTGCGTCCCAGTCACTTCCTTTACGCCGCTAACCTTTTGGGGCAAAGCATGAATGTTACAGTTCTCATTTCTTCCTTTAAAATGGCAGTGGATTGGCAGAATCGCTAGAGTGTCGGATTAAATGCTTCGTAGTAGTTAGTTACGGTCCTTTATGTTCAAAACCCGCCGAGGTTAGCTTTGCTTTTCCTCCTTACGTGGTCGATGAAATAATGTACGAGTAACGCACTGGAGTTGATTTAATTGACTCCCATAAAACAATTGTTGGTCTAAATCAGAAACAATTATTTCTTCCTTAAATCCATAGGATTTATGCCTAGATAGAAGGTACAGAGACTTGAAGGTGAAGAGATAAGTACCAGGTAAGTCATTATTGAGTTTCTTTTTAATTCTTTCAGTTTATGGGAAATTTAGAGGGTAGTAGTGAGTTGTATTTTGTAATCCCACGTCAAACGGATTTATGATCAAAGGTGTTCCAGCCGTGACCCACCATTATTTTTAATATCATGAACTAAAGGTGTCTTTCTTTGCTTAAAATGGTAGGATGTCGTATGGAAAGGGGAGGTTGGCTGCTATTTCTAGCTGGTCAAGCAACCACATATAGGCTTCGTCTTTTTTTCGTAGCGAGTTAGCAGGTAACTGTAAAATAACAGATTAAATACCGCCAGGTATTTAATTTCGAACTTCTACATTCTTTAAGATCAGTTTACACCGTTGCCGACTTAGTTCTTCATCAAACCAAAGTCTGCAAAATCAATAACGGTAACACAATAGCATAGAAAGGTGGTTCTCAAGCATACTTTGTCGGGAGCCCTCATGGTATTTCACAAAAATCGTGCAATCCATAGCTGTCTTTTTACAAACAATTTCCATAATCCTAATTTTGTTAAATAGAATCTATTTTAGAAAATGAGTTCTTTTATATAAAAAAAGCATCTAATATTTTTTTATTACATTTTATTTTTAAACCATTGGGTGGAGAGAAATGATAGCGTGCTGAACTAAATGACTAAAGCTGGGAATTAAAATTGCTGATAGCAATTAGAATCGTGTCTGTACATTTTAAGTTTAAATCATGCAGGTGCCGATTCTGCATATTTGCATTTTGTTTTGTTTTTTCCTGGTCGATAAGTTAATAAGTCGCAGATAAAAGTCTTTGTATACCTAACTGATACTGAAATGGTTTGTATACCCGCACCCCTACACTTACTGAAATTGTTTGTATAGCCGTCCCTACCCACTTACTGAAATTGTTTGTACAGCGGCCGTCACTCTCTTACTGAAATTGCTTTCATGTCTAAGTAATGATATGGCAATCAAATTTATGGGGATTTAGATTGATAAGAAATATTTCCAAAACTAAGTAGCAAGCGCCACAAGAATGAAGTGAACTCTCAGCAAAACCTAAAGGCTGCGAGGCGAGATTAATCTGTAATTGTAGCTATTTCAATTCAGTGACACAGCTAATGTCATGGGAGAAACAAACTTCATAATTCCTATTTTGAAAATGTAGGGCATTAGTGCTAAGTCAAAGAGAAACTAATATATCTAGGAATGGCGGATATGTTGTTGTTGTTGTTGTTATTAATAACTAGCTGATAAGCTTGTACCCCCTCTTCCTGCTAGTACTTGCTTGAAATGTGAGCGAAGCGAACATTTTCTAGTCCAGTAAATAAAAAATTCACCTCTAATATTTTATATATAGATTGAACAGACATTGTATTTTATATAAATTAAATAATCCTAACTGTGATATTGGTAAGAATATTATAAGCTGCTCTTCTCTTCTATCTTTTCTGTCTTGTAACTGTTCAGCTATTCCTAACTTATAACAACCGTTCCTTTAGTAAACGTATTTAAGACTAATCAACAGAATTCGTAATATAATCGGCTTGTCTCCCCACAGCCCCGGCGGACAGAATGGAGAAGGCGTTTCCCCGGAGGACGGCAAGGGAGACGCGCTGGAAAAGCCACTCCAACTTGCGGGGCTTACACCTGCGGCTGGCCAGCTCAGCACCTATGGTGGTGAGTAGGGGGTAGCCCTAGGGCCGAGGACACCAGAAGTCTCCACTGCCAAGGGTACAACCGCAAACCTGTCGGAGAGCGACTCCAACAAGGCGACCCTTTGGGCCCCCTTCTGTTTGCCCTTGGTATAGACCACATCACCCGGAGTATCACGGCCCCTCTCAACAACGTTTGGTATCTGGATGATGCCACGTTGGGCGGGCCCGTACAGACTGTCTGCCATGACCTACAATCGGTGGTTCCTGTCCTGGCGGGAATCGGCCTCCAGGTCAACTCAGCCAAGTCGGAGGTGGTGAATGTCAGCTACGATGCTGAGAGCTTTGCAGGGTTCTCCAAAACACAATAGAACCCTCTGTGTTCAGAGAACGTGAGGCCGCCTGTGAGACGTGGGACCGGCTGGCACTTAGCCCAGTAGACGGCCCTCCTCCTTCTCCCCCTGTTGACGTCAAGTCCCTCCAAAGCACTTGGGATGCCATCCAGTGCAGCCTGGCTTCAGACAGGCTCACGCGCCAGCTCGACCACCATCGCCTTGTCTATTTTCGTGCGGCCTCCAAACCCCACAGTGGTGCCTGGTTCCATGCCCTGCCCTCCTTCACCATTGGCACGCAGCTAGAGAACAATAGCCTGCGCATCGGCGTTTCTTTGAGGCTAGGCCTCCGGATCTGCGAGCCACACCAATGTCTCAGTGGATCCACCGTGGACTCTTTCGGCCTCCACCCGCTTTCCTGTCGCCAAAGTGCCGGCCGCCTTCCACGCCATGCTGCCCTCAACGAGGTCATAAAGCATGGCTTGGATGCTGCAGACTTCCCTTACCAGCTCGAGACGGTGGGGCTGGACTGAGGGGACGGCGATAGGCCAGATGGCATGACCATCTTCCCGTTCCGCGGTGGCAAACCCCTCGTCTGGGATTCCACTTGCACCGACACTATCAGCAGCCACAACCTGGTGCAGTCTGCGACTAACACAGGTCCTGCTGCATGTCTTGTAATAATAATTCAATTCATAACTTGTAATCTAAACAACTCTCATCCTTTGCAGAAATTTTCATTAGAAGATTGATAATAAAAAATTTGGTGGGTACGTCCTAACATTATCATCGGGGATCATACTATAGAACCATTACTTTTGTCCTAAGATTGAAAAATTCATAATTAAAATTTGATAATTCAAAATATTGGGTAAAAATCTAACTGCCATTTGTTTTTTTCCATCCTGAAATGCTGGTGTCAGTCTTATCACAAGACAAAGTATGCTAAGACATCTGCAGATGCTGATTAAATAGTATACCTCTCTCAGAGTCAAGAAGATGGCAGTTCGTGTCTTATCACACGACAAAGAACAGTTCACAAGAACAAGATTCTCCGATTTATTTTCATTTGATAAACAGTTTCTAACCTAAAAATATGAAATATTACACAGAAAACTATTGTATATATATATTTCATATATCTTATATACTTTATCATACACACACACGGGTTCAATCGGGGATAACCACAGTAAGTAAGGTACTCAATACATAGCAGAGTATACATTTTTAATATAGAATTGGCTTCTACAGGACTAGAACTGTTTCATTCGAAGGAAATCATCAGGAAATCCTGATGGTTTCCTTTGAATGAAACAGTTCTAGTCCTGTAGAAGCCATTTCTATATTAAATATATATATGTCTGTGTTTGATAGGGTTTATAAGTTATATCTGTATATATACAGAAACAAAGTAACTGAGACTGCGTACGTGTGCAAATAAATTTACATATTTGTAGTATATAGGTATGTAAGCATGCCAAATATAGATACTTTCCTGTAAATTAATAAATACCTTCAAGCGGTTTTGAAGCCCAGGTGAGCTTTAATCGAAAGGCATCTAAAGAATCATAAGGAAATACGTAATCGAGTGGCTTATATACCCTATCACTTATAAAAGAAACCGGAAGTGGATGTACTAATTTGCATATTATTTGCACACATGTTTGGAGTTAAATAACATATATATTAAGTTGTGCGCTAAGCAGCCGAAGTATATGATAAAGTTATACTTGTATATATATTGAACAGAAGTAACCGATAGTGCGTAAATGTGTATGTTTTTTGTATATAGACATGTGAATATAGCAGATATACGTAGTTCCCTGTAAATTGATAAAAATATAAAGTACATTCATTTATAGATAGATAGAGAGAGAGAGAGAGAGAAATTGTGTGTATGTGTGTGTGTGTGTATGTGTGCTTGTGGGTGTATGTATATATATATATATATATAGGAACAAGTATGACTCCGACGGCAGAGCTCAAGCCGTTTCGACAGAATTAGCCAGCGAAACGGCTTGAGCTCTGCTGTCGGGGTCATACTTGTTCCTATTACCCACTCTACTACCCTAAGTATTGAGTACTTTGGTGCGTTATGATCCATCTGGTTCCTTACCACATTTCCTTCGTTTTATATATATATATATATATGTATATATACACATATATATATATATATATATATATATATATATATATATATATATATATACACACACGCACACATATATATATATATATATATATATATATATACATGTATATGAAAAGATTCAGGACCCCGACGGTTGAGCTCCAGCCGTCGGGATCCTGAATCGTTTAATATTACCCACTCTACTACCCCAAGTATCGAACACTCTGGTGGGTTATAGTCTAGTTGGTTTATATATATATATATATATATATATATATATATATATATATATATATATATATATATATATATATATTTATATATATATATATATATATACATATGGAAATTTAGCTAAAATAGAAAATCGTAAACACTGGAAATCTACAAGTTCCGGATTCTTGTGGCAGCGTATATACACAAAATAAGCACATTTCGTTCTCTACGTTTCGCGGGAAACATGTACAAAAAGTAAGCACGTTTCGTTGTTTACGTTTCGGCTTTCGATTCTGCTACCGGGGAATTTATCTTTGCTTTAATGAAACACGTAAATAGGACTGTGCCGGGTTTCCTTCATCAGCCGTTCCATTGTATTTCAGTTCATAAACAAGGCCATTTTTCAATAACACTATTCTTTGTTGTCATATAGAAATATAAATTAACTTACCAACAACGATGATCATATAACTTGTCATAATAGTGCTCTGTGAAATAGGCATTTGACAGATCGTGTGATGGGATGTCATAATATTGTTGTTCTTCTTCTTATGCTGTCCTCACACTGTATCTGTATAACATGGGAAGTCAGAAAGTAAAATGATTCGTTTTACAAAAGAAATCCTCATATTTATATATTATCTGGCGTATGGATATGTTCACCACCGCCAACACCAGTGTCACAGACATTCCAGCGTTATTAGAAACAAACATCCCAGGGATCCCCACTACATAAATTCCAATGCAGAAGCTAACAAGACACCATCACTGTCTCACTATTGACCCCACACTATACATACGTACACGCACAAGAGACCACCACTTCCGCCATTACCTCTTCCTGTATTTACCAATATGACAGCTGTCTTTACTACCCTCCCTATCACAAACATTATCTCTATATTTGCTAATACAATCACTGTGGTACAGCCAATACCATCACTATTATATAACAACAAAATAAACATCAAGAAGATTGAGAAGGAGGAGGAAGGGGAGAAAAATCAACTTTGCAAACAACGATGATGACTTCTAAACAGAAGCAAAAAGTGACTAAATTAGATAGGAAAGAGTGTAACTATTTTTGGACCCAGTTAAAGGATATAAATGAAATAAGGATATAAGTTTAATTGATATCGATCTGTTTATAATATTTGGTACTTCTCATAATGTTTCTTTATATTCTAGTCACCCGACAGAAAACTATGTCTTAGCCAAATCTAGGAACTAGGGAAAATCTCAGAAACAGTAAGGTTTCTTTATTGTTTCTACATTTGGCACAAAGCCAATAAAAGTTGATTAAATCGACCCTAGTGCATTACTGGTACTTTATTTGATGGACCATGTAAGGATGAAAGGCAAAACTAACCTCAGCGGGATTTGAACTCAAAACGTAAAGAGTCTGAATAAATACCTAATGGCTATACCAAACCACCGCCACCATAATAACAACAATAAAGTAACGCCAAGAGGTCAATTTAATCGACCCCCCCCCCCCCAAAAAAAAAAAAGAATTTTGGGCCTTGTACCTAAATCAGAAACCATTAGTAGCTACAAAGAGTTTATTAAATATAATACATTATACATCAAAATATGGAGATTACAATGTGGAATTTCTATGTGATCTTCGGCCTTCGGCGGTCTTTAGTACTTGTATAACCATCTAGACTCCTCTCCCCACATACACTTATCATTTGCCCATTCTCTGCCACGAAAGTCTCGACGAGCCAAGGGTCAACATTGATACACATATCCTTTATCGTGACCCTTCTTCTCAGCCTCCACATTTATTGTTGTACGAGCTTCTGTGTAAAGCACCAGCTCGGCCTTTCTGTTTGCCTCCATCGGTTTCAAATATTACACAAATAGTTCTATAGTTTCATCATCAGAAAGTGTAAAATGTTATTCCCCATATCGACTGAAGCTGGCTGCAATTGCTCTCTCGAAGGCGCGATAAACTCTCTTGTGTGTTTCGAGATGCAAAAATAAGTTATATTCTTTTTTTCCCCTTACTATTCGATAAGAGACTGAGATATTGATGCTCCTTCCCTTATTACACACAACTCTCCTCAGCAGATTTCCTCCTGATTATCTAAGTCCCATCTGTTTGGAGTAAATCTAGTTAATGATGGCTTTCAAAGTTTTCCCTATTTCTAAATTTTAAATTTCCATTATTTTTAGCTGTTATTTTCTAACAGAAAATCTTTATTTGTTTAAATAAATGTATTCTGCCGAGGAATTGAATTTATTTATGATATTTTTCTATTTACTGATTGTAAAAACATGTTTATCATCTTCGAATTTTTTACGGATGAAATTTTAAACATTGTAGCCATATATATATTTTTTTAATATTTGCTTTCAAGTGATAAAACATATTTTATTTTATGGATCCCCTGGAAATATGAAAGGCAAAGTTAACATCGATGGGGTTTGAACCCAGAATATAAAGAGTTGTAAAAAATACCATAAGGCATTTTGTTCAACGCTCCATTGCCCTAACAACAATAATAATTATTTCTACTTTTTGGCACAAGGCCAGCAATTATCCCAGTGCATTACTGGTACTTTATTTTATCGACCCCGTAAGGATGAAATGCAAAGTTAACCTCGGCAGGATTTGAACTCAGACCTTAAAGGGCCGTAACTCTATGCTGCAAAGCATAGCGTCCGACCCTCTACCGATACTGCCAATCCACTGCCTAACAACAATAATAATTGTTTCTACTTTTGGCACAAGGCCAGCAAATACCCAGTGTATTACTGCTACTTTATTTTATCGACCCAGTAAGGATGAAAGGCAAAGTTAACCTCGGCGGGATTTGAACACAGAATGGCAAGGGCCGTAACTTTATGCGTCAAAGCATGGCGTTCGACCTTCTACCGATACTGCCAATCCACCGCCTAAAACTCAATGTTCTGGTTAAGTCTGGCGCCTTAGACCGCTCGGCCTTTCTGATTAGGTATAAGGCCAACAATTTTGAGGGAGAGGGAAATCGATTAAATCGGCCCTGGTTCGTTACTGGCACTTCATTTTATCGACCTCGCAAGGATGAAAGGCAAAGCTAACCTCGGTGGGATTTGAACTCAGAACGTATGTAACTCTATGTCGCTAATCATGGTTTCCGACGTCCTACCGATACTGCCAATCCACCGCCTCCCAATAATAATAATAATAATAATAATAATAATAATACGTTATTTGCTACAATGGCAACACAAATACAAAAAAAAATGTTCAAATAAACTGGTGAAGACAAACATTTTGTGGAAAGCATGTGTATAGAAAATCCAACAAAGCAAATGACAAATACGGAATGTAAACAGCATAAAGTTAATATATACATAATACAGTCACATGTATGATAGACCTTGGATCAGTCTTCCAGTTGTTCGAATAACAGAACTACCTACACATTGAATTTAATATATGTGGTTCAATATTCCACAAACGCTTGTAAACTTGACATAATCTTTATGCACACTCGGCGTGTCATCGTGATACAAGGTTAGGCCTTCCAATTTACACGTACAGTCCATCCGATTGGTTTCCACACACACACACACATATAAACAAACGTGTGTGTGTTTGTTTGTATGCGCATATGTGCCTTATTTCCGTGTGAGTTTCGGTTGAAGTATCAGTGTGTTCAGACGTGATAACAACATAACAAAAGGTATATTGTTATTTGTTTACGTTGTTACATTACTGTCCTAGTCGAAAGATACTCCCATGTTGTCCTCTCTTTCTATGTTGTTATGTTATCTCCTATATAAGGATATATATATATATGTATATATATATTTGTATATATGTGTATATATATATATATATATATATATATAACAAAGAGGGTGTGGTAAGACACCAAGTGGACCATAACGCACCAGAGTACTCAATACTTATGGTAGTAGGGTGGATAATAGGACCCCGACGGCTGAGCTCCGGCCGTTTCGACAGCTAGAGCCTTCTCCTGATGAAGGGCTTATGCCCGAAACGTCGTTTCCCCCCTCCCTCACTCTCAAGAGCGTGAACCTAATAAACTTTTATTTGTACTGCCTCTCTGTTTTTGTTTCCGTCCAAGGTTTCACTATATATATATATATATATATATATATATATATATATATATATATATCTTTATATGTGTGTGTGTATATATATAGGAGATAACACAACCTTCATACATTCAAACGATACCTGAAAAAATTCCTCCGGTACAAAAAGCGATGTTAGCGAACTCATCTAAATCAATAGGTATAATAGACCAGGAGAAATGTTGTATGACTGGCCTCTCGCAAACACACACACACACACACACGCGCGCGCGTGATGTCTTTTACCACGATCTAGTGGCAAGTAATCGGCCAGCTTGTTTCAATTATCGAAAGATAGCTAGTCGAATGTTTCTTTTAACCACTGATGCAAACGTATTACTCTTCCTAGCTGTTGTTGAATTATTCGTTTCTTCCATTGCCTTTCAATATTTAGAAAAGAAAATTCTGGTTCAACATCTAAGATTGGTCTGATTACAACACCGAGACCCTTCTATGAATGACGAAGAATAGTGACAAGTGGCACCCCAACGACTGTCTGCACTAGTTGCGGGAACGTCATTGATGTTCAATAACACCGTGTAACAAAAAAAAATTCTTTTCTCTGTTCCTGGCTTGTAATCACTTTTTTTGTGTTGCTTATAAATAAATAAAAAAAGTGCTATTAAACAGTTAAAAGTTTGGGTTTGTAAAAATTCTAAGCTATTCACTAGAATTATTTGTATGCTGTATTTTACGTTGTATGTAAGTTTAATTTGCTTATGTTAAATGATTTTTTTTTATATATATGTTTCAGGTTAAATTAAAATTATAAAATAAAGAGTAATACCTAAAGAAAATTATAAACGTGCAATAAAGTATAAAATTGTTAAAAAGTGGATTAAAGAGGTTTATTGATACTGAATTTTCGCACCCCGAATAAAGGGTAAGTTGTGTTTTAAGCATTCGTCTCCAGAATGAAGCAGTGGAACTTGGTCAAGGAGGAAGTGCAGGTGACAAGTCAGAGAAGTCGACACGAACCTTTCTCAGGCTTTTACACTCTTAGGGATGGCCTCTGCTTCTGCCATGACGTGCCTGGACTGTTTGACGTTATTGGGGTGCCGTTTGTGCCCAAGGAGTGGCGGGTATTTATAGACAGCTCCACCACAAGTTTGAAGGCTGTCCTCCTCCACATGGAAACAAGTTCCCGACACTGCCTCTAACTCATTCAGTCTGCCTGAAGGAAGATTACTACAGTGTGAAAGTCCTCTTGGAAGCTCTGCAATACAACCAGTACAATTGGGAAATCATTGGAGACTTCAAGATGGTGGCTTTCCTGCTTAAACTCCAAGGAGGCTTTATCAAATTCCAATGCTTCCTCTGCCTTTGGGACAGCAGAGATACCTCTGACCACTGCAAAAGAAAGAACTGGGAACAGCGAACAGAATTTGTAGTTGGGACCCGGAACGTCATGTGGGAACCACTGGTTGATCCCAGGATTGTGCTCATGCCGCCACTGCACATTAAGTTGGGGTTGATGAAGCAGTTTGTGAAGGCTCTCAACCAAGAATCAGCCGCTTTTAAGTACCTTCTTGAGTTCTTCCCCAAGTTATCTGAGGCCAAAATCAAAGTTGGAATTTTTGTTGGACCTCAGATAAAGAAGGTGTTTGAGTCTACAATAAGCTCAATAGGATTGAGAGAACAGCATGGAACTGTTTCAAGGCAGTTGTTAGAGGCTTCCTGGGCAACTATAGAGCTGAAAACTACCATCAACTGGTGCAGGATCTGATAAAGGCTTTTGGCGCCATGGGATGCAAGATGTCGCTTAAACTCCATATGCTGGACGCTCACCTGGAAAAATTCAAGGACAATATGGGCGCCTACTCAGAAGAACAAGGCGAACGATTCCACCAAGATGTGAAAGAGATAGAGCGGAGGTACCAGGGCCACTACAATGAAAAAATGATGGGGGACTATATCTGGGGGCTAGTGCGAGAATGCGACCTGGACTACAACCGCAAATCCAGGAAATCCAGTCATTTCTGACGTGTATAAGTTACTTTATAAGTGTTATTTGTTTTTACTTGTTTGCTTTTGATAAGTTTGTGTAATAAAATAAATATATACTCTGTTGATTTAATGAACTGGTAAATTTTCTTGAAAAATATGAAAATTTTGAAATATCAAACATCTGACCACAAACCCAAACTTATGATTAAATAATAGTGTTTTTTCATAATAATGGGATATAATAAACCAGGAAATGACACTTATAACCGGGGAACAAAAATATGTTGCACGGTGTAATCAGGGTAAAAATAGACACTAGTCTGGACAAGGTTGTTTTGTGGAAGACCAGTAGTCGCCCATGCATACCAGGCTTCTCCTCTCCACGCCACCAATATTGTCCAAGGGAAAGAGAATGGCCGATACAGCTTGGCACTTGGGTCGCCGTAACTCATTTCTACAGCTGAGTAAACTGGAGCAATATGAAATAAAGTGTCTTGCTCAAGGACACAATGCATAACTCGGTTCAAGAATCAAACTCACAACCTCACAATTGCAAGCCCAATGCTCTAGCCACTAAGCCATACACCTTCACTACACTAATCACAGAATTTATATTAACTATTATTGGACCAATAGTATTTAGTTTTTCCTTCATTTTTACATTTTCACATTCTTTCTAAAAAATATACTTTTACATAACGTCATTGTGAACAATAACAATATATACAGGGATGTCCCCAAAAATGTATACATACTTCAACAGCATTTTAATAAATATTACATGTACATGTAATCAAAGTGTGTATACATTTTGGGAGGATGCCCTGTATATTGGGATTAAGGTGGCGAGTTGGCAGATTCATTAGAACGGCGGATAGAATATTTTGTCTTTCATCCTTTTGATGTCGATAAATAGAGTACATGTCTAGTATTGGGTCTATTGTTCCCTCCACACACACTTTCTCCATCCCTCTCACTAAAACATAGGTAGTGTTCAAACCTGGAGAGGGGTGGAATCCGCAAGGTTTAAATGCCCGTGACACGCGATCTAGTGGCAAATAATCAGCCAGCTTGTTTAGATTCCATGCATGCAATGCATATTCGAAGTTAGAAGAAAGAGAAAGAAATAAGTTAGTTGGGATTTTGTTTCGAAAAACTGGTGTTATCGAGCATAACCTTCGCCTCGGCATCGAGGTAAGTGCGGTGGATGCATGCACTTTACTGTCGTTACAGTTCGTCAGCATTCGCTTACATCTACTTAGATGCTGAGGTATAAAACACAATGTCATCTTATAGATTTTCTAAACAAATTGATTTTGGTAAAGGCATGTTTATATATAGTGCAAGCTTGACAGGCTAGTGTTAATAAGCGATGGCACCAGCACAGCGTGGTTCAGAATAAAGGCGTATGTAAACCCAAATACAATATATTTACGTGTAATAAACATTCGTTTAGTCTCGCTGTGAGTATTCTAAGTTATGATCAGTATCTGGAGTAAGTAGAGCGAGTGCTGAAGAACTGTAACAGAAGAGAAATGCATTCTTCCAGTGCCCTTACTTCGATTCTTCGGTAGCTGTGGCGTGATCTGACCTTAAAGTAATCACAGTGAGACCAAATGTACGTTTATTATACATAAATATATTATATATGAGTTCATATATGTCTTTATTAGTTTAGTCTAACTCCGTATATTCATTAAAGTATGATCAACATTTCAAAGATCAACACTACAGTGCCTAGTAGTGTAATACATAAGTTAACTTCATGTAATAGGTAAAGTTTTGATTGTATAGAAAACATACAAATAAACAGAAAGCTTATAATTGTTTCATCTCGTCTAGAAAACATTTTTAGGAACAAATGATTCTTTCTTTATTTTTTTATTTTCTTACTTACCATAGACACAAGGCTAGCCATTTGAGGGGTGGGGAAAGTCGATTAAATCGAACCAGTTCGTTATTGGAACTTTATTTATCGCCCCGTAAGGATGAAAGACAAAGCTAACCTCGGCGGGATTTGAATTCAGAACGTAAAGGGCCGTAACTCTGGGCTATACAGCAGGTTGCCCGTCGCCCTACCGATTCTGCCAATCCATTGCTTATCATAATGATGCATCTTCATAACACTATGTATTTTATAGTTTCTAAAGAAATAATTGCTCCTGGTATTTTTCTGCCTTGTGCTGCATTGAGTCAGGTGACATTTTAAACACACTGTTACAAGATCGACTATATATATTTTTTTTAATGTTGTGCTGTCATGTTTGAGTATATGTAGGCGTATATATGAAGTGCGTTCGTTTGAATACGCGATGTTGCATTTATATGTGACAGAATGTTATTAGTTTTAATTTATCTACGTGTGAATGTTGCAGAGAAAAAAAGCCTTTAATCAGATTGACCTGGAATTTTTTTCATTTTGGAAATTAAATGTCATTGGTAATTTCTGCTAATTTGAAGAATATATACGTATGAACAGAAAAATATTCCAAGAAAAAGAGGCCTGGTAGAAAGAAAAAGTAGCATATTCTCTTTAAGAGAAACGCTTCAATGCGGAAGTAAATTTAGAATTAAGATATAGAAAGGCGAGTACTAAGAGGTAAAAGTAATAATGTATTCGTAGTTTGAAGCAATGAATTCTATTCAATGAAATCTTGTGGGATTTTTCCTGCCAGCAAGTTAGGTTATTTGTTCTAAAACTATATTGTTATAAATGTATATTGATTGGCAATGGAGTTGTAACAGCAACAAGGTTATAACAATTCCTGAGAAATTCGTTTACCAGGACTGCTAGAACTTACATCTTTAGACATTGCACTGAAATCTCCATGTCTTTCTCTAGCTACTCAATTATTACACATTACATACGGTTCGCTATTGTCAATGTTCTTGCGGTTACTAAATCTGGTATTGTTGTTTACTGCTAGATAAGACATATTTGAGCAAACAAACTTATGATCAAAGACAGTCTTATATCTTATAACAGTGTATCTAGAACTACATTTTCAAATGTTTCCTTTCCCTTTCAAGATGGTGATGAATGACCTGGGCAGGAATTTGTTGCTATTTCTAGCCAGTCGAAATAGTGCATAAGCGTTTCGCTTTAGCTCGGGTTAAAGTCACATGATATCCAGGAGGATATTTCATTCGCTTTACACCCAGGAACCGAATATAGTGGAGCAAAGTAGTGAGAAATGGGTACAAATTGGGAAACAAGCAACGAATTTGGTATGACAACTAACAATATCACCATAAAACAAAATTAACATTCGGCCACCGACATATATGTGAGTGTGTATATATATATATATATATATATATATATATATATATATATATATATATACACTCGCATATATATATATACACGTGATAATTTTCACCCCTTTCGAATTTTTTATTGGCAGCGATCACTTTGGGAAAAAATCGGTCCTAATTGAGGGAGTCTCTTGATAAGCATGAAGCCTCATAGATAATGCAACGATTATATATTTCCACAAAGCACAAGCGAAACTGTCGACAGTCGGAGCTAGAGGAATATTGGTAAACATTTATCTACTTTTTCTTCAAACTTACATTTTAAACTTAGCTCCGTTTAATTGATTATTTATTTAGTTAATTTCTCCGGACTAAGAAGAAAAATTAGGTAAATTTGATCTGCCTATTCTTCAAACGTATATATATATATATATATATATATATATATATATATATATATATATGCCAATTTCAAAGATAGCGGACAGTTTTCCAATAAGGCGCCAGAATTGTTCTATATTTAATATACTAGCAGAGGTACCCCGGAGAGACTGGCAAACCAAGTACTTAAATGGAGCCCGCAGGGAAGCAGACGGAGAGGGCGACCCAAAATGAACTGGCACCAGACAGTTGAGAGGGACCTGCGAGCGACAAACAGACAATGGCGGGACGCTGTACAACTGGCTGCTGACCTAACGCGATGGAACACTATAATTGCCTCATGCGTCGCAAGACGCGGGAGCTTCTGAGCTGAGAGGTACCCGGCGTTGCTCGGGTATTAAATAGCAGTTGTGTATACCATTTATGTCAATACTTCAGTGCTGCTTCGAAAACTATACTTTTACAAAATTATCGGCTTTTTCCAAAAGGGAGTTCCTGCCCCCAGGGGTCCCCTACTCAATATGTGCCAATTCTGAGAGTTCACATTCATCTGTAGGACAAACGTAGCCCATGTGTCAAGTTTTGTGAAAATCGGTTGCGAACTCCAGAAGTTATGACGTTTTCTTGCATTGCACTGCAGTGCTTCAGTCGACTCCAAGGAAGTGGTTAAAGGGGGTTATCTGCCGGGAGGCCCTATAATCAATATCTGGAAAAATGAAAGTGCCCATGACCATCCGGAGTACATAAGTAACCTATGTCTTAAGTTTGGTGAAAATACTGTAGAAATGCATAAGGTTTATACATACGCGCGCGCGCGTGTGCCTCTGTGTGGGGGGGGGGGGGTATGTATTTGTGTGTGCGTATGTATGTGTATGTCCGTCGGGGCATACGTATGTACTGGCCTAAATCTTCACTATTTACTTTTACTATTTTAATAACCTCTGTCATTTTCGTTTTCAATTTTATTTACATCATTCTTAAATGCCGGGGCTGGAAATCTTTCTGTTATTTTAAATAGAATATTAGTCTAACGACTCAATTTATACCATAAACTTGGTCTTGTCTTTGCATGAAATTGTTCTCCCATCGTTCCACATAACGACGTATTATCCTCGCTTTTTTCCGTTCATTGTCAGGGAACATCTTCACGAACTAAAATATCATCTTCTTGTTTTCCTTCGGTTGCAACGTTTCTCGAAATATTTACTTCTGCGTTCACAGATTAATCTGTTCAATTTGAATGGGAAATTCCTGTTTCATCGATTTTCTCCGTAACCATGGAAGCTTGTAGCTTGAAAGTCGACCCAACGCCTCCTCGGGTCATTCTGCATAACTGTGTAAATTTTCGCTGCATTCCACCAAGCTGTTTCGACGTTTATCCGACTACACCTACATATACAACGTCCGACCACTTCCAATTTATATAGTAGATTTACATTCTAGACAGGCTAATATACTTTTTTGTTTTTATGAATTTGTCAATATGACCACAACATTGCCACTTGAAGGTAAAAAGGTTGAAATGTACGTATTTTATCGAACAGTAGATTACTACTGCTTTCTTTTTCTTTCTGTTATGATCAGTGCGTTGGGACGCACACGTTTCCAATTTTCTTCTTTTCGCAGACGTCTTTTCTTTTTCGCTGACGTCCACGATTTTTGTCTCCGTGGACACGTCCACGTGGGCAGATAAATTAAAACGAATAACACACTCTCACCGGTAAATGCAACAAAGGTTGTAATGAGCTTATTTTGTCAAGAATAGATTACTGGTACTTTTTTGTATCGACTCCAGATAAACTAAAAGCAATCAAATTTGATCCTTTCGGGAGGTTATAATTAACTTTAGTCTCTACTATATTGGAATATTTTTCCATCCCCGTAAGGGAATCGGATAGGAATAAACAAAGTGTAATTATTTTTGTTAAAATGTAGAATAGAATTACTTTACAGGCAAGAAAATTAACGTTCAATAAACGTTTTCTGGTTTCCGGAACAGAGACGGTCAGTTTTTACTGATAGCGCTTCTTCTTTTCGTGGCAGGAACAGGAATAAAGAATAGATTCTGAAGGCAATTTACATTGTTGCGCTTTTTACATTAGCTTGTTTCATTTAGGCTGTTGATGTATTTATTTATTCATTTGTATTATGTTTGAAGCCTTTCAATTGTGGTGGGTTCTAAAGAATTAATTCTGTAACCTTTTGTTGTGCTAAAACCATGTGTGAATACACCCACACTCCGACGCATGCGCTCACAAACATTAGCACGCATGCATACACAAATATGCACACAGGCGTACGAATGCCAACTCGTGGGTGTGTGTGTATGTGTGTTTGCGACTGTGTGAGTATGTATATATATGTTTGTATGTATGTGCGTGTGAGAGAGTGTGTCTGCGAATATGTGCGTGCGTGTGCGAATGAGTGTGTGCGTGCACGAGTGAGTGTGTGTATGTGTGTGTGAATGTGTCTGTGTGGGCGAGTGTGTGCATGTGTGTGTGTTTGTATGTGCGTGGGGGTGGGGAGATGATGTGGGTGTGTGGGTGTATTTATGTGTATGTCTGTGCGCACGTGTATACTAAGAATTGGTCTGTCAAAGAAAGATGAATGCGTTTTCGGGAAAAAGCAAAACATTTAATTTCTCATAGTTGTTCGATATTTTCAACTTGATTTAATCTTCACGTTAGATTGATATACATTATTGCATTATAAATTTTTAAGACTATATTTCTGATTTGACCTTAATACCTCTTGAATATTCTAATACATCTTCATTGTGTCTTGCTTAATTATATCATCGTTATTTTGTAATATTCTTGATGAATCCTGCAGCTCATCAAATCTGAGGAGCACTTCTAGCATCTTAAAATTCATAAGTCGACAGGATTGTCCAAGGTCGACAGGATGATGCCCGATGGTCTTGCTCCTTGCCTTTGGGCTAGAGGTAAATATCTCATGGGACGCCACAATTAGTGACTCTTTCGTTCCTTTACACACCCTGGATGTTGAGGCAAAAGTGAGAGCCACTGCATCCATAGCCGAACGGAATAAAATTCTGAAATACCAATAATTATCGATAAACTTTTTTTTTTTTTCAACCAAGAACATTCAACGAGTTTTTTGTCATTGTTGGCCATTCACTTTACTGAAGTATCAAGTGACGTTTGCAAAAGTACTTGGCTATTCCAGCAGCTTAGCCTCGATATCACCTGCGGCAATACTGTGAGTGTCTTGGCTTGCCTCAAACATTTTTAAAAGGAAACACCAGTATTCACTGTTGTAGTATGAGGTTTAGTCTTCCATTTCTTTCTCTGATTAATCTTTATTAATTTGTTTCTTTTATAAATCATACTCATTATATAAATTGTGTACATATGTAAAGAAAGAAAGCCGTACACATTCATATAGCGCATCTAATGGGAAAATAGCCTAATGAAGTCAATCACTCTCCAAGTTATGTTTACAGAACGGGCGTAGCTTTTTACTACCTTACCACACATTATTCAACTTAAACAACGACTGTTGCTTACTTCAGTAGTGAAGAGTACCTTCCCGAGATAGATATTTAAACTTATCTCAACTAAGTAAGCAAGAGTTCAATGTTTTGATCATGAGCAACGCACAGTGCTTGGAACGAGATATGCACTGGCGATTCTTCGATTACTAAACCAATATCCTATTGACATGACCAGCTACAAATCCCTTTTGCGTGTTGATTTCTTTTGATGAATCCTCAAATAACTTTTAAAGAAAATAGCTCAGTTGAAAGTGTGGTGGTCATGCCTGAAAAAACATTGGCGACATAAATAAAATGGTTTCACCGGGACTGGATAAACTCAGTCTATCAAGTGCTCACTAATTCTCTCTCTCTCTCTCTCTCTCTCTCTCTCTCTCTCTCTCTCTCTCTCTCTCTCTCTCTCTCTCTCTCTCTCTCTCTCTCTCTCTCTCTCTCTCTCTCTCTCTCTCTCGCTCGCTCTCTTATATATATATATATTTATAATAAATATATATATATATATATTTATATATATATATATATATATATGTATATATGTATATATATATATATATATATATATATATATATATATATATATATGTATATATGTATATATATATATATATATTATATATATATGTATATATGTGTATATATATATATATGTATATATATATATATGTATATATATATATATATATATATATGTATATATATATATATATATATATATATGTGTGTATATATATATATATATATATATATGTATATATATATATATATGTATATATATATGTATATATATATGTAAAGTTATATTTAAAATTGTTGGGTTACAACTAGTAAATATTTATAACTGATATAAAAGCACTCGACAAATACTTGGAGTATATTTACAATATTAAATAAATGGAAAACTATATTTATAAAACCATATTTATTTCATTATATATATTTCGGGGATATCATATTAACAATATGCTATGCCTTCATCAGACAAAATACAATATAAACAGTTTTATAGATAAATATATTCGACATACCGTAATAAACATCAACTTCATTTGAAGAGGTTCACTCTAGCAGTGAAAACACAGAGAGAAAGAAAGAGAGAGAGAAAAGAGGGAAATAAGAAAGAAAGAAAGACAAAACGAAGAAAAGGAAGAAAAAGAAGAAAAAGAAGAAATGCATGGGACAAAATAGAGAGATGGAAAAATAGATAAAGCGAAGAGCTTCATGTAAAGAGACCGAAAGAGATATATATATATATATAGAGAGAGAGGAAATAGAGATAGATACATATATAAATATAGATATAGAAAAATTAGGTAGTGGGAGGTCATTTTGAGTAAGTGTATCAATGATGCATTTATTTATTTATTTATTTATTTATTTATTTATTTAGCTCAAGTATTAATGTAAGGGAGATATAGAGAGATATAGAGAGATATAGAGAGAGAAAAATTTAAAAATAGCCAGACATATTCGAGGCGTAGAAAACCCTATGTTTTAATGTATTAGTATTTATAAAACTTACACTATATTGTAAATATCAGTATTCCTGAATGAAACAAGTATTCACAATGCGTGAAAATTCATTATCTTATGTTTAGTTTTTAAAAAAAAAAAATTCATATGTCTATGTGAATCCAACTGATTCACTCCGCAAATTCAAAGTTACCGGAAAACATTCTCAATGTGGTATAAACATTTGAGCGTATTATTATTCTTGCGATTACTCTACAAGATTATCTATCAAGCAGAAATAGAGAGCAGATTTCAATATACTAATCGAAAATATATATTATATTATAAGCAGAGATAACAATAATAATGATAATAAGTAAAAATATATAAAAATATAAAAATATAGAATAGAAAACTAAAAAAGAATATTACGAAAGAATATTACATAATAAAAATATTGCATATTAAAAATACTACGTATTAAAAATATTACGTATTAAAACTTTACATATAAAAATATTAAAAATATTAAAAATATTAAAAATAAAAATTTAGATATAAAAAAAAAAAAAAAAATTTACATATAAAAATATTAAAAATAAAAATAAAATAAAATAAAAAATAAAAATATAAAAATATTATAGAATACTACAATACTAAAAGAATAAAAATAAAAATACAAATAAAAATAAAAATAAAAATAAAAATAAAAATAAAAATAAAAATAAAAATAAAAATGAAAATAAAAATAAAAAATAAAAATGAAAATAAAAAATAAAAAATAAACCACAAAGAACAACCCTTCAAGGTTAATTGACAATATATTGCCAAGTTCACTACAAGACAAAGCCAAAAATTATCTATCAAATCACATCTAGCAAGGAATATCGCAAAAAAAGATTATGATGTCCAATAATGTCTATATATGTTCCTATATTTAATATATAAGTTTATCAAGTGTAAGGTTAATTCAGAAAATTTGGAGCATCGGCTTTTAGGGTAGCTTAATTTTTCATGAGGAATGTTTAGATAAAAATAAAAATAAAAATAAAAATAAAAATAAAAATAAAAATAAAAATAAAAATAAATACAATAAAATAAACAATAAAAAGAGTAAAAAGAGGGAATCAAAGATTTAGGAATCAAAAGATTTATCGGCTAGTTCTCATATAAATATAAATCAAACTAAATATACTACATTTTAAATTTAAATTTATATTTAAACGTTGAGTTTAATCTATGTTTGCAACAACTGAATAAATTTGTCCGTAGGTTAAGGGAATTTTTAGATTTTAGTATAAAGAATATCTCCTCTGCGCAGAGGTCACATGTCTCAGAGGATGAATTAAAAGGAATCCCTCTTGAGACTATATTCCAAGCCGTCGAATATCTAACGTTATCTAGCTTAAGTTGCCAGAGTACACCTGATAGTGCCGTTGAAGATTTTTTATTTGGATCTGTGAAAGAATTCTTGTGGTTATTATAGCGAAGTTTAAATTCCGTCGATGTGGAACCGACGTAGTTAAAAGAATTAGAGTCAGTATTAACATTACAATTGTATACTATATTTTTAACTAAGCAGTTGTTATTTAACGGACATTTAGATCTATCTCTACAGTTACATTTGTTAACTTGTATATTATTTATGCTATTATCAGTAGGTTTTAAGTTCCTATTATTTATTCTATTAATATTTTGTGCTAAATTTTTGGTGGATGAGTAGGTTAATTTAATTGTATGCCTATTGAAGATTGAGTGGTACCTATGTGTTCTAGGGAAGCGATTATCAAGAGCTTTGAAAAATAATTTAGCGATGTGGGTTTTAATGTTTAGTGAGAAAGGGGGGGCAAACCAAATTATGTTCCTAGTTCTATTTCTTTTTTGTCCTTTGGAATTATTGTAATGCTTTCTATTATAGTTGTTAATGTTGTTGCCATAATTAAAAAAGTTGTTACTTTGTTTAGTTTGTTTATCATTATCTATGTACACAATCTTATCAGCATACCCTGCCCTAGCTAGTGCATCATTATAGTATTGGGCCTTTTCGTCAAAAATCTTTCTATTCGACGAGATCCTAGAGACACGCTTTTGGACTGAGTTTACTATAGTGTTTTTGACAGATCTGGGGTGGTTAGAGTTAAAGTTGACATAGTTTAAGTTTTCATTCAACTTGTGAAAAGGATAGTGGAGACATGTGTTGAGATTTAATGTTATATCTAGGAAATTGACTATTCTATGGTTGTTCTCAATTTCTATTTTAAGGTTAAAGTAATTAAAAAATTTTGTAATTTGTTTACATTTTCTATTTAGTTCAGGGTTATTATTATTAATGAGTAAAAGCATGTCATCCCTATATAAACCTCCGGTAGTACCAGGTAATTTCCTATGTAGCGAATTGATTAAAAATAAGCCCACAAGGTCAGTTACTTGAGCTGAGTCGGAAGATCCCATAGTTATGTCAAAATTGCTATCTCTATCTGCTCTGGTCCATAATTTGTCATCAAATTCTATCAAAGTTTTCCTAGCCGATAATATAATATGCATTTCTTTGCTAGTTAGGTCCGTATGTTTGAATGCGTAATTTAGTGCCTTATTTAGTAGACTAGGGGTAATAGAAGAATAATAGTTAGCTATATCAAGTTGAATAAACCTATTATTATTGTCATATTTAATTTGCCTAAACCACTCAACAACCTCTCCAGTTCCCTTCCACAAGCTCAGGTTAGATACATAATCCAAGTTCTTAATTTGCAGTATCACCCTGTCAAGAATGTTTTTGCTTAATTTGCCCAGGTCCGATTTTGAAGGTGCGATTAATCTAACTGGCAGGTCAATCTCAAAATTCCTCTTGTGGTCCTTCATATTGATCTTCGGTTTCCTGGGCACGAAAGGTTGTGTTCTGTTCTCAATTTCCAACTCATGCATTATACAAGATGCTTCAACATTCATTTTCACAAGTTCGGTCTTATCTGCTACCTTGTATTTTTTCCTCAGCTCTTTCAGTATGAGGCCATTATACATGTCTTTCTGCACTCCATAGAGGTTGTTGGTCTTGTCAGATTTCACCAAGATCTTCTCAGTTTTCTCTAAGCTATATATATATATATATGTATATATATATATATATATATATATATGTATATATATATATATATATATATATATGTATATATATATATATATATATATATATATATATATATATATATATATATATATATATATATATATATATATATATATATATATATATATATATATATTGGTAAACGGAATAGAAAATGCTGACAAATTGTTCACAGTGAACAATTTGTCAGCATTTTCTATTCCGTTTACCAATATATAATAACTTGTGTGTTACACCTCTATTCTTTTAACTATATATAAATATATATATATATATCATATGAAATAATACAGCCAATTTTCCAAGCAATACTTTTAGTTAGCACCCCGAACGCATAATTGGGAATATAATCACTTATTTCCTAATGTTTGTTGAGTGAGTTGGAATTTGGCCGGAGTATCGCTAAAAAGCTTTCTCCGATATTGTATTTATTTACATTATATATATATATATATATATATATATATATATATATTTGTAATATATCATTTACTTCTTTTCATATAATACAGCGATTATAGTTTTGTCGTAAATATTCGATGCATATACGAGTGTCGTTAAAACCATTGAAAACAGCATAAAAGTCACAATTTTCCATTCTACAAATTCTCTTCAAGTTTCGTGCTTCAAATAAGCATAATTGTTTTTTGTTTGTTTATTATTTTTTCTGGTTATAATTTCATGCCATAGTTACCCACCTTTGATATTATTGAAACGAACGTGCAGAGACGCACGATCATGAAAAACACAGTGTGTGTTTGTATATATATATATGTGTGTGTGTGTGTGTGTGTGTGTGTGTGTGTGTAACTGGGCCGTCAGTGCACTGGTTGGTCTTATTTGTGGCTTGCTTCGTCATGCATTGTCCTACAACTCGTCTATGTGCAAGTGAGTCGTTATTTTGATATGGTGGTACTGTGAATTCACATTTCATTCTGAGTCCAGGCTCTGGTCGAATATACTCTTAAATCTATCAGCTATCCAGGAAACGAAATTGTGCTGTAAAATGTTGGTAAGCGGTGATCGTTTAGGAAAATGAAACTCAAACCCACCAACCAGCTACCCAGTCAACCATTTTGTATACGATGACTTCCAAAGTGTAAATTGTCGGCTTTATGGAATAACATTGATTGATCTTAAGAATTAAAGCCTTTTTATGTACAGTTTCATACGAGGTCGAGTTCATGCTAATTAGCCAGTCAGCCATTTTATATACGACTTCCAATTATATATAGATTATCGTCTCTATCGAATATCTTCAATTGATCGTAAGAATTATAGCTTCTAATTTTATAAGAAGTGAAATGTGTGATAAATAGTTCAACCTGTTTCTAATCGGGGAAATACATTCAATTTCCTCTTAGAATCTTACCAAAATTTTAAAACAAATTCTAAAAAAGATTGTCTTGTCACATAAAACATTTCTTATTTAGGTTCAATATCACACAAGTACGACTTTAGGCAAAGAGTGTTCAACTATCGTTGAAGAATATGATAATATTCTCCAACGTCTAGTTAAAATAACTGCTGCTAGAGGCTCCCTTCCGAAATCTAAAATATATTTTACTTATTATTCATTTTCCTAAACTTATAAAAGAAAAATAATAATTTGCTACTGAATATCACCAAATGTTAAGCTCAAAACTCCAGATCTATGAAGCACGAGAAATAAGTTGTTTAGAGGCTAACAAGTAGTGGGGGTGAAGAGTGCGCGGGAACAGTAATGTGAGCGAAATGTGAGGTAAACGAAATAGAAAGGGTGGGGCAGAGAGACCTAAAACCCTAATTCAAACCATAATAGTATCACGTGAAAGAGTGGCAGAAGCAGTTGTAAATAAAGATCAAGGCTGTTGGCCAGAAGTCGCCAAAAAATTCTAAAGAATTAATGGCCGTATTATTTGTTCAGGGGTTTAATGGCACATTCGTAAATAACCTCCTTGACTTTAAATACACAAATTTGATCTCGAAAAATATCAATAGAAGGCGTAGCGCGGAAAACACTAATTGTATGCTGGAAAAGTGTTCACTGGGAGTCTGAAGCGTATAATCATACTTCATACTTCGCGGGGCAGATATTCCCAGATTTAATATGATCTGCTCTTTGAATTTTGCAAGTTTGAGCCATTGTTTTGGAGAACACTGCAGACTGAGAGGTTAGGTAGTTGGGTGAGTTAAAAGTTTGTGCTTGGAGGCTCCTGGTGTGCTGTTAGGAACTTCGGAGAAATGATCATATAAACGGCACCCCTCGTTTATGTACAGAATATACTGCCTAGCATGCATTTGCCTGCTATGCAGTATGCTAGATTGAAGGCAGATATGCTTAATTTTAATACAATTGCTATAAACACTAACAAGACTAAATTCCACTGATTTGAATTGAGTATCGGTACTATTAAGGCGGCGAATTAACAGAGTCATTATAACGTCGGATAGAATGTTTTGCGGTAAGTCAACTTTGCCTTTCATTCATTCGAGATCGATAAAAAAAAGTACCAGTCTAGTACTGGGGTTGATTCTTCCTCTATATCTCTTTCTCACTTCCATTCTCTTATTCTCTCTATCTCTAGAAAAATCTGCTGTATTCAGACATAGAGAGGACATGGGCTCCGCCAGCTATAAAAATGCCCTAGAAACGCCGTATGTCAATACGGAGCCGTTGCGACTCCCTCGGGAGGCATGGAACCATGCATGCATTGGTACTATTTGTATGCATTGGTACTATTTGTATGCATTGGTACTATTTGTATGCATTGGTACTATTTGTATGCATTGGTACTATTTGTATGACTATTGATCAATAATTATAAAAAACGTAAAAAAACAATGAATGGTAAAGGGGATATTACGTGATCTTTTTTTCTCATTCATAGTAAAGTTGAATGTAAATAAGTATCTTAATTTAGTCAAACTAAAAATACTAAAATCCGTCTTTATTATAAAAATATTTAATATTTCTATAACAGTCATTCCCTGAAAATGTGTATCTCGGTTCAACCAACATTACAGGATTTTAGCAGTGTGTTACAACTAAATACGAAATCAAATTATAAGAAAGATATTGGAAAGAAACCAATGAATATCTATAATAAATTGATGATGGAAGGACTTCATGATTATTTATTATACACGAACGCTGTGGTTACTTATTTATTTACTATTATACTTTCCCGTCACTACTTTCTTTGTGCAACCAGGATCTTCATTTTTTAATCTATATCTTGTTTATTTTTTACTAAGAATGTTCTGAAAGAGTAGCTAAGAATATTGACTTATTATTGTCTAATTTCAACACCTCAATGTTTATAACACACTTTCTGCTTTTAAGTTTCATGTTTATTCTGAGAATGGATTAATAAACCTTAATAAAAAGCATAAACAAATCTATTTCAAATAACAACAATACTACAGATATTTAAAAACGGAAAATGAAGGGAAGGGCAAGGGCTCTGGGATCACAAGAGAATGGGAGGGACAAGGAGAGAGGTAGTCTCTAGGCATAGGGCGCGACGGTGATGGGGCTGTGTAATGTATGTTCTGAGTTTTTTTATCATAGAGAGCTTTTCATGATTAATAGTAATTTTTTGTTTGTTCTTTTGGGGTTTTTAGGCATATGTGGTTCAATGTTTATCATTGCGTGTGTGTGGTGTGTGTGTGTGTGTGTGTGTGTGTGTGTGTGTGTGTGTGTGTGTGTGTGTGTGTGTGTGTGTGTGTGTGTGTGTGTGTGTGTGTGTGTGTGTGTGTGTGTGTGTGTGTGTGTGACTGTAGGTAGGGAAGCGACTGAGTGTGTGTTATGTATTAGATCAGTGATTCCCAAAGTGGGTGCTACCGCCTTTGGTGGAGGAAGAGACTCAAAAGGAGTGGTAGGGTATCATTGAAAAACAGGGATTGGTGAAGAAGGAAAGGGACAAAGAATACAAATTAGTAGCAGTTGCTCGTAAAACTGTCACCTTTAGTTATTCAATAAATGTTTAAATAGAACAAACAAAAAATATTAAGATTTAATTTTCAGTGTATAATTTTTATCAACTTTATAGTGGAGAGCCTTGATGAAATATGTTCTCTAAAAAGGCTATGATAGTTCAATAGTTTAGGAAACTATGTATTAAATTAGTAGTTCCCATCTGCAGCAGATGTCTTGTTTCCAAGACACTAAATTATAGATACGTCAGTAAAGGTGATTTTATATGAAGAAGGTAATGGAAAACCACACCAGTCTATCTTTTCATTTGAAAATCGTATGTATTCTTAGTCAAGAAGACCGCAAAGCGTCGATTGCGACTCTCTCTCTCTCTCTCTCTCTCTCTCACACACACACACACACACACACACACACACACACACACACGCACACACACACACTTCTTTTACTATTACCTCCTCGATTCAAAGATATGTGGATTTTGGTTCACACTTGATCCCCACCCACTACTTCCTATAAACACACAAGCAAGACATCCTATTGCTCTATAAGACACAAATCTCTGATCCTTTATCTCTAAATAAGCCAGCAAAGAACACTGTCTACGCCACCTGGAGGAAGTCGCCCACCACAACAAATTGGAAGGCTTTTACCCATTACCACAACGCATTGCCATCTGAAAAGTAAATGAAGCTATAGTGAACTTTGTAACTCATTTCATTAGTTACAAACAACACTCAACTAAATCACTCAAATGCTAGACCACAAATTTTCTGACCATTCTCTTGCCAACACCAAATACAGAGCAAACCACTTATTATAATCATAGATTGATGTCATCGATCGGATATTGTTATCAAATTTAGTGGGTGTTCCCAAACACTTTATTTTAAGTGTTATCAACATTTTCAAGCAATTTGCTACGCAACCATTATAATCAGAACGGAGATTAAAAGAAATGCGCCACTAGCAACAGAGACAAAGTAAGGTGATGGGGTGATGGAAACGTGTGTTATTTCTGAGAATGGAGGAGATATTAGTTTGTTTTGTTGATGTGGCTTGCGGCATTGGTGTATATGTGTACAGGAAGCCGTTTATTATGATCGTAGTTAAAGTTATCAAACGACTGTTGTTATAAAAATTAATGGATCCCAAACGTCATTTAAAACAAGTTAATCGCTCATTAGAATCAAATTTCTGAATATTCTTATATCCTCTTCTTAATGCTATCAGCCTGTTATTGTTATCGAAACGGCTTCGACTCACATCATTCACAATACGTGGCTTCTATTGTATATAACCTTGTTAAAACAGCATTACAAAGAACGGGATTTCTCTTGAAAGTCAAGATATACTTCAGTTCTGGTCAGTTCTGACGGTCTACAAATCTCAAATAAGATCTACAATGGAGTACTACTCATATACATAGGACTGTGTTGCTGCAATGACGGCTGCTGCTACTACACACTCAGACAATATTCTCGACCGCGCCCAAAGGAAACCATTTGACTGGATGACAAACATTCATGCAGCAATTCGTTTCAAACCGAAAAAGAGAGCTATACTTTGAAACTGAATCTATGCTGGCGACAAAAATATGATAATCGCAAGCATAACTGGTGTTATTACAGCCACGTGGTTCTAGGTTCATTCTGTTGGGCATCACCTTGGATAAGTTTATTTTTTTACCGATATCATGTGAATTGAATTCGGAAACCCGTCAAATTGACTTCTTTTAATTTATTCCTGTGTGATAGACAACGGCAAACCACCTCTGTAATGTGCCAAGAAAGCTTTGTGTGTGTTCCAGAAGTCAAAATCTAACTTGACAATACATACAGGGTGTCCCCAGAAATGTATACACACTTTGATTACCGGTACAGGCAATATTTATTAGAATGCTGTTGAAGTATGTATACATTTTTGGGACACCCTCTATATAGTTTTATAGTCAATATAATGCTATATTTGTCTGGTAGATTATTTCATCAACTCCGGAAGGATGAAAGATAAAGATAACCACAGCAGAAGTTGAATGTTAACGCAAAGGTACGTAACTATATACAGCAAGATATTTAACCCGCTGTGGTACTTGTAAAAATATAGTAGCAACAAATTGCTATTCAGTTAGTGTCCAATTTTGCTTTTACAAAGATTCTGTAAAAATATATATAACTCGTCAAATTGCAGAATTTCTGAGTTCAATATTATATTATATTCTTAATAATATAGTAATGTGGACTGAAATAAATTGAATCAGTTTGTTCAATACTGATTCAATTCAAGTCAATACAATAAATTACATTGAAGTAAATTGAATTAAGTATGTATGTTTACGCGTTTCTGTTCATGTGATTGAGTCGAAAATATAATTTTGCTTGTTACGATTGCATATTTCCTTGCCTTATTCTAATTTTGTTTGACCATTCACAAAAACAAAGACGACAGTAACCATGCACATGACAGATGTTGTGTATATGCACCTGATTAAAAAGTTTATTTTTATGATTCTAGTTCAAACATATGTCGATATGCAGGCATGTCTAAAGTAGTGGTAATTGGGTGGAAGTTTGAACGGTGACAGCAATGGTGATGGTAGCCGTCGTGGTCATATAGATGACACTGGAAGTGTCTTTGTTTGGAGCGGTGCTTATTTCCTATTCAGATTGTTCGAAGGGAATTGAATATATGCTAGCGACAGAAATATATTGCATGGGTCAACAAAACCAAGCACGGTTTAGTGTACGAGGGGTGCCTGGAACCACACGTACATCATAGATATTTTAGGAGCTGTGCACTCTGTTACTTGGTCAGTCCATTCGTACTTTAATCGCCTCTTCGTTACCTACACTTTATTCTACTTATTTTTTTATTGTCTTATTATTTACTTTTCAGGAAAAATTCTTCAATTCGGGGAATATGTGTTGTGCAAGCAACAATGTCGGCACTTCTTTTATACTTTTGTTTGTCTTCTTTTTATTGATATTCTTATGGCAGTTGCTGTTACCTTTTCTTATTGTTCCCTGTTATTGTTGTTGTTGTTGTTTCAAATACTGTTGTTGCTGCTCTACTTTTTTTTCCCGCCCACGGTGAGGATGACAACTTTTGGCGCACATAAACTTCGTTGATTTTAGGATTTTTAAAATAAGTCGGAGCTCTGTGGAGTTATTGTTGACACACAACCATACATTTCTTGCTGGAAGTGCTACAGGAAAACAAAAGTCATTTATCTCAGAATAAAACTGCATTCATTCACTTCGCATCCAGACAGTTGTTTTTGTTTGTGGCTGTTTTTTTCCTTTCTTCGTTAGTTAAATTTCTTTTTCTTTTCTAGTTATTGTTTTTTCTTTATTTTGTTAATTTATTTGTTTCGTTCTTTACTTCCTTCAGTCATTTTTCTGTTATAATAGAATCTTGAAATCGAGTAACATTTTTCCTACATGTTTTGTTTTTCGTTGGTCTTCTTGCAGGTGTGTTTTATGTATTTTATGAATTTTGTTATAATTTGTTTTAAATAACTTGGTTCACGTTGTTTTACATACTTGTATTTCGGGTTCAATTGTAGACATATATCACTATCTCAATAATGTATAGAAAATTTAAAAAATAGACACGTAGAATTAAATATAATGTCAATAAGTGCGACGTCGAAAATATTCACCCAAAACAATATTACTTTGTTGAAGAATACAAAAGAGGCCATTTTATGCAACGAGTTTACTTACGACAGAACAAGGAAATAGCTTCACGTTCTGAAAATATCTATCCCAAGTTGAAGATAAATAATTTCTTCCTGACATAGACATGAAATCTGAGATATTTCAGAGGGGAAAGAGTTGAGGTTGGGGCTCTCATGCATTCCTCAATGACGTTGAGTGCATATCCTCATTCATTTTATTATTGTTGTTATGGAGAATGCTAAATGACCATCTATCGGAACTGTCTTACATCACCCGCCCGACTCAGTGGGCTTATCACCACTAGGGCTTTTGTATGTTTTGATGCTTTGAGACTTTGCAAAGGGACTCCCCGCTCAAACTGGTAAACAGAAAGGTGGTGTCTGCATATGCACACGAAGTCACAAGTATAGTGATGGACACATTGAAAATTGACGTTAGCCGCAGCATGAATGATACTAGGAGCAAGGGTTAACCTAGTCGGTGGGATTGGAATTTGTTATCTAGAGAGACACGTCAATATGACTCAACTTATGCCGCTGGAGTGTAGGGGAGGTTTGCTTCAGACTAGACACATTTGGCCTGAGTCTATTACCAACTTTGCACAATTCTGGACACAAATTACCTTAGTTTGAGAGGAAATTAGATATGCGGTGCAAGTGGAGTCTCGTAGCGTCAGTGGAGACTTAATATTCGCTTTAACAAAATTAAAGTAAAACGTTGTACTTGGGTGTTGAATATATGGTGAGATTAATAGTTATTGTTTCGGATATTTCATCGTGGATTTCAAATCGTTCGTCTATATTATGTTTTTAATAGAGTCGTGTAGGAAAACCAGGTGCGTTCATGGATACGATAGGGATGGGTCCAAAATGTTTGGAAACTATTGCATGAAATTACTAACCTTTATTTTTTGAAGCACCCATGACAGTATACAAGCATTCTTACATTGGTGCTTTTGATGTGATTGATGTTCAACTTGAATTTCTGTAGAGGGTGCATGTAGGAAGGCGTGGAATAGAAATAAATTTCAGAGGAATCCGTTCTGGGTAGAAAGGATTTGGAAAATAGTTTAAAGTTGGGCTCGGGTAAGACACAGTAAGAATCCCGTGTAAAGGATAAGCAGGTGTACCTGAAAGCACACGGATAAATAGTTAAAAGGAACAGAAGTCTTAATAATATAATAGAAGAGACAGTGAGGGGAAACAACGCTTCTGTTAGATAGCGATAGCAATATCTTGATAGTTCTATTTTGTTAATTAGTTGTGTGTGTGCGTGGGTGTGTAATATCATTGCATCTCCAGATATGTAAGCAGCACACATGACATGAGGAAAAGTTCAGAAACTGATCGGTATTTTAATATTTTCTTGCTCGGAAAATGTGTGGGTTGCATATTCACAATGTTTGGTTCGCATAAAACATTCTCAATGATTATGAAGCCTAGCAATTGTAGCGGCTCAGTGGGTTTGACCGTATGTTGTATTTTTTAATATGCATGATTTAGTATCGTTTCTTTGTTGGATGTCATATCTGTGTTTGGTGTTGCTGAAGAGCATTACCTTTCCATGTCTCTATTAGAGTCTCAGTTGGCATGTCAATAATTTGATCATGGACGTCTATTTTTGGCTTGGGGTGTTTAAGTTTCATGTGAATGACATTGTGTAAAAGGTTAAGTAGATTAAGTTGGTGCTATTACCTACGTAGGAGTGTTGGCATAATTAGATAGGACAATGAGATCATTATATATGGTGGATTGGTAGAGCGTTGGATAATATGCTTTGCGACATATTGATACGTCCTTTTAGTTCTGAGTTTAAATCCTGCTGAGGTTAGCTTTGCCTTTCATCTTTACGGGGTCTATAAAATAAAGTACCAGTAACGCACTGGGATCGATTTAATCGACTTTCCCCTCCCCAAATTGTTGGCCTTGTGCCTAAATCAGAAACAATTATATATGGAAGGTAGATATATACCATCAAACACACACTGAGGTGAAATGGTGTGGCAGCAAATAAGTCTTCTCATCAGTCCTGTCGAAATGTTTGCTGATGTCAAGAGCAACAAAATTACTGATAAGTTTTCAAGGACCTGAGATCACTGATGTATTACGTAAGAGAGCTGATTAGTTAAAACTGTATTACTGGTCACTAAGAAAGAAAACAGAATAAAATGAACAAAGAAGGTGATTGTTTGCGACTATTACCAATTTTGATATTTCGGAAGTGAAGGCAATAAATCCGTAGTTACCGGATCAGAGATGTTATTCTTTAGGGACAGACGACATACTATTGAGTATTTTCATTGATAAAGTTAGATTCTCTAAATGGAGAGTTTCAAGAGATTGAGAAGAAAGGGACGAACTATCACCATTCACCTTGTTGCACTGGTGCTATCGGAGATGTTTTCACAATTAGACCTCGTACATGGCGTTAGATAGATGGCGTCCAAAAGGACAGTTAGTGAGACTTGTTGTGTTGAAATCAAAGCAGGTGACAAATGTGATAATTTCTTATTTTACAGTGCTACTTACAGAGCCAACTTAGTTGAAACATACCGAGAAGGAAGATTCTGCAATTTGAAAGATGAAAGAACTTCCAAGTCGTGTTATGTACGAAAGCATACTTTGCTTTGATGATGGTTATCTTTTAGGCATTGCTACATGGAGGAAGAGCGGTCTGGGGTTCCTTTCATTCAATGGCTGTCAACTTCAACGACTGATGCTCTGTTACGAGGTCATATGTAACACTCGTTGGTTTTATATGGTAAAAATAACTTATATTTAAGGGTTGTCTGGAATCTGAACTTAATACCTTGTTCGAGAATGCAATCAGCTTATGTTGGGTAAATTGGTTTTAACCGGAAACCTAAACTGGTTTACTGATCTGACCTACTTTTATATATCAATACATAACAATATGGAGGAGGTGATCAGGAAGAAAATCTAATATATTATTGTTATTGTTAAGCCCCAAGATATCCCTTATCAAGCAAACCTGTGATCAAAGACTTTCCAAACTGAGCAAACTGAGCAAACTGTCTTTTTTTCATGCATAATGCACTTAGGGTTTCACTAACTGATGTGTTAATCTTATAGTGAGATATAAGACAAGCAGCCGTATACAAGCTTCTTCGCTTGCTTCAAGATTCTATATATTTAACACAGAAATGTTGACGTCCAAGTCTTCTTCAACCTGAAATCGATATTGCGCCCTCGACTACACTAAAGTTTAGGCAAAAAACTTAAATGTGAACGAAAAGTAAAAGAAAAAAAATATGGGGTATTAAATAACCAATTTTTTCTTGTGTCTGTTGCCATTGATATCACTGATGTCCTCGGAAACAGGACTGTCGTGTTCCTCCACCAAATTAGTCTGATTGCATTACATATGAGAAGAGAGGTCCATGAGGTAAAATGGCTGATGCAACGGATATCGATGGCTATTCTTCACGACAATTATTTCGCCATCTTGTCCGCTGGGCGCGGCTGAGAATTGGTATTCAACTGCAAACGCAATGTTTGCCTCTGCCTTTTTTTTTTTTTTTGCTTTTAATTGTTTCATAAATTCTAAAAAAATAATTTTAATGTTTTTCAAATGAAAAGTTTACCACAAAAATACGTATGAACCTACGACTTCAAAGTGAATCAGTTGAAAAATGAATATTTTAGTACATTTTTTAAAATGTGAAATGACGAAAACAGTTGTATTTGTTTTTCTTGGGGAAAAAAATGCTTAAGTAGCGCATCATCAATATAAACATTCTTTGAACTAGCAATTTTTTTATGTTTTATAAAATCCTTTCAAGTGAACATGCTGGAATTTCATGTTCTTAATAGTGATGATTAGTCGGAGAAGTAATATCATCATACTAATCTTGCAAGCAAGAAAAATGTAGAGGAAAGAAAAAGAAATTGGGCAAAATAAGTAAAATAAGTCTTTCTTACGTTGGCACAAGGCTAGCAATTTAGGGAGAAGGGGGAATTCTATTATATCAATCTCAATTCTTGTCTGATACTTTATTTTGTCGACCTCGGAATAATGAAAGGCAAAGTTGATCTCGGTGGGATTTGAACTCAGAATGTAAAGAGCTGTGATAAATACCGAAAAGCATTTGTCTTATACTGTAACGATTCTGCCAATCTACCACCCTCATTCAAAGTAAATATCTATTTTCTACGTATAAATATGACGAAAAATTTTACTGGAACCAGTAAAAGAATATATAATCTCGAAATTAAAAAGAAACCCAATATTTGTTTGTATTGACAAACATCATACGCCAATAGGTAAGGTCCGCGAAACTTTATATTACCTGTGATAAACAATCATTCCATATATGCCGCCTATACTATGTCCAAAGATAAAGAAGTATATTCTGTAGTTTCCCTGCTGTTAATATAAGCGTAAGTTAAGAAGTATGTAGTGAATGTCGTATGCAAGAAAGTCTTAGTCATTAGAAAATTCCCTCGGAATTGTAGGTAAAAAGCAAAGGGCTTTTTACTCCTGATAGAGTTGTAGGGGCGCCGTCATGACACACGATGTATCTTGGGCATTATAAATCTGGCGAAACTCATCCCTCTCCTAGCTGGAACACAGCCTATTTTATCAAGAGAGAAAGAGATGGGTAAGAATCAACACCAGTACTAGTTCTTCATTTATCGACCTCGAAAGGATGAAAGGTAAAGTTGACCTTGGCAAGATTTTAATTCAGAGCTCAAAACGCCTGAATATATACCGTGGTATTTTTAATTCGATGCCTTAATGACTCTGCTAATTTGCCACCTCATAATTATAGAAAGAGAACAAAATCCTAGAGGTAACTGTTAGCGACTCTCGCAGGAAGGGGGGAGATGATTTAAAGAAATTAATATTTCATTTCACAGGATTAATTCACATACATAGGAGAAAATCTTACCTACATTCTTCCTTTTTCCCGTAACGCCTGGTGGAATCGTAAGGGCACCGTAATGATATACTGCCTTTCTTGAGCATTTTAAGCCTAGCGGAGCCCATCTTTCTGGGTCTGAATACAGAAGATTTCTTCCAGAGAAGGACAAAGAGTGAGAGAGCGAGAGAGGAAATTAGAAAGAGAAATAGAGGTTGGTATTTTTTATCGACCTCGAATGAATGATTTGAACTCAGAGATTTGAATGCAGAGAGTCGGAACGAATACCGCAAAGCATTCTATCCGACGTTCTAACGCCTCTGCCAATTCGCCGCCTCTTACCCACACCACTTCATGATAAAACCTTCAAAAATCTTAACATATAAACTTCGAAAAACGCTTATCATGATTGGCAGGAACGAGACGAAGATGTGGCGAGTGAGAAGGTTTCAGTAAAGTTGATGATAAATTAAGCGTTTGAGATGCTCACAAACTACATTCACGAATGACAGCAAAAAATTATTATACATTATAATATGTATGACCATATTACAATTTATTATGAATACACGATGAAACCCTATTAGAATGGATGATATTGATTATAGAACGTGCTGCTTGTGCGTTATATATTCAAGAATGTGTTTATCGAATGGAAAGTAATTCTATTTTAAATAAGAATGACTGACTTTTATGAATAATTATGTTCTTCTCAAGCGAATTGTTGAATTTCATGAATATAATAGTATGTAATACAAACAGATACGAATTGAATACTTGAGAAATCTATTTTTTTATATATATATTTTTTGTTTCTGTTTTGACTTTATGTTGATGTTGTTTTGTAATACCATGGTGTGTTATGGTTCACTATAAGCAAAATAGACAGCACAACAGTTGCAATGTTTTGTATTATAATGTATCCATTGATAAAAAAAAAGTCAACATATTGTATAAATAAAGCTAATCCTGTAAGACTCAAAACAAGCTGTTTCGTGTCATATGAATTCGAATAGAAAACGTATAATAAATTATAGAGAAATTCTTTAAATATCGGGTTATGCTATCATCATGCCTCATATTCAGTACCTTACAAAAACATATCTAACAAAACATGTAGGTGTTCCTGTGCTATCCAGTTTGTTTCTTTGGTTGGTTATTCAAGTCACCGTTCTTGTATGCCAAAGACTGTAGCTAAGAAGTTCAAATTGCTAAGAGGAAAAAAATGTTTCCGAATTTTGTTTTTTAGCGAGTTACGTGGACATAAAGTAAACAATATAATCTGAAAAAAGTAGTGATGGCCTATGTCTACAAATAGTAGAATAAATTGCTTTGTCGTAAGGAAAAGGAAAACATTACATAATGATACCCAATCTATTTATTCTGTACTATCGGATAACATAATTCTCTGACAAAAATCTCTGCCTAAAATGTTAGGCTTTTCCGCTTCCTTGCGGCAAACGAATTTATTCCATTTTTGAATTGTCTATGTTTGAATATGAATTAGTGATCTTCGGTTATAGGAAAAATTATATAGAGTTATACAAACGACGTATTTGGTTGAATCGTTAGAACGACTGGTTAATTGTCACTGTATTTCTCCCGATTCTCTGAGTTCAAATCCCGTTGAGATCAACGTTGATTTTCATCCTTTTGAGGTCGATAAATAAACTACCTGTCAAAGTGCGATAGATTAGCGAAATTATGAACGAGTCAGATGATATTATATCTGATCCGGCTCTGCACGTTCTGGGTTCAAACCCGGCTTCTTTCTGATAGAGAGTATCAGTGATTGAAAGGCCAATGGGAATATTTTCCTTGGTTTGATTTGACAATCGGTTCTGGTGATATGAAAACCGAAATGCATAATATTTACAAAACATAATCTCTTCTAGTTATTGGTGTCTGCAATACATGTAAATACTAATCACGTAAGAGTCAATCCTCAGTTATCCGAACAAGATTTCAGGGCCCCATGGATATTGAATTATCCGTGTCGTGCGTAGAGACGGCGAATTGGCAGAGTCGTTAGAACATCGAAGAGAATGCTTCGCAGTATTCGTTCTGGCTCTCTGTTCTCTGAGTTCAAATCATGACGAGTTCAACTTTGCCTTTCATCCTTTCGAGGTCGATAAATAAAGAACTGATCCAGGACTGGAGTCGATTTTTCCTCTATATCTCTTTCTCACAGCTCTTTTTCTCTCTCTCTCACTCTCTGTCCTCTGGAAGAAATCGGTTGTGTTCAGACCTCCAAAAGCGAGGACAAACAAAGAAGGGTAAAGGCTGCAAGGCGATTTGCAGCAACACCACCACCATCACCACCACAAGCATCACCACCAACAACAACCACACCACCACCAGTATCACCAAAATAGCAACATCGCAAACACAACAAAGCACACACACCCAACAGCAACAACAAGAAAATAGTAACAAAACTACCTCCACCCCAAAAAAGTACACAGCCATAAACACTGCACACAAAGGATTAATGGAACATACGTATAAAACAGCACACAGATATTTCAAACTTAAATTATCACACCCCACCAACACCAAAAACATTACCTAAGAACATTACAATTGTTGAAATTAAACTGGAAGACTATAAACAATTAAAGTAAAAATTCCCCAACTGCGTTGGGGATTTCAGGGGTTCGCTCTCCAAGAGAATCTATACAGATATCATCTTGGAGACACCCATGACCAGCCGAAGGGACGGTTCTACTGTCCCTTCTCCACACGATCAAGGTAAGTGATCCTTTCTCACTTACCTGTTCCTCACCCAACATGGTCGTACTCAGAATAGGCAGTGTAAATGTACGTGGCCTGGGATCATCTTGGAAGCAGGGTCACCTGTTCAACGACATCAGATGTGGTGGCCATCAGCGAGACCAGAATCTCCGAAGCACGAGCCTTCGCATCGATCTTCGGCAGCTACGATGTATACGCATCTCTCAGCCGTCCAGGATCGGGGAGGGGGGAGGGGGGAGTTGCTGTGCTTTTTCGGGCCATCTTCCTGGACCCAGAAGGTAAGTCGGTGGTGCTGGACGTGACTCGCAGCGAAGGCAATGCTTTCAGGCTAGTAGCCGTCTACGCCCCAACAGGGGCAGGACGGCCGGATTTCTTCAGACGTCTTTAGTGTTAGTGGGCGACTGGAACGGTATCTTAGATGCACGCTGAGATTATGTGGGGCTAGTAGACAGGGGAGGAGGATGTAAAAGCCTCAACAACCTGCTCAGACGTTTTGAACTGTCTGACAGGTATAGACTGGATTATCCGAATGTGCCAATGTGGACATGGGAAAACCGCATCGGGTCATCCAGATCATATTTAGATAGGGTATTCTGTAGGAAAACATATAAAGCTAGTTAGGTTGTCCACAATTTAAAGTAGTCGACTACACGGACCACAAATTTGTGATCTGTGAAGTTGACTTAGATAGACTCCACAGGCAAAGGCCCAGTTACTGGAAACAGCTGAACGCGTCGTTCCCGGCGCGCAAAGCTTAGAGACTGGATTAGCGAATTAGTTAAGCGTGCGTTGACGGGTGCGATCGTCAACAACAGGTGGTGGTTTACCCTGAAAAAGGCTATTAGAGTAGAATCGACAAGGTTTAGCAAAGGAGTAGTGATAGAGGAAAATAGAGTAGAGAGAGAGTTAGTTAGAAAGCTTGAAGAGGCGTTTAGGACAGGCATCGCAACCGACGTGCTTGCGGCGAGATTGGCCCTCGACCAATTCTTCAACGCAAAGCATGAAGGCTGCGTTGTCAGAGCTAGAGCACGTGCTCTGAGACACGAGGGGACAAAAGCCGTTCAATTGGCCCGTGTGGTGGAGGCGCGACGTGGCTACAAGTCCACAATTCGGTCTTTGCCTGATCAAAACGGGCGCATGTTCCTCGAACCTGAGCAGATGTGTGTGGCTTTTCAACAGCACTTTGCTCAATTGTTCGGGAGCAGCGGCGGGCCGGATCGGAGTATTGACTTCGGTGCCTATCTCGACGGACTGCCGCGACTCTCGAGGACCGCAGTGCGTTGCTGCGAAAAGCCCATAACAGCAGGTGAAATACGGGAAGCAATGTCTGACTGCACGAGGGGTAAATCGCCAGGTCTGGATGGTCTACTCTACGAGCTTTATGTGTATATGCCAGACTTGTTTGGTGATCTCTTTGCAGATTTCTAATGCAACTGGCAGCAGAAGGGGAGCATTCCCAGTTTTGTGAGCCGGGGAGCGGTGGCGTTGCTGAGAAAAGACCCGAACAGGGGGGATGTTATAGACAACTTCAGGCCCATAACTCTGTTAAACGCAGAGTTTAAGATTTTGGCCAAGGTGTTAGCAAAGAGATTGGCGCTTGTCGTCGGTGATCTGGTGGGAGAGGTGCAGACATGCTCCATTCCAAACAGATCCATCCACGACAACTTCCATCTCATGCGACACATCATCGAGAGGGTGGTTAAGGAACCTGGCACGGGTGGGCCCTGATCAACTTGGATCAATCTAAAGCATTTGATAAGTACCATCGGTACCTGGCTGCGGTTCTCAAGGCGGCCGGCTTCGAGCCCGTTTTTAGGGGCTGGATTGCTGCGATGCACAGCGACATCTGCTCGATTGTGAGGGTAAATGGTCACCTATCACAGCCTTTCAGCATCATGCGCTCGGTCCGCCAGGGTTGTCCCCTCTCGTCCCTCTTGTACGTATTGGCCCTCAAGCCGTTACTGCACAAATTAGAGACGATGAGGAGGGGTGGGGGTTCCACGCGAATTGGGATGCAGGAGATCCGTGTCAGCGTACGCCGACGACGTCACCGTGGTGGTGTCGAGCACCAAACACGTCCATATGCTCGGCACTGCTCTCAAGCAATACGAAACGGTGACAGGAGCAAAGATAAACTAGGAAAAGTCGGTGGGCTTGCAACTTAGCACCTGGAGAGGCAAGTCCATGCCGTCCGACAGCGTCGTGGGGCGCTGGACGAAAGGACCGATTAAATTGCTCTGGGTGTGGTTATATTACTTATAATTTAAATTTATTTATTCAAATTTTCGCTTCCTCATTTAACGCTGCTATTGTATTTTAAATTTGTAAAATATGTCATGAAAGCGTCCCTGTGTGCTTGTTCAACTTCAAAGAAACTATAACAGCTAATAAAAATTGTTATGGCCAATTTTGATGTTGTTAATTCTTCACTTCTAACAGAGTGTTATGCTTGAAATGTTAATGAAGGTGATAATCTCACAATCTCTTTGTTTTCTGACACTTAGTTTTGATATTGTTATTGTTATTATTATTATAATCATTATTTTGTTTTCCCCCTGTCTTATTCGAAATGCGTTCTCTCAGGATAGGCAGTATAAATTCAAGTGTCCTTGGATCATCTTGGAAGCAAGGCCACCTGCTCAACGATCTCAGGTCGCTAAACATAGATGTGGTGGTCATCAGCGAGACCAGAATCTCCTAGGCACGAGCATTCGTACCCATTTAAGGCGACTACGGGGTTTACGCATCTCCAAGCCGTCTCGGATCTGGGGCGGAGTGGCAGTGTTGTTCCGGAGAGGTCTGGATCTTGGGATCCGGGCAATCTTCTTGGAGCCAGAAGGTAAATTGGTAGTGCTGGATGCGACCAGTGGAGATGGGCACGCTTTCAGGCTAGTGGATGTCTATGCTACGACAGGGGAAAGACGGCCTGATTTCTTCCAGCGCCTGGAGACCTTTCTTGGAAAGTCGCGCACTGTAATGTTAATGGGCGAATGGAACGGGATCTTGGATGCACGCTGGAACTGTGTGGGGCTAGCGGATAGGGGAGGAGGGTGTAAAAGTCCCGCAAACCTGCTCAAACATTTCCGACTGTCTGACAAATACCGTCTGGATTTCTCGAATGTGCCAATGTGGACATGAACAAACCGAATTGGGTCATCCAGATCGTATCTTGATAGGGTATATTGTAGGGAAATAGATAGGTATAGCATAGGTTGTCCACAATTCAAGATCGACTACATAGACCACAAATTTGTGATCTGTGCTATCGACTTAGATAGGCTTCATAGACAGAGACCCAGCTACTGGAAGCTGAATGCCTCGCTCCCGGAGAGCAAAGTCGACAGAGACCGAATTAGTGAATTAGTTAAGCGGGTGGTTTTCCCTGAAAAAGACGATCAAAGTAGAATCCGTAGGTTTAGCAAGGCTATAGTGCTAGAATAGACAAGAAGGAGAACTAGTTAGAAAACTAGCGGAGGCGCTTAGAAAAGGCATCGCGAACGACGTGCAAGCGGCCAAATTGGCCCTCGACCAATTCTTCAACGCTAAGCACGAACTCTGCGTTGTTAGAGCTAGGCCGCGTGCACTAAGACACGAAGGGACGAAAGCCGTTCAATGATCCCGAGTGGTGGAGGCGCAGCGTGGCAACAAAGCCACGATCGGGTCTTTGGCGCATCATGACCGGCGCATGTTAGTCGATCTCGAGCAGATGTGTGCGGCCTTTCAGCAGCAGTTCGTTCAACTGTTCGGGAGCAGTGGCTGCCGGATCGCGGAGAGGACTTTAGTCCCTATCTCGACGGCCTACCGCGGATCTCGGCGACGGAGGTGGAGTGCGACGAAAGCCGATAACTGCCGCTGTGATTCGAGAGGCAATGACTAGCTGCGTGAGGGGCAAATCGCCTGGTTTGAATGGTCTGCCCTACGTGCTTCACGTCACATACCAGACTTGTTCGGTGACCTCTTGACAGACGTCTACTGCAACTGGCAGTAGAACGGGAGGATTCCCGGCTCTGTGAGCCGAGGAGCGGTGGCGCTGCTGCTAAAGTACCTGAACAAGGCGGACAACGTAGATAATCACACAGAGTTCAAAGTTTTGGCCAAGGTATTAGCAACGATGTTGGCGCTTGTCGTCGGTGGTCTGGTGGAAGAGGCGCATACATGCACCATTCTAAACAGATCAATCCACGACAACCTCCACCTCATACAATACATCATGGAGAGGGTAGCTAAGGAATCTGACACAGGTGGGACCCTGATTAGTTTGCCTTTCATCTTTTCGAGGTCGACAAATAAAGTACCAGTTCGAGGATAGTGAGTTAGTGGAATTGTTAGAGTCAGGAGGGTATCTGACCCAGCTATATGTGTCCTGTATTCAAATCCCGCCTCTTTTCGCCGGGAGTTTTGACTGGCAGAATTTAGCCACAAGGCCAAAAATTCGAGGTGGGGAGAAGTCGATTAAATCTGTACTTTATTTTATCGGTCCCGTAAGGATGAAAAGCAAAGTTAACTTCGGCAGGATTTGAACTCAGAACGTAAATGGACGTAACTACATGCCGTAAAACATGTCCGACGTTCTACCAATGCTGTCAATCCACCCAGCCAGATAATATCAGCTTAAAATAGAAGTGATCATTCATTGCAGTCAAGCAGCTACTAGAAAAAGCCTTGAAAAAGTCAAGGCTTAGTTAAGGCTTCACCTTCCCAAGGGAAGGGTAAAATACACTGACAACAATACATACATACATACATATATATATATATATATATATTTTTTTTTTTTTTTTTTTTTTTTTTTTTATTTAGCCGCTGTAAAAAAATAGGTTACTAAAAATAGTTAACAAAAATAATTAACCTTCAAAGAAATTTGATATATATATATATATATATATATATATATAGCAAATTTCTTTGAAGGTTAATTATTTTTGTTAATTATTTTTAGTAACCAGTTACATAAATAGTTAACAAAAATAATTAACCTTCAAAGAAATTTGATATATATATATATATATATATATATATATATATATATATATATATATATATATATATATATATATAGCAAATTTCTTTGAAGGTTAATTATTTTTGTTAACTATTTTTAGTAACCTACTTTTTTACAGCGGCTAAATATTTTTTAAAAAAACGAAAAGAACGTCCACAAATCAATAATGTGAAAAGAATTCTTAATGTTTACTTAGAACATTTAAATTCGGTATTGTTAAGGTCACACAAATACGTGCAGTGACACACATATAGATTGAGAGAATGTGTAGAGCAAATATGAGGGACATTTTTGCTGTGTCCCTGATATTTTAAAATTTTCAATCGATTAAAAGCTATTTAGCGTCTGACATTGGTTCATCGAATTCTGATATTTGTTATTTGCTTTGTTTGTTTTCTAACAAATATGATACCAAACCATAATTAACCGAATTTTGGTGGGTGGTAATATTGACAAATTTGTTTCCGATCATCGGCACTGTATTGTGTCCGTGGCCAAGAAACTTCGTGTCCTGAAATCCTGTCAATCAAAATGCAAATTGATTGTAACAGAGGTTTCGTTAGCTTGCACAGCTGGCTTCAGATATTTCCTTGAGCCACGAATAGATAACTGATAACTTTCAAGTATCTTCTTCTCAAAGAAATCTCGATATTAGCGGTATGAGGGGGCCGGTTTCTTCGATATAAATAAAGAAGACATAAGCAACATATGTAAGGAGGAACACTGATATAAAGTCAGACATCCAAATATTAATGTAGTCGGGCAACAAGAAGCTGTCCATCGATCCCATACTCCTACAGAACCTGCCACAGCAGGTCCCGTAGAAAGCGGCCGTATGTCTTTTCGAATGCCCTACTATTTGTGTTTGGATAAATGGTGCTAAATCGAAACCATTCAATGTGGGAGTTGGACTCCGCCAAGGGTGCACACTGTTACCTCTCCTGTTCATAATCTTCATGAACTGGATTGACATGCACAGCTAGGTTGGAAATGGTATCACGACTGGCGGGTGTAAGTCAGTCGGCTGGAATTTGCGGACGGCATGGAATTACTTAACTCGTGAGAAGGGGATCTCCGACACGCACTTGACGGCGAGAGCTCCACGTCTAGAGTGTAAATCAGTGCTGCAAAGACTGAACCACTCGTCTTCTCAAGTAAGCTTGCGCAGTGCACTCTACATGTGAGTGGAGCTCTACTGAAGCAGGTAGAGAAATTTAAATATCTCGGGGTTATGTTCACGTGTGATGGAAGGCAAGAGGCTGAATTAAGTGCAAGAATTGCAGGAGCTGGTGCAGTAATGCGCCTGAATCAATATTCGGCATTCAGAAAAGGGGGGTAGGTGTAAAAGCCAAAATCGCTATCTTCAATACGATATTCCTGCCAATTCTTAACTATGGTCATGAATCTTAGATAATGACCGAAAAAATATGATCACGAATACAAGCGGCTGAAAGTGTCTTTGGAGTAACGTTACTCGATAGAATGCGTAACAATACGGCACAATTATTTCACCTCAATTGGCCCCGCTCCCTTCAACATAATACCAAAACACATTAAAACAGAAACAGACTCCATAAAGTTCAAGAAGTCTTTGGCCATGGTGCCCAAATCCTGATTTGAAAGACTTCGCCAGGTGGTGCCATTTAGTTAGACATGGCCTGGGCCAATACTGGCCAAAACCTATCAAAGTTATCAAAGTTATTATTAGGCTACAGCCAGCCACACAAATCTGTAACATATCCTGAACAAGCAATGCCTGTGCTTTGAAGGTTTTTGTTTAGTGGGGAAAGGCCTTGAACTCGACCAATCCCACTCTCTGAGCATCAAAAACACTACCCGAAAAGGAGAACTGGTCAACATCATCTTTTATCACGAAAGAACTGGTACACCTCTATGCAGTCCCTCAACCAACGAAAACAGTAACGAAATCTTCCTTTAATTACACTCCAGCGTCTCAAATATAGAAATTACCCATTTGATGATATACTCCCAGATATCCCTTGAAAACAGGAATGTCTCTGATCATAGAAATGCTCGATCAGGATTGACGTAGGGTTAACGTTTTATTGATTCAAATAGTTTTAAAGTACAAACTCTTGAGAATCAATTGTGGTTGTATAAATAGTAATGAGAATATCAGTTGACTGATCATTATCTAAATGTCATAATTGTTTCTACTTTTGGCACAAGGCCAGCAATTACCCAGTGTATTACTGGTACTTTATTTTATCGACCCCATAAGGATGAAAGGCAAAGTTAACCTCGGCGGGATTTGAACTCAGAATGGCAAGGGCCATAACTCTATGCGTCAAAGCATGGCGTCCGACCCTCTACCGATACTGCCAATCCAATGTCATAATGTAAGCAATAAAGCACTGTTTGATTGGTGTTGTTGCATTAGTTTGCAATATTTTACTCAAATTTTCTCATTCGTTCATGAAGGCAAAATAGATGTATTCATATCGCCTTGACATCTGTTTGTTTGTTTTCGTGCTCGCATGTTTGACATCTGCAAATACGTCTCCATAATCTTAGTCCTGCTTCATCTTACCGACTAGGCACTATATTCACCGATCTGATCGAATCAGTTCCGTTCAAATCTTCTTTGGTTTATTTTTCTACGTGGTATAACTCTCATTCAAGACACTTTGTTTTATCGGTATAAATCACTGGTTTACTAAGACAACTGTTTCATCTGAATATGTCAGCCAGTGTATGTTAATACTCAACTGCGTTCTCAACTCTTATACACTTAGCTGTTCATATATATTTAAGTTCTGAATGTACCACGCGTACTTTATTTGTGTACAGTCTTGACAGTCTCAACCATATAACACTACATATCTTATACACGTGTATTATAATCTAGGACTTTGCCTTTCATCCTTACGGGGTCGATAAAATAAAGTACCAGTAATGCACTGGGTAATTGCTGGCCTTGTGCCAAAAGTAGAAACAATTATAATCTAGGGGCAGTGGATTGGCGGTATCGGTAGAGAGTCGGACACCATGCTTTGCAGCATAGAGTTACGGCCCTTTATGATCTGAGTTCAAATCCCGCCGGGGTTAACTTTGCCTTTCATCCTTACGGGGTTGATAAAATAAAGTACCAGTAATGCACTGGGTAATTGCTGGCCTTGTGCCAAAAGTAGAAACAATTATAATCTAACTTTTGCAAACAGCGATCAACCAACCGCCTGTTGCTAACAGCGTGCTCTCGTCACCACATTTCACGAAATTCACCTCCTATACAAATAATATTAAATCAGTGCCAGAACTTATATAATTTCTGTAAAGCTATTTGAATATTTTATAGGTTTTGCTTCAAGGCTGTCACTATGCATAATGAAAATCATGTCTCTTCCACCAGTAGTAATATTATCCAAATTAAATCAAAACAGATTTCTTTCATATATTAGACAGCTTTTAATACAGATTTTAATACAGAAATTAAACAGCTATCATGAAACAGGAAGTTAATATATTATTAAACAATTATTAAGTCTCGTTCATCGACATAGGTGAGTTTGTGATAAATATTTGATTGTGATGAGTTAAATGTAGGATACACAGGATTGAACTGAGTAAAAGGACAAGGCTGATCAAAGCAATTGGGATCTTTGATATGAATATGATTACCAGAGCAACTTTTATGTATAATCATTTATCTACCTTTATATCACAATAGCATCATTGGTTATAAAGCTCCGATGGATCAATCATTGGTTCACTACATTTCCGTTGACAATAATTGTTTCTACTTTAGGCACAAGGCCAGCAATTACCCAGTACATTACTGGTACTTTATTTTATCGACCCCGTAAGGATGAAAGGCAAAGTCAACCTCGGCGGGATTTGAACTCATATCGGAAAGCATTGCATCCGACCCTTTACCGATACTGCCAATCTACCACCCGTTGACAATAATGATAATGGAGTGTCAAAGTCGACACTGAACAAATATGCTCGATGCGGAACAAATTAGATCTTTTAGAGGATTCTATTTGGATATCATCTCCTCCATTCTTTTAACTCTATGTGATTCATAGAGACAAATCTACCGGAAATTTTTTACACGTCAATGGTTCCTCACCCTTGAGGACTTCGCTGAAAACAATGTTGTTGTCATTAATATTAATAAAGCCTTCCATTCTGTCTGAGAACTTCTTAGCTACGTTTATTGTCTAAGAATCACATTTGTCTTTGATTTGAAATTCCTGTAAGATTGTACCAATGCAATGTGTAGTAACGATGCATTTTCCGATCCATACACTATCTGGTTTACTCTTCTTCTATCACTGCTACAACAGCTTCTGTTCCTCTGAGCTACTTGTATATCTACCTCCACTTAAGCCCCTGTCAACACGTCCATCTGTTATCAATCCATCGTGTTTCGTTTCCCAGATCTCGCAATAAAATATTTCACTCAATTCTTTCTCCTCAGAACACCAAACATCTATCTGAATTTTCTCCCTATTCAATCTCAACATCAACTACATCGACCTCTATAGTCTGTGAAGGTGGGAGGCTATAAAAATCGAGGTCACAGACGTTCTTCCATTGGCTAATACACACTCGTATATTTCAAATGATTAATTGCAAAATACATTTCATAAATTAATTTCATTTTTCACTTAATACAATATTTGTTGAGTCAACGGTTGAACCTCTCTACAGTCTTGCCGCCTGCCTCATATAGCAGCCAAATTTACTCAACTCACAAACCACCAAATTAAAAAAATAAGGAAAACACTAGACCAATATAGTTCCAGTTAAACAAAAAGATGGTTTAATCATAGGCATGCTCAATCAGAGCTAACCTGGCGATAAACATTATATTATCCTGTAAGTTAACACAAGAATCGCGAATTTGTGATATTTTTGCTGGAAACACGTGAATTCTGTAATTGTTGATGGAATAAAATTGTTGTAGACCAAAATAAAATCAATCTTAATAAGAATAAGTTTGGTTTTATTCAATTTGTAAAATACAACACAATAATGCAGTTCAATTCGCAACAGCGTTCAGTATACAAAGTATTCAAATGTTTATATTTACACTCAATTGTATATATTTATACTCAATTGTATCTGTATTTACAAATAGAAAGAGAGAAAAGGGGAAGGAAATAAATAAAATGTTTAAAAAGAGATGGATTGATAAAGTCTACACCTAGCGGTTAAGATGGTGAAATCATTGCAGCAGATAACAACTCGATACTCTATACATCGGCTATTGAACCTCAAATGTGACGCTCTCTTCGAAATTTGGCGATGGAAAATGGCCGTCCAGAGATCGAGGACACTGGAGTTCTGGGTGACAACAGGGACAAAAAGGAAACAGTTATTCAATGTCAGGTTTTTCTGGTTATTCTAAGATCAGATAATAACAGTTACACTATGATTCGCTGATGAAGTCTAATATGACTGAAACATATCCAGAGTTGTTATCGTACTGTCAAAGATCAGATACACTCCTCCACTGCATTCTATTTTTGATTAATTTAAATTACAGTGTTGTCTCCCTTGTCTTTCTTGGCCACTACAACTCCCTTAGGAGTTACAACACTATGACTGGGTACTGAAACAACTGCTGAACAGCTCACATGTGGGCGTGATATATCTTGACTTTGCGAAGTCCTTTGACAAGGTCGACCACGGAATGATACGTCACAAACTACCCAGACTCGGCATAACTGGAAAAGTAGTTGAGTGGCTGCATGATTTCTTAAAAGACAGAAGCTAGACAGTTGCAGTCAATGGGGCCCTCTCAAAGGAAACATCATTAACAAGTGGGGTGCCCTTGCGTACAGTCTTAGGACCACTACTATTTTTGGTGGCTCTCTCAGACATGCCCTCTGTAGTACATACAACATCCCTCACAAGCTATGCTGATGACACAAAGGTAGCACAGGCAATCAAAATCTCGGCTGATGCTGCCCTTTTACAACAAGATCTGGATGCCATATACAAATGGGCTGGAAACAACAACATGCAGTTTAATGCTGGAAAATTTCAAGCCCTACACTACCAATCTGCTAACACAAAGACAGTACAATATAGCTACACCGGACCAGGAGGGATCGAAATCCCCGTGTCGAAATCAATTCGAGACCTGGGGATAGACATGAGCGACGATGCATCTTTTTCTTCACACATCATGAGGGTGGTGACAATGTGCAGACAACCTCCTGGCTGGATCTTGAGGACTTTCCGGACAAGAAACCGAGAGACCATGTTGATACTATGGAGGACATTTGTCCTAAGCCGACTACTCCCAACTGTGGTCACCCCATAGTATCAAACTAACCACGGAGCTTGAGGCAATCCAACGAAGCTACACCAAGAGGATTGCCACAATGAAGGAGATGAGCTACTGAGAGACGCTAAAAGAACTGAAACTCTACTCCTTGGAATGAAGGCGGGAAAAGTACGCAGTGATATACATATGGAAAATCCTGGAGGAACTAGCACCAAACTTTAGCATTGAGAGCTGGACCAACCCCCGAATAGGACGTCACTGTGTGGTGCCAAAGGTCCCGTCTGCCATGTCTAGAATAAGGAGCAGATATTGCAATAGCCTAGGGTTCAAAGGCCCTCAACTCTTCAACAGGCTGCCAAGAAATTTGAGGGATCTGCATGGTGTGGACGTGGATGTTTTCAAGAAACATCTTGATACTCTGCTATCCAGGATCTCGGATGAGCCCACAGCACGGTACGAAGGTAACCTAAGGGTAGCAGCAACGAACTCCCTCTTATACCAATGGCCAGCCAACACGGGCTGGAGATAGAAGTGTATCAACAAGGGCCGTGCCCGAGCATGGCCTCAGCCGGATGGCTGGAACAGGTAAAAAAGTAAAAGAGTATATAAATGTATATATGTGTGGGGGGGGGCGTGTGTGTGTGTCCAAGGAGTGTAACGTGAAGTTACTGTAGGTTCACCCAGGTGAGCACTCGATGTTTAGGTTCACGTCAGTCTTGAGGTGTAGAGTTAGACAGAGTGTAATGTAATAATACAAGGACGATTTGTTAAGCCTTCGTTACGTTTATTGATTGGTGACGCGCGATTCGCTATTGATCAGCTTGAGGTTCGATCTAGCCCGACTCTGGAACCAAAAGCTCGTCGGACCTCTGTTGTAGTAATGACAGAGGTCCGACGAGCTTTTGATTCCAGAGTCGGGCCAGATCCATACAGGACTCTAGGGTCACAGAAGAATGGGAAGAGGGGAGTGATGGGCTCTAGACATAGGGCGCGGCGGTGTTGGGGCTGCGCCCCGCCGATATGTCTGCAAAAGCATTTTCGTGGACAATGGCTGTGACACCCTCTGCAACAGCGACCCCACCTTCTTCAGATGGGCTGCTGATGTTCCGATCTTGCGGAGGAGCTCGGCAATGCGGGGTCCGAGTACGTCTGAGGTCTTGACGGCAGCCGTTGCGGAGAAGCAGCAGCTAAAGTGGCTCTTTATACTCATAGTCGCTTAACGCTCTTGAAATCGAAATAAGCTCTGGAGTTCGTGCGACACGTAAAAACATTGGTGGGGTAGGAGGGGGGACAAACAATTAACAATACATTTTTGACCGGAGGTAAATAATATAAAACTAAACTAATGTGTTAATATTAAATGAAATATAGCGAAATGTAGCATAAATTTTAAATAAATTTACATTAGTTCAATAATTGATGGCAGACTCAGGTGGCTTCTTTAAAAAAAAACAAAAAGCTCGTAAACTGTGAGTAAAAAAAATATCTACCAGTAGAGGTTGAACAACAATATCACATCTTTCCATCAATTGTTCCTACACGCTTCACTAACTTGGTAAGGTTGATACAAAGTGTGACATCATTAGAAGGGCATCGTATATGTATTAGGCTGTGTGTGCATGTGTGTTTATGTTAAGTATTGTGTGTTTAGTCTATTTTCTATACATATTTCTTCATAATCCTTCATTTGCCATATGGAAATGTTTATATTTTTATGATTTAATTAGGTCCCATATCATCTAAAACAGCAGGAAAAATACTTATTTTATTACCTCAATGGGTACTTTACCGGGTCCACGATGAGCATTCACCAGCTGGATATAGTGAACATAGATCCCATTGAATGTGTGACGTCCGAATGAGTTTCCTGCACCTCCAGCAAGCTTAGCCCCCACCCTACTCCGTCTATTAATCCCGGCCGACAGGATGGAGACATTGCCCCGGAGGACGATGAGGGAGACGCGCTGGAACAGCCATTCCACCGCTTGGGGCGCACATCTGCGACTAACCAATTCCACTCGGATAGCAATGAGCAGGGATGTGGTCCGGGGACTAAGAACACCGGAGGAAGTCTCCACTGCTACAGGCTCTACCACAAAACTATCAGAGAGCGGCCGATACTTGGACAGTTTGTCGTCTTCGGCATGGCTGAGCCTGGTTCGTTTGCCGAACGAACCTGGTTGCCATTAAAGATAGCTGTAAAAACAATTCTCGTAACTTCTCACTTTCTGTTAAGTAGCCATTTGTAAACATGCTGTGGCTTAGAGAACTTTTGGTCAGATATGAGATATATTATTTTTCCCCAAAAGTTTAATTTAAGCATAAAATCGACATGGCTCCTTACCTAATGGTGGATTGCATCATTATTGTACAACTGTATATATATATATATACAACTGTATATATATATATATATATATGAGAGGGATGGACACAGATATAAGTATACATGTGTTTCAATTGCAAATGACCAAGTTAGCTAGGTTGAAAAAATACTAATTTAAAACAATATCGTTTGCCGGACTCGATTTAAAGTAATAAATCAATAAAAATAACAAATCTGTATCGGGCAATAGCCTTTGATACCCGGACAGACCTAAATCTGTTCGCAAGAATTATTAAGTGAAAGCCAGAATTCCTGTGCTCTTCTGCAGGTATCCAGGAAAATTCGTACCTTTCACTTCTTTTAAATTAGTATTTTTTCAACCTAGCTAACTTGATCATTTGCAATTGGAACACATGTATATTTATATCTGTGTTCATCCCTCTCATATATCCAATTATATTACACGGCTCGGAAAGATTCCCTTCTTTGAGCTATTTAATTGTAAAAGACTATTTTGAGTTTCTAACTCATTCTATGATATAATATATATATATATATATATATATATTAATAAAAATAATGAATAAAAACAAAGAAACAGTTCTTTATATTAAAAAATTAATAATTTTACGATCGTTTCTAGGATATATATGTGTGTGTTGGTATGTATATCATATAGATCTATGTAAACATTTTACAAACTATCAGAGGGAATATACATACCTACACATATATATGCTGTCTTCAGAAATAATGATATTTGTTTATTGAAAAAACCCAACAAAGATTTAATATAATAGGTCTGTTTGGGAACAGGTTTTGGTCAATTCAAAACCTGTTCCCAAACAGACCTATTATATTAAATCTTTGTTGGGTTTTTTTCAATAAACAAATATCATTATTTCTGAAGACAGCATATATATGTGTAGGTATGTATATTCCCTCTGATAGTTTGTAAAATGTTTACATAGATCTATATGATATACATACCAACACACACATATATATCCTAGAAACGATCGTAAAATTATTAATTTTTTAATATAAGGAACTGTTTCTTTGTTTTTATTAATTTATCTTGACTCTGTTTTCCTGTGATTTTCATCGAAAAAATTTTTGTATACATCTCTTTTCATGATATTTGGATTACATTGAGTTCTTCATACGGATTGGACACTACCGTATATTTTGGTAGATTTATATATATATATGTGTGTGTGTGTGTGTGTGTGTGTGTGTGTCATATATATATATATATATATATAAAGAGAGAGAGGGGTGAGCATTTTATGAATAGCATATCCAGTTCACAGCATGTCTACTAGAATAGATGTAATACGCTGGAATAACCATCGTAAGATTATATATTATTCAATGGTATTCTGGGAATCTACGGTAAATAGTTATCTTGTTGGTGAGCATACGTCGAACCACAAACCACAGAATAGCGTTATACTTCAGCTGCTATATCTGCAGCATTTAATATATTACTTGGTAGACGCTTTAAACAGTGGTTATGGTATTGGACTTGTGATGGTCACATTGTGGGTTCGATTCTTGGATTTATACCGAAATTATCGCTGCTACGAAATGTTGGCTAAAATAACAATAACATCATCACCGTAAATAGCTATCATTAAAGTCCATCTAAAATTCAGTTTCGTTCTCTTATCTCTCTTCCTTTCAATCTGCTCGTCTTTGTGACAGTTGACAGCTGGCGTTCGGTTGTAGCAGTCGCTGGTCATTAAGAACCTGCTGCAGCCGGGCCAGAATACTCGGGTCAATAAATCTGTCGTGCACAATGCAATATCTCCACATTCATACATTCACTCACAAATTCCAACATTTCATCTCAAAGTACTCTTATCTGTGAACACTAAATGTAGCAACCTGTTACGAAACGTTCACTGTTATATCAAAATCTTTTATGTATTCTAGTTGTATTATATTTTGCTACATGGTGTCATCGTATACAATAGTACAAATAAAAATATACAAATTTTGTTTTCCTTGCTGGTCTATTTCAATTCATTGTGGTCCTCATCGTTTTTCAACCACACCAATCAACACGTCAACGCATTACATCTCAATGGCCAACTTCAACGATCGACAACTCAACAACCACCATGAACACTACAATAACAAACCACATATCTGCTAAAATGGTAACTATCAAGATCTCAAAAAATTCCTGTTAAAGACCGGATGGCTGAGGATTAACCCCGCAATGAACAGGTGCGAGTGATGTACTGTCAGTCGCTTAAGCACTGGCCTGATGAACCAAGCTTGGGGCATAGTTTTTTTTTTAAGAAAGAAATATAACGTGAAAACAAAATGATACAGTAGTGTATGTGTGCGCATGTTTTTGTGTGTATATGTGTGTGTAATGGTGTCATTTCCTGTAACTTACTTCCACTTTTTCACTATCGTAGAATAAGATTTAACCGATATAATTTTTACTCACTCCAACAAAGCGGTAATTGCTGCCGGAAGAAGGGTTTCATCGAACTTATTGACCTAATGCAGTAAGAATTACTGATACTTGATCCATTGAAAAAAGTGTAAATGTCTAAGTGTTATATTATTTCATCTTAATAATATTTCCTATTGAAATAGTCACTGATATTATATCTTACTGAAGAGTCATTAAATAATTATCTCCAGTTAAGTTTTATCATTTTTAGTAAACAGTAATTTTTAGTTTCCTTATTCGTGAAAGAAGTTCATTGTTTAATTTATCACATTATTTTGTCATTCCGTTAACATATATTACGTGTTGATGAAACTCATGCAATATGCTCACATAGGGCGGTGAATTGGCAGAGTCGTTAGAACGTCGGATAGAATGCTTTATGGTATTTATTCTGGCTTTCAGTTCTCTGGGTTCATATCCCACCGAGGTCAACTTTGCCTTTCATCCTTTTAAAGTCGATTAAAAAGTATCAGCCGACTACTGAGGGTCGATTCTTCCTCTAAATCTTTCTCACCTTCTTTCACTCTCTGAAAGAAATTTATTGTATTCAGACCTGGAGAGGAAATGGGCTCCACCAAGTTTAAAGGTGTCCTAAAAAAACACAGTATGTCAATATGGCGCCTCTACAACTCATTCATAAGTTATGGGTCCACACATATATATATATATTCCAAAAGATGTCAACATGGATGGACCTGTTATTTTTTTATCTAAAGACATTTTTTTTCCAATTCCGCCGCGCCCGTCCCTACAATCTATCTTATTTCGCATTCTTTCTTCTGATGAAGGACTAGCGTCCGAAACGTTAAGACCCTCTTCCTGCTATTTCAAGCGTTAACCTAATATATCTTTCCATATACTGTACCGATTGTGTTATTTCTGTTTATTTCGGTTTTTATAAAAAATCTTCAGTAATCATCAACATCGGAAAAAGAAAAACTCCAGAGGAAACATACCCAAAACAATTGAACACGTTGAACCTAAAATAATTAATTTATCCAAAAGAGATCTTGACAATGATGAAATGCAAATTCTGTCAAAAGGACTGAAATTCACACCGACTCCAACAGTCAACCACCAAGAACTAAAGGAGGATACTCAAGAATTCTGTCATAAATTACGACTTGTAGAATTCTTCGCCGATAAAAGTAATGAGAGTGATGAATCACTAGTAAAGAATAAATCAAATTTCACTCCGCCAAAAGGAAGAAATATCTATCTCGACCAATACATTGATATCCTGTCTAAATTTCCTCTTAGACGTAATACTAATGTTAGGCCAAACATTAACAAATCGGAAATGTCTGCACTTAAACGTATACAAAATGATAAAACAATAATAATTAAACAAGCAGATAAAGAGGGTGCAATTGTTATAATGGATGCTGAATACTACAAAGATTTGGTTGAGGAACAACTGAAAGACACAACATTCTACCATGAAATACTGTCAAATATAGACCACAACATCATGAAGAAGATCAACAACCTGGCTTCAAAATACTACAACTCACTTATTGATAATGAAAGAGACTACATCACCAATTTTTAGCCAAAACCCAGCAACTTTTATGGCTTACCGAAAATTCATAAGTCAAAAGAAATCCAACTGGCAGTAAAAGAACAAAAAGGTGAGTACATTAAATTACTACACCCAAAAGACTTAAAACTTAGACCTATTATAGCTGGTCCAACATGCCCTTCCCATCGTCTAAGCAATTTTGTTGACATTATTTTGAAAACACTATGTATTCACATACCCAGTTTCATCCGGGATGATATCGACTTCCTGTCCCATCTTCCCAAAATCACGGAAACGAATTCACTTCTACTTAGTTTTGATGTGGTAAGCCTTTACACCAACATTACACATGATTTAGGAATAAAAGCGGTTAAATAGTGGGTGGAAAAACATAGAGAAGTGATTCCCACCAGATTCACAGTGCCATTTATATTAGACGCAATCAGACTTATTCTGGAAAACAACACGTTCTTCTTCAATGGAAAGAGTTACATCCAAATTAGAGGCACAGCGATGGGAACGAAGTTTGCTCCCGTTTACGCGAACTCTGTAATGAGATATTTAGAACAACAATTCTACCAAGAAATAGAGGAAAAATATAGCACTGAATTTAGAAAGTACATTGAAAAGTCTTGGAAGAGATACCTTGACGACTGTTTCATCATCTGGACAGAATCTCTAGATACTCTGGATGAGTTCAATATCCTCCTGAATAACCTACACCCATCTCTCCATTTTACAAAAGAGATGAGTAGTACCAAATTACCATTCCTAGATATAATGGTAATCAAAAACGACACCACCATTACCACGGATATATACTATAAACACACAGATACCCATCAATATCTGAATTTTAAGTCGTGCCATCCACCTCATACAAAACACAACATCCCATACTGCCTAGCCAGAAGAATTTGTACCATTGTAGAAGATACGAATACCAGGAACAAACGCCTAACAGAACTGAGATAATTTTTGCTCAAACAAAAATACCCATCTCTAGAAAATGGCATACAGCGGGCTATAAAAATACCTATACAAACAACTTAGGACAACCCAAGGAAGAAGAAACCAAGAACTGATCATACCATTTATAATGACACACAATCCATGTCACCAGAATATCTTCAACACTGCCAAAGCAAACCTACCGATCATTGCTCAAAGTAATGAATTAAAAATCACAGACCGATCTTTGACTCTTAGTAAAAGACAGCCGAAAAATTTGAAGCAATTACTAACAAAGGCAAAGTTTGACCTTAACAAACAAAGACCAACCATTCACTGTATCTAAATGCAATGATAGTTGATGTGGCACATGTCAGTTCATACATACTGGTCAATATATGAACACAAAAACAGGAAAAATATTCCCAAATGAACTGCAAAAGAAGAAATCTAATTTACTGCATTAAATGCCCGAATTGTGAAGAACTATATGTCGGTCAAACTGGAAATGCACTATCGGAACGTGCACGGGTGCACCGACAGAAAATCAGAGACCCAAATGTCCGTCAGATACCCCTGAGTAACCATCTAGCAACATGTGGTCAGAAAATATTTATAATATTTCCATTCTACAAACTACACAGCCCAAGTGAAAGCGAGAGAAAAATTAAAGAAAAGAATTTTATTGATAAATTCCAACCCAAGCTAAATGAACAATAATTGTGCTTAGGGGTATTACTTCTACTATGACTACGCCTACGACCATGTCGACTACCACCACTAACAGCAACAACAATAATAATAATAAAAGTGATGTTGATGGTGATGATTACTGAAGATTTTTTATAAAAACCCTAGAAAACGCTATTTTCATCATTTCTAAAAGTAGCAAAACAATTGATGCTTTGGATAGGGTCAAATAGAAGTCGTTAAACATGCTCAACCAACCGTGACGCCTAAACCAATCAGCTTTAGTAATCTAGTGAAACCACACACCAATTGGTCGAAATACAGTTTGCAAAACTTAGCATTCTATAGCCCCTTTTTACTGTATATAAGGCACAAATTTTAGCCATCTCATTACAGTTGAAAATTGCAAACTTGACTGTCACCACTGAATATGAACCTGAAGATTGCGAAAGCATGAAAGTACTTGTTCAATTAACATTTAACATTTAATATTCTACCATAATATTTCATTATAATATCATTATAATTTTAAAGGATTGTAAATAAAACGAGTAAATCAGACAAAGTTGGAATTCCTTTTATTAATATAATCTTCTATACACAATCATACACACCCGTGTATATTTATTTATTTACATATATATATATATATATATATGAGCAAAAATATATATGTTAATATAAAAGAAAATTGAACACAGATATATAGATATGTGTTCAATTTTCTTTTATATTCTATTATAATATACGGCTCAGAAATATCTCTTTCTTAGACCTATTTTGTTGTAAGAGACTATTTGGGGTTCCTAACTCAATATATACATTTAATATGTTAATATATATGTTAATGAGCAAAAATAGACCTAAAAATGAAAGAGATTATTGTGCATAATAAATACATATCGTTAGTTCTTAATTTTAAATGGATCAGTTAATAATATTAATACATTGCATTTCTGACAGCACGACTGGCAGCAGAGAGTGTCTTTGACTCGGGAGAGAACAGATGTTGCAAGGGACTCCATTCGAAAAGGAAAGAAATATAATAACTGCAGTATTTATTATACATACACACACAATAATCTCTTTCATTTTTAGGTCTATTTTTGCTCATTAACCAACGAATGAAAACTTTGGGAGGTTTGAGTCAATTTTGTTCTGTTGATCAACAAACGAAAATAAACCCCAAAGTAAAGGAACTCTGTGTGTGTGTGTCGCCATTGGTTACAGATTTCCAACAGGACAATCACTAGTTCACAGCATAATTAAACTGAAAACTTACTTATAAATAACATTGTTACATTCCACTGACTTTCTTAATTAATAACTTACTGTTTATGTGCAACTTCTTAAATAGAGTTTTATAGAGAATTTAGAGTTGACAAACTACTTTTGTGACATAGATTATAGAAAGTAAGTAAATAAATAAAAATAATAATAATGTATGAAGACATGATTTTATTTACACATCAATCAAGGATGATAAAACAAGTAGCTTATTTCATGAAACTAAACAATCAAGTTCTGTTACAAACTACATGAGCTAATATGTACAAACGTTTATCTGTTTCTCTTGAAACGTCACCATTTCTCAATGAATCTTCACAAAATTTGACACAGAGTTTCAAATCCATCCCAGAACAACCTATAAACAAAACAATTCAAAATCCAAGCAACCTATTCCAACGACTCTGCAGCTGTATTGAAAGATGTGTGTGGGTGAACGGGAATGACTCCAACTGGTTCTCCATCAAAAGCGGCCTCAGACAGGGCTGCCCCTGACCGCTTCAACTGTGCTATCTGATGACCAAGGTCTGTGAGCGAGTTTCTGGCGTTACCTTTGGGAACTACCACCTTACCGACCTGGAGTACGCAGACGACACCACCCTATTCAGCAACTCGATCGATCAGCTGAGAGACGCTTGGTTTCTGGTGAGCTGGGCGAAGACCAAGCTGATGCATGTCGGCGATTACCCGTATCCTCCCCCACTTAATATTGGCTCCGACGTCATGGAGTTTGTCAGCTCCTTCATTTACCTGGGCTCGACAGTCATCAACAATGCAGACCTGACCCCAGAGATCAACCATAGATGTGGTCTGGCCACTGGAGTCATGGCCCGTAACAAGACCTTGACAAAAAGGATTGATAGTTTCGATAGCAGAGCTCTGGACATCAGATGGTATCACCACATTTCCAACAAAGAGTTGGGAGCAAACATACATCAGCCCACAGCCTCCTGCCTCATAGCCATCCTCCGTATGCACCTGTATATACATGTCCTCCACCTTCGCTAGATCCTTCTACAAGGACCTTACTCACATTCGATGCAGCAGCTACAGACTGGAAGAGCTCCACGGATGGCCCCGTGGCAGGCCCCACACCAGATAGCGGGATCTGATTAAGGAAGATTTCCAGAAGTTTGACATAGATGCAGAGTAGCTGGCACGGGACCACCAACAATGAAGGGCGCTGGTGAACCTGGTTGGCTCTATGCCCGAGGATGCCTCTGGGATTGCTGACCTAGGATGAGCCCAGTCCCATCAAGCAAGAATAAAGAAAAAGATCAAGAAAGGAGATGGAGAAAAGCTGAAAGTTCCAATGGTGTATGAGTAGGAAAGTGGAATAGCAATTTTCTAAAATAGAACAATCTCCTTCAAGCTCTTTTAGATCTTTCTTTCTATCTCACTCTCCCTGTCTCTTATCTCTGAGAATGTATATAAATTCATATATGTGTATAATATCTGTGTCTGTATGTGTTAGTGTGTAGATTCATGTTTGTATGTATGCATAGATGTGTATAAATTCATATATGCATTTTATGTACCTGTATGTGGATATGTGTATGTATAAAATATATATATATATATATATATATATAATATATAAGATAAAAAGATGGTTAAAAGAGTTCCATGTATTTTATTATGCGCATTTCAAAAACAAATATCATCATGCAATAACATTTGCGTTTTCGTCAGATAAAATAGAGAGACATGATATGAAGGTTAAAACACACTTGTGAATAGTGCAGTTTTAAATCAACATATGTTTTTGAAATGCACATAATAAAATACATGGAACTCTTTTAACCATCTTTTGATCTTATATATTATTTATACTCCAGTCCTACAAACTGTAGAGTGCTACTTATCCGATATCTGCATTGCTTTATTGTACTACAATAAAACTCACCTCCTACATATATATATATATATATATATATGATGCGTGTATCCGAACAGCAATGTTACATGGTAGTGAGACCTGGGCGCTGAAGGTGGAAGACTTACGTAGATTAGAAAGAAACGAAGCCTGCATGCTCCGATGGATGTGTAATAGTAATATACGAGAACGACAAAGCATAAATGAATTGAGAGAGAGACTGAGCATAAGAGGAATCAAATGGTGTGTGCAGGAGAGGCAGTTGCGTTTATGTGGACATGTGATGCGTATGAAGGATGACAGCTGCATAAAAAAGTGCAGAGCACTAGAAATCAATGGAAACCGCGGAGTGGGGAGACCCAAGAAGACCTGGGATGAGGTGATAAAAGCCGACTTTACCCAATTACACCTCTCAAAGGTGATGACACATGACCGTGACCTCTGGCGTCACGCAGTAATACAGAGTACCCGACCTCCCATGGGTACAAGCTGAAGTATATAGACAATATGCCCCACACCCTCCCACTGCAAGGTGGTCGTGGAGGTGCCACGGCAAAAAAGCACCCAGCCCACACTGTAAAGTGGAGTGTAGGCACCACGGAAAAAAGGACCCAGCACTCACTGTAAATGAGGTTGGTGTTAGGAAGGGCATCCAGCTGTAGAAATCAAGCCAGAATCAGTTCCTGTATTAGCAAGGCATGGTCAACCGACCAGACACTGCCCACAACAGGACAACCTGTCTAACCCATGCTAGCATGGAAGAACGGACGTAAAATGGTGATGATGATATATATATAACCAAATGTTAAACAAGGTTCATTGATTAAAACATATATTTTGATTATGTGAATGTATCCATTTATTAATATTTTGAATAATATATATATATATATATATATATATACATATTAGAGAGTGAACAACACAAAAATATAACTACTCCATTACCAAAGGTTTCTGGATCACAGTCGATAATATATACGTCTGGATCGGTCATCAGATAGAGAAGTTATATAAATAAAAGATATGAAATGAAATTTAAAATCTGTTAAAAATTGGAAGTGAGGCTGGAAAAATAACGGGATAAAAATAAAAAAAAAATAAAAACATATAGCAATATGTGTACATACAAATGCACACACATACACGTCTAACTCATGCTAGCCTGGAAGATGGACGTTAAACAAAGATGATGATGATGATACACGCATTCAGGTAAAAGGAAAATATATATACATATGTATACATACATACATGCAAACACACACACATATATAGACACAAACATACATGTACACGGACATACACATATACATATGCATATATATGTATACATACACACATACACATATAAAAACATATACAGACATATACAAATACATATACACACTCACATATATCACATATATATGTATATATATATACACATACATGCATATATACATATATATGTATATATGGCACAGATACACTAGTTTGCGAACACACACACATACACACATATCACTTTGATCACCTTGACCGACCAGTCTGTTGCGTGTCCATTCAACGCCGCTGGTCACAGCACGCTGTCCATTCCTCTCTGGATCGTGCTTTCCTCATCCATGTAGTCCCAATCGTATTCTTAAAATCGTAACTCCACCCTTGTGGAGGCCTTCCGAGTGGTCGTTTCCACTCGCGCGGGTACCACTCGGCAACTGCACGGGTCCACCGATTATCGGTGAACTGGGCGACGTGTCCAGTCCATCTGAACTTGCTGCGCATATATTGTGTGATGACGTCCCTCACACCGGACTTCTGTCTGATGACTTCGCTCCTGATGTGCTCTCTCAACGAGATTCCTAGCATTGATCTCTCCATGGCTCTTTATATAATTATATATATATGAAATGATACGGAAACATTACACACATAGTGTTAAACAAGAATACAGTTACATACGCAAAACTACAAATGGATACAGAGCATGCATACTTATTAGGTGTTTGTGATTGTCTGTATACTTGCAATTCTGTAAGGGTCATGTATGTAAATGTGTATTTAAATATATATACATTTCTCTCCCACCCCTTTTAAATCCTTACATACCAGTCATATGTCCTTAATAGCTGTTTTCATCCTCACAGTACCTCCTCACCCAAGCTGACCGAGATCAGCCCTCTCCTCTTCCTCATAACCCTGTCAAACTTTACCACACTTGTCATATACCCATGACATATTTTCCCAACCACTCTCTACCTCACATCATACTCTTGAACATCACCACACAAACCACTCACTTGAAATAGTATACCTGTTGACCTCCTCCTTCCATTGGCACTTATTCATGACATACTTGTCGCCCTTCTTGCCTCCCCTATTGATTTATCCACCCTGCATAGGGTAGTGAGGACCCCACAGTCAAGTCAATGACCTACAACCTCCTTACTGCAGGTGTCATGATAAAATTCATCCAATACACTCGGTGAAGTGGTTGATATTAGGAAAGGCATCTAGCCGTAGAAAGCCTGCCAAAATGGATTGAGAGAACTTTTCAGTTATGACATGACAACCTCCCTAGTGCTTGTGCCACGTTAAAATGCACTTGTTAGAAAGTATGTAGATAAGTAAGATGAGGCCTCCCCAGTCCATCCAAAAGGTCAGTACCTCCAAATAAGTACTAACTTGGTCTAAAATGACTAACCCCATTCTTGATGGCAGGGAAAACAGATATTGTTAATGATGATGACAATGAAAGAAAGAGAGAGAGAGAACATATCTATATTTCATAAATTTCTGTCAGATTTAGAAATAATTGGTGACACAAGATCATTTGTAGTGCCTGTCTCTTCTTGCTCAATTATCATTATTATGTAATAATGTAATATTAAAAACCATCACAGATTGGATTGATATTCTCCATAGATTACTAAAATATCTTTGGTATCTCTCCCACGCCATATTAACTTGATATATAGATCAGACTGATCTTTTCCCTAGATTGAAATAACTTCAGTGTCTATCTTAATGCCTCATTCACACCACTACCATTCAGAGAGCCAAATGAAGCTCTCAGACATCTACTACTAATACATGACACCCACCATATCTGACATTACCATCAATATATATATATATTCTTTAATTATTCTATTTATATGTGGTGGATGTGGACTTCACTGACAACCCATTTAGGACAGCAGTAACTCCAAATAAATAAGTGCATGGAGGAGATAGACACCATAAGCTGCAATGAGTATAGAGAGGTCACATGAATCCTTACAGACATCCTCTAATACTAGTGGCACAATAAAATGTACCATTCTGTAAAGTGGTTGGTGATAGGAAAAACATCCAACCAGTAAAGCCATGCCAAAATTATGAATAGTACACACACACATATATATATCATCATCATCTAACATCCATTTTCCACGCTAGCATGGGTTAAACAGGTTGTCCCATTAGAGGCAAGTTGGGTCAGGTGACCATGTATTGCTCATATAGAACTGGTTATGGCACGATGCCCTTCCTAATGTCAACCACATTTACAGTGTGTGCTGAGTGCTTTTTGTCGTGACTCCTACATGACCACTTTACAATTCATATACATACATGTATATATATATATATATATATATATATATATATATATATATATATATATAAGTTATTTGCCTCAATATTGGTTTCCAATGTTTTAAAATAATTAATATTATTTCTTGATTCCAGAAACCATGGTTGGGGAAACTGTATGAGTAAAACTGACTTATTTTAGTCGGCCTAGCTTATATCCACCAAATCGAGATTTTGCCTTAAGTTTAATTTTTTATATATATAGCATTAGCTGCCAGTGTTTTTCATAGCTATGGCCTTCTAAATGTTTATTTATAAACATACCGTATTTCTTTAGAAATATGAAATTCAAATACATATTTGTATACAGTTATGTTCGAAGCTAAATTCTAATTCTATTCTATATCAAGTTGAGCTAACCTATACAGCTTCATATGCTAATGAGATTAATCACCTCATTTACACAGATGAAAAAACTATATATTTTCGCCTGTTTTCAAAGTCCAGTAGTTGCAAGAGCGGGAGAGATTGTCCTGACGAGAACCAGTTGAGTTCGAAATGGATCGACAATTGTCCCCCTTGCTTCTGCTGAGCACCACTTGGTGCTGTTAGCTGCCAATGTTTTTCAAAGCTATGACCTTCTAAATGTTTATTTATAAACACCATATTTCTTTAGAAATACGAAATTCAAATACATATTTGTATACACCTATGTTTGAAGCTAAATTCTAATTCTATTATATATATATATATATATATATATATATATGTCTGTCTCGGGCCTGCAGGCTCATAGGACTGGTGTTTATCCCAGTTTCCTTAGTGTTAAGCGACAGACAGTACAAAACTCCCCCCATCTGCACAGGATGCCAGTCCATCGCAGGGTTAAAGCCGCAGCTTACTACTGGTACTAATTTTCAGTAGAGTATACTGCAGCAATGTGAAATGAAGTGTTTTATTTAAGAATACAACACACACCATGGTCCAGGAATCGAACCCACGACAATATGATTGTAAGTCTAACACACTTACCACGAGATAAGAGGTAATATAGTTGAATTGATGAGATATTTGATTGCTGAGTAATGGGTCATTATTTCAAATCCACTGTGGGTATTGTGTTTTGTAGGGATATTGAATTTCCCATTGTCTCAGTTTACCTTACTAAGAGGTGTTAGTATCACAACTTGATAAAACTACCTATGGTAGATTATCATACTATTAAACTAAAGAGAGATTCATACTCCATCTGCTACAAAACCTGAAGTTAATTATCAACATTATTGATTCTTATGATTCATAAAATTATTTAATATTCTGTCACACTTAAAATAAATTATGATTATTTTATTACTAGCAGTGGTACCTGGCATTGCCTTGGGGTCAAATATGTAGAAAAGTTTATTTTTTTGTTATTCTGATAATACTCAACTTATATATATAGTTTTCATAAAATTCTTTACATACACACCGCTTAAAAATGTACACTTTCAATATTGGTGACATGCAGAGACACACATTCACTGTCTTACAATTACTGATATATATATATATATATATATATATATATATGCCATAGGGGTATCACTACCAGTAATTCACTGCATTATTCTGGCAACTTTCGGTATTAAACAACGAAAATAATGGCTTATTCAAATGATTGAAATTGAAAGTAGTTTAATGTTTTCATATGTTAAGCTGTTGAATCATTACTTTTCCTCTGCTACACTGCAAAGGTTCCTGTGTGGGACTATTGCTTTGTAATTCATCCTATGCATGTGCTCTGAAATGATTTGCTGAGCATATATATATATATCAGTGGCGAAGGGTAACCTGGAAAGCAGGGCATGCAGTCCAATCGCCATGGTGGAAAGTGGGGCTGTGCAGCCATCCCCCCTCCCAATTCCCTCTAAATGACCCTCCCGGTCAAAGCTGCATGTAGTGTTATCTAGTGTGTGTGTGTGTGTTATCTTTTTATGTGTCTACGATTTAGTAAGCAGTCAAAATTCTGCTTGCCCCAAAGCTGTCATGTGTATGTGTGTGTGTTATCTTTTTATGTGTCTACGATTTAGTAAGCAGTCAAAATTCTGCTTGCCTCAAAGCTGTCGTGTGTTTGTACATATGTTTGTGTGTATGTGTGTGCGTGTGTTATCTTTTTTTGTGTCTATAAGTTTTAGTAAGCAGCCAAAATTCTGCTTGCTTCAACCGATGCAATTGATCAACTCAAGATTCTATAACGCATGCACTGCATGCGTTGCATGCACGGACCCTTCGCCCCTGATATATATATCTACTTATATATATAACCAGCAATTTCTCTGTGTCTGTCCGACAGTGGAAACACGTGCGTAGAGAGTGAGAGTGAAAGAAAGAGACAGACTGCGAGAGGGGGATAGCGGGAAGGAGAGGGAGAGAGTGAATAGACGCTAAAACACGTGCTACAGAAACATTACCTTCCCCTCTCCACTGACTTTGGTCACTGAGGCCGAGGGAATCGCGCTGAGCGCGTCATAATGACGTAATGCAGACAGCCAGACAGATATTATAAGGGCGCAACGTTATATCTATGTATCTATCTAAAAAGAAAGACTAAGAATTATATAGAGAGAACGCTAAATCGCCTAATGCGGTCCCTAGGGCATTGAAAATTTGAAATAATTTTTGCTCAAAACACTCACAGGACCATAAGTATTACATGTCTAAAGTTTGAAAACAATCGGTTGGATGGTTCTCAAGTTTTAGTGAGCTGACAGACAGACAGACATTCTCTGTTTTAGATATATAGACTAGCAGAACCCCCCCCCCCCCACCGGGGTGGTTTTCTGCTAGTCGATATATATAAAACTGAGGTTGTCTGTCTGTCTTCTATCTACTAAAACGGTCGGCACACATCTCCTCCTAAACCGTACGTTCAAATTTCGGTGAAAATGCTCCACTTATAGATGAAGGTCCAGCAGAGACATCGGTCAAAAAAAATTTTCAAATCGACCCACGCCAAGTGCAAAAATCGAATTTGTAATGTATTGATTTTTCAGTTCAAATGTATAAATACCGTTGAGAGACGAGTTATTTCCCTTTTATGGCGTCATTTGTTTATCTATTTACGTTACGAACAAACTACAAGTGCAAAGGTACAAAAAATACACGAACAGTTTTCGGGCCAGCAATATTTTAACCTGCAAAATTCATGAGTTCGAAATTTCAACATTAAGCTTCCATTTTGCTTCATTTCCATTAAAAAGTCTTTTAAAACAATATTTTTACTTGAAAACAAGCCTATTTGAATACTTCGTAAAACAAGCAAATATTTTGTAAAAAAAACCATTGATCTCGAATAAAGCCTTATGAGATTTTCATTTAGAAGCAATGATTTTAAACGACAGACAGATAACGCATTTTTTATTTTTTGTTTTTCATGTCCATCCAATTTATTTGTTTCAAAATAACTGATAGTTTGGTTACGCTGATGTTTTTCTCTGAGACAAGTGTTGCAGTGTTTACATTTTCGATTTTTGTTAATAGATTACCAGTGCAGTTTTTTTCCACAGCATCCTCTTTTGTTTTAACATTCGGGTTATGGTTATGTTTTCTTAACTTCATAAGGCATACTGTTGGTTGAGGGAATATTAATCAAAAGTACATGAAAGTCTACACTGTAGACTCTACAGTTTTTAAGCCAAGAAAGGAACTTAACATTGTAACTTTAACACAGCTACTGAGCAGCCCCGAGCAACGCCGGGCTTTACTGCTAGTATATATACCTATCGATCTCGACTTTCATCAAATCGGACCGAGGAAACAATGTTTCCATTGGTCTTTCCAGTTGCTAATACTATCTATCGGTCGCAACTCCAGGTAGAAGGAGCAACGTGAAATAAAGTGTCTTGCTCAAGGGGCATAACGCATCGCCCGGTCCAGGAATCGAACTCACCTCAAGATTGTGAATCCAATTCTCTAACCACTCATCAACACGCCTTCACTAGTATATATATATATATATATATATATGTATATATAAATATATATATATATATATATATATATATATAATTGTTTCTACGTTAGGCACAAGGCCAGCAATTACCCAGTGTATTACTGGTACTTCATTTTATCGACCCCGTAAGGATGAAAGGCAAAGTTAACCTCGGCGGGATTTGAACTCAGAATGGCAAGGGCCGTAACTCTATGCGTCAAAGCATGGCGTCCGACCCTCTACCGATACTGCCAATCCACTGCCTTTATATAATGAGTAGCAGCAAGTGCCCACAAAATACTAACTCTTTCAATTGCGCAGAGGGTTCTATAGAAATAGTGGACAGCTTCCGTTACCTGGGTGACAAAATCAGCAGTGGGGGAGGGTGCTCTGAAAGTACAGTAGCTAGAGTCAGAACTGGATGGAAAAAGTTCAGAGAGCTTATACCACTATTAGCCGCTAAAGGGTTCTCCCTAAAAATGAAAGGCAGGTTGTATGATGCCTGCATACCAACAGCAATGTTGCATGGCAGTGAGACCTGGGCATTGTGTGCAGAGCATATACGCAGACTAGAGAGGAACGAAGCTTGCATGCTCCGCTGGATGTGTAATAGTAATAAATGTGAACGGCAAAGCATAAACGAACTAAGGAAAAAATTAGAAATAAGAGGGATCAGATGTTGTTTACTCGAGAGAAAGCTACGTTGGTATGGTCACGTGATGCGCATGAAAGACGACAGCTGTATAACAAAGTGCAGGGCAATAAAGATAGACGGTAGCCACGGAGTAGGCAGACCCAGAAAAACCTGGGACGAGCTGATAAATTCCGACCTCACACACTTACACCTCTCCAAGACAATGTCACTGGACCGAGACCTTTGGTGGTACTCAGTAATAGAGAAGACCTGCCTTACCTAAATACAAAGTAAAACCTACTACAGTCAGTAGGCATCTCTAACAAAATACACCCCCGTCCCACCACCCCCACCCCATCCACACCGCCCCTTTCAATGTAAAGTTATGTTGGTGCCACAACATCCAGGCCGAAACAAATGAGATCGTGTAGGTGTCACGACAAAAAAAAAACACACAGTTCACGCTGTAATGTGGCCGTGTAGGCAACACGGTAAAAACCTCCCAGCCCCACACTGTAAATGTGGTTGGTGTTAGGAAGGGCATCCAGCTGTAGAAAACCCCCCAGACAGTCCTATGCGAGCAAGACAACCACTCTTGCCTCAAATGGGAAAACTCCTGTCCAAACCCATGCAAGCGTGGAACATGGACGTTAAACGATGATGATGATATATATATATATATGGGTTTAGATTGATATAAAATGATTTCGATCTTGTTGCTTACAATTTCAATCATTTGAATAAGCCAGTATTTTCGTTTTTTAACACAGAAAGTTGCCAGAATAATGCAGTGAATTACTGGTAGTGGTACCACTATGACATATATATATCAGTAATTGTAAGACAGTGAATGTGTGTCTCTGCATGTCACCAATATTGAAAGTGTACATTTTTAAGCGGTGTGTATGTAAAGAATTTTATGAAAACTATATATATAAGTTGAGTATTATCAGAATAACAAAAAAATAAACTTTTCTACATATTTGACCCCAAGGCAATGCCAGGTACCACTGCTAGTAATAAAATAATCATAATTTATTTTAAGTGTGACAGAATATTAAATAATTTTATGAATCATAAGAATCAATAATGTTGATAATTAACTTCAGGTTTTGTAGCAGATGGAGTATGAATCTCTCTTTAGTTTAATAGTATGATAATCTACCATAGGTAGTTTTATCAAGTTGTGATACTAACACCTCTTAGTAAGGTAAACTGAGACAATGGGAAATTCAATATCCCTACAAAACACAATACCCACAGTGGATTTGAAATAATGACCCATTACTCAGCAATCAAATATCTCATCAATTCAACTATATTACCTCTTATCTCGTGGTAAGTGTGTTAGACTTACAATCATATTGTCGTGGGTTCGATTCCTGGACCATGGTGTGTGTTGTATTCTTAAATAAAACACTTCATTTCACATTGCTGCAGTATACTCTACTGAAAATTAGTACCAGTAGTAAGCTGCGGCTTTAACCCTGCGATGGACTGGCATCCTGTGCAGATGGGGGGAGTTTTGTACTGTCTGTCACTTAACACTAAGGAAACTGGGGTAAATACCAGTCCTATGAGCCTGCAGGCCCGAGACAGACTTTAGATATCACTGCTAATCAGACAAACTACTAAACTTTGCTCTACAGTAGTAATTACCAATGATTTTATAATTATTCTAAAGATAAATTCATTGAATATTTCTTTGCTGACTTTTTCATCATCATCATCATTCTATATTTGGCATGGGTTGAAGAAGTTGTCACAGTTCAAGACTAGATGGACTGGTGGGACCTCATCTTGCTCCTGTCTTTTTGTGAACATATTTTTAAAAATCTTACATGCTTTTTTCTGAGTAAGAATTTGATGACATTTACAGATGGATACCGTATTCTTTTATGTATGAATTAGGCAGAAAAACACTATGTTCAGGCATATTGTTCGCATCAGGTTCCATTCTTACTTCAAAGTTTTGTAGTTGATAGTAGCAAGCGCATCTAGCTGTTAAAACATCTATTCAAACAATAAGTAAATTCCTATGATGAGTAAGAAGACTATCATGGGTTCTGCAAAGGTAACCACCTGCATTAGCAAGTAGAGGGGCTTTAAAACACTTATTGTGTGCTTGGGAGTTCCAGATGTAGCATAAATCATCTCAAATTTGTAATACCAATCTTACTAGCAAAAAAATGTATACACATTTTTATTAGTATGCTGTTGATGTGTGTATACATTTTTTTGGACACCCTGATGTAAAAAAAGGAAAAGAAAAGGTGGATGGGTCCTAAAATTAATTATATTTATTATATAAATTTACTATTGATTGGATTAAATATAATTTCAAACGGTCAGGACAAAAAATTACCAAGATGTGTAAAGGAAAGGCCATAACATATAAAAAGAAAAGTAATTGTGTTATTTTAAGACAGGAATAAACCTAGTGTTTAGCACAGACACACAACAAACACAGACTTAAAATATTTGCCATCAAGCCATTTTACTGCAGCTCTAACTTTCTCTTTCTCTCTCAAAATATTTGACATGACCTGCTCTTAAGGATTTTAGTTAATAGCCAAAAGTCATTTTCTTGTACAAATTAATAAGAAGCCTATTATAAATAGTGCAGAAATATGGACCCCTTCCAAGAGAATCAAATAGAAATAGAAATAGAAATAGAAACAAAATTCCAATGGTATACTGTCAACAGTTGAATTACTCCTTTTAGCTCTATTTCCTAAATATAAACTTCACAGCTTTCAAATGACTTTCAGTTCAATCTTACTGCGCACTACCTTAAACAAGTGTCTTCAACTATAGCCTCAAGCCAACCAATATCTTGTGATGAAATTTGATAGACTGAAACTGAGAAAAGTTGTTGTATATATCATCATCCTGATTATCATTTAATGTCAATTTTTCCATGCTTGCATGGGTTGGATAGGTCATTTCCAGTACAGTAACTCTACACTTGTTGCAATCCTTTGTCATCTCTTCTGTGAGCTTCAGTGATTTCAGATCATCTCATACATCTGCCCAGGTCTCCCTAAGCCTCCCTTTACTGTAGTTCTCTTCCCACTTCTTCACCCAACAATTATCATCCATATATACATTACATGAACATACCAGTCCAGTCTTCTCTACTGCACACATATAATTCCTATTATATGCAGCATTTCTCTCAGTTCATCTATGCTTTGTTTTTCAAGCACATTAACATTGCACAGCCATCAGAACATTCATGCTTCATTTCTCTCAAGCCTTCACATATCCTCTGCCTCACTATCATACATCACACATTGCACACAGGCATTATGCAGCCAGCCTTTTTTCGTAGAGAGAAACCTTTTGTTGTCAACAGAGGTAAAAGCTCCCTGAACTTTTTCCATTCTAGCTACTAATAATTGTTTCTACTTTGAGCACAAGGACAGTGCATTACTGGTGCTTTATTTTATTGACGCCGTAACGATGAAAGGCAAAACTAACCTCGATAGGATTTGAACTCAGAACGTAAAGGGCCATAACTCTATGCTGCAAAGCATGGTATCTGACGCTCTACCGATACTGCCAATGCTAAGTGTACCACAGTCGTTTATATGTGTGTGTGTGTATAAACAATATACATAGCCAAGAGATCGGACTTTGAAGCGCTGAGCATATAGAATTAATGTAAAGGATGATGTCCTCATATACAGAGACACCATAAAATAAGGTGAAGACTCTTAATGGCTGGAAAAAGAAGTTGCCATTGGCCGCTATGAGGAATTGAACCTTATATCTTCCAGATACCAGCTAAGTATATAGATATTTGTGTGTATCCCACATGAAGATGTACAGTATATACAATATTTAGAAACAAAGTATAGTTTGGTTTCAAGAAGAGCATAGAAAAACTACCTCCCAAAATATTTCATCCACCCCATGACAGCACAGAAAAAAATTGATGTAAAACTAGTGGTGTTGATTTGAACCTTGAGAGGGATATAATTGAAATAAGAAAAATTACATCTTGATTTTCTTACAAATTTATTCATAAAAGAACATTGAAAATAGAAATGTACAGGGGTTTTAACATATTCTCCAGATTCCTTGGAAGCTAGAAAAGAAGAAAAAAAACAATCATAAATTAAGGATAATTTCCAAATAATAAATTAAAACCAATACTTACAAAATAATTTACTCACCATTGTCAGTGATTCTTTAAACATCTCAATATGACAAATTGTGAAGAGGGGAATATCAAAATGCTATCTTCTTTTTCTCTGCCTCAAGCATTTCTTTCTCCAGTTCTGCACAAGCTCTTTCTATCTCATAATTTTTACTAACTAGGCCTACCCATCTGTAAAATAAGGGAAACTTTACATCAGGAGAAGTTAACATTACTCAAATTAACACTTACACATGGTGGTGCCCCAGTATGGCCTCAACCTGTCGGCTGGAACAGGTAAAAGAGTGAAAGAGTATACATTTAAACCCATAAATATTAACCCACCCCTGGTCACTCAGTCGGCAAGAAATAGCAACGAAATTTACATCAAATCACAGCCTTAAAGAAAAGGACATAGTCATACTTTAGACTACTTTATCGATTATGTGTGAAAAATAGCCTGGATAGTCACAGCTGGTATGCTTGGTCATGATAAAATTAGTGCTCAGGACATCAATCTATATATATTTGTTTCCAGACTGTTCTGAGACCGCATAATTAAAGCCTAGCTTACAAGTTTCTTGTATTTTTATTACAAGAGAGAAGCTTCTGGACAATTATTTCTATTGTCTCTGCCACCGTCATCATTTTATGTCTGTTTTTCTATATTTGCTACACCGTCCTTGGTGCTATTTATGCATTCGCTTGAAAATATTTCCAACAAATTTTTATAATTTGAACTTTTTAATACATAAATAATAGCCATACACATACGCACGTGCACATACATGTTTTTCTCACACAATATATTTTTTCTTTCAATCTTCTAATATTTTATTGCTCTCTTTCTCTCTCAACCTCTCTTTTTCTTGCTCTGCCTCCCATCACTCTCACTTACTGTCTCTCCCTCCCTCTTCAATTTTTTGCTTTCGAAGTACTCCTAGCATGTGAGTGGCCGGAAGTAAACTTGTTGAAACAGAATGGAAACTCATTATGCAATGGAATTGTGAAACAAATACCATACTCTAAACGACACTTAAAACATTTTAAAATATCAAAATATTAAAACTTCATAAACATATTTTATACTCAATAATTTCAAAACCACACCATCTAAACATGTGTTGATTAGCTGCCTCAGCTTATAAATGGAGTTTGGATTTTTGCCTATTTCTCAGACATAAAATAGGGAATGGACTTATATTTAAGTATATATGGTATATGTTATCTCCAACACCAATATGTTGCTGTCTCTGTCGCTCTCTCTATTTCTCTCCCTCTCACACAATAGCCCATTCATATTTGCTTATTTCTCTTTTTCTCTCTCTAAATGTAATGCATTGGGTAATTTCTCTCTCTAAATGTAATGCATTGGGTAATTGCTGGCCTTGTGCCTAAAGTAGAAACAATTATTATTATTATTATTAGTTTTATTTTTATTACATGTCATCACTGCATTACTGAGCACAGCTCTGGGCATCTTGGGTATGTGCAGTGTGGTTTTTGGTGATGGTGTTTCTATTGTGTTGAGAGTACTCATCATAATATGTGAGCAGTGCTTAGCAGTTCTATTTTTTGTATGCTGTATATATTTGTGAGTCCTGGGGTTTTGGTTATGTATCTGTCTCTGTTTTTTTTATCATTCCCAGAGCACCTATTGTTATAGGTATTGTTTGTGTTTTCAGCATCCATATACAGATTATTTCCATCTCTAGCCCCTTAACAAACAGTAACTGTTGCTACTTGCTTGCAATACCACTCCTGAAGGTGATTCTCACCAACCTCTCAATGGGTATGCCATAGTGATGGCTGCCTACTGAACCAAATATATTCATAATTATCACTGTAAAAATAAATTACCCCACTAATGGGTGGAATAAAGTAATTGGTATAATTTGCAGAATTAATGTATTAACTGGCTATAATTTATATAAGTAGTGTATTAACTGACTATGATTTGTATAGTTAGGATTTATATACATTTATTGGTATCTTGGGAGCAGACAAGGGCTCCATAAGGAAGGTAACCCATCTAGGAGAGCAGTAACTCTAAACAACATTGTATGAGGTAGACATGAATTCCATAAGTCATAGCAAAGGCAACTCATTTAGGAGAACAGTCACTCTGAATGAAAACTGACATAGGGTAAAGAGTACCCTTAATCCTGTCATCTCTCTAGTGCTGGTAGCATGTTAAAATGCACTCAGGCCACACTGTAAAGTGGTTAGTGATAAGATGGGCATCCAATCAAAAATATCTTGCCTAAAATTATGAAAAGCACAACACATAATATACACACTAATTGCATATACAAGGCTAATACTAATCATGTTAGTGCTGTGCACAATAGTGGGGTGGTTGACTTAGCCATGTGTGAGAACTCCTCAACCATCATCAAGCGATCACACACACATTCCCTTTCAGGCTTAGAAAACAGCTACTAAAAAACGATCCAACTACCACTGTCAGGTCAACACATCTCAGGGCTGCCACACTTAATATTGGCACACTGAAAGGTAGATTCACAGAAATTGTGGAGAATGTTGAGCAGAGACAGGAGATGCTGGAGAAAGCCTCAGTCAGACTCCTCATAGGTAAACAGCATAGATATAAAATTTTCTGGGTAGGAAATTATAATGGGGTGGGTGGAGTTGGCATTTTAATAAATGAGAAGTATATAGATAAAATGATTAAGGTAGTTACAGAATTATCATGTTCAGTATATTCATAGGTAATAAAATAACAAAAGTTATCTCTCCATTGCACCTCAATCAAGACTAAATAAAGAACAAAAGAACTATTTCTATGAAGACCTCTTACAGATGACAGCAAATTCATTATCCTAGCTAGTGACTTCAATGGACATATTAGTCAATAATAGGATGGCTACTTTTGAGTGCACAGTGGCCTTAGATAAGGCTCAAGAAATGAAGAGGGATCAAGGCATCTAGAATTTTGCAATGCAAATGAACTATTTGTAACACTAACTTCAGGAAACTGGCCAACCATGTTGATCATCTATCAATCAGGCGAACACAAACCAGATTGCCTTCTTGTTAGAAAACAGGATAGCCAGATGATCATGAATGTTAAGTCCTTTCCCAGAGAAGAATATATCCTTCAAATTAACCCTTTAGCATTTAAACTGGCTGTATCCGGCCAGGATACTCTTACCCCTTTCTGTTCAAACCGACTGTAGACGACCACTCATACTGATGTTAAGGTATTGTTCTCAGAATAAATAATATCAAAATCTCATAGATTCGATATTATGTGAGATAAGGCCTTTACCATGAAAATACAATAGTAAATATAGAGTAATGTAAATGCTAAAGGGTTAAGTTAATTATCAGTGATGTCAGAATAAGAACAAGATGAAATTAGAAACACAGAAAAACCTGTGGAAGCTGAAACCATCTGAAGTAGGAGTTGAGCTAGTTACCTATATAGTCAATTAGATAATACATGATGGTATAATACATGATTGTATCATACCTAATGATTGACAGAGCAGTTTAATCATTAACTGTAACAAGGGAAAATGAGTTGCTCTAGAAAGGATTAACTATATAGGCATAAAACTGATTGATCAAGTTATGAAAGTGACAATGTGTGTTTGCACAACTAATTAGGGAAAGAATCAAATTAGATGTGATGCAGTTTGGATTTGTGTCAAGAAGAAGCACCACAGATACTTTTTTCTTAGACAACTACAAAGGAAGTTCCTAGCCAAATATAAGTCACTATAACTTTCATTGATCTGGAGATGACTGAGTACCATGATCTGTTACCTGGTGGTTGTTAAGGAAACTGGGTGTAGATGAGTGGCTTGTGAGATCAATGCAAACCATGTACAGAGGAGCTGTCAGAAAACTGAAAGTAGCTAATGAGTTTAGTGAGGGACTCAATGTAAATGTTCATCAGGGTTCAGTCCTCAACCCACTTGTTTATTATAGTCCACCAGGTAAAAACAGAAGAATTTAAGACCAGCTACCCATGGGAACTTCTGTAATTCCTAATCTGAAAACAGAACTTAGAATCAAAAGGGTTCAGAGTAAATTTGGCAAAGACCAAAGTTTTAATAAGTAAGAAAAAAGAAAGGACATTAGTCCTGTCAGGAAAGTGGCTATATATAAAAAAGGAGCAGGTAGGAACTCTATATGATGTACACAATGTAAAACATGGATACACAAAAGGTGTAGTGGAATTGTAGGCAGACTAACAGAAAAGATAGATCTTATATGTGGGAGATGCCCAGGGATAGTTAGTAGTACGAGCCCCAGTGAAATAAAAATGTTCCAATCCCAGGAAGGCTCAATAGAAATAGTGGATAGCTTCTGTTACCTATGTGGCCTAATTAGCAGTGGAGAAGGTTGCTCTGAAAGTATAGTAGCTAGAATAAGAACAGGATATAAAAGATCAGGAAGCTATTACCTCTGTTGACAACAAAAAGGTTTCACCCTATGAATAAAAGGCCAACTGTATGACACCTGCTTTCAAAGTAAAATGTTGCATGGGAGTGAAATATGGGCAGTAAATGCAGAGGTTATGTGAAGGTTGGAGAGAAATGAAGTGAGCATGGATGAGCTGGGAGAAAAACTGATTATAAGAGGAATTAAATGTAGCATGTGACAGAGAAGACTGCACTAGTATAGATGTGATGTATATGGAAGATGTTTGTTGGGTGAAGAAGTGGGAGGAATTCCCAGTAGATGTTGATCTTTGTTCACAATTAATAACACTGCAGTCAGATACTTAAAAGCTAAGGTTGCACCTTCCTTAAAGCCAACACTGAATAAAGTGCCAATAACATTTTTTCACTACTCTTTCATTGCCATATTTTTAATGAAAAACACTTCCAGTGATTTTCAAATCATTTGAAAAATAATTGAGAATTAGAAGGAATTTAGTCAAATAACTTTCTCATTATTAACCTGGTGTTTAGAGTATAACTTAACAAAGGTTCTTACATAAAATTATGATGGAAGATTATATATATACCTTAACCCTTTACTCTATATATACTATTGTATTTTCATGGTAAAAGCTTTATTTCACATAATCATCTCACATAATATCGAATCTACAAGATTTTGATATTATTTATTTTGAGAACAATACCTTAACATCAGTATGAGCAGCCAGTTTGAACAGAAAGAGGTGAGAGAATTCTGGCAGGATACAGTCGGTTTAAATGCTAAAGGGTTACAATAAGCAGTTTTATATCATAGAAATAGGGCCAATTTCAGATAGTTTGGTATCAAACCATTTGTGGCCATCCTTATAGCTTTATGTTTTTATAGATTTATTTATGATCTTATAGAATTTATAGATTGCTAATACAGAATTTTATCTATATACCAACAGTCAAGTTTGTAAGCTACTACAAACACTTTTTTTTATTTGAAACAACTGCAATTAATAACTATTGCAAATAATGATATTTTAAAACCAATAATGTCTATGTGAAGTGTGGCACAGGTGTAGTGAGGTGTAATTTGGGTTAAAATAGAGGCTATGAGTAAAACAAAAAGGTTGAAAATCACAACTTTAAGCTATCTTGCACAGCAACTCATATGTTGAAGTTCAAATTCTGTTGGACTTGATCTAGTCTTTCTCTCACAAAAATCAATAAAATAAGAATTATATATATGAAATGAGTTAACTGTAACATCTTACAAGAAGGGCTAAAAATTAATAAATACTTATTAGATAGTTGATGATATACAGTGAATACACCCTCTGCCCCAATCCCCTGTACACACTGTAAAGTGGTCGTTTTGGTGTCACGGCAAACTTGGGCTTTCAGTCTCTGTAGACAACTCTTTTCCTGGACATGACATTAGTCTGTTGTAGGTAGCCTTGCCTAGATGTTAGGAAGCTGAACTTCAAGAAAAGTTAGATATAAAATTAACAACTCTTCCAAGAAGCACAACGAATCAACTGCAACAGATTCCATGTACAAAATATGCTTTTTTAATCTAATTGCTTGCTTTACGCTCAGTTTTGATAGTGTTTTTATTCTTGAAACCATTTGAAATTAGTAAAGTTTATTCTTTTTCATTTTCCTGAGGAGATACATGTTATAGGTAATATATATGGTGTAGATAATTGATAACTAATTATTTCCAGTTGTTCTGCAAAAGCATGAGCCATTGTAACCGTATTGAAACAGACAGAGATAAAGGAATAAATGTAAGTTGTTAAACTTGTTTTTTTTTGTCATATTCAATATATATATACATACATATCATCATCTTCTAGCTTATTTTCAACAGCTGGATGTCTTTCCTAACACCAACCACATTTACAGTGTGTGCTGGGTATTTTTGTTGTGATACTTACACAACCACTTTATAGTGTGGTCTGGGTGCCTTTTATCATGGCACAGTAATGACCACTTTACTGTGTGGGCTGGGTGCCTTTTGCCGTAACACCAAAACGACCACTTTACAGTGTGTACAGGGGATTGGGCAGAGGGTGTAAAGGTGTGGGAGAAGAGTGGGGTGATTAGGAGGTAGGTGGAGTGTTGAAGCATAGGAGGTATATGGAAGGGGGAGGAAGGATAGGGGTTGAGTGGTGCATATTAGATGTATGCTTCAACCCGTGCGCATGGGAATATATATATATATTATATATATATATCTAAGCTTCCAGTTTGACTACCCTTTTAATGACAACTAAATGTATATTTTGATAAATCCTGTGAAAGATGAAAGTGTTAGGCTCAAATTATAAACAGTATTTTTTAAATTATATTTTTTACCAATGTGATAATGTTTTATGCTTCTGACAATTATACTTTAACACACACACATAACATTTAAGCATCAACTATTAACCTATTATTGTCTTTATGAACACTACCACCACTCTGCTTATCTGGCAACATATAAGCACATATGCATGCATAGTTCATTTCAACTAATGTGGAATTTACTGAATTTTATTCCAACTAATATACACTAAACCATTCTTTCTCTTGTAATAGCACTGTCATATATTCAGTGCTCCAGCTTTTAAACTTTACAGCCACCAGGCTTCCCTAAATTATTTAATTTCACATTAAAAACACAACATATTAAACAAATGCTATATTCTGTCCATATTCTCTAGAATATATAATTTAAATATCTAAAATGCTAAATATTTTAGTAATATTGAAACACTGAAGCTTCTAAATAAAATATGAATATACAAGATTAGTAATTTATTAAGTTATTAAGCAATATTAGAAGAGAGCTTTATCACTGGCAATTCAATATAAAATCAATAGTAGGAAATATGTATAATATGTTAGGTTGAGCTGTGAATATTGGTCAGTTAGTACCCTAGTTAATTATCCTGTGCTTCACAGAATACTCTTAGAACATAAGCAGTAGAGTTTTGTTAGGAACATTTAGATGCTGTATAATGATGTGCAACTTACATAAATAGACATTTGGGGTTAAAACATGCATATATAACAATATAACTTTTCCTTTTATTTACTATATAACACAAAGGAAACTCCTTGTCAATGTACCTCGTTCGTTTACCAACATCAAAAACACCAACCTCATACAAAATTTCGTTTTAGGAATACCTAAACAGGCTGCTATTTATTCTTTCATGCAAAATACATGTACATGCACATAAAAACATAAATGAATATTAGTATATTTACAATTGAAAAATATATTCAGCAACAATGATAATAATTACAAATAAACACTTACTGGCTTTCTAAATCTTTTAGTTTACCTCCAGCTTCAGTTTGTTCATTTTTTCGTTGCCAATTAATATCTTGAATTTGTTTCCTGCAGAAAAACGTTTTAGAATTAATCATTTTTTAATTAGTACATTGTAAAACAGCCACTGTTGAGTCTATTAAAGAGGCATTGAAACATTATAAGAAAGGGAACTGCTAAATATTTCAAGTTCAATATCCTAGGTGCATGACTTTATTCTAGCTAATATCAAATAAAAATCCACTAGATTAAAAATTCAAGATCTAATTACAATTTTATGAAGTGATACATTCAAGACCTTTACTAAGTCTATCCACTATCCAACAGTCAGTAACATTAGATTTGTTACTAAATGAATAGAAGAATTCCAAGGGAAATTTCAGACACAAAAATGAGGTATAAAATCGAAAGAACAGCATTTAATGTGTTAAATAGACGTCAATGAAAGACTCAAATATGATCAACTATCTTATCAAATACAATCGTTAGTTGTATACATGGGAGATAACTGGATGTATTTTATGCTATGATTGAAACATTTCCAGCTCAAAGGGATTTTCTTTTATTCTGTTACTTGTTTAAGTCAGTAGAGTGCAGCCATGCTGGGGCAGAGCCTTGACTTAGTTGATCATATCGATCCCATTACTTACATTTCAAGTCTAGTCATAATTTTATTGATCACTTTTTTGTTGAATTGCTTAGTTATAGGACATAAATGCAGACACACATACATACAATAAAAGCTTCTGCAGGTTCTGTTCACCATTGATTAACTCAAGGTTATAGTAGAAGACACTTGCGCAAGGTGCCATACAGCATGGCTTAATCCAAAACCAACTCCCTAAGCACTCATTCATCATAAGAAGAAAAATACATTTTATACAACAAATGACTCAAGCAAATTAACATATGTTATTGTACATTATATGACACAAGAGTGGTGGATTGGCAGTATCGGTAGAGGGTTGGATACCATGCTTTGCAGCATGGAGTTACGGGCCTTTACGATCTGAGTTCAAATCCCGCCGAGGTTAACTTTGCCTTTCATCCTTACGGGGTCGATAAAATAAAGTACCAGTAATGCACTGGGATAATTGCTGGCCTTGTGCCAAAAGTAGAAACAATTATATGACACAAGTGGATTTCAAATCACCTAGCTCTGTTTTCACTTATGAAAGAGTGTAATAATATTATTTGAACATCATCTATACTCACATAATTCGTAAGCTCTCTAGCAATCAAGATTTTAATATCTATGGGTGAAAATAAACCCATGCACAGTAATATGTCTATAAATAAATATATAAAAATATAGTACGTTATAAGAATTTAAACAAAAGGTATAATTCACAAAATAATATTGTTAGTTGAATCATTAGAGGCTATTTAATTATATTGTATGTATTCAGTTCTGGAGAGGAGATGGACTCCACCAGGCTTAAAAATGCCCAAGAAATGCTGTATGTCACTATGGCACCCCTAGGACTCCCTCGGGAGTTACGGGGCCATATATACCTATGCTAAAAAAAAATAGATATTTATTATGTTTTCTATGCTCTCTGTTTTCCATCAAATAATATGTAAAATATTAAGAAATATTAACCATGTTTATAAAGAAACATTGATGTGATTGTTAGAAAGAAAATAATAAATACATTAACTTACTTTATATCTTGAAGTTGTTTCTGACACTGTTCTACAATTTGAACCAACAGAGTATTATATTTTTTCCAGGCATTGCATCCATGTTCTGCCATGAGTTCTAGATTCAAAATTCTAAAATAAAATATACAAAGATTAAGGCCTGTAAGTGTTTAAGTTTGTAATTTTTGGAGAAAGCAAGCATTAACTTTCAAATTTACAGACCTTCTTTTAATTTACTCAAATGCTAAAATTGGAATGTATGAGCAAGATGTGGTTCTGCGACCAGACTAGGAAGACAGTAACTTCAAATAAGAACTAACTCAAACAACGACGACTCATCCAACCCAATGTCTGTATGGAAAGTAAATGTAACAGTTCAATTACAAATCAAATCTATACTCTTAACTAATCATAATAATATCTGAATTTCTAAAAATTACAGTCTTATCATCATTCTTATCATTTTATATCCCCATTTCATGCTGGCATGGGTTTGATGGGTCATTGTGATTCAAATCAGTTCTTATTTAGAGTTACTCGCTTCCTAGATAATAATAATAATAATGAAATTATTGTGTAAAGTGCTCAGGTGCACTACAACTCGTCAAAGGTGCATGTATAGTACATAGAATAATATACAAATGTCAGGGAAGTGAATAGTGTATGAGTCATGGTATACATGTGTGTATGTGTATGGAGAGGGAACATTAGGTGTAGTGTTGGCGGATCTCGGGAAGCATGGAGGTTTTAAAGGATGCAGTGTCTCGACAGCTAACAACCGATGCAGGTAGTTTGTTCCATGCTTCAGCAACTCTGAGCGTGAAAAAATGTTTCCGAAAGTCATGGGAACTGTGCTGTTTTCTGACTTTGTGGGCATGTCCACGTGTGTTAGACACATGGAAATCAAAAAGGTACTCAGGGTTGTTGTTGGCAAGATGGTTAACAATTTTGTGGGTGTTTACCAAGTCAGTTGCTAGGCATCAGAGCTTCAATGTATCCATGCCCAGGGAAGCAAGGCGTTCAGAGTATGGTAGATGCCTGATGGAGGGTATTCACTTGGTTACACGTCTCTGAACAGTTTCCAGGCGGTCAATGTTCTGAGCAAGATAGGGGTTCCAGACTGGTGATGCAAATTCTAAGTGTGGCCACACCAAAGCCATGTACAGCCTTAAATAGATAGCTGGAGAGCGGCTGACAAAGGTTTTGCTGAGTGATGCTAAGACACCCTCAGCCCTCTTGACAATTTTAGAGACGTGCTTCGTCCAACGCAAATCGCTGCTTACCGTAATACCCAGGTCATATTCACAAGAAGACTTCTTGATATTAGTACTGTGGAGGGAGTATGTGGAGGCTGGGTTTTTACTCACAAAATGCATGGTGGTGCACTTGTCCACAGCCAGCTTGAGTTGCCAGTCTGAGATCCATTGTCCGGTGTCACAGGTGGTGGAGACGGTACACTCTGGTCTTCAATAGTGAAAATGCCTGCATAGCATTCAACAATGAGCTCTGCGCATTCCTTGGGGTTGTCAGTAACCTGGCTTGTGTGGGGATTGTGAAGAGGACCAACTGAAGAGTGAGGCCTCTGCTTTGAGTGAACATACTTCCAGAACACCTTACTGTCAGGGCTGGTTGCTATGCGCTGCTCAAATTGAAGCACTGCCTTCTTTGAGGTGGTTGGACGATTTATTTCGCCTCTTCCTATTGATGTCTGATTTAGCAGTTTGTACTCACGTTCAGCATTGCGACGTTCTTTTCTGGCAAGACGGACTGCTGCAGTCTCCCAAATTGCACTTTTGGGATGTTTTTTCCGCTTACGTGGCACTGATGCTGCACATGCTGTCCATATTGAGCTCAGGATGTTCTGGAGTACAGTGTTGACATCTCCAGAGTCGTAGAACTCAAGCCAGTTTGGACGTTGCAGTAACAGTTCCAGTCTGCTTTATTCCAGTCAAAGTGAGCAGTTTGGAGATGGTTGTGGTTCTTGTTACTGCCCATGAGGGATAGATTGGCAATGATCATAGCATGATCAGAGTCACCTAATGACCGTTTCAGGAGTAGTGGTGAAGAGTAGGTCCAAAATGTTGTCACCTCTTGTTGGGGAGGTGACTACTTGGGACCAATTCGAGTCCAGCACTAGCTCAAGGAAGTCATTTGCACTTGGCGGCCAACGAAAGGTTTCCCAGTCAATCTCAGGGTGATTGAAGTCTCCTGCAATAAAAACATAAGTGGCTGTTTTCCTGGCAGCAGCTCTGAGGATATCACAAAATTGAGTGTCCTGATGGTAATTTGGGAGACAGTAAACGACTCCGAATAGCAGTGTTGACATGGTCATACGTATATCGCAGAAAAAAACTTCCCGCTGTGATTGGTTAAAATCAACACAAGGAATTGCCGACAAATTTGACCGAACTTAGACCATTACACCACCACGACGGTTAATGTGGTCTTTACGAAAAAGGTTGTAGCCAGTTATGCTGAAAACCCCATCACAGAGTAAGGGATGTGCCCAAGTTTCCGTGACTATAATGAAGTCAGGATTGATACTTTTGACGTAGGAGTCAAAAAGATGAATCTTATTGCATAGACTACGTGCATTCAAGGACAACAATTTGTACCTTGATTCCAGTATACGATTATGTGCAGGGGATGGCAGGTTTTTCTGATTTAGTTTCCCAGAGTTTTTTCAGTTTTTTTATTGTCAGTTGTTGTGGGTACAGTGTTTTCAGAGCAGCTGGTATCTCTTTTCCATGTTTCACCAGCCTTAACAAACTTCCATATCTGCCCATCATCACGTAGGCTGAAGCTCTCATGTTTGCCGAGCTGCGGTTTAAGGAAGTTGCAACATGCAACTTTGGGCGGACATCAGGTGGAAGACCAGGGTGTGTTCGGAAAGCAATCCGACTTTCACGCCTAGCTTTATCAGAGGCTACAAGGTATGAACGTGCCTCAGTTGAGTTCGAAAAAGATAGTCCAATTAGCCTGGGTTTCGGGCCTGGTCGGCCAAGGCGTAGAACACCCTTCACGTGAGCACAGCCCAAGTCTTTGGATGAACTGGCAGCAAATGCCTGAAGATCAACTATGTCTTCTGGTACACCAATGGCAATCACTTTGTGGTTTCCAGATTCAGTGGCATTCTCAATGCATCTAGGTTCAACATGAGGTACGCGGAGATTTTTTAACAAGGCACTCCGGTAAGATCCCTCATTGTGAGGTTCTACACAAACACTTGATTTTATTCCCGCTATTTCTCGGCTTAAAGCGGAAATCATTTGCCGTATTACCTCAAACTCTGTATTGACAGTCGATTTTTGTTGTTCTTCTTCTTCTTCAGCAGGCATGGTAGGGGAAGACACAGTCGTTGGTTGTTGTTGATGAAAAGTAACGGGCGAGGAAGACATGGGTTGCTGTTGTTGATGAAGTCCTTCAACGGGGGTAGTTGCAGAAGCTACGGTCGTTGGTTTTTGCTGTTGTTCAGGAACAATGGTAGAGGAAGACACGATCTTCAGTTTTTGTTGTTGTTGTTCAGGAACAATGGTAGAGGAAGACATGATCTTCAGTTTTTGTTGTTGTTGTTCAGGAACAATGGTAGAGGAAGACACGATCTTCAGTTTTTGTTGTTGTTGTTCAGGAACAATGGTAGAGGAAGACATGATCTTCAGTTTTTGCTGTTGTTGTTCAGCAGCAATGGTAGAGGCAGACATACAGTCCAGGCACTGAAAGGACCAATTTGTTAGCTGGACCATCTCTCAGAGTCCATCCATCATAGCAATATGATGTTTCTTGTTTTGGCCTGGGATCTTCCGGAAGCCTGTGGCGCATTGAAGGCAGACAGAGATGTGACAGGTTCCACATTCGACCCAACGATTACGGAACGAGTTTTCAGGTTCCGTACAGATATGGCAGGTGTGATTTTCTGGGCAATGTTCTATTTTGGAACATCGACCAGTTTTGTCGCATACTTCATCCATGGATATCACCATGGCAATTTTGTTATTTCTGCCCATCCGTAGAAAAACACAGAATGTAAACAATATAGGTTTAGTACACTTGATTTCGATAGAAATAAAATGTTTGTTTTTTGTTTAGTTTTTTGTGTATTTTTGTTTCCGTTTTCCTAAATATTGTGTGTGTACAAAAGAGTCTGCGCATGTAAACAAATAAATATGCTGCGTAAGTTAACAAGATAAATGTTTGTTTATGTTTTGTTTTTGTATTTCTGTTTCTGTTTTCCTATGTATTATGTGTGTGTGTATGTTGTTAGCAGTATTAGTTGTAGATGTTATCGGGATGCAAGTGACATAATAACAGCAGAAATTAGAGATGAAATATACGTTAATTTTTTGTTGTAGCACAAACAATGGTGTTGTACAGAGGCTGGTATCTGGCGTGTGATCCGTCGGCTTTCCAGTGGCTGTCTGTCTTTTCTGGCGTTCTCAACCGGCGTTGTTCTATCAAGGAGCGTGAGGCGTGTTACTACATGTTTGTTTATGTTTTGTTTTTGTATTTCTGTTTCTGTTTTCCTATGTATTATGTGTGTGTGTATGCAACAAGATCTACACACGAATATATAATTAAAAGGTGTATGTGGGTTAGAAGCGAAGTCAATGTTCAGAAAGATTTTACAAATGTACGCAAGATTGGCCGGTATAGTGTCTGTCTCACAAGAAATAGTGTGGTTTCTTTTCACTTGTGTGTATATGCGTGTGGTATGTATCTGTATATTGTTGTTTATAGGTTTTGTGGAGTACTTACTGCGATGCCTAAGGGATGTAGTGATTTTTTTTTTGGGGGGGGGGGGGTCAGGATATCACATTTTACTTGTATATTCAATATTTGGCATGGTTTCTAGAGTTGGTTGCCCTTTCTAACACTAAACACTTTACAGAGTGTATTATGTGTACATTTGTCATGGACAAATATAATTTATAAACATACTGAAGCTTTTACTGAATATTTGTGACAATAAAATCTGTTAACATTTTCATGTAAATTATATTATTGAGAAGTTAAAATGGATGAGTTGTTTAATCTTTATATACTAGAGGGTGAAAGTTATATGGAGATAGTAGTACCAATGTCCATCCAAATAAAGATTACCAAAAATTAAAATAAATTGGTTGGACTTCTATCTTAACATCCATAATCCAACTTGGACTCCAACCACTACTTCCTACCAACACACAAACCACACATACAATTCTTGTTCCTCACCCACCTATTCCTGAAAGGGTCATGGGGCAGAAATATCATCTTCAGGCCAGTTTTCTGCTGGTGTATGTATGCTTGTGTACATGTACATGTGTTTCATAATGTATCCATGTATACAAATGAATGAAAAGAGAAAATTACATTTTTTACATGAAAATGATACAAACTTGCACTGACATTCCATTTTGTGGCTTACCTTATAATGATGTTTATTCTCTACAAAATGGTGACTCGCAACTTAACTAAGCAAAGATGGGATATGAACAACTGAAGCATGATCAAAACAGTCCAATACAGAACTTTCAATGAGATTCAAACTCATACTGATTTCCAAATAAACAGTTTTTTATCAACTCTAGCTACTCCATTGCCTCTATTCTAGGAACATACAGTATAGTAAATTATTTATAAATAAAAGAAACTGGGTATAAGAGGGATAAGTTGTGGTGTGCAGGAGAGAAGGCTGAGATGTGATGCGCATGTAGGATGACCGATGGGTGAAGAAGTGCCAGGAAGTCCCAGCGGAGGGAAGACGCAGTAGAGGCAGACCACGAAAAACATGGGCGGAGGTGGTGAGAGCAGACCTCAGATCGCTGAAACTCACCGAGGAGATGACGAAGGACCGTGACAAGTGGAGAGATGCTGTGCTGAATAGGACCAGTCCAACCCTTGTAAGCAGGGAAAAGCGGACGTAAAATGATGATGATGATGAAAAGACAATATTTCTTTCATGATGGGAGAAGGATAAAAATTTGCAACAACATATTTGATTTTACTTTAATACTTAAGTACAATACTTATATTTTACCCAAGCCAAAAAACCATGCAAACATACACAGAATACAAATTTATTATTATAGATTATTTATGTCTCTTTATTCTTTATTTTCCTGGAAGGACTCTTTTAATAAGCCCTCACGAAGACTACACTAAAGAAAACAAACTATTTTTTTTCCAATTATTATTTAAAATTCAGTAAAAAACATCTAAATCTAAATAAACATAGAAAATAATATGTTGTTGTTGTTGGACCTCCATCGGTTCTGATGATGAGTGTCCTACTTGTTAGAACAAAAGAACAGCCTGCTCAAGAAAGTAATGTGCAAGTAGCTGAGCACCCTTAACTAAGCTCTCAAGATTATTCAGTGTGACACTGTACATGATAAGGGTGGCCCTTTGAAATGCAAACACTACTAATTTTTTTCTAGCTACATGGAACTGAAGCAACAAAAAATAAAGTGTTTACCTCAAGAACACAAGATGCTGCTGAGAATCAAACTCACAGCTTTGTAATTGTGATCCTAACATCTAAATCATTAACCCACACGCCTTCACAAAAATAATACATATTCTTGAAAAGACCAACAATAATCTTACAAAGTTAAAGGATCATGCTATTCATTAACACCCTTGCTATTGACTCTTAATGGTTTGCCTTCAAATTATATGTGTGGCCTGCCAAATATTATCAACAAGGTTAGTATTATCTACTTTATCTTCAACTGCCAACATATAAAGATTTTCTTTTTATGAAACCCTCCTTAGACTAACAATAAGTTCAAATTTGAGAAATATTTAAGAAACATAATAAAAGCAAACTGACCGTAAAGCCTGATGTTCCAACTGTGCTTGAGAATTTTCCACACATTCATTCCATGCTGATATATCTGTCATTTTACCTGCTGGTGGTTGTGGTAATTCATATCTATACAAACAGAGAAAACTAAATAAGATTTCTGTGGAATTCATTTTTTAAAAGATGAAGTAAATTTATCATACATCTTCAGAATATAATTCTTTAGTTCAAATAAGAAGGATCTTGAAACTCTGAAAGCATCATATAAACATATATATGTGAGCAGAATTAAGTTGTTATGCACCAGATCAACCCTGTTTCAGCAAACGTCTGATTAAAAGCATTCCAGCCAAGAGTCTATCATCATTTTTCTAAATACGGTATTTTATCCAATAAACCCTTTTTTATGGTAGGGTGTAATTTGGCTGCTTTTTCAATGACTCAAGAAAAAAGTAAAAATATCACCCAACCAAAAAGTAATGATTTCCATCTGGACACAAACAACTACAATGCACACATATTTCTTTTCTAATCTACCAGAGTTAGTACAATAGAGTGCATCCAGTACACTCTGTAAGTGGTGGTGCCACATTAAAATGCACTGAGTCCATTATGTAAATGGTAGTGGTGCATATCAGGTTAAAATGCACTCAGTACCTTCTGTAAGTGGTAGTACCAATGCCATGTTAAAATGTACCCAGTTCATTTTGTAAAGTGGTAGTGCTGGTGCCACAGTAAAACTCACCCAGACTATTCTGTTAGTGGTGCGTGAATGCCATGTTAAAATACATCGAGTGCACTTTGTAAAGGGGTAGTGCTGGTGCCACAATAAAATACACTCAGTATATGCTGTAGGGTGTTTGGCATTAGGAGGGGTGGGTATCCAATTGTAGAAACAATGCCAAAATGGAACATATGAGCAAGATGTGACCATTTGTCCGGTCTAGTTTCAGAACATGGCAACCAGTCCAACCCATGCCAGCATGGAAAACAAATGTCAAATGATGAAGATGGTGATCATAATTGTTTTACTTTTACTTAGAATTTTCTCCTCTCAAACAATAAGTTGCTAACAACATGTGCAGTCATGGCTGTGTGGTTAAGAAGTTAATTTTGAAACTATGCTCTTGAATAGGAAGACAAGGCTCTATATGTACAGTATATATTATACTTAACTTGTATGGATACAGCAGATTTCATGCTTGTTTCCAGATAAATGAATCATCAATCAACTATAATGATTTATATAATCACAGCTTTACAACCTCAAAATACATACTGCTATGTGTAGACAAATACTTCCCATACTGATAACATTGAATTAACAATTGAAACACAGCACTGTGTCTGGGGAAAATTTATATTTCCTTCCTTCCTTGGGCCCTCAACTCCTGATGGAATCAAGGGGCACCACAATGATATATAGCATATCTTAGACATTTCATACCTGGTAGAGTCCATCTCTCCCTGGCTCTGAACAATTGATTACTTCCAGAGAGAAGACAGAAAAAGAAAATGAGGGAGAAAGAATTGACTCAAGTATTAGTCTGGTACTTTACTTATCGACCCCAAAAGGATTAAATGCAATGTTGACCTCAGCAGAATTTATAACTCAGAACACTGAGAGCTGGGATAACTATCTCAAGGCTTTCATCATCATCATTACATTCATTTTTCCATCTGCCAACTTTCCATCAAATGTGTATTTATTTTAATACCAATATTCATCAGAAGTAGTGTAATGACTAAAACTAATCAAAGAATCAAAAAGAAGTAAAAAAAATTCCAGAATACCTTTTCATACTTAACATCTCCATTGGCAATCGAGATTGAAGACGCTCTATTTCAGTCTTCATTATTTCTGTCTGAGATATAAAGGTAAGGAATTATGAAAATATTCATTCAATACTAAATCTACATACATTAGAATTGTTTACTGCCAAACAAACATGACAGCAACAGAATTACAAATATTGAGAAAAGTATAACATGTTCCTTTAAAGTAGCAGCAAAATGAACTCAATGCAGACTGCACATTTATTACACATTAAACAAACCCAGCTCAACTTAACCATATCAAATTTGCAGCTCAACTTTTACTTTATCATACTGCTTATATGCATGTCTCCACACTTCCTATATTTCCATTAAGTTGGGCTTTATACTAATAAACCATATTTACATTCAAGCCTTTTGATACAAATACTCTTTCCAGAATTCACTATATATATATTTTTTTTCATCATTCTCATTAATTAACATCTGTTTTCCTGGCTAGAAAGGGTAGAGCAAGTCATCACAGACCAAGCCAGTACTTGTTGTTATTGATCTCTCAGATAGATTGGAATGAGGGTGAGGATCTTGCTTATGTAGGTTCCCACACTACAGAGTGTACTGGATTTATTTTATTGTAGTACCAGCATTATGGAGCCTGTTGTGTCTTAGACACAACTTGAGGAGTCTCTCACCCCTTTTTCTACAGCTGGATGTCATTACTAACAATTTACAGTGTGCTGGGTGCATTTTATCATGGCACCAACACTTATATTTTTATTTATTGGCTGGTTCAGTAGATTCCTGCTTTACTGAGGAAGTTACCAAAATCAGCACTCAATGCTATGGCAGAGTATATATATATTAAGAACAAAATGAGGTTTCACAAAACGAGGTTTATTGATTATGCAGTCAATAAAATCCTTTTTATTGATTATGCATAATCAATAAAAACATTAATGTGAAACCTCATTTTGTTCTTTATATATATATATATATATATATTTGAAAAGGGAGTAAGGTTCTATACAAAAAAGGAGTTATAGAGAAAAAGTGGAATTGGAAATAGCACGGAAAATATATTTAAGGATCTGTTTTTCTTTTTTCCTTCTTTGATTATTCAAAGTGACATTATTAAAAAAAATGCGAGGAACAATTCTTTTAAAAAAAGGGAGTTTTATAATGTATATAAAATATAACTGGTTTCGATGTATCAGTGTAAACCATCTTATCAAATGTTGAATCATCATCATCATCATCATCATCGTTTAACGTCCCTGTTCCACGCTTGCATGGGTTTGGACAGGGGTTTTCCCACTTGAGGGAAGAGTGGTTGTCTTGCTCGCATAGGACTGTCTGGCGGGTTTTCTACAGCTGGATGCCCTTCCTAACACCAACCACATTTACAGTGTGGGGCTGGAAGGTTTTTACCGTGTTGCCTACACGGCCACATTACAGCGTGGACTGTCTGGCGTGTTTTCTACAGCTGGATGCCCTTCCTAACACCAACCACATTTACAGTGTGGGACTGGGAGGTTTTTACCGTGTTGCCTACACGGTCACATTACAGCGTGGACTGTGTGTTTTTTTGTCGTGACACCTACACGATCTCGTTTGTTTCGGCCTGGATGTTGTGGCACCAACATAACTTTGCATTGAAGGGGGCGGTGTGGATGGGGTGGGACGGGGGTGAATTTTGTTAGAGATGCCTACTGACTAGTAGGTTTTACTTTGTATTTAGGTAAGGCGGGTCTTCTCTGTTACTGAGTACCGCCAAAGGTCTCAGTCCAGTGACATTGTCTTGGAGAGGTGTAAGTGTGTGAGGTCGGAATTTATCAGCTCGTCCCAGGTTTTCCTGGGTCTGCCTACTCCGTGGCTACCATCTATCTTTATTGCCCTGCACTTTGTTATACAGCTGTCGTCTTTCATGTGCATCACGTGACCATACCAACGTAGCCTTCTCTCGAGTAAACAACATCTGATCCCTCTTATTTCTAATTTTTTTCCTTAGTTCGTTTATGCTTTGCCGTTGAATATTACAATTAAAAAGAATTTAAAAGAATTAAAAATCAAAAATTTAAAATTAAATGTTGAAGAGATCTGTTGATCTTTTTTGATGCGAAGACTGGGTCTAAAATGGAACCTTATATAAAGAAAGAGGGGTAGTAATAGTAGAAGTAGCGGTGGTAGTTGTGTCTTTTCACAGAACAAAAATAATTTTGTTCTGTGGAGAGATGCCATGCTGAGAAGGATCTGTCCAACTCATGCAAGCGTAGAGCTACATAATTCTTGCTAAAAGCAAGCAACATGTCATCGGGGTGGCCTTGAAGAAAGCGAGTTACTCTTGGTATATTGTGGACCATGTCTGAAATTCCATGCATGCATGTGTTGGACAGGAAAACCAAAAGCAATAAAAAGTGATAGTCACTATGAACAATAAATTAAAAAATAAATTAAAGAACCTTACTTCAAAAGCTGAGTAATTTGGAGATGGCAGATTGTCAAGGTAGTTTTTTGTTGGTCGGTATCGCCTGGTTTCTTCTTCAACAAGAGCAAGTGCCTTGAATGATAAAAATGAACCAAACATAATGAAATTTTTTAATGAAAAATCTGTAGATATAGTTTTAAAATGTTAATAGCATTTTCTTAAAAATTTAATCTATCAGTTATACAAAAAATAAGTTCTTTATAACTCTTGACTTTCAAATATTTATGACTATGGAAACTAGAAATTATAAATTTAGATACACTAAAGATTTATTAGAAATATAAGGGATTTTACTGATATTCTCATATACCCCCAATTTGTAGTCATGACCACTTTATTCCTATTGATACACCTATGTCTACACCCAACAGTCAAGAATCCTGAATGTGTACCACTTCATAGATAAAGAATTTGTAAATCAGTCAAGCATTTCAATTTGCAGATTCTATTTTTTTATAAATTTGAATTATAACTTTTTGAGTGGATGCATAATATGATAGGATTGGGGCCCTTATCATTAAAACACCTGAGAAACCTCCAATGATGTGCATCCTCATAGGAAGCCAACTAAACTATAAAGGGATGTGAGCTGTAAAAACAACAACATATCACCTTCATAATAACTAAAGTGAACTGTCTAATATAAAATGTAATTGTTTACAGTAAAAATAGATTTAATATCTTAATGTAAAGACTGTATAATGTTTGTATCAATATGCATACATGGATAGTAACAATTTATTAAATGGGGAGAAATATTATAAGCATTACTGTCAAATATACATATGTATTTATACACACATTCAATTTATAAAGTAAATAGATACAAAGTTAAAAAGAAAGAAAAAGCATGCACATTGCAATGGGGAATGCTTGTGTCTCTTCTAAAAATGTTTGTGCCAACCTAAAGCACTCACAGCAAGACTACAGGTGACAGCGAGACTGAGGCGCTGGAATAGCCAAGTACCCTCACGAGCATCACTTGATACTTCAGAAACATGAAACGTAAACAATAAAAAGAATGTATTATCAGCAACCCTAAAATTTCTTGAAAATCACAGGTTGAAATATGTAATCCACTATTAAATCATTTCAAAGTCTTATTCTGTTCAGCTATGGATGGAAAAACTCCCACCTACCACAGCATTTAAGATGTACGATGAGGTTAAAGAGTCACTAACAGCAATGTCCTATATGGAGACATCTATTTTTAACCTAAAAGCAATCCTACTACCTCCAGAGACGAGGGGATAATAACTCTAGTTAGGACTTGTTTTATAACTAAGACCGAACTCAGTGTGGTGAGCAAAACATGACAGTCGATTTATCTAGCACTGGGACTAACAAAACAATCTCCCTCCACCTTTCTATTGAAGTTTGTCAATGTTGTGAAGATCGATTGGCTACTCTGCTGAATACCTCAGGCGGAAATAATAAACTGCTAACCATAACGATGGGAGGCCTAAAAAACGGTAAAACTACAGTTTAGTGCCCCATACAAGTTTTGTTTCCTCATAATTTTCTTAATGAAATTTCTAAGGTGTTGAATTTTTTTAATGATTGGGTTGATGAAATTGTTTGTTTTTTTTTATTGACTTTTTTTTTACATTTGGTATTTGTAGAAATGACATTTTTTTGCGAGAATCACCATGCAATCGGAAGGCACGATGTAAAGCTTTCCCGGTTTACACTTAGCTTACAACAAACATGGATCGAAGGTATTCAATGATAAAAACATTAACGAACATAAGTACTTATTCCTAAATTCTACCGTTTAGAGCTCTAAACGGAACTTCAGATGAGAGTTGCATGTGAGCTTTCTTTGTTTCGTTGCCTATGCAAACACATTCTGGTGTAGTCACTATTATACAGGATCAAATATTATTCTTGTTAATTGTGTATTTTATATAATTCAATATTCTATATCTAAAAAAAAATTAAGTATGCATATGTTAGAAAACTTAATTGTAGAAGAATTGTTTGTTCCTTTAAAATGACACTCGTGTTTGATTTGCGTATTAGTTTTAATATTATTTTATTCTTTTACTGATATTATTGTGTATTCTTGGCCGTAATATAAGAGAACCACCAGGCTTTTTAATAACATTACGTAATAAGATACTTAAATTACTCAGTAATTTGCACTTTCATTATTCTTTCGATGGATTGGCAGTATCGGTAGAGGGTCGGACGCCATGCTTTGACGCATAGAGTTACGGTCTTTGCCATTCTGAGTTCAAATCCCGCCGAGGTTAACTTTGCCTTTCATCCTTACGGGGTCGATAAAATAAAGTACCAGTAATGCACTGGGTAATTGCTGGCCTTGTGCCAAAAAGTAGAAACAATTATTCTTTGGCGGTGTTTTCTATAAAGTAAAACTGCCAACATTGCAAGATCACAATTTGTAAGCGATTATTAAACACGGTTAGTAATGAATTTGAAGTGGAGCGACAAAATTATGGTTTTAGGTTCGGAAATAAAAGGATAAAACAACTTACAGCATCTCTCACACCGGGTTCCTCGTAACCTTTATCATAATAGGGTAAAGCATCTACAATAACTTCTCCAGCCATTATTCACTTTAACACGGTGTTATAGTTTCACTGTTTTAACCGATAAAGTTCGCCGGTTATGTCCCTTGTTAAATACACCGGTTTACAATGGCCAGGTGGTTATAGTTACAAATATTTATCAGTGTGTTTATATTTTAAGACTTACGTAGATTTACATATATATTTCATTCTCTATAACAGATCATAGAATATTCTGAAATAGTTTTCTTTATGGCTATGAGAAAATTTCAGCATAATACTGCATTTTTAACAGGAGAGTTCTCTAAGTTCCTGTTGTGATTATTGTAAAATTTAAAACTTCGAAGCTTGTAATGCTTTTGCTTGAACTAGAGACTTAATTTGTATATTGTAATGCTTTTTCTTGGGCTAGAGGCATAATTTATAAATAATGTCTGAGCGAAAATAACTTAGGGAAGCGTTGTACATACTAAATACAAATATTGTAGCGTCCCACGTACGTAATGAGTTGAAAAATAAAAAAATGTGTGTGCGTGTGTGTATTTGGGCTAAAAGCCATGTGGAAGTACTACGTTGCACTGAGTGATACAGAAAATATAAGCTCTCCTCTGGTTCTTACACTCAGACAATCAGTCCTGTTCTGGGAAAGACCTGAACCTCTTATTTGTCAGTAAGACTAAAAGCATTGCAAGAAGAACATGTTCTCAAGAGACAGGCATGGAAGAATGGAGGCAGCAAAGATCAATACTAGGTAACTAAAAATGAAGCTAGACAACAAGTATGCATAACATGCCAAAAACCTGAAAGCAGGAGGTTTGCCAATATCCTTCAATGCAGACGTCTGGAGTAGATATTATCAGCCAGGCACGATTCCAATGGTGGACACCATATATACAAGGACTAGACATTAGGTACAGATCCAACAGGATCACGCAAATTCATGTTTTCAACTGTTCACCTCTCCATTTATGCTATCCTAAGAGGAGCTCAGGAGCAACTGCATCATGAATAAGTTCACCTCATTGGCAACAGAGTGCATGGCCAAACATCTTTTAAGTAGTTCATTCAGGGAATCTACCAGACATCGACAACGAATTTTGGAGTATGACATAAAATCCGATGCTAAGACAGGATTCAACAAAGGCAAAAATAGTCAAAAAGTTCCAACTTAAGTAAGTCTACCACTCTCAACGGCCATGTTTTGCACTCATTGAGGATAATGCTGCAAACAAATGCTCAATATATGCAAATTTCTGTGGCCAGATGGATGAATCTTTGACCCAGATGATATAAACATCTACTTTGTCTTCTTTACCTTGGTCTATTACAATGAAGGTGATGCTGGGATACTTGAATTGACTGACCTCTTCCAAAGTCTCACCACTGAGTATGAAAGAGACCCTTTCAGAAGGCAAAATACCAGCAGATAAAATTTTTGTCTAGGTTACTTGGAATTTCATGCCATCATGCAACGCATACACACTCAATCATTCGATGGCTAATTGAATATCAATGTAATTATCACCAACTATTACAAAGTCATCAGCAAAGTCAAGGTCAGTGATATTAAAGTCTCACCTCACAGCAACACCTGGGGAATCCTTCAGAAAATCTTATGCAATCTAATCAGTGGCATTATTGAAAAGTGTTGGAGACAGGACACAGAACTTTCAAACACCTGAACGCAACTTAAAGGAGTCAAATTCCTTGCCATAACAGTGAATCTTTGCTTGTATAGAACTGTAGTAATCTCTTCAGCAACTTCACAGGCAGCCCATCTTTGATCATGGTGTTACACTGTGAGCTGTGGTCAACTGAATCAAAAGCTGCAAAGTCAAAAAAGAGGTCATTGTTTGTTGCAGGTAGCTCCAGTGCTGTTCTAGAACCCTTGTCAACGTAAACATTTTATCTGTTCAGGCTCAGCCCTGATGAAAACCAGAATGATTTGGTTGGGTGTGTTGAACATAATCCTTTTGAAGTCTTCATAGAGGAATGATGGTGTATATTTTGACTGCAATATCTGTCAAACTTATGTCTTTGGTAGTTACTGCAACAGCACTTATCACCTTTCTTGAAGAAAGGGAACTGCATTACTCCAGTCTTGTGGAGGAAATTCCATGTCTCAGATGTGTGATCACACAGTGTAACCTGGAGGACAAGGTATTAGAAGTTTTTGAAGATTCCAGCAGGTAAACCAACTTCAAATGGGCTTTGTTGTTTTTCAGTTCCTGAATAGTTACACACATATCCTTGGTGGTCAATAGATCCAAATTGCATGTATATGGGGTGTATCTATGGAATCTATGTGTAGGCTGGTTGGTAAATGGGTCATGATTGAGCAGATTTACAGAATGGTCACACCAATAGCTGAAATATTTGTTTAGGTTCAAAATAACTAATTTGGGAATCATTTGTTGATGATCTTAGAATTTGGTACAATTTTTGCAAATCCATGACAGAAGCTGCATGCTTCATGTTTAGAACGATGGTGCACCAATACCCATTGTGATTTGAAAAGGCAGAGTTGGTTGATACCTTCTGAGAAGCCTATAAAAATCCTCAATAAATAGAAGAAAGATTTGGAAGAAAAGACATTGATTTCGAAAGGAAATGTTTATTTTCATTCAAATAATTATTTTCTAGAACTAACTTTACCCATGACTTTAAAGCAATAGAGAAAATAAATTGAAAAAAAAAGAAAAGAAATGCTGAATTTCCCTGAGTTGAGAGAAAAATGTAATCAAATATTTGTGATTTGTTATTCATTGTATATATTTTAATTTTCATAAAAGCCATGAGTATCAATATTTTATATAATCAACCCATCTACGTTTTGTTGCACAAAATATAACTAACCAACAGTGTTGTTATTAATATGGATGTTATATGTGCATTGCTTGGTGAATAGTAATAAAATAATTAATGTTCTTGAGCATTTTAGTGTCACTGATGAAATATACTGTATGATACTAAGATGTGTTCTTCTTAGTCATAGCATAGCATTATATTTTGCTTGCTTTAAGCCTTTAAAGCAGGAATTATCATGAATTTTTTTTTTTTTTTTAAGAGAAAAGTCATCAATTTTGGTTGTTAATTTTTTTAAATTATAAAATTTTGATTTTAAATATTAGTTTTCACTTTTTTTTTTTTTTTTTTTTTTTTTTTGTCGACCCAGGTGGCATGGTCAAACATTCATTAATCTACGTTAAGGGTTAAATGTTACTAAACTGAAGGTAAATAACTGTAGTTACTGTTAGAAAATAGTGTCACTTGTTTCAAAATTACATCCCTTTTTCTTTTAATTTGTCGACAACGTATCCATTGGAAAAAATAATTATGAAACAAAGAGAAAAAGTACAATGGATGTTCAATATAGCCATTTTTGTTCTTTAAGTGCCAATAGGAGTATTTGTCCATGCTAGATAAAAAGCATATATTAAACCTGAAAAATGAAATATATATAAATAAGTGATACATAAAACAACGTTGTATTTAGGCTACTATAATAACATCATATTGAACACATATTTTGAAAGTCTATGCTTATTTCATTACTAAGATAGTAATTTAACATATTGTAATATTCTGTAATGTATATTAATTTGGTAGTGTCACCGAAGACATCATATTTATTTAATGATTTAAGAAAGGGGACATATGAGTTAAAGAAAAAGTATTTTTTTCAATAATCTACTAGAAGAGTTAGGTTTAGCACTACATCTTGATAAATTTATTAATTATACATGTTCCCATTCTCTAAATGGTACTTATTTTACGACTAAGCAGATTGAAATACTTGCCAAATACCTGTCTTTATTCTTGATTGCAAATATCCAATTTTTAATTTTACTATTGTTTCAACTAATAAAGTAACCAGTTAACTATGTTAATACTAACTCAGCCAAAACTGGCTATGGTTCTATGAAGCAAAACCATCCAGTTTAAAAGTTAAATTTAAAAGTTAAATTTTTTCAACATGATTTTATATAAGCATTGTATGTTAAGTTACCATCTTAGTAATGAAATAATTAATAATTTTAGTAAATCCCTCAAAATTCTTTGTTTATTATTTTAAATAGAGTGCATTACATTAGAAATACAGTCATGAAAGCATAGACTTTCAAAAGTGTGTTGAAGTAAATAATTTTTTTTTTAAATATCTAGTTTGATTTATCTACGTTCTACAGTTAGGTTGTCTCAAACAGCATTTATCTTTCATCTACTGTGTCAATAAAATAAGCATAAATGCTAGTGAATAGGATAGAAGATAGGACACTGATTCCTTCAGGGAAGTGGCCCTGCTCAATATGTACAAAGGTAGTAGGCATAAACTCCATATGATATGCACAATATAAATCTTGGATACACAAGAGATGTAGTGGGATAACGGGTAGACTAAGAAGAAAGGAAGACGGTTTGTAGAAAATGCACAGGTGTAACAAAGGGGAAGATAGCCAGTGATGTAAGTCTAATCCAGTCACAGAAAGGACATGAAGAAGTGGTTGATAGCTTCTATTTAGGCAATGTAATTAGCAATGGAGGAAGATGCTCTGAGAGCATAATAGCTAGAATAAGGAAAAGATGGAAGAAGTTTAGACAGCTATTCCTACTGTTGACAACAAAAGGTTTCTCCCTACATGCAAAAAGACAACCATACGATGCCTGTGTGTGAAGTATGATGCTGCATGGTTGTCAAACATACGCTGTGACTGTGGAGGGTGTGTGTAGACTGGAGAGAAATGAAGCAACTATGTTTCTTTGGATATGCAAGTTGGATGAGCTGAGGGAGAAGCTGGATTTAAGAGGAATCCAGGGTGGTGTGCAAGAGAGAAGACTGCACATAGACAATGATCATTGGGTGAAGAAGTACCAGGAAATGCCAGTGGAAGGAAGCCACGGTAAAGGTAGACCAAGAAAGACCCAGGCTGACCTCAAATGACAGATTCACAGAGGCAATGACAAAGGATCGCGATGAGTGGAGAGATGCTGTGCTGAGAAGGACCCATCCAACTCATGCAAGCATGGAAAAATGGACATAAAAATGATGCTGATGATATATATATATATACAAATATATATCATCATCATCATCATCATTTCTGTTTAACGTCAATTTTTCCATGCTTCCATGGGTTAGACGGTTTGTCCACGCCAGGAGCCAAGTCTGGCCATGTGCCACACCTTGCTCCAATATATATTTATATGTATATTTATATATATATATATATAAAAAGGAAGAGAACCAAGGTTTTCAGATTAAATCCATAAAAACAGATTTAATTTGAAAACCTTGGTTCTCTTCCTTTTAATTTTATATGCTCAACAACAAGAACTGTAACCTTCAGAAAAATGTTTTGATTGTTTTGAATTCTTTATGTGCTGAAGACCTTAAACGTGCATTGAGCTTTTCTCACCCTACCAAAATTAAAGTGGAATATTCCATATATATATATTTATATACAAAAATATGGATTTAGAGGAACGAAGCTACATGGTTACTTGATAACGAGTGTTAGAAAGTTAAGGGAACACAAACAAGAAATAGACATTTTCCCTTCATCAGTTGTCTACTATGGGTCACAGATGTTTCAGCGCATTATAGACAATGCGCTGAAACATCCGTGACCCATAGTAGACAACTGATGAAGGGAAAATGTCTATTTCTTGTTTGTGTTCCCTTAACTTTCTAACACTATATATATATATATGTGTGTGTGTGTGTGTAAATATACCTATATATATGTATGTATGTATGCATATATGTATATATATATGTGTGTGTGGATAATGTTCCTTACCAACTGACAAACCAAAGCATGCAAAACAAGGTCCACCAATTATAATCGACAGCCCTACAAGAGTAGCATATTGCAGCAATATAATTAATGAAAGGAAATGGTGCATAGCTGGAAAAAAAATAAACATTTATTAAAATACAAAAAAAAAGAGAAAATACATTGTATTTTATTTAAATAAAGGTAACACGTTGAAGTTAATCATCATCATCATCATCGTTTAACGCCCATCTTCCACGCTAGCATGGGTTAGACGGGTTTGTCCCATTTAGAGGCAAGTTGGGTCGGGTGACCATGTCTCGCTCATATAGGACTGTTTCTGGCTGGTTTTCCACAGCTGGATGCCCTTCCTAGCACCAACCATATTTACAGTGTGTGCTGGGTGCTTTTTGCTGTGTTTTACATGACCACTTTACAGTGTGGGCTGGATGGGTGCTTTTTTGTCGTGACACCTACACAACCACTTTACAGTGTGGGCTGGATGTTTACGTCCATTTTCCACGATAGCATGGGTTAGACAGATTATTCTGTTGTGGACAATGCTAGGTCAGGTGACCATGTCTTGCTCATACAGGACTGATTCTGGCTTGGTTTCTACAGCTGGATGCCCTTCCTAACGCCAAACTCATTGAATACAATTTATTTCATCCAAAATATTAAAGTTAACAATTAAAATGCCTAATAATTTACAGATTATAGAACACTAAAGAACAACTACTAGTAAATTTCCAGAGATACATACCTGCCAAAGATCATATTTTCGGCATACGTCAAAACGGCCGGTCTGAAAAGTGAAACTAATTTTTGACAGTTACGTACACTCACTCATCTGAATAGATTTGTGTATATATAGTCCTGTATAAACTTCGAGATGACTATAATGCAGACACACGCAATTGTATGGATTTCTTAATATATATAGATGTGTGGGTGTGTATATGTGTGTATATATATGTGTGTGTGTATGTATATATATATGTGTGTTTGTATATATATATGTGTTTGTATATATATATGTTTGTATATATATATGTGTGTATATGTGTACATATACACACATATATATGTTGTACATGTGTATATACATCTATAAGTTTGTGGATGTGTGTAAAAAAATATCACGTATTCACAATCCAAATTGAAAATAATGACGTACGTAACTGTCAAAAGTTAGTTTCACTTTTGAGACCGGCCGTTTTGACGTATGCCCAGATTTTCACCCTTACCACACACATATCCAATTTCAAGTACTCTCAAGTCCCAAATAATAGGTGGGGAGGGGGGGGGGTAGACACTTGTTTAAATCCTTGTAAGCGAGAGGGGGGGGGGGAATCGGTAATTGTATAGTGTACGTTCGTAAATATGGGATTTCTTGTAATGTTCTTTTTTGTCATATATAATGTTTTTTAATGTAAGATAAAATTATTATTAAATTCTCCAGCTGCTATATCAATATGAATCACTTACAATAAAATTTTGCCAGAGATAGATTACCAAAATTTACTGGGGTTGGAAAAAATCTGAAAAATGAATAAGCAGGGGTGGGGGTGACGATTATTCAAGGCCTGAGAGTAATTGATATTTCTATGTAGATAATCTGTTTTGAAATTTGGAGATTTCGAATTGTTCTTCCTATTTATGCTTCTCTATGTGAGTCTCATTCTGTCTCCTGTTCTCTTGCACATTATTTCTTTTCCCTCTTCCTCCTTCTCTCTCTAGAACTATCTTTATTACATTCTAAATGATGACTCACTGTAAAGTAATGGACCCATGCACTGTTACTTGACTCTTAGTCTTTTGAGTACCATTCTAATGTAGTCACATTATAGATGGTATAGATTGGCGGTTGATTGGCAGTATCGATAGAAGGTCGGACGCCATGCTTTATAGCATAGAGTTATGTCCCTTTATGGACAGAGTTCAAATCCTGCTGAGGTTAACTTTGCCTTTCATCCTTACGGGGTCGATAAAATAACGTACTGACCTTGTGCCAAAAGTAGAAACAATTATAGATGATATAGATGGAACCCCACTTTTTCCTGGGTCGTAAGCACACCACGCCACCCATGTGGAGTTTGCTCTGTTGGATGCATCCTGATGCAACTACTGACAGGGTGCTTTTGTGACCTCTTGACATATTATTACCATTTAACCTTTAGCATTTAAACCGGCCATATTCGGCCAGCAAACTCTCACCCCTTTTTGTTCAAACTGGCTGTAAATGGCCACTCATACTTATGTTAAGGTATTGTTCTCAAAATAAATAATATCAAATTTTCATAGATTCGATATTATGTGAGATAATTATGAGAGGTAAAGACTTTACCATGAAAATATAATAGTAAATATAGAGTAATGTAAATGCTAAAGGGTTAAACTTCCCCAAGATGCCAGACATCAGAAGCCCTTCTTTAACATTTGTGGGTTTCATTCCAACTTAATTATATATATTTTAGATTACGAGTACAGTTCATTCGACTGTCTTCCAAACAGTTTCCATTTACCAAATTTCACTCATAAGACATGGGTTGAGCCAGGCTATATGGCAAATAACATTTGGCTAAGATGCCATGCAATAGAATCGAACCCAGGACTTAATCATTGCATGCTGTGTCCACTGCCTTATCACAACTACCCGACGCCTATCCACATATACCCCAACCCCTATAGCACTCCAGTCAGCTGGCTGTTAGGAGCACAATCAGTTTTACGATATCCTTGGCAGCACATGTGCTTCGCTCCTGATCTCTCAGAAACAGTTAAGCTTGTCCCTCCACATCCAACACAACAAAATCACAAAATCTAAACACCCAAGATCCACAGAAAAGTTCGTTCACAACTGTGTTGCAGCAATTCACACAAACAAAAACATAATAGCAAATATTTTTATGTTGTTTAGCTCCAGGATCAAAGGCATTTCAACCGTGATTACCCAGCATTCTTTGCAAACAGCTTGTCTACCACTGTATTATTCAATGTGTTTTAGCTGATTTTAAGATAGAAGGGTGTGGGTTGACGGAGATTTGACTGCTGTTTCTAGCATGTCGAGAGACCACGTAGAAACTCAGTCGTTGGTATTTTGGTTGTTTGTCAGTGTAGCAACTCCTGAGTTTAGTACTTTAGTTTCACATTTCCAATCTTGCAGTTAATATCATTTTGTTTGGCAGCCAATGACCTAGGGCTAAACAACAGTAGTTATTTTGTTTTTTAAATCTAATTCGAAAGACAAAAGTAAATATCTACACAAAAGAAACACAAAAATGAACTGTTTCTTTTAGCGTTGTTTATTTTGGTTGTAGAATTTTTATTTTATTTTGTTGTTCTTGTTCCTTTCCTGTGTTCTTTAGATAAAAAAAAAAATACCAGTAAAATAAGTGTGTGGAGTGGGGGTGGGGGGTAGAAAGAGAGAGACCCTATCACAGAAAAGTTGGCATTGTCTCTTTGAAAGACATCGATCAGTATTTCAGTCAAAGTTCGAGCCTACAAACGAAATGATACTAGCAGCAAATTCACAAGTGAAACTAAAATTGCCAGCAACAAACGAAATGATACTAGCAACAGATTGAAAGATGAAACTAAAATGCTGAACTCGATGGTAGTCTATCAATGTAACAGGAAAGTGAAATAAAATAAGTTTTTATTAAATCATACCTGTTAAGATTTCATTCAACAAATTTAATTATATTTACTGTACTAATCGATGTCTGTATTGCTCCTTCTGACATTCATTTCGGTTCCGAAAGTTTTTGTAGAACTTAGTTTGAAAATGATACTAATATTTAAGAAAGGCAAACTATCTTACTCGGATTCTCTTGTTAAATTTCTGAAAGTTTGTTTGGTTGGCAGTGAAAAAATGTATGGCTATGCCGTGGCTGGTTTGCAGGACATTTGGTGTGTTCGTTTTTTTCTTCTCCTTTTGTGCACGCGGCCGAGTGTTGATTTCAGTTCGTTTAGTTTGGAATTAATTCAAACTGGCGAAGATTTATTTGTTTGTGAAGAATGAAACAAGCGTCTGTTATACATTAGAATTGTTTCTACTACATAGCTAGTTCCTATCACCAGCTAACTGTCAAAGCTTCTCTCTCTTTATATATATACATATATATATATATATATATACATATATATATATATATATATATATATATATATATATATATATATATATATATATATATATATATATATATATATATTAGCATAGGCACCCGGCGTTGCCCGGGAATGAAATGTGTTATTCTAAATTCAATTTATTCTTCAATTGGGACACACGATGAAATAAAAAAAAATAATTGTTGTGAGCAAAATAAATTTCCAATTTCATGGAGGAAGGGGGGGGGCTAAGAAAGGGTCGTGTGTGTGTTCACCTTTAACCAAAGGAAGCAAATGTTGTTAGAAAAGGTAAACCGGGCTTGTTAAGAAGAGCGATAACGTACCTGTCTGTCCACTGTAGCGCTTATAACACTGTTTTAGCGGATGCTGGACGATTTGAATTTACCATTGCGGTAGCCATCAAACAATTTCAAGTAGGGCGGGCCCCTTAAATAGGGTTGTGTGTCGGTTCACCATCAACAATTTCGGCCCTAAAAAGGGCCGTTTGATCGTTCACTTGCAGCCCTTTCTCCAACGGCCGCAAAAAGGACTTCAGTTGCGTTCATTGGCAGCCATTAGAATGACTCTATATGCGTTCACGATTTGTTCAGCCGCCTTAAATTGCCGCGCCGATTGTCAAGCTGGGTTCCTCTCTGAAGGCGATCACCTTAAAACTGAGGGAAACATACGTTTTAGTTAAGAGACTGTTTTTAAAAGCTCATCAGGATGGCTAAAGAAAGGGTGATTACGGACCTATCTCCTCGCTGTTGCATTTACAATACCTCGTTGTAAACGATGTTTCTTGTTTTTCCTCGGCGTGCAAATGCGAAAAGACTTTCCCTGCTGCCCACTCTAGAGCACCCAACGTACAATTGTCCGTGGGAGAAACACGGTTCTTCCAGAAGAAGTCCGGCCACAGAAAGAGTCTGGCCCTGGGACTTGTTGATGGACATAGCAAAACTGACCCGAAGCGGAAATTGGAGTCTTTGGAAGGTGAACGGAATTTCTGCTCCCGAGGAAATGAGAGGAATTCTCGGAATGAAGACATCATCACCTTTTCCGCATCCAGAAATGATTGTTGCCTCAATTACATGTCCCATCAATTTTTTACAGCCAGCCGTGTCCCGTTGCACAGTCTTGGTGGTTCCAAATTCCGCAGCAGCATTACTGGGGTGCCAACTTTAAGGAGAAGTATGTGAAGCGGTAGTCCTGGGGGCTCCAAAGAATTGAGGAACTCCGGCGGAAAGTTCACCACTTCATTGGGATCTGGCATTGTGTCAACAGATTTGTAAGTGTGAAGAACACCAGGAAAGGAGTGCAGTAGTTGGTCGTTGGTTTTGTCAACAGCGACGTTTTTTGGAGCTAGCACTGCTCTTTCACACAACCATGCGTGGTTCTGGTAATTGTCTCTCAAATCTGGAAACACTTTGTCTTTCAGCTCCCCCGCAGAATTAACTGAGGTCGAAAATGGCCACACTTCCAGCTCTCCTGCAGCGTCCAGAGGTATTTTGCCGTCGCCAAGTTTCAAAATGTCCTGTGCAAATTCCGCGTACGTTTGGTCGCCGTGTAATTGAGCTCTCATGTTGGTTGTAAGAATCAGTGTCCTGACATGGGGCTACAGAGGAGAGGGCTTTAGGCATGCTTGGACCTCATCTGCTCTTCTGCCATTGGGAATGACGGGAAGAGTCTGCCTGAAGCCCCCCGAAAGCAGAAGCGTAACACCTCCCATAGGAGCCTGGTAGCTTCTGATGTCCTTTAGAGCTCTGTTTAATGCGTCCAGAGCTCCCTTATGGGCCATGGTGCACTCATCCCACACAATGAGCTGACATCGTTTTAGGACTTGGCCCTGGTCGGGGGTCTTGCTGATGCTGCAAGTAGGCGTTTCTGACGTTAAATTGAGAGGCAATTTAAAACTGGAGTGTGCGGTCCTGCCACCGGGCAACAAAGTGGCAGCAATTCCAGAAGAGGCAACAGCAACCGCAATGTCCTTGTGCATCCTGACTTTTGCAAGGAGGAGTCTCGTTAAAAATGTTTTTCCCGTCCCTGCAGAAGCATCCAGAAAGAACATACCTCCTTTTCTGTGGCGCACATGGTCGGCAACAATGGTGTAAGCACGACGTTGGTCCGGAAGAAGTTGTGGTTCAGTTGCAAGGACGTACTTGGTAAGAGCATCGACGTCGTAGGACGTTTCTTGGAGAAGAGCTGTAGGAAGTACATTTGACCTTGTACGGATTGTTTGGGGCAGAACATATGAGGGCAAATAATTTCTGCCGAGTGGTGCAACTCTATCCTCTATGTCAATCAACGCTAGATTGAATACCTCGTCGCTAGTACGTTCCATCTCAGGGTATTGCACTTGCGCCTGACATTTGTAGTCCTCGGATAAGTCATCTTTATACTTGAGCCACAAAGAGATAGGATTACTCCGTTCGCAAGTTTGCAGCAGTACTGCAAATAGAGCTCTTAAGTGCATAGGTGATTGAGATGCAACAGCTTCGAATAAAGTGGCATCCCACTGCGCACCGTCTTCTAGCAGGCTGCGCTTGAAGCAAGCTTCCCTGTAAGTGCTGCACATGGAACCGTCGGCAGTTCTAAGGTCATGAAAGGACTGGGGTCCTCTTACCTCATGTAGCAGAAGACGGAGGTAGAAGCACTCATGCTGGTTCGGGTGCGCTGTGTAAACTCTCCCTAGGCAACTGTCAAACTTTATGCCAGGATGTCCATCAACAGGCTGACCTGCCTTTCTGCGAACCCATTGTTGTTTATTCCATGTGTAATAGGACGACACCTGAGGATACAGCAGGGTTTGAGCAAATGAATCGGCCTGACAAAGTTTGAAGAATGCAGTGAGGGTGGTTTCTCGTGGTTCCTCCACCATTTGAGCAGCATTAACGTCAGTGAAGTACACCCTTTGACCGTTCTCCAGGTGGACTGCGAGCTGTTCAATTGCAGGGTGCCTTTGGTGTATAGGGAAGCCGAAAATACGCCAGAGAGCCTCGTTGCTGCTGATGTAACGGCCAACTTGGTATTGCATGACCTCATCACGGCTGTTGTCCTGTTGAAGACCGAACATAGCAGCGTCTGAACCCTTATTCACATATTTACATATGTACTTGATTGACTTGACGGAATTACAGAACTCGACATTGATGTGAGCACCGAAGGTCTTGGAAAGAAATGGGCAGTATGGCACTATCCATCTGTTGTCAACCTCGTGCTGTCCAACTGTTGCTGTAAAACCACAGTCTCCGCGTTGGCGTCGCCTGTACAGTGGATATCCGTCAACGCCAGTTTGGGTTTCTTGGAAGAACTTTCGGGGAAATCTTTTGCTGTAGACATTGTCGTTCAAGCAGGGTGAGCTTAAATTGAAACCCCGCCCACATGGATCATGGACCATGTTTGTCTTCACTATGTCATAGAGGTCTTTGTCTATAGACGGAGCGGGAAACTCTGCGGAGATGATGCTGTCAATGTCATTTGAAGATATTTTTGTTGACAGCCAAATGAGGATGTGGGCGTGCGGGAGTCCCCTCTTCTGTCACTATACGGTGTACATGTCGCACTTTACTGGGCCAAAGACTTGCCCTCTCTTGATGAGCTCCATAAGATTGATAAGCTTCAGCCGAAAGACTCGGGCCAGGAGGTCATGCCTGTCTTTGGCTTGTTGTCCTTGGAACAGTTCTGCCCCGATCTCCTTCCACTTTGGATTGCAAGTGAATGTGATGAACAGATCGGGCCTGTCGTAATGCTGTACGTAGGTCATAGCATCCTGCGTTCTCTCGTGCATGTAGCGCGGACTTCCGGTGAAGGTCGAGCGGGAGAATGCAGACTTTTCCTACGCTGCTGGGAGTTGCGTCATTGTTGATGGCATCTCGGAGATGAATGTAGCTCTCGGACCGCATTTGCATTTGGTGTGACCGTATGAAATACAGTCTCTCCGATTCCATTTTTGCGCACATATCAACGGCGAATTGCTGAAGTGGGTCTCTTGACTGGTGCAGGTGATTGAAGGAATCGTGGTGAACCATGAAGCGGTAGGAGTAGAAATCCATGCATGAAACTGGTTTTTTGACGGAGTGTTGAGGGTTTACTGGATTATGCTGGTGAATTCCGTACTGATAGCCGTCCTCACCATTTACAAAGAGAAGTGGATACTGGAGCGCATCGTAAGACCTATGTGTTTCGCTGATTCGCTGAAGAGTGCTATCTCGACGCTTGAGGACAATGTCTCGTGGATTATGCTGACCCCCATGCATAAGTACAGCGATTTCATTGCATGCAGGATAATTATACCGACCCGGATGCTCCCCAGATGGCATTTTCGAGGCATCAATTACCACATTAAAATTGGCTGTGGTATCTGCTTCCAAGGCATACTTGAAGCTAATGACATAGCTGTTTTTTTGTGTGCAGAATGTCTTGCAGTTTCCTTATAAGTTCGACGTTGGTACCAGGTGAAATGGAGTACCTCATGGCTTCCTGCTCGTTGACATTCCCAACAAAGTACAGCTGAAGAAATTGAGGTTCTTGATTGGCGGCAGGTTGGAGGGATCCGATTCTATGGTACACCTGTCCTTGCACCTTAAATGTGGGCATAAATCCGCCTTCCTTGACAATGTTCGCCCAGAAAGATGTCATTTGGAAAGCACAGTTATACCTCCGGATGTAAGTCAGGAAATGCCGTGACTCCGCAGTACTGACTGAATATAGGAGCTTCAACGGTTGTGGTGGATCCTCCAGGAGACGTAATTTTACTTTTCCATTTGCGCAACACAAGCCAGGTGTTTCTCCGGGCCACTTTTTTGCATTGCAGAAAGAGCACGTCTTTGACATACTCCCAATTCGCATGTCTGGATGGCCACTGTAATCAAAGTCAGGGTTGTACTCGATTGCTTTTAAGGACCATCGTGAGCAACACGGCCTTGAAATACCCTGCCCAAAGGTCCTTCGTTGAGCATTACATTGTAGTCGAATGTCTCGTTCTTGCGATTCCTGTGTAGAACGAATTATTTAGCAGTTGCCAACATAGAACCAATAAAACATTCCAAGCATTATACAAGTTTCAAAAGAATATTGACAATTAATAATTTTATAAATATATTTAAATTTATAATTTTTGCCTTACCGGAGTAATAATTGTATCTACTTTTGGCACAAGGCCAGCAAATACCCAGTGCATTACTGGTACTTTATTTTATCGACCCCGTAAGGATGAAAGTTAACCTCGGCGGGATTTGAACTCAGAATGGCAAGGGCCGTAACTCTATACGTCAAAGCATGGCGTCCGACCCTCTACCGGTGAGTAATAATGTATTGATGTTTTATCTATTATCTATTATAATAATTTCATTATGAGTCTCTGTATCCTACGTTTTGATCAGGACAGTTCAATATTTAACTTGACAATTGTTGATTTATGGTTTAGAAATATCACTAGATTTCAGAGTAGATATATTGTTTAATGCTCACATATGGTGAATGAGTTATCTTCCTTTTGTTTACATTCTTCGTAAATATTTTTATTCTGTTTGAATAGCTTGCTATTTTAATTTTTGACATAAATTATATAGTTGAATAATATAAGAATTTCTTTAAAAAGAAACTGTAATAATTTGTAATTACTGAAGTAAATATAAATTAACGAAATAAAACTTTTGAGAGTAAATATAACTAAAATTTAATCCTGTAATTATATGATAATTAAAGATTTGAAACGATTTTATAAAGGTGATATATGCATGTATTTTAATATATATTTTAATACAGGTTTAATAATTATTTAAATATACTTTAAAGATAAATTTTTTAAAGTTGTAACAAAATACTTATGTAATTTGTTTTGTCGTTATTTCTTCTTTCTTTCGTCTTCTTTTTTTCACCCATCTATATATTCATTTAAATATTTATATATGTATTTTTTTTATTTTCTCTTTCTTTTTCTTATTTTTTTCTTGCATCTCCTCTTCTTTCACACTCTCTTATATCTCTAATTCGCTCCACGTCCTTTTCTTCTTTAAATTTATCATATTATTTGTGGCATATAAATGTTGAGATTTGATGAAATAAATCATTGCCAATACTGGAATTGAAATATCAAGACCGTAGAGGTACGTCATATATCAAATCATATATTTTATCTGAAAAAAAAACAACACAGTACCTTCGAAATATATTTAATAAAGCATATATTTTGATTATGTGAATATTTCTTTGTTGAGTGCTTTTAATCTATTGTAAAACTGTATTCATTGAGTAATCAATGAACCATATTAATCTTTGGTTATATATATATATAAATGTATAAGAATATATAAAAAATATACATATAACGGTACATAAAGATACACAGTGGGCTATACATGAAAGGGTGCACCTTGTTATATGTGCCTACAGAGATGTTGTTACGTTGCGAACATGGATCAATCCACGTATGGAATCTTCGCGCAAAGCCACATAATGTGCGTTCATGGTATTACAGTAAGTAGTATGAGCAGACCGTACATAGAAAATGCGTGCAGAATATATATAAAAAAGAAGGAACGTGTATGTATATGAGATAGTACACAAGAGAAGTATGAGATACACACGTGGGTCTGTATACAGAAAATACAAAATGGAATGTGTGGAGAGTATGCACTCTCTACTGAAAGGGTACACATGCCGGGGGGTGCGTGGACCGGCCATACTGGAGTATGTCACTGTGGTTGAGGTATGGTGTCTTATTGGTGTAAGACACTTGACTGAATATCAATGGAATCCGGGTCAACCTGTCCCGGCTCAGGCGTTGTTTTTGCCTAGGTTGACGTGCAGAGTCGGGTAGGCATCCTGGGTTATTACGCCTTACCCCACGGGGCATATATAGTCAACAGGGTATGGTGTCTGATCCCTTGAACCCGTTTCGCCGCTCTGGTCGGCGTGCGCTCCGCCAGATGCCTTTAGCTTGGGCTGCCTGGTGGATTCCATGCGAAGAGTGTGCACCTTCTCTGGTGTCTGCACGTCATGATTATTTCCGATTTCCGGTTGACCGCATTATCCTTCAGTCTGACTATCTCCATGGCCTCAGATAGGCATAGCCTACACTTTCTATTTCCAACCAAATATGCATTCGCGTGCCGAACCATACTCCAGTTGAGGGCATACGGGGTGCCTTTGTCTTTCAAGTCCCACACCAGGTCCGCCAGCCTAGTAGAGTGCCTCTTGCTCCGGTCCTTGAAAGAGTTTGTGTGGTTATACATCCGCGATTTAAAGGTCAGGATGTTGCGTCGATGTAAGTGCGCTTTATATTGTGCGTGCTAACCACACATTTATATACCAGGCCCTTCATTAGGCATCTTCCCTGCAGAGGGCACTGTGTGTCCGCTCTGCAGTTGCACGTTCTGTCGTTATATTGTTCATTTCGGACGCCTGGCCCTTGATCTACCACGGCCCTCTCCCGATTCTCTGGGTGTTGTTCTGTCGACACAGTGGTCTCCCCTCCGCCACTCATTTCCGTCCGGCGTTGGATTGTATCGTCTTCCGCGGGCGTGGCGGCCGTCGCAGGGGCCGCGTTATAGTTGGAAGACCGGTCTGCAGGATGGTCATTCGGCCGCCGCGGTTGACGGTCGAGGTTCCCCACCTTTGCCGCATTGGTTTTGGCCATGTAGTCTGCCATGTTAGGTGCGGTGGAGAAGGAGAACTTCACCGTGTGGCGGTTGAAAATCTTGTGGTATCTGCTCGATGGCGGGAAGCACTCGTCAAACGCTCGGAAGAAGAGGCCTGGTATATTGCTGCATACATGCTTAGAGTACGGCGTGTTAAACCATGTAACGGCCTTAGACCTTGTCTTGTTCCTTCGTGTGTGTGTAGTAGTGTGAATGTGTGTTGGGTCAGGTGTCCGTCTCGGGTTTTGCCCGCCCGTTATTTCGTCCCCTATGTTGCCGCTATCTATATGTCTACCGTGGACGTCGGGGTTACGCCGTTCGCTTAGTGAGGTATTCCGGTTTGTATTGTCGGCTCTACTGTTAGTCTCGTTAATGCTATGCGGTGCTGTTGTCGGGGCTATATCATTGCTACTTGGCAGGGTGTTCCCTCTACCGGGTTTCACGGCCGTATTTGTCCTTACCCTGTCTCTAGTTCTAGTTTCCGCGACGCATGTGGTGCGCGTGCCGGGCTTCTATCTACGTGTACTGGGTGGTACACACACACACACACACACACACACACACACACACACACACACACACACACACACACACACATATATATATATATATAGTGGGGGCACGTGGCCTAGTGGTAAGAGTGCTGGGCTTACGATCATAATGCCGTGGGTTCGATTCCTGGGTTGCGTGTTGTGTTCTTGAGCAAAACACTTCATTTCACGTTGCTCCAGTATACTCAGATGGAAATGAGTACCGGCAATAGCTGGAGGTTTAACCCTGCGATGGACTGGCGTCCTGTCCAGGGGAGGGGGGGGGGAGTCTTGTACTCTCAGTCGCTTCACGCCATGAAACCGGGATAAGCACCGGGCAAATGAGCCTTCTGGCTTAAGACAGACTTTAGATATATATATATATATACCTTCAAGTAAACATTACATGATATATTTTATTTACAGTTGTATAAATATAATAATTGTTTCTTCTTTTTGGCACAGTATGAAATGAAGAGAAGTATAATATTATAAAAAGAAAGAAAAAAAAAAAATATATATATATATTATTATATATATATATTATTATATATATATTGTTTCTACTTTTGGCACAAGGCCAGCAATTATTCCAGTAATATATTATTACTGGTAATATATCTAAACTATAATAAAGTAAGGAGTGAGGGACTGCGTACGGTTTATTTCTTTTAATCCATTAGTAAAATAAGTTGGATTACTTTGAATAAATAATTGTTTCTACTTTAGGCACAAGGCCAGCAATTATCCAGTTCATTACTGGTAGTTTATTTTATCGACCTAGTAAGGATGAAAGGCAAAGTCAACCTCGGCGGGATTTGAACTCAGATCGTAAAGGGACGTAACTATGCTGGAAAGAATGGCGTCCGACCCTCTACCGATACTGCCAATCCACCGCCCTTTACTTTGAATAAATAATGAATTAATATTACATAATTTATGTACTAAATTTCGTAACTAAATTTCGTAAATATAAATAATTTAAAATTGACTTCTTTTCAAAGTTTCAAATTTCTACACTTCCGGTATATTGTCGCCACCACCACCACATCGACTACCATATATATATAAAATGAGAGAGTTTGTGATGAGAGAGATAGAGTGATTATGATTTTCTACACGCTGGCGCGTATGATTGTGCACATACATACATCTATAAGTATGAGCATATAACTATAATCGCGCAAACACAAACTTATAAAAATACACGCTCACGGACATACATTCAGATAAATACACATGCTTTCACACATATATATTTACACAAACACACATTTACACAGACACACACATACACATACAGTCATGATAGCGTTCGGTGAATTGGAAATGGGAGAGTAAAACAAGTATAACGTTTTATTTATTTATTAACAACAGAGTTTAACTCTTTTGTAAAAAAAAAAATCATTTGTATAAAAATTTAATATAACGCTTACAGAACGAAAACAGAAACCAAAGGAAAGGAAAACGAAAAAAAAAAGAAAGAGAAAAAATATAAGCACGTAATGCACACATCTACGACCACATAGGCTAGATAATGTAGTTAACTAACAGAACATGGTATTTTAGGATTTTGTTCCGTTCAACTGCGGATGCTGTAGCTCTCACTCTTACCGCTGCATCCAGGATGTGGGAAGAAGCAAAAGAGTAACTAACTGTGACGTCCCATTCACACAAATACACATACTTTCACACAAACACATACATACATTCACACAAACACGCATTCACACATATACATTTACACAAACACACATACAGTCATGATAGCGTTCGGTGAATTGGAAATGGGAGGGCAAAAGTACAACTTTTTATTTATTTATTAACAACACAGTTTAACTTTTTTTTTTTAAACTCATTTGTATAAAAATTTAATATAATGATTACAGAACGAAAACACTAACAAATATGATATATAAAAAGGAAAGGGAAAGAGAAAAAATACACAAGCACGTAATACCCACATCTTAGACCACACAGAACAATATGCAGGCGAAAGAATGGAAAAACGAGACGCTACCAGAGCAAAAGATAGCAATATAGCGAGGAGCACTAGGAAACCTCTCTAATAAGTTTTGAGGCAAGCCAGCACGCTCGCAGCGTTACCTGGGGTAATGGCGAGGCTGAGGTGCTGGAACAACTAAGTGCCCTCACGAGCATCACCAGTTACCTCTGTTTGGCGAGCCGCCAGTGAAGATAAGAACCTGGTTGTCAGTAGCCCGACTCCCCCAAACGTCTCTAACGCTACAGGCTGGATAATGTAGTTAGCTGACAGAACATGGTATTTTAAGATTTTGTTCCGTTCAGCTGCGGATGCTGTAGCTCTCGCCCTTACCGCTACATCCAGGATTGGGGAAGCAAAAGTGTCACTAACTGTGACGTCCCAGGTAAGGCACCTGCCTCTTGACCAGGAGCACAGAGTAAGACCGTCAAGTCTTTTCCCATCAATTCTGGACAACCCAGAAAGTTTCAAAATTGAGGAGATGTTTGCCCGGGCCAAAGCTCTTGAGTGGTAATAGGACAGTGTGTGTATGTGCACGCGCGAGTTTGTCGGTGTTCTTAAATTAGAGACATCTGTGTGTGTGTGTCACAGTTTTTAAGTTAGAGACATAGGGTTTTGGTATATGTACGTTTGGTGAACATATGTGTATTTACCTGTAGGTATGTGTGCGTTATATATGCATTTATGCGTGTATATTTACATATGTATACACACATATATATTTATATGTGTATTTGGTATATACGTTCGTATGTGTGCGGGTATATGTGTCCCGCCGGTTTACGTACGTGTGCGCGTGTTTATGTGTACAAGCATGTATATGCATGCATGGCGTGTGTTTTCGCGTATGCACGTGTATGTACGTATATAGATGTGTGTATGTATATATTTAATTATTATTACTTTTATGATTTTAATAACCTCTGTCATTTTCGTTCAACTAATTTATTTACATTATTCTTAGGTGGATTGGCAGTATCGGACGCCATGCTTTGCACCAAAGGGTTACGGCCCCCTATGGTCTGAGTTCAAATCCCGCCGAGGTTAACTTTGCCTTTCATCCTTACGGGGTCGATAAAATAATGGACCAGTAATGTACAGGGTAATTGCTGGCCTTGTGCCAAAAGTAGAAACAATTATTCTTAACTCCGAAGCCCAGAATCATTCGGTTTCCTAAATAGAGTGTTAGAATATTAGTCTAATGATTCCAATTCATTAGACTAATTATACCATAAACGTGGTTTTGTCTTTGCGTGTAATTATTCTCGTCGCTCCACATAACGACGTATTATCTTCGCTTTTTTCCCGTTCATTGCCAGGGAACGTCTTCACGAACCAAAGTATCGTCTTCCTGTTTTCCTTCGGCTGCAACGTGTTCCGAAATATTTACTTCTGCGTTCACAGATTGATTTTTCTTTAGTTTCAGAAGATCCCGTTAAGCAGCGATTCTTTGTTTAAACTTTAATCTGTTATATATATATATATATATATATATATATACAAATTTTAGTACAGCATCAACGAAGCTTTTGGTAGCAGCCAAGCCAACGAATGTAGTTTCGGTGTGCAGCTAAGCACTCAATGGAGAATATTACCCCAGAGTTATAACATTACGTTTAGACAGCTTTGCAAATCAAATACAGTGACCGATAGACGAGCCGCAGAGACCATAGCGACGAAAAAAACTGAACTCAGGAAAACTTTTGACTGATTGGACATGTTCTGCAGCATATAGTTACGCCCTTTTATGTTCTGAGTTCAAATCCCGTTGTGGTTAGCTTTGTCTTTCATGCTTATGAGGCCGACAAAATAAAGTACCAGTAAAGTATTTAGTCGACTTTCCCCTTCCCTTCACATTGCTGGCCTTGTGCCAAAAGTAGGAACACTCTCATCACACACACACACATATATATATATATATATATATATATATATATATATATATATATGTGTGTGTGTGTGTGTGTGTGTGTGTGTGTGTGTGTGTGTGTGTATAAAAGGTAAACAGAAATAACAACAAAATCGGTACCAGAGACATATGTTGCAGAAAGCAAGACATTTACAATACAGCAGGTAGACATATATGTATATATTCCACCGTAGAGATGCACATATAAGACTCATCAGAGAAAGATTTATGTCCTTAAAGATGTTACAGAAGGAATAGTCCAAGTGTGCACGACAGCAAAGTATGGGCTACACATTTGTGAAACGTTTATCCTTTAAAAATTATGGAGATATTAAGAATACGTCCATTTCCATGATATATCTATTGTTTGCTATATATATATATATATATATATATATATAGTTAAAAGAATAGAGGTGTAACACACAAGTTATTATATATTGGTAAACGGAAGAGAAAATGCTGACAAATTGTTCACAGTTGAAAAATGGTTTAATTAGGAATAAAAGAGTATTAGTGATTGTATGGGTTAGTATTCAGTTGTGGTTTTAAGTTTTTACCGGTTGCGCATTTCTAAATGCTTTTCAAAAATAATTTTGAGATAGAGTGTCCGTGCTATATGTGCGTGTGTGTGTGTGTGTGTGTGTGTGTGTGTGTGTGTGTGTGTGTGTGTGTGTGTGTGTGTGTGTGTGTGTGTGTGTGTGTGTGTGTGTGTGTGTGTGTGTGTATCCCAGATTCAATAGGGGATGACCACAGTAAGTAAGGTACTCAATACATAGCAGAGTATAAATATTTAATATATAAGTAGCTTCTACAGGACTAGAACTGTTTCATTCGAAGGAAATCACCAGGAAAGGTTTCCTGAAGATTTCCTTCGAATTAAACAGTTCTAGTCCTATAGAAGCCATTTCTATATTAAATATATGTATATATATATAAATATATATATATGTGTGTGTGTGTGTGTGTGTATGTGTACATATCTATATACATGTGTATGTATGTATATATATATATATATGTATGTATATATGTATATGCATATGTATGTATATGCGCGGGGACATAGAAATAATCGGGCTGGATACCCGGGAGTGAAGTACCCCTAGCCTTTGTCAGGGCATTCTTCTAGGAGAAGGCAACTCAGGAAACTGGGATAACTCCGATATAAAACCTGCGGCTCAGTAGTTACCGATGATGTTGATATTTTCTTCTTTTCGGGTTATAGCTAGTGTCGCTCAGAGAGTGGGATTGGCTCAGTGCACAGTCTTTCCTCACTTTAAAAAATATCTTCACGCACAGGCATTGCACGATAGAATTAATTGATAATTATTAATAATGTTATATCGTGCAATGGCCATACTCGATAACGATGGGGCAGCCATCGTGTATGTGTATATATATATATATATATATATATATGAAAAGAGTCAGGACCCCAACGGCTGAGCTCCGGTCGTTTAGACAGCTAGATCCGAACTAAGCCACCAGTATAGGCATTCCAGTCATGAAAATCCTGCCAGACAGTTTCTCTAGGGCTATATTATTCAATCCCCCCACCCGCCAGTCTCTGATGGAGGCCCAACCTTCCGAGTTCTTTTTACAGAGCTTACAAAAACTGAAGGACAACCACAATAAGTGAGTGAACCTGAGAGGAGAATATGTTGAATAAAATCATAATTAACTGATCTTCTTGTATTTTCTTTTACCTAAATCCAGGAACTTTTTAGCACACCTACGTCGTTCCATGGAAGCAGGTGAAGAAGTTCAAGTATCTTGGGGCTGTTTTAACGAGTAGAGGCTAAATTAAATGCAAGAATTTCCGGAATTGAGGCAATAATGCGCCAGCTTCAGCATTCGGTCAAACTCGCTAGCTTCAATTCGGTGTTTACGCCTATCCTTGCCTATGGTCATGGATCTTAGGTAATGACACAAAGAATACAACTGCGAATACAAGCAGGGTTTCTCCGTACGGGATTCCTCCGAAGGGTCTTTAGAGTAACATTACTTGATAAGGTGTGTAGCTCGGAAATCAGGAAGTCGCTCCTGGTAGAAACATTACTTCTCACAGCTCCGATACTACGGACATGTGGTTTGAATGTCTAAGAAAAGAATCGCTGAACATATTTTACCTGCAAAGCCTACAAGCAGGGGACCCAGGAGGAGACCACAAGCAAGATGGTTGGATAACATCCATGAATTCGGTTGATTTCGCTCGTGGATTCAGCCGGATCAATTGAAGGCGATTGTTTCTGACAGGACCCTCTGGAAGGCGTGTTTAGGAATCTGCACCCCATGACCCTCCCAGTAACAACAACAACAACAACAACAACAACAACAACAACAACAACAAGATGAGGATGATGATGATGGTATATATAAATATATATAAATATATATATATATATATATATATATATATATATATATATATATATATATATATATATATATATATATATATATGGCATGTAGAAAAGTAACACACGAGTTGATATATATAAAAACAAATAGTAGAGAGGAAAAAGATTTTTTCAGTAGAAAATGCTGAAGAGATTCTTTCAGTATAAGATCAAAACACTTATTTATAAAGTGGATATTTCCACATTTAATAATACCGGTTTCAGCATTATATGCTTTTTCAACTGTGGACATGCATAATGTAATTATGTTGCATATTTATACGAATAATAAAAGAGGGAAGAAAAATTATTAGTTTTTACATACATATTTAGAGAGGAGAGTTCATATCTCTGTCTGTGTTTGTCCTTCGTTCTCTGTTGGCAACAGATACAATTTAAACCTGGAGCAATTGTAGTAACGGACGAATAGGAGACGAGCGAGCAAGGTTGTAACTAATTCAATTACATGCTAAATTGTGCATTAAGCAGCTAAAGTGTACTAGAAATTCGTATCTGTATAAAATGTTACAGGATTTAACCAACACTGTGGAAAATATGTATGTAAATACACACATTTATATATGTAAATATGTCTTACATTTTCTTTATTACTTTTTTAGTGGATGAAGGCCAGATGCGATTACTTTTTGTGATCGTCAAAACATGGTAAAAGAAAGAAAGTTATCTTTCGGCTGGAAAGACCTGGTTTGAATGCTGGCACACATGAGAAGGAACACGATTGGTACGTGGTGTTGTTATACAGTTATACTATCGTTTTGATAACAAATATTACTAAGAAAAGGGAGAAAATAAAAATAATCAACCCTGGATACTTGTTTTGAATAGAGTCGCTGCTGCTGTATGACTGAACAATTAGTGACTACTTCAAACTTGTTGTAAGGGAGATAACTCTGTTTTATTCATTGTATTTGACTTCCAACTGATCTCTCCTGCTTTTAAAATGTGTTAGCCTTCATTACTTGTTCCTTCGTACTTCAGAAGATGTTTTAAAGACCTTGACCCACGATTCTCATGAAAGTAACTTGTCACTATTTGTTAGAAATCTTACTTAAATCATATCCTACCTTCTAAAAAAAGTACTGGGAGTGAGCATTGAATAATGTAGCCCTAGATAAATTGTCTGGCAGGATTTTCAAAACTGGAATGCCTTTGATCGAGGTTGTTAAAGTCTGTTTCAAGCCCAGATGTTCATCAGGCCGGAGCTTAGCGTTAAGCGACTGGGAATAAATTCTCCCTGATGGACATTACATCAATCTACCGCAGGGTTAACCTCAGCTACTGCTGCTACTCATTTTCAACTGAGTGTAATGGAGCAATGTGAAAAGAAATGTTTGGCTCAAGAACACAACGTGCCACTCGGTCCAAAAATCGAACCAACAACTTTATAATCGTAAGTCCAATACCTTAACCACTAGGCCATGAATAGTTATCAGTAAATGCATGAGTCAATGATAAGAAAGTGTAAGCAGTGCAGGTTGACAGATCATCATAAAAAATGTATGTAGTGACTAACGGTAACAGCACGAACAAGTCAATGAAATGTTGTTGTCCCCTACCCCCACCGCGTTCATCCGCTCTGCCTCGCCGACGTACAGAACACATGACGTATAACATCCCTCCTGGCAGACAGAAAAAAGCATATAACTGTAATAGTAACAACATTGTCCCATCACTATGAAAATATCTAAATTTTCAAAACATGTTCCATCCATACTAGTATGATAAAATGGATAACGCTGAATGAGTTGTCTTTATTTCATCTGGTTTCAACGGCAGTAAAATTACCCAATTTGATCTTTTTTTTTAACTTGAAATTATTTTTAATTTGGTGTAGAAATATATGATTGAATTAAAGATAATTACGACAGAAATCGAATTAAAACAAATAATTGACGCAAAGTAATTTTTGAAAGTGGAGAACACAAACCAAGTTCTGGTATCCCATTTGTTCTACAGTTGTTTACTCTCTCCTCGTTCACTCATATGATCTCCTCTCCCCCATGTGATGCCCTTTCACTCCAATGATATTCCCCCTTTTCTCCTGTGATGTCTTCCAACCTTAACTCACCCTTTGATCTGTGTGCACTCCGATATTCATGGTCCAAGAAATGCCACTATACAACAGCCGAGGTCAATGTTATAATCGGCCACATCAGTGTTACAATAGCCAAGAGGCGAAAGTATTTACGTTATTGAAGCCTGAAAATCGTGAGTTCTTATCCAATAACAAACATTTCATTGTGTTTAAGGACAATACGCTTAACATTAATTTACAATACAGCTATACAGACCAAATGACTGGATCTATTGTAAGGAAATTTTAGAACTGCACAAATCCTTGAGGCAAGTGCCGTGACCCATCAAGTAAGGCCCATCAACTCTCCCCGTCCAGCGGGGAGATCTCCCACCCACTTTGGGGTGGGTGAGAGATGTCTTCTCTCGTAAAAATGAGTATAGCTTTCATTATGTAAAATCTCCCCATTTTGCCTCATTTCTCCCCGTTTGGGGCACTTTTTTTCATGGTATTCCCTGTTTGGGCTTTTAAAGGTTGGCAGGTCTGCAGTGTTTGATATTCTCTGAGTCTAAGAAGCATTTGTAATGATTATTTCAAATATTTTATGAGTGTTTTAAGTCTTTTAACCATCATTTACCATGTCAACGCATGTAATATATGACACAAGATGTAAACTTACTGCATAAAATTAAATTTAGAATTACACGAACCGGGATCATATACAAATTAAAATAATCCCTGCCGAGGGAATTATTTGTTCCAGGCAGACTGTTTTATGCTGCAGTCACTAGATTGCCTTCTTAGACGAGATTATTATCTCTACTTGACCTCCCGAGAAAAATACAAAAGGCTTCTTACTTTATTAAGGTATTATAATTATTGAACATATCATTTAGTGGTGGTGTTATTTTTTTTGTTGTCATTTTAGAAAATTTCATTTTATTAATCACTAGCAGTGGTACCCGGCGTTGCACGGGATAAGGTATTTTGGAACGCGAGCCACCAACAGAACTAATCGTGGAAAAACTGCATGCCTGGGCAATATGTAAATAAAATAAACCGAATACTCTGATGGCTGGATAATCTTTAAGATTGTCCTCGGTGAAGCAGGAAAAATGCAGGTTTTGACCTAATGCGAGCCCTAGGGGATCAAGAAAATGAATTTTTTTATGTGCAAAATATGCCTTGAAATTTCGGGAAAATCGGCTAGACGAAACGCCTCAAAAAAGCCCTAAAAAGCTGAAAAAATGAAGGTTTTCACCTAAAGGCCATAAAAAAGTTTTTCACCTATTGCGGGCCCTAAGGGATCAAAAAGTTGAATTTTGTGCATAACACTCCCTGAAATATAAGTAATACACATGTAAAGTTTGAAAAAATTCGGTTGGGTACTTCTCGAGTTTTAGGGATTCAAACTCACAGACACACACAGACAGACATCCTCAGTTTTATATATATATATATATAGATTATTGATATACAAAATATTCCTGCTACAATATTAACTAACATTACTGGTACCACAAAACAACAACAATACTACTACTACTACTACTACTACTACTACTACTACTACTACTACTACTATAACATCCAAATTAATAACTAAACATTCCCCTGTGAGGAATCAGATGGTTCATTTAGTGGCTTAGGTCTTCTGGCGTTACTATAGAGTGTCATTAAGTTGTTTTTGTCCCTTGGTTTTACCGTGGGTGATTAACATCTGTCGTCGAATTTATTGTGTAGTTTTCTGTCTCCGGAGGGGACTTTGAGCTTATGTGATCTGCATCCATTAAATTATCAACGTCCCTCTAACGTGGCCATACATGGTTTGAAAGTGAATTATACCCCCCCACCACACCCACCGTGGCAATAGAGGATTCTCTAAGTGGCTTAGCTCATCTTCTTTCCCGGGGTAGCTGTAGAGGTTTCGTTAAATATCGTATGTTAATGTTGACGTTGTTGTTGCTAACGTTGTTTATCATTGGTGTTGGAAAGTAACGATTTATGTTACCTTTGTAGTAAGACGCCTTTCGCCCCCTGGCGGATAATGGACCAGGCCTAGTTGTCTCCCCCTGGTTGAGAACACCGAAGTAAGCAGCAGACAGCCACGGGAAAGCAGACAGCATACAAGCCACAGAAAACAGCCTCTGTACCATGAAACAATAGACAGACCACAGCACCCAGCAAAGAGCTTTTGTAATTATAATACGCTGCCTTCACCACAACTGGATCACGTAAATATTGGTATGTTTCATTTGTAATGTAAGAAACACATGATAAACAAAATAAACATCACCATTATTTACATTGTTAAATATAACTCTCGTTGTGGTTATTGTCTTGTCTACGCACACACCCACTCACTTGTTATAAATATCACTTACAAAAATGGTAAATAGACGAGGGACTTTCCCTCAGGTTTATATTGATAAACAATCCAACTAGGATGCTTCAATTACCACACTGGTAACCCGACTAAAGAATTTTACGCAGCCTTTTTATTCAGTTGAACTTAAATATTTCACTGTTATTACCACGTTGCCAACCTTTTCGCAACTTACGAAAATACAAAAAAAAAAAAAAGACAGAGAAATAATAAAGTGTTTATACGGTATTGACAACATTTTTTTTCCAAGATGGCGTTGCTTTCCTTCTCCGTTTTGTAATTTTCCACCAGGACAGGGACATTTTGAATTGCGTGTGTGTGTTCCATATTTGACCAGGAATAAAACTTTTTTGTGAACATTACTGCCCCGCGGGGGATATACATGCCTTACTTTTTTTCTAAGGGATTTTTAGCCACAAGCTACCTATTGTTGATATCCAACGTGGATATATTCTAAAACAAACATTTTTTTTTTCTCTTTTTCTCGGGTTATACGATTTGGCTTACCCGTTGAAGCAACACAAGGGGACAGACGTTGAAGGAAAATTTTTTTTTTTTTAAATATGTATATGTACTTTATGTATTTTTGCTATTTCCTAATGTTTTGAATGTCTGTTTCTTTTTGACCTTTGATTTTTTTTCCATTTTGGGTGTGTACTTTTCCCTGTACGAGGGAACATTAATTGCTGTTTATATATATATATATTTTTTTATTTTAAACGTTTCACAATGAATACGCCACATTTGCCCGCCTTTACCGGAAACCCTAAGCTGTGGTTCGCCCAGCTACATGCGTATTGTACGGTCTGTAAGACCGAGTCTGACCAGCGCCTCGCTGTCTTGATTAGCGGACTTCCCCCTAATTTAGCAGATTCGGTCCAAGACCTAATTACAGACCCCCCTCTGACTTAACGTATGACTCTTTAAAAGGCGAGATATTGAGAAGGAACTGTAAATCGGTAGAGAGTCGTTTTCGGTCATTGATCGCGGACGAACGACTAGGTGACAGAACCCCTACCGCTTTTCTCCGGCATTTGCGGGAATTGAGTGATTCCCAGGATCAGGATAACCCTTTCCTGAAGCAATTGTTCTTCTCTCGCCTACCTCAAGAGGTACAGGCGATCCTAGCCCATATGCTAGAAGTAAATATACTCGACCACATTGCTGTCTCTGCTGACAAAATAGTAGAAGTGACGAAGAGAGACACTTCGAAGCAAAAGTACGTTGCTTCCTCTTCTCTTCCTCAACCACGCTCATCAGCGAGTGATGAGAAGTTAGTCAAAACAATGGAAGCCATGACTCGTCAAATGGCAGAGTTGTGCCAGGAATTCAGGTCTTTTGGACGGCAGAGGAGCCGCTCACGATCTTATTCAACTCCTCGCCACCGTAGCCTTTCCAAAACATCAAATCTAATATATTGTTATTACCATGACAAATATGGTGACAAAGCCGCCCGTTGTATGCCTCTTTGTGCTTACAAGGGAAACGACGACCAGAGTCACTAATGGCGGATAGTGCGCTCTGCGAAACATCATCCAACCGCCACTTTTTCATTGAGGACCTGCTAACAGGTAGAGCCTTTCTGGTTGACACAGGTGCAGTTTGTTCAATATGGCCTGTGTGTTGTATGAAGGAGACTCCCCCTGGGTCACCTATTGAGTTGCAGGCAGTAAATTGTTCGCCGATTCGAACCTTCGGACAAATCTCGCTACCTTTGCAGTTCCGTAATCTGCGGCGCGAGTTTAAATGGATTTTTACTGACGCTGCCTTGCTGTATCCGATTCTAGGCGCGGATTTTCTCCACCATTTTTCATTGACCGTGGACCTCCGTCGTAAACGCCTAATTGATGGCATCACTGGTTTAACTGTTGTTGGCAAGGCAGCAGGAGTTCCAACGGTTAGCCCGACCTTTTTTCTTGCTAACACCGGTGATACTTACCATGCGTTGTTGAACTCGTTCCCGCAACTGACTCAGGGAAATTTTCGAGTTGATGAGCCAACTCATACCACGGAGCACTTCATAACTACAACTGGTGCTCCCGTTTTTTCTCGTCCTCGTCGTTTGCCTCCGGATAAACTCAAAGCAGCACGATCAGAGTTTGATCATATGCTGCAGTTGGGGATTATTCGTCCGTCTACGAGCCCGTGGGCGTCCCCATTACACATGGTACCGAAAGTGACTGGCGATTGGAGACCTACTGGAGATTATCGACGCTTAAATTCAATAACGGAACCGGACCGTTATCCTATCCCTCATCTGCAAGACTTTGCGTCTTCGTTGCAGGGATGCAAGATATTCTCCAAACTGGATTTAATTCGTGCGTACCATCAAATTCCTGTCCATAAAAATGACATTCCAAAAACGGCTATAGTTACGCCATTTGGGTCATTTGAGTTTTTGACCATGCCGTTCGGATTAAGGAATGCCGCTAGTACGTTTCAGCGGTTTATGGATGAGGTTACTCGTGGCCTCGATTTCGTCTATACCTATATTGACGACCTGTTCATTGCTAGTTCTTCTCAAGAACAACATACGCACCATTTGAATCTTCTTTTCCGCCGATTGAAGGCGTATAACGTGCAGATTAATGCACCCAAATGTGTTTTTGGTGCTGAGTCACTGACTTTCTTGGGTCACGTCATCGATGCTGACGGTATTCGACCCCGGCCTGAGCGAGTTAAGGTCATAGAGGATTTGCCTCCACCGACCTCACTACGTCAGTTACGCCCGTTCTTAGGCCTGATTAACTTTTATAGGCGTTTCGTGCCAAATTGTGCAAGATTGCTTTTCTCCCTGACAGAAATTTTAAAAAATTGTCGGAAGAAGAATGCAGACATTTCTTTGACCGAGACTCAACTTGCTGATTTTCAGCACGCCAAAACTGCTTTGGCTAATGCTTCTTTACTGGCTCACCCGGTACCCAGTGCAAAGCTAACGCTTTGTGTTGATGCATCGGATATCGCTGTGGGCGCAGTGCTACAGCAAAACATCAATGGTTACCAGCAACCGCTGGAGTTTTTTTCCAGAAAGATGAAACCTGCTGAGACGCGCTACAGCACCTTTGGAAGGGAGCTTTTGGCCATCTATTTAGCCGTGAAACATTTTTTACATATGCTAGAGGGTAGACTATTTACTATCCTCACTGATCATAAACCATTGACTTTTGCGTTGAGAGCGAAGGCTGATAAATACTCGCCCAGAGAGATGAAACACCTTGATTTCATCTCGCAATATACGAATGATATCCAACACATTCCGGGTTCACTGAATACAGCGGCCGATGCTTTGTCCCGCTTACCCGTGACAGCGATCTCGTCACCCTCTGACATAGATCTGACTCGTTTGGCTGCGGATCAGCCTCCCCTTGAGTCATTGGATGTTACATCGCCCGAGTTTGCGAATTGCGAGATGAAATACCAGCCTCTGTCGACTGCTGTTGGCCAAATTCTCTGCGACGTCTCTTTGGACGTGCCTAGGCCCTTCGTTCCAGAGAATCATCGTCGGACCGTGTTTCTGGCATTACATAGTTTCTCGCATCCAGGATCTTCTGCCACAGTTAAACTCATATCAACTAGATTTTTCTGGTCAAATATGAGGCGTGAAATTGCTGCTTGGTGCCGTTCCTGCGTCGCTTGCCAGAAATCAAAGGTCCATCGACACGTCAAGGCTCCCCTGGGTACCTTTACTAACCCAGATGCGCGTTTTTCGCACATTCATATTGATATAGTGGGACCTTGGCCTGTCAGCGATGGTTATTCTTATCTGCTGACCATAATTGACCGTTTTTCGAGATGGCCTGAAGCCATCCCCTTGAAAAACATCACCGCTGAGACAACAGCGCGTGCTCTTGTGTCTGGATGGATCTCTCGTTATGGAGTTCCATCCACAGTAACTACCGACCGTGGACGACAGTTCGAGTCGAGCCTTTTCCTCGAACTGTCAAAATTAATTGGTGCTAAACGCATCAGAACTACGGCGTACCATCCCGCTTCGAATGGTATGGTGGAGCGTTTTCACCGACAACTGAAGGCCTCCTTAATGGCCTCAATGGACTCGGCGCGTTGGAGCGAGTACCTCCCTATTGTGCTATTGGGGATTCGGTCAACGATGAAGGTCGATTTTGGATTTTCACCGGCCGAAGTACTGTACGGTGCCCCTCTGACGTTGCCCGGGCAAATGCTTGCCCCTATCGATCTTGATGCCCAAGATCACGCTTCCTACGTGTCTCGTTTGCGCTCCTATTTCCAGGATTTGCCGCCAATGGACACTAGGAAACAAACTGTCAAGACTGCTGTCCCGAGGGATGTTGCCTCGTGGACGCATGTCTTTGTAAGGAAAGATTCTGTGAAGCCCCCGCTCACACAGCCTTAAACTGGACCTTACCGTGTCTTAGCGCGCTCGGCTAAGCATTTCACTTTAGATATTAAAGGGTCCAGGGGGACAGTTACAATAGACAGGCTTAAGCAGGCACACCTTGACACGGACGCTGTGGTTCCTGATCCACGAACCCCTTCGTATTTGCCTGTTGAGCGAACGCCTGTTCCTGAACCACCATCATCGCCTGTCCCTACACCACCACCATCGCCACGTTACAAGACCACGACCCGTTCAAATCGTAGGGTCCACTGGCCCAAAATATTTTGCAGCACCGTCTATATTTAGACTGTGTTAGCTGCACCGTTTTTTTTGCTTCTGTGTTTCTGCTTTTTCTTTGCCTTTTTTTTATGCATGCATGTTGTGTTTTTTTTTTTAACATTTTTCAAATCCTTATTCTGGATTCAACGATTGGTAGAGCGAATAGTTCTCCCTTGTTGCATTGTTCGCCATCTTACTCCACGTGTGAGTAATAACATCGATTTTCGATGATTTGAAAATCTGGCAGGGGATACTGAAGTAAGACGCCTTACGCCCCCTGGCGGATAATGGACCAGGCCTAGTTGTCTCCCCCTGGTTGAGAACACCGAGGTAAGCAGCAGACAGCCACGGGAAAGCAGACAGCATACAAGCCACAGAAAACAGCCTCTGTACCATGAAACAATAGACAGACCACAGCACCCAGCAAGCAGCTTTTGTAATTATAATACGCTGCCTTCACCACAACTGGATCACGTAAATATTGGTATGTTTCATTTGTAATGTAATAAACACATGATAGACAAAATAAACGTCACCATTATTTACATTGTTAAATATAACTCTCGTTGTGGTTATTGTCTTGTCTACGCACACACCCACTCACTTGTTATAATTCTCACTGACAAAAATGGTAAATAGACGAGGGACTTTCCCTCAGGTCTATATTGATAAAGAATCCAACTAGGATACCACCATTTACCACACCTTTAATAATTGTGTTGTAGTGAATGGCAGTCAAACTGGTTTGAGGATCACCATCTCTTCTATCATCGATGAGTGGGTTTCACCCTGGTCAGCGATCCCAGAGGCGTTATCGTGTATAGAGCCGAAGATTTGAGGATAAATTTGAGAAATAAGAAATGCGACTCTCCCACAGCACACCTACGCTTCTAAGAAATAAGACTTATTCGTCTCTCATAGCATACCTGAAAAATAAGAAACAGTCCTCTCACCTAGTACACTTGGGCCTTCTGGAGCTTTGAAGTTTTGAAATTCCATCACTTTGTGTTTTCTGTAGCAATACCTCTCATCTGCACGGACATTGTCCCGCTAGAGGATTTGATGCTGAGCCCTAAGTGTCCTCGAAACAATCGACAACTGTATAGTGTCTTTACTGCCTACAACAATCAGCTTCAACTCTTTCTCTCTCTGATATATATTTTAAAAGTCCGATGAAAAGATTGTGGTAACTAAAGCTTTGCTTCTCTTTCTACCAGTTTTGGCAACCACAAAACCTCGACCTCTGTAGGATTTGAATGTAAAACATAAAGAGACGTTATTAAATACCACTAATAATAATTTCTGATTTAAGAACAAGACTAGTAATTTGATGGGGTGGGGTCGATTACATCGTCTTTGGTATTTTACTGGTACTATGTTTTATCAACCCCGGAAGGATGAAAGGCAAAGTTGACTTCGGTGGGATTTGAACTTAGAAAGTAAAGGGCAGGAAACATTTCTGCTAAGCATTTGTCCGACGCTCCAGTCATTCTGCCAATCTACCGCCCTAAATACCACCCCTAATAACGGTTTCTGATTTAGGCTAAAAGTCAACAATTTTGAGGGCGGGGAAAGTCAATTATATCGACACCAGTGCGTTACTGGTACTTTGCTTTTCATCGTTACGCGGTCGATAAAACAAAGTTAACGTCGACGGGATTTAAACTCAGAACGTAAAGGGACACAACTATATTCCGTTGTCCAGCGCTCTGCCGATACTGCCAATCCACCACCACTAATAATGATTTCTACTACAGGCACAACAATTTTTTTTGGGGGGAAGGGGTTAAATTTGCCCCCGTGCATTACTCGTGCTTCGACCCCGTAAGGATGACAGACAAAGCTAATCTTGGCGGGATTTGAACTCAGAACGTAAAGGCTCTACCGATGCTGCCAAATCAACCGTCATAACACCACTAATAATAATAATGATATAAAATAGAAGAGAGAAATAAGAAAAGAAAAGAAACTGATTATGTGGGTAAAATACTGAACATTTCCTGACCCCATTTACTTCACAGAAAATTAACAACTGGGGGAGGGCATTGCACAAGAGTAGAGAGGCGGGGAGGCCAAAAAGAGAAAACGGAAAATGTTGATATATTTTGTTGGCTTACCGTACCGTGACCCTCGTAGACAATAAAAGATTAGGGGGGGGGGGGAATCGTCGATAACGTTCTTCTATGGATGGCTGGATTTGAAATTGGGGTCGTATTTCTGCTAGTGGTAGCAGATGTGGTGAGAAGAGGTTAGATCAAGAGATACCAGTAATCTTGGGAATTAAGTCATGGTAGCATATGTTCTTTATTTTCATTTTTTTAAGTGTTTTTGCTACATAGATTTTAACATCCCTTTACAGGTTGTTGCCATACTGAAGTACCACCTTCAAGAGTTTTTAGTCAATTATATCGACCCAGTACTTAGTTAACAACTAATTTTATCGATCCATATTCATCGAATTGTTATGTTCAGTGTATTGAGTTACGTCCAGTAGGAGGGAAGTATCACACGATATTTACAGCGTTATATATTCACAAACGCATACATACATACATACATACATACATACATACATACATACATACATACATACATACATACATACATACATACATACGTGCGTACATACACATTTACATTTATATATATATATATATATATATATATATATATATATATATATAGAGAGAGAGAGAGAGAGAGAGAGAGAGAGAGAGAGATTCAATTATTTATATATATATATGTGTGTGTATATATATATGTATATATATATATATATATATATATATATATATATATATATATATATATATATATATATATATATCAAGTAAGTATGTTTTGAAACAGTGAGCAGGTTTGAAATTAGAAAATAGAATAGCTTTCACCGTATTTTTGACTAAAGGAATTTTAGCCTGATAATGGGGTTTAGAACCCTCAGATAAATGGAAAAAGATGAGTATTGACGTACATGGGACGTACATATATATATATATATAACTTTCTTTTTATTTGCCACCAGGGCATCAAAAAGTGGGACAAGTACAATGGGGAGTTTACATAAAAAGGCGTCCTCAATAAGGAGGAGGCAATAACAAAATATAAAAATAATATATAAAATATAACAAAAATAAATTGAATAACAAAATCCTCAATAGAGAGGAGGCGCCTTGGGGGGTCGCACACACCCCCGAAAAAAGTGTGCAACCCTTCTCCTCGGGAGCACAGAGAGGGTGCTCCCTTGATCTTTCATCTTCCTCACCTATAGTCTGATGTAGAGTGAAGGCCCATTCACACGGGCCATTCTCACCACTTTCACCCATCTTTCATAAAAACGGCTGGGGTGCAGCACCTCTCTCTCCATCCTGATCCTTCTTCCGAAATGATATCGGAAGAAACGGACCAGTTGTTGGCCAGAGAGAAAGGTGTCTGACCTCAGTCCTTTCAGACGCGTCCACCATACAACCTCTTTCGCCATGGCTAGTACGCACAGAAACACCGCCTCTTCTTCGTTTTTGAAGAGGGGAGGCGGTTTGATCGTTACAATAGACTCGGTGGTCAACCGGATCGGTCCCACCCTTGACAGCAGTTGTTCGACATAGCCCCACAGATCGGCAATGCCCGAGCAGTGTACCAATTCGTGTGCAACTGTTTCCTCGTCGCACACGCATCTGGGACAGATCTTTTTCGAGGGGTCCCTACCCGGGCGCCCGTGTCTGTAGAGCCTTTCTCGAACGGGCAGAGCCCCTCGGTAGCACTGCCAGGCCAGGGACCTCTGGATGTTATCCATGGGTCCCGGGCTGAATGTCCTACCGAACAGGTTGGCCAGTTCATCTTCCTCCATGCCTAGGGCTTCCCCGAGGGCGTCGTCGCACCTGCTAACCACCAGCTCTCTATAGAATGACGAGGTGGATTCTCCACTGATAGCCGAGTCCGCCTGCCAAAGAGCCGTGAGCGCCTGGGCACACTCGGTGTGCCAGGCGCCCAGTTTTCTCGGTCTTTGCTTGACCCAGGATTGCAGCTCGGTGAGCGAGACGAGTCTGGGAAAGGCTCGCCTCACAAACGGGGCCCACACCGGTTGACCGGTGAGGAATATCTGGAGGTGCCGTAGCCTTAATGCGTGTTTACGTATCATCAGCCACGGCATCCCCAGCCCTCCTTTCGAAGGGTGTTGACAGCAGATAGATCTCCTCACCATAGGAGCCCGCTTCTTCCAAAGGAATTGGAAGAGTGCGCGCTCCATTTTGGCGAGCGTTTCCCTTGGGCAAGGCACGACGGTCAGGCGGTAGTAGATGACGGACGTTATATAAGTGTTCGCCACCTCCTCCCCACCTTTCAGGAACAGTTTGCACTCGGCCCACTTCTGGGTCAGTGAAACACCCTGTTCGTTACCTCACCCCAGTTCTTCTCCACCTGGAGAAGTATATATTGTTATACTTTGGGAGGGTCATGTTGCCAATAATATATATGTATATATATATATATATATTATATTCAGAGTTATAAACTCAAACAGTCCTTTACAATTAATTAGCTCAAAGAAAGAAGCATTTCTGAGCCGAGAAATACAAGTTAATATAAATTAATATATGATAAACACAAAAGTGTTTGTATTGCAAAAGACGAAGTTAGCTAGAATGAAATAAACTAATTCAAATAAAATATAGTTTGCCTGTCTCGATTTAAAATAATAAATCAATAAAAACAAACCCATATTGGCAAATAGCCGTGATACCTGGACAAATTTAAATTTCAAAATCCAAACCTGTTCCGCAGATAAATTTGAATTTCAAAACCCAAATAAGTTTCGCAATGATAGTATAAAAAGTGAAATATACCAATTTTCTGTGCTTCTCAACATGTATCCAGAAAAAGTAGGATGTTTCACCTCTAAATAATTTAGAAGGTCTGGTTCACTAGCGCAAACGCACGAGGTTTTCCAGCTCACTAGCTATCTCATATTTATGGCGCTAGAAATAACAGCCGTTTGTATGGGATTAAAAATTAGCTCAACAGAAAGGAGCCGTAATATTATATTCAGAGTTATAAACTCAAACAGTCCTTTACAATTAATTAGCTCAAAGAAAGAAGCATTTCTGAACCGAGAAATACAAGTTAATATAAATTAATATATGATAAACACAAAAGTGTTTGTATTGCAAAGGACGAAGTTAGGTATCACGGCTATTTGCCAATATGGGTTTGTTTTTATTGATTTATTATTTTAAATCGAGACAGGCAAACTATATTTTATTTGAATTAGTTTATTTCATTCTAGCTAACTTCGTCTTTTGCAATACAAACACTTTTGTATATTAATTTATATATTAATTTATATTAACTTGTATTTCTCGGCTCAGAAATGCTTCTTTCTTTGAGCTAATTAATTGTAAAGGACTGTTTGAGTTTATAACTCTGAATATAATATATATATATATATATATATACATATATATTATTGGCAACATGACCCTCCCAAAGTATAACAATATATATATATATATATATATATTTATTAAAATAACAGATTAAAGTTTAAGCAAAGAATCGCTGCTTTGACCCTTAACGGGATCTTCTGAAACTAAAAAAATCAATCTGTGAACGCAGAAGTAAATATTTCAAAAAACGTTGCAACCGAAGGAAGACAGGAAGACGATACTTTGGTTCGTGGAAACTTTCCAAAACACAAAGTACACATATACACACACCCTATATACGTACGAACCCGCATACTCGCGTATACACATAACCATATGCACATGTACCAGTATATATAAAATATACGCCATAACATATACAAGCAAATATACGTACGAGAAAGTATACATACCTTCACAAAACATACAGATAATATATACTTACTATACAAATAAGTAATGGTATAAACATAACATATACTTAGCTACCACATCAAGACGTAAAATATCCGCGTATAGTTCGTACTATGCATTAGGGTATAATGTGGGGTTGTAATACAGGAAAGTTTTGTGCAATTTATGTTTACAAGCCGAAATTGCCTCAAATTTTTTTGTTTAAGATGTGGTCTTTGGCGTAGAATATTTCCAGGGACTCAGCGGCGCAGAGGTCACATGGTCTTTTATTTCCGTTATACGATCTAGCCCTAGCTAGGATCTCCCAGTGTAACTTATATTGGGTGTGGTTGTCTTTTAGACTCCAGATATAAGTTGAAAATGACGTCATATTCCTTCTTAAAGAGTTAAGAAAAGAATGGGTATGCATGTAAAGACGCTGCTTAAATCTATTGGCGGTTAGCCCTATGTAGGCCCTATGGGACGTGGGTGTTTCAACCTTACATTTGTAGACAATGTTACTAGAGAGACATTTCCCGGATAGGGGGCAGTCAACCCGATTCCTACAATTACAGTTATTACTAGCTACAGGGTTGCACGTGTTCTGACGGCTAGGTAATTTAGCTAAATTTGAAGCTGTGATGTTATGTGTAAGGTTAGGAGTCGTAGAGTAAGACATTTTAATGGTATTTCTATTAAAATTTTTACTATGTTTATGTGCTAGGGGGAAATGCTTCATAATAAGGGAGAGAAAGATCTTAGCTAATGGTGTGGCCACCTCCATATTATATGGTGGGTTATACCATGTAATGTGCCGGGATCTATTTTTCCTAGGTCTATTCTCGTACTCTGTATAAGCTACCTTATCGACAAATCCACTCCGAGCAAGAGCTTCATTGTAATATGTGGAATGGTCGGTGAAAATATCCTCGTTTGTAGATAGACGGGAGAGCCTCAAAGAAACGTTTCTTACCAGGTTCTTGGTTATGATGGCAGGATGGTTAGAATGCTTACTTATGTAATTAAGCGTATCATTCGGCTTTCTATACGGGTAATACAACCCATTCAATAAATTGAAGGTAACGTCGAGGAAATTAACGATCGAGAGATTGACCTCAACCTGTATGGAGAGGTTGAAGCCTTTAAAGAAGGCTGTGAGTTCTTTTCTGAACCTGTCGCAAGCACGTGAACCGCACTTTGTCATGGTCAAAAGACTGTCATCACGGTACAAACCACCACCCACGTTGGGGAATTCTTCCTTGATAGAGAAAAGAAGGAAAAGGCCGATAAGATCAGTAACCTCCGCAGAATCGCTGGCGCCCATACTCACGTCGAATGGGGTACTATTAGATATTTTAATCCAAATAGAGTCGTCGAAATTAATCACCGACTTACGGGCATTGAGGATGACATCAACTTCGAAATCCTTAACCACTGTGAGTGTTTTAGCGAAATTGATAGCTCTAAGAAGGAGTGGTAAAGTGATGGCGGAGTAGTAATTATTGATGTCGAATTGGATAAAACGGCAATGTTCCTTGTTGCATATGCCGTTGAACCAATCAATCACCGCGAAAGAATTGCTCTACAGTGCAAGAGGGGCCAAACTCCTAATTTCGGGTATAATTCTATCTAAAATCCTTTTACTAAGTCTACCTAAATCGGACTTCGTAGGGTTAATAAGCCGAATAGAGGGGTTGTTCTGGAAATTGGATTTGTGATCCTTCAGGGTATAATGGGGAGAAATTGGGTCCAGAGGTTCAGTCCAGTCCAAGATGTTGAGATCAGAGGTGATTTTAAACCCGGCATCGTTGATTTCATTAATGACGCTCCGATTAGATTTACGGTAATCCTTAGTTACAGCATTATGTAACAGTTAGTAGTAAGTAATGCGCTCCACTTGATATAGATTGCCAGTTTTGTCGGAGTGGACGTGCACGGGATTAGAATCCTTAATAGAACGAATTCTATTCTTCAGGTCCTGTTGTAAGGAATTGCTCCTATTCCGAAATTTGATACACCGTATGAGTTCCAAGACATCATTTTCGAAGGGTAGCAATGCTGGTTTACTCGGAGGGTTATTATAGGTTTTAAACCCAAATTTATCCTGTTTGTTGTCTGGTTTTCCCTGATTATCAAAATAAAAGTCATATATATATATATATATATATATATATATATATATATATATATATATTAATAAGGCACACATATATATATATATATATATATATATATATATATATATATATATATATATATATATATATATATATATATATATATATATATATATATATATATTAATAAAAGGAATTCCAACCTTGTCTGATTTACTCGTTTTATTTACAATCCTTTAAAATTTATAATGGTATTAGAATAAAATAGTATGGTAGAATATTAAATGTTAAGTGTTAATTGAACAAGTACTTTCATGCTTTCGCAATCTTCAGGTTCATGTTATGTGGTGACAGTCAAGTTTGCAATTTTCAACTGCTGAAAATTGCAAAGTTGACTGTCACCACACAATATGAACCTGAAGATTGCGAAAGCATGAAAGTACTTGTTCAATTAACACTTAACATATAAATATTTGTATCTATATATATATATAAATATTTGTATCTATATATATATATAAATAATTGTATATATATATATATATATATATATATATATATATATATTAATAAGAGGAATTCCAACTTTGTCTGATTTACTCGTTTTATTTACAATCCTTTAAAATTTATAATGGTATTATAATGAAATAGTATGATAGAATATTAAATTCTAAGTGTTAATTGAACAAGTACTTTCATGCTTTCGCAATCTTTAGGTTCATAATATGTGGTGACAGTCAAGTTTGCAATTTTCAACTGTTGAAAATTGCAAACTTGACTGTCACCACATATTATGAACCTGAAGATTGCGAAAGCATGAAAGTACTTGTTCAATTAACACTTAGAATTTAATATTCTATCATACTATTTCATTATAATACCATTATAAATTTTAAAGGATTGTAAATAAAACGAGTAAATCAGACAAAGTTCGAATTCCTCTTATTAATATAATCTTCTATACACAATCATACACACCCGTGTATATTTACCTATATATATATATATATATATATATATATATATATATATATATATATATATATATATATATATATATATATATATATATATATATATATATATAGTTAAAAGAATAGAGGTGTAACACACAAGTTATTATATATTGGTAAACGGAATAGAAAATGCTGACAAATTGTTCACAGTGAAAAATAGTTTAATTAGGAATAAATGAGAATTAGTAATTGTATTGGTTAGTATTCAGTTTTGATCTTAAGCAAACATCACGGACGCTCTATCTCAAAATTATTTTTGAAAAGCATTTAGAAATGCGCAACCGGTAAAACTTAAAACCAAAACTGAATACTAACCAATACAATTACTAATTCTCATTTATTCCTAATTAAATAATTTTTCACTGTGAACAATTTGTCAGCATTTTCTATTCCGTTTACCAATATATATATATATATATATATATATATATATATATATATATATATATATATATATATATATATACAATTATTTATACATATATATAGATACAAATATTTATATATATATATATATAGATACAATTATTGATATATACATATATATATATATATATATATATATATATATATATATATATATATATATATATATATATATATATATATATAGTAATAATAATAAATTTGAAGGCTAAAATCCAAAGAGGGCTTGATAAGGATAAGTATATATCAAATGTATAAGAACCGTAGAGCAAATATTTATTAAAATAACATTATTAATCTGTTATTTTAATAAATATATATATATATATATATACAATTATTTATATATATATATATATATATACACACAATTATTTATATATATATATATATGTATATATGTATATATATACAATTATTTATATATATATATATATATATATATATATATATATATATATATATATATATATATATATATATATATATATGTATATATATATACAATTATTTATATATATATATAGAGAGATTCAATTATTTATATATATATATATATAGATAGATATAATTATTTATATATATATATTTATATATATATATATATATATATATATAAATCAAGAAAGAAAAGTGACATGGTTTGCTATACATTAAGGGCTTTATTCACATTGGTGACAATTGTTTCTCTGAACTCGTATGTCTAGAGTTCGCTACCCGCCTGTTTTTGCGTCAATCGATCACCAATACTTTGTTATAACCAGTTCTGATTTAATGTCACTACTATATATAGAAGCCATGCCTGTGTATTCCCTCCATTCTCGCACGCTCTGATGAACTGACTGGTTATAACAAAGTATTGGTGATCGATTGACGCAAAAACAGGCGGGTAGTGATCTCTAAACCTACCAGTTCAGAGAAACAATTGTCAGCAATGTGAATAAAGCCCTTAATGTCACTCTTCTTTCTTGATTTATTATTACCCCAAGTGTAAGCTACACAGAAATCACCGCGTACTCGCATCATCACTATGGAAACGTCTTGTTGAGTCAAACTTATCCAAGCGTTAATACGATCCACTACTCGGAGTACCCTAACTGGACTACATCTAAGTGGACTACCTATAACAATAATTTGTTATCCCGTATACATAGCTCCCACTAGGTTGAGCAACATAATTAACGCACGGCAACAACATGGAAAAGCAGCGCATAGGAATGTCACTGAAAAACATACCTATACCTACAAATAAGGACTATACACTAGGCATGATACAATGGACTAATGATTTCATCCGTAGGGTCCGATGGATGGCTTACCACTTCGACAAAGGACCAGCTATTAACAAAAGAGAACTTTCTAAGGAGAATTACGGATTCGAATCCTGCAAAAACCCTCCAAACAATCCCGCGCTCGATGCCTTTGAGCTGGACCTTATGAATATGATAAGTGGAACTAAATTCAAAAAAAGAACACACCACAGCAAATTACAAAATGACATCAATACACTACTAAGAAAACTAAAAGACACCAACGGTATCACAGTAAAGGCAGACAAAACATCAAACGTATATTCTATGGACCTTAACACATACAATAATTTCATTCAGTGTGAACTACACAAAAAATACAAAAAAAAAACAAATTAATCCACACTCACCAGCATTAACAAGGAGGGCCTTAGGATAGTAAATAAACTCGGAATATCCGATAGAACCGAGCCTCTAACCCCATGAAACCCCACATTTAACCTTAAGGATCACAAAAATAATTTTGAAGTAAATCCTACTATCAGATTAATATGCCCATCTAAGACGGATATAGGTAAAATTAGCAAGAATATTCTAGATAGGGTAATCGCACAAATAAAGAGAAAACTAGAAATCAATTTATGGGGTAACACTAACGAGGCGATTGAATGGTTCAGTAAAATAAGAAATAGAGAAGCATGCGACTTCATACAATTCGATATAAACGATTACTACGCGTCCATATCCCCAGCCACCCTAGATAAAGCGCTTATATTTGCCCCAAATAACTCCGATCTTACTCCTGATGAAATAAATTGAAATAATACTAGCTGCGAGGACTATCATAAAATTCGAAGGAGGAAAGGGGAAGATAAACTTACAGCTTCCTCCTGCCACTGTCACAGTAGCAGAGGTCTAAAAGAAAGGTCAGCCAGAGGAAGGATTTTCTCCACCTGTTGACCGACAACTTGACGTTGCCATGCAACAACCCAAAGAACCAGCGGCACCAGCAACAGCAACAACAACAACAACAATGCGACGGACGAAAACAACACCAATAACAATAACAACAACAACAAGACCAATAACTGTGATAACAACAACGATGATAACAACAACACCACCAACTACAACAGCAACACAAACAAACAAAAAAATTCTCCTTCGCCGAGACGGCAAGGAAAACCCTCGACTATCTGCCAGTAGATATAACCAAAGCGAAGGAGCTACTGGCAGATGCCAAAAAATATATAGTGTACGGGGAAAATGGTTCATTCACGATCCATTCCCCCCCCCCCCGCCCCCCGGAATTAAAAAGCCAGAGACTCCTAAACACTGTCATGTTTAGGACAATCTCGAATAAAAGCAAAAAACCAGCTCAACCATCACAGAGTGAGATAGAGCTGGTTTTAAAAGACGTCATGAAGGACATCACCTTCATTCAGAAGGATAGACTCTACGGGAGTCTATCCATTCTCATGAAGGACAGGGACACAGCAGTGAAACTGTCCATCAAACCAATCACATCCACCGCATACACCTTCTACCCTACGTACATGGGTAGAAGAACACAAAAAATAAAAATCCACACCATCCTGCCGATTATGGACATATGGTGGGTTTTGACAGGTTTCCTGGACCTGGATGATGACACGCTGGTGTCCATGGGAAAGGCATCGGGTGACGCGTTCAGTGGAACGAGCTTCGAACTTGTAGTTCAAATGAGGCCCGAAAGGATCGCCCAGATCCCTGAACGCGTCATACTGGATGATCAAACTTTCATCAACATTACCGTTGAGTGTAGGCGGCCCTCGTGTTACCTCTGCGGAACCAGAGGTCACCTGAGGGCTGTCTGTCCCCAACTTAATAAGAAAACCCCAATCCTGCCTACACCACCAACAACTGCACAACCAACACAATCACCACAACTACCACTACAAAAACAACCACCACAGCTCAAACCAAAACAAAACAATGTCCAACCCATCCCCCCCACTCAAAAAACAAAAACAATTTCCAAAACACCCGCACCGCAAACACAACCCGAAAATATACCCCTCCCCTCCAACGCGGAAGATGACCCTAGTTCGTCGTCAGACGAGGAGGAGCACTTCCACACAATCAAAAGAAAAAAAAGAAAACACACATCAGACACACAAATGAAAACAACCCCTCCACAAAACATAAGACTGACACCAACACAAAAGAGCTCACAACAACAGCAAACAAAAAACACCACACAAAAACAAAAACATGCATACACATACATAAGCACAAGAAACAAAAAACTGTTAAACATTGTGTACAATAACAATCTAATAAAAACCCAAGGGCCTAACTTCTACCAGGCAGGGGATTTCCCCCACCTCAAAATGATTAAGGCCCCACAGGACACCTATAAAACTTTAAAAAACAACTTTAAAGAGGACGTGGGTCCCCCCTGCGTCGGGCCCATTAACCGCGTCCTCCTAAAAAACTACCCCACCCCCTCCCCAAACACCCACACAACTCCAAACTCCCCAACCACACAACACACTGATGCCCCTACACTTCCACAAACCACCACCCCACCCAACAACCCATCCCCCACCCTAATGGAAATTGTGCAGCCCGATACCCGGGACGCAGAGAGATAAGTGCCTTTTCTCTTCACCACCAACAGGGCGATGCTAAGAGTAGGCTGTTTAAATGTGCGTGGCCTGGGCTCAACTTGGAAGCAAGCAATGCTTCTAAATGACCTCAGGTCACAACGTATAGATGTGATGGTTATTTGCGGGGCCCGGATCAGCAACGTGCGACAGCTGGCCCCCACCTTTGATGACTTTGAGATGCACGCATCTCTCTGTCAGCCCGGAGGTGGGGGTGGGGTTGTCGTTCTGCTGCAAAAACATCTGGGTCTCGCAACACAGATGGTACATTTGGACCCGGAGAGTCGACTAGTGGTTCTGGACCTTGGCAGTGGTAAAGGCGGAGCGTTTAGGTTGGTAGCCGCCTACGGCCCTTTCGGGTCAATGCGGCCGGACTTCTTCCATCGTCTGGAGACTTTTCTAGGGACGTCCCGCTCCTTGCTATTAGTGGGGGACTGGAATGGTATCCTAGATGCACGCTGGGACTACGTAGGGGCCTGTCCCGATAGAGAGGGGTGTAATAGCCTCAAAGGGTTAATCGGTCGATTTGACCTGGCCGATAGATATCGACTAGATTTTCCGACTGCGCCAACCTGGACTTGGGCAAATCGTAGCGGATCATCTAGGTCGTACCTAGATAGGTTCTGAGTTAGAATTAAGGATAAGGACTTTTTAAGTTGTCCAAAAATGCGCATGGTTGGCTATTCAGACCACAAATTAGTGACCGGCATGGTCAACCTTGACAGAACTCATAGACAGGGACCCGGTTACTGGAAGCTCAACTTGTCCTTACCGGCAAGTAAGGCTTACAGGGACCGGATTAGCACTTTAGTTAAGGAGCGGTTGACGGGCGCAATCGTCAACAGCAGGTGGTGGGGATCTCTCAAAAGAGAGATTAGAGTAGTCTCTATAGAATTTAGTAAGGAGTTAGCCTCAAATAGAAATAGGAAGGAAAGGGAGTTGGTAGATAGTGTAGAAGAGGCAATTAGAAGCGGCGACGTGGCCAGAGTGCTAGCGTCGAGAACGGCCCTGGGCCAGTTCTTCGACGCGAAACACGAAGGCTGCATCGTCCGAAGCAAAATACGTGCTCTGGGAAACGAGGGGACCAAAGCTGTTAGCTGGGCCCGCGTGACAGAAGCCAAAAGAGGGAGCAGATCCACTATCCGGTCTTTGCGAGACCAGGGTGGACGGGTGATCCTTGAGCCTAAGCAGATGTGCGAGGCTTTTCAAAAGCACTTTGCCGGATTGTTCGGAAGAGGCGGGGAGCCGGTTGGGGATGTGGACTTCGGTCCATACCTTGACGGCCTGCCGCGTCTCTCGGACAGGGAGGCGAGTCCTGCGAGGAGCCGATTTCAGCAGCTGAGATAGAGGACGTGATGAGCCAATGCGGCAAACGCAAATCCCCGGGTCTCGATGGTCTTCCATACGAACTATATCTAGCTATGCCGGACTTGTTCCCCGATCTCCTCGAGGCGGTCTACTGCAACTGGCAACAGAACGGGAGAATTCCCTGTGCTGTGACCAAGGGCGTAGTCACGCTAGTGAGGAAGGACGAGAACAAGGGGGACGATATAAATAATTTCAGGCCCATAACTCTGCTAAATACAGAGTTACAGATTTTGGCCAAGGTGCTAGCAAAGAGGTTGGCGCTTAACGTGGGTAACCTGGTTGGAGATGTGCAGACATGTGCTATCCCGTCCAGGTCCATCCATGACAACCTCCACCTCATGCGATACATCATAGAGAGGGTTGGGAACGAACCCGGCTTTGGTGGGGCCCTGATTAACTTGGATCAATCTAAGGCATTCGATAGGGTCGACCATGGTTACCTGGATGCGGTGCTAGCGGCGGCAGGCTTCGGACCCGTTTTCAGGGGCTGTATCAATGCCATGCACAGCAGCCGCATCTGCTCTAGGGTCAAGGTGAACGGCTACCTCTCGGAGCCGTTCGAAATCGCGCTGTCCATCCGACAGGGGTGCCCTCTCTCCTCCCTTCTGTATGTAATGACTCTAGAGCCACTGCTGCGGAAGTTGGAGTTGTTGCAGGGCATCCCGTTGGAACCGGGATTGCGGAAAGCGGTGTCAGCCTACGCCGATGACGTAACAGTAATGGTGTCGACGGCCTCGGAAATCGGGGCGATCGGCACCTTACTGGAGGAGTACGAAAGGTTTACAGGGGCTAAGCTGAACCGGGACAAGTCGATCGGTCTGCAACTCGGCACGTGGAGGGGCAGATCGATGCCCTCCGATGGCGTCGTCGGGCGCTGGGAGGAGGGCCCGGTGAAGTTGCTCGGGGTCTGGTTCGGACCAGACCTCCAGGTGGAGAAGAACTGGGGTGAGGTAACGAACAGGGTGTTTGCACTGACCCAGAAGTGGGCCGAGTGCAAACTGTCCCTGAAAGGTCGGGCGGAGGTGGCGAACACTTATATAGCGTCCGTCATCTACTACCACCTGACCGTCGTGCCTTGCCCAAGGGAAACGCTCGCCAAAATGGAGCGCGCACTCTTCCAATTCCTTTGGAAGAAGTGGGCTCCTATGGTGAGGAGATCCATCTGCTGTCAACACCCTTCGAAAGGAGGGCTGGGGATGCCGTGGCTAATGATACGTAAACACGCATTAAGGCTACGGCACCTTCAGGTATTCCTCTCCGGTCAACCGGTGTGGGCACCGTTTGTGAGGCGAGCCTTTCCCAGACTCGTCTCACTCACCGAGCTGCAATCCTGGGTCAAGCAAAGACCGAGAAAACTGGGCGCCTGGCACACCGAGTGTGCCCAGGCGCTCACGGCTCTCTGGCAGGCGGACCCGGCTGTCAGTGGAGAATCCACCTCGTCATTCTATAGAGGGCTGGTGGTTAGCGGGTGCGACGACGCCCTCGGAGAAGCCCTAGGCATGGAGGAAGACGAACTGGCCAACCTGTTCGGTAGGACATTCAGCCCGGGACCCATGGATAACTTCCAGAGGTCCCTGGCCTGGCAATGCTACAGAAGGGCTTTGCCCGTTCAAGAAAGGCTCTACAGACACGGGCGCCCGGGTAGGGACCCCTCGAAATAGATCTGTCCCAGATGCGTGTGCGACGAGGAAACCGTTGCACACGCATTGATACACTGTTCGGGCATTGCCGATCTGTGGGGCTATGTCGAACAACTGCTGTCAAGGGTGGGACCGATCCGGTTGACCACCGAGTCTATTGTAACGATCAAGTCGCCTCCCCTCTTCCAAAACGAAGAAGAGGCAGTGTTTCTGTGCGTAATAGCCATGGCGAAAGAGGTTGTATGGTGGACGCGTCTGAAAGGACTGAGGTCAGACACCTTTCTCTCTGGCCAACAACTGATCCGTTTCTTCCGATATCATTTCGGAAGAAACGATATTATTTATAACAAAGTCCTCTATTGAGGACTTTGTTATACATTTTATTTTTTGTCATATTTTATTTTATTTTTATATATTGTTATTGCCACCTCCTTATTGAGGACGCCTTGTTTTGTAAACTCCCCCCATTGTACTTGTCCCGCTTTTGATGCCCTGGTGGCAAATAAAAGAAACAAATCTATCTATATATATATATATATATATATATATATATATGAAAAATATGGGTGAGAAGAATACTGCATTGTTGCACATGAATAACATGTTATAAAATGAGTCCCTCATCAGTGATTTACCAAACGATCATGGGTATTTCATCGCATTAAAAATCATATACCTCACGTTGGAGCGATAATAACTAAAATAAGTTATTAGGACAATAGAAACGCGTAAAGCGAGTGAGACAAGTAAACAACACAGGGGGAAGCTAACCGAAGATGGAAATAAACACAAGCAACATAGTTATTCTTTCAGCATAAGCTGTGTGAATATATGCGCGAGTCAGAAACAGACCTTTCGCTCGTGAATCCGGTGTTAGAAAGAAGGAAGGAAAACCGTTTTCACAGCGAACAGGAGGAAGAAAGAAGGGGAGAAACAGGGACTGAGTGAGTGGGAGTGCGAGGAAGAGGTCAGTAGAGAGAAAGTGTTAACTGATATGGCAGAGAGGACGAAAGAAAGTAAGAGAAACAGAGAGAACGAGGGAGCAGTAAGAGAGAAAGAGAGAAACAGAATTGCAGTTTGGGTAAATATATGAAAAATATGGGTGAGAAGAATACTGCATGGTTGCACATGGATAACATGTTATAAAATGAGTCCCTCATCAGTATATATATATATATATATATATATATATATATATATATATATATATATATATATATATACAATTATTTATATATAGAGAGAGAGAGAGAGATACAATTATTTATATATATAATAGCAGAAATGCCTGGCGTAGCTCGGAGTTTAATTGCTTTAAAGTACTCTTAATGATTCCACTCAATTATGATTATTGAGGCAAAGAAAGTAAATACAGGTAAGCAAGAAAGGAGGGGTAGCGAAAAGTGAGTACTAAGCAATTTGTATGAAGAATGCACGTCAAATAGTAGGTCAAACCCGTCTGAGTTATAGCACAAAAGAGCGTAAACAGGGGCGATAATTTGGAGCACAATGGAAAAAAAATCATCAGAATCGGACGTTTCTGAAAAAGTCTTCTCATTATTTTTTTGTCTCATATTGCTAAAAACAAAAAAACAAAAAAATACAAAAAGGACAACAATAAAATATAATGTCTTTGTTGAGATTCAAGTAAATAAATGCTTAAGCGTCGTTATGACTACGTTTGTTGTATAAATTCATCTGTTGCTTTTGAATATTTGTTATTTGATGTAAAATGTAATGCTGTAAAATGTAATGGTCAAATAACGGTCGCTCTCCGACAGGTTTGCGGCCGTACCCCTGGCAGTGGAGACTTCTGGTGTCCTCGGCCCCAGGGCTACCTCCTTACTCACCACCATAGGCGCTGAGCTGGCCAGCCGCAGGTGTGAGCCCCGCGAGTTGGAGTGGCTTTTCCAGCGCGTCTCCCTTGCTGTCCTCCGGGGAAACGCCTTCTCCATTCTGTCCGCCGGGGCTGTGGATGGGCCCCATCGCGTACCGTTGTAGTTGTTGTATACAGATATTAACTCACTTTGAAATTGTTTTGAATGAAATGTATTTAGTTTTATCGGCTTTTTAAGTTTTGTTATTTGATGTATGAGCGTCGTTATGACTATGTTTGTTGTTGTATAAATCAGGGGTCGGCAACCCCCGGCCCGCGGGCCACATCCAGCCCTCGAGTGATTTTTGTCCGGTCCGCCATCTTACACTGGACACTAATTATCTAATTAGTATCGAATATAGATACAGTAGTTCACTTCAAGGTTGTGCCGACGTCATACCCATCACAAATCGCTGCTCATACCGTATATATTTACAGATACCTTTAAACCTTATTATATTTTCCATTTGTTATTATTTCCTCTTATCCATCTTTTTCTGGGCTCTCCGCCAAGCCTTATATCACCTGTATTATTATTTCCTGTGATTTCATGTATGTGTTTTTGTTCCAGTCAACAAACACAAATGTTGGCTGGAAGTATGTATTTTCGTCAGCGACTGGAAGGTATACTACCTTAGGTTCGCATGACTCGCTTTTATACACATATTGTCATTCAATAAAATCACTCGTGAATTATTGTCGTCTTCGTTTGCCTGACCTTACCTGTGCCCCCTCGGCACAAGGTAAAGCTGTCCTTGGAAAAATTACTTCGTTCCCTCCTCCCCAGAGTATTTTCATTTGATTTTGTTGTCTGGTGGTATAACAACTATACAGTAGGTATCTTTATTCGATAATAACGTTTATTTAATTATTTGTGATAAATTGTGTGAATTATTATTATTAGAATTAGGCCAAAAGTGGTTTAAAAAAACAAATGGCAACCCTGATCTAACAACGTTGTTAGAAACCTGGTTTTATATAATTTATTCACAATTATCATATTTTATCGCATTACTGTATTTGCATTTACATTTATTTTCATTGTTTCTTATTTCTTCATTCTGATTATTATACTTTTTGTTCTTTTTCCTTTCCATAAATCTATTTTGTTTGAACAAAAACAAGTCCATGGAAGCTAAGAAAAGAAAAGTGGATTTGGAGTGCCGAACTTTTAACGATGGCTGGACACTTAGCTATTTTTTCATTGAGCACTTCGGAAAATGTGTTTGCTTAATTTGTCAAGAAACCATTGCCGTGAAGAAAGTTTCAAATATTAAACGGCACTATGAAACTCGTCATAATCATTACAACAGTTTTACTGGAAAAGCACGAGTAAACGAAGTTGCACGGCTGAGAAATAATGTAACAAAGCAATCATCCTTTTTCACTAGAAAGGTTAAAGAAAGTGACCGAAACACTCGTGCTAGCTACGAGGTGTCAAAACTAATTGCAGAAAGGATGAAACCTTGTACTGATGGAGATTTCTTCAAAGAATTATTGCTGAAGATAGCGGATGTTGTTTGTCTAGAAAAAAGGGAATTATTTTCTGCGATCAGCTTATCGGCAAGAACAGTAACAAGGCGAATTGAAGAGCTGGCAACAAATGTCAGAAGTGGCTTGGAGGGCATTTTAAATAATCTGGAGTATTATTCCATTGCTATGGATGAAACCACAGATATGAAGGATACTTGTCAACTTGCAGTGTTTGTGAGGGGTGTAACACCAACATTTAATATTGTGGAATAATTTGTACAATTGATTCATATAAAGGACCACTAGCACTGGAGCAGATATTTTGGAAAGCATAATAAAATGGATTACCGAAATGAATCTGGATTTATCAAAGCTTTCTGGAGTAATCACAGATGGAGCACCAGCAATGGTTGGAGAGAAAAAGTGGTTTGTTGCATTGCTTCAAAACCACATCAGTATTGATCAAAAACTAATCAAACTTCATTGCATTATTCATCAAAAAGCATTATGTGCAAAGTAACTGAATTTTAAGGACATCATGGCAGGGGTCGTGAAAACAGTGAATTTTATAATGTCAAGAGGACTAAATCACCGCCAGTTTCAAGAATTTCTAAAACAAATTGAAGCAGAGTATGGCGACCTTACATATTTTTCAAATGTTCGATGGCTTTGCCGCGGAAAAATGATAGAACGAGTATATGCATTGAGAGAAGAGATTTCTATGTTTTTAGATAGCAAAGACCAAGATAATTCTTACTTTCAGGATCCACAGTGGGTTGTCAAGTTAGATTTTTTAGTGGACATCACGACCCAATTGAACACTTTGAATATTGAGCTTCAAGGAAAGAACAAGGTTGTATTTGAGATGTTTGTTCAAATTACTGCTTTTGAGAGAAAATTTCGACTGTGGGAATCACAACTTCAAAAAGGAAATTACTCTCATTTCCCAAGTCTCCAAAATCACAAGAGAGATATAACACCAGACATCTTTGTGAGCTCTATTAAGGATTTGAGAAGCGAGTTTTCCTCTCGTTTTGCTGACTTCCGGCAATATGGAACTCTAAGTTATTTGGTACTCCTTACGAAACAGATGTGGAGCAAGTGACAGAAGAATATCAGTTGGAGTTAATTGACTTACAGTGCGACAAATCTTTGAAATCGAAATTTCAGTTCGAATCCACTGCTGACTTCTACAAGAAATATATATTGCCAAGCGGAAAATATAAAAACATCTTGACTAATGCGAAATTGATATAATTATTTTGAAGTACATATGCTTGTGAACAACTTTTTTCCAAAATAAAATATACTAAAAGTAATTTAAGAACAATGTTGCGTGACGACCACCTGGATGATGTTTTGCTCCTGTCATCGACAAATATTTCACCTGATGTGGAGAAGTTATCGCACAATAAGCAGAAACAAGTGTCTCATTAAATCATTTACCATTTCTAACTGTACTTCGTTTGTAGCAAGGAATTTGCCTTTTTTTTTTTTTTATTGTGATAGTAGTTGTTTTTCTGTTATTCCTGCAGTAAAATAAGGAATTTGCTTTTTTTATTGTTGAATGTGTTTGTAGTTTTTTTTTTTTTAATTTATTCCTGCAGTAAGATAAGGGGCCTTGTTAAAATAAAATTATATTAAATTCCTTGTTTTGCTTTAAACCTCCAGAAAATTTATTTACATATTTAATAACATGGCCCTCCTCCATGACACTGCATAGCTGTTTGGCCCTCTCTCTCCAAAAGGTTGCCGACCCCTGGTATAAATTGATGTGTTCCTTAGTTTTCAAAGTTTATGTCGCGTTCCTGAACGAAGTTTGTGGCTGTTAGAATTGCAGAAGAGATTGAGAGGAGAGTAGAGGGAGGGATGAAACTTTTAAAGAGAATTGCAGAGGAGAGTAGAGGGAGGGATGAACCTTTTAAAGAGAATTGCAGAGGAGAGTAGAGGGAGGGATGAACCTTTTAAAGAGAATTGCAGAGGAGAGTAGAGGGAGGGATGAACCTTTTAAAGAGAATTGCAGAGGAGATTGAGAGGAGAGTAGAGGGAGGGATGAACCTTTTAAAGAGAATTGCAGAGGAGATTGAGAGGAGAGTAGAGGGAGGGATGAACCTTTTAAAGAGAATTGCAGAGGAGATTGAGAGGAGAGTAGAGGGAGGGATGAACTTTTTAAAGAGAGTTGCAGAGGAGATTGAAAGGCGAGTAGAGGGAGGGATGAACCTTTTAAAGAGAGTTGCAGAGGAGAGTAGAGGGAGGGATGAACCTTTTAAAGAGAGTTGCAGAGGAGATTGAAAGGCGAGTAGAGGGAGGGATGAACCTTTTAAAGAGAGTTGCAGAGGAGATTGGGAGGAGAGTAGAGGGAGGGATGAACCTTTTAAAGAGAGTTGCAGAGGAGATTCAGAGGAGAGTAGAGGGAGGGATGAACCTTTTAAAGAGAATTGCAGAGGAGATTGAGAGGAGAGTAGAGGGAGGGATGAACCTTTTAAAGAGAGTTGCAGAGGAGATTGAAAGGCGAGTAGAGGGAGGGATGAACCTTTTAAAGAGAGTTGCAGAGGAGATTGGGAGGAGAGTAGAGGGAGGGATGAACCTTTTAAAGAGAGTTGCAGAGGAGATTCAGAGGAGAGTAGAGGGAGGGATGAACCTTTTAAAGAGAGTTGCAGAGGAGATTGAGAGGAGAGTAGAGGGAGGGATGAACCTTTTAAAGAGAGTTGCAGAGGAGATTGAGAGGAGAGTAGAGGGAGGGATGAACCTTTTAAAGAGAGTTGCAGAGGAGATTGAAAGGCGAGTAGAGGGAGGGATGAACCTTTTAAAGAGAGTTGCAGAGGAGATTGGGAGGAGAGTAGAGGGAGGGATGAACCTTTTAAAGAGAGTTGCAGAGGAGAGTAGAGGGAGGGATGAACCTTTTAAAGAGAGTTGCAGAGGAGATTGAGAGGAGAGTAGAGGGAGGGATGAACCTTTTAAAGAGAGTTGCAGAGGAGATTGAGAGGAGAGTAGAGGGAGGGATGAACCTTTTAAAGAGAGTTGCAGAGGAGAGTAGAGGGAGGGATGAACCTTTTAAAGAGAGTTGCAGAGGAGATTGAGAGGAGAGTAGAGGGAGGGATGAACCTTTTAAAGAGAGTTGCAGAGGAGATTGAGAGGAGAGTAGAGGGAGGGATGAACCTTTTAAAGAGAGTTGCAGAGGAGAGTAGAGGGAGGGATGAACCTTTTAAAGAGAGTTGCAGAGGAGATTGAAAGGCGAGTAGAGGGAGGGATGAACCTTTTAAAGAGAGTTGCAGAGGAGATTGAGAGGAGAGTAGAGGGAGGGATGAACCTTTTAAAGAGAGTTTCAGAGGAGATTGAGAGGAGAGTAGAGGGAGGGATGAACCTTTTAAAGAGAGTTGCAGAGGAGAGTAGAGGGAGGGATGAACCTTTTAAAGAGAGTTGCAGAGGAGATTGAAAGGCGAGTAGAGGGAGGGATGAACCTTTTAAAGAGAATTGCAACATGTATGTAGTTTCATCGATTTTTGAGGGTAGTAGAGAGAGGGGTTAAGCGTGTAAGAGAGAGGGTTACAGCATGTATTTAGTTTTATCGATTTTTTCATAGAAGCAGGACATTTTTGGCAAAGTTTATTACGCGTTGACCATCGTTGGTAAATTTGGAGCACATTGGAAAAAAATCATCAAAATCGGTAGAGAAATGTGGAAATTCATAAAGATCACAGACAGACATCTTCCGTTTTATATATATAGAGATATATATTGTTATACTTGGGGAGGGTCATATTGCTGTAATAATATTGCCAGAATTAATAACAGAACGCACTGTTTGGTTGGTTTTCGCTTCTGTATCTTTTATATCAGTTAATTCATTCGGTCCTCAATGTTTACCATTGACTGACCAACAGTCAAAAATACTGATATAATATAGATATAAACACATATATAGTCTAACAAAGTTCTTTCGTTGCACATTTGCAGCATCGTCAGTGGTGCTATTATGTTTCTCCTGTTGTATTGTATATCTACGCCATCTTTATTTTATCTGTTTATTTATTTATTTATTTATTTTTGTCTTCTCTGCGTGTCCAGTAGTGCAAAGTTTAATATTCTGATCGCAGACTTGGTACGAGTGATGAAGAACGTGTCCCGCATGTGCGACCCAACAGAAATGGAAAGACACATCCAACACTTCATCAACCGCATGCAGTTCTCTGGCTACAACCAAAGAGACAGAATCAGAGTATACGAAGGAGCCACGGAGAAGTATAAGACCCTCATAGAACTGGACATGAAAGGAATTTGCCCATTATACAGGAGCAAATCATGGAATAGCTTAGATAGGACTAAACATAAGATAGGAAAAACCACCTCATGGTACGACAACCAGAGATACGAGAGTGTCATGTTCGTGGACGCTACCCCTGGAGGGAAATTAGCTAACCAGTGTAGAAAAACCTTGAGAAAGACCCACTTAAAGGTCAGGAACCACCATAAAATCCCTGATCAGCAAAACCTACCCTTTTAAGAAAACCCACTGTACTAATAGGAAATGTATTATATGTAAAGTAAACCCCCGAATAAACTGTAAAACTAGAAACGTAGTCTATAGCATAAGATGTACAGAGGGTACTTGCAGAAACACGACAACAACATACATAGGCGAGACAGCTCGTAGCATAGGTGAAAGGATAGACCATCACTGGGGGGAACTAAAAGGACGAAAAAACGGTTCAGTACTATACGAACACGCCAGACAACAACATGACGGTAACATAGACAACATAGAAATTAAAATAATATCTAAACATAGAAATGACCCAGCAGATAGGTAGATCAGAGAGGCCAGCGAAATAGAACTTAGAAGGCTAAAGCTAAACAGCAAAAATGAATGGAAAAACAACACCCAAACAATACTGACTTAAGAGTAATATAAATAAATAAATAAATAAATATATACACACGCACAATAACAACAAACACATAAGCACACACTAGTAAACTAAGATAGAATACAATAACCAAAACACAGTCACCCAAACGCGAACACACACCGAACAATATACACACGCAAACGCATGCGCAGAGAAGAAGACAAAAATAAGTAAATAAATAAACAGATAAAATGAAGATGGCGTAGATATACCTATAACTCCTCCCTCTCTACTTTAGCCATAGAGTTCTCTCAATAAACGGACAGTCACACACTTAGGTAGTTAGACGGCTTAGATTGTTTGCGCACTTGCAAACGATACTCGGCCTGTTTCCACGGAGTTCTCACAGCTGAGTGCTCTCTTTTAGAATACCTAGCTAGTAAATAGTTAGATTACACACTTAGTTAGGACCGATTACGCTCTCTATACATAGCTCTACACACAGTACCCGCTTCCTTTAGACATTGAGCTCCCATAATTACGACTGTCACGTTCCTACCGACTGAACACTACACTAGGTTTTGATGCGTGATCATCTAACCATGGAGGACTCACTGTTACGGATTGAACAATAATACTTACACACCATTAATGGGCCTACATACATCCTTTGGATTTGACTGTCCTGTGTTTTCTTACTTCACCTTCTGTGTTGGATAACACACCTCCACCATTCAAACAACTATCTTAAAAGCTCATTGGCTCATATGACGGGAAATCGCACTTACTGACGCATTTACCCAATACCCAACCCTACACGGAGCCCTTTGCCGGCCTACATTGCGGTTGCTTGCACGCACGGATTTGGTGACACGGATTCTCAACGGGACAGCGGTACACAAGGAGTTCGACATGAGCTGATTGCTTGCTCTTCACATGGATGTGTATATACCCGGAGATACCCTTTTTTGGACGACTCGGATGTGTATATACCATAACATACACTTGAAGATATGGATGTTACAATTCGATCTACACACGTATAGCAGAACACTGAACTGAACTTACTTGCGCGCGCGCGCGTGTGTGTGTATGTGTGGGGCGTTGGTTAACCCAATATTTCCAATTTACATCGTCAAATTGAGATTTGACCGACATAGCTTCTGTTGCTTTGTGAACTAACTTTCGATGAGTCTGTGTTGGTACATTCTTATATTTGTTTTTTTTCTCGGACATCGCTTCGGTGTGTGTGAAAGTGTGTGTACCCACCAACGCTAATTCTACGGGTTTAATACTGTGTTTTCTTTGACCTCGAGCCGATGTATGTGGGTGTGGAGTGTGTGTGTACCCACTCACTTTTAACTGTGACTGACTGTATCCCTTCAGATTTGATTGATGTCCAGCGTCTTTTGCAGCGATAGAAATCTGAAAACTTTTATGACCTCAACTAAAGCTAATAGCAGTCGCAGTGTCTCTGACTGACTGGTGTGTCTCCATATGAGGGAATGAATTCTGTGAGAGAACATCGTTATTTTTTCTCCCTCATATCAAGAATTTGAAGACAATTCATTTTCACCTGATGAGATCGGTGATAATCGATCATGGCTTTACAATCGATCTATCTCTTATTGAAACATGTGTCGCGATTAAATGATTGGAATTTTACCTTGCCTTCGGATTTTCATTTTGATACTTATACTCCGTTTTACATCATCTAGCTGTTCCCTCAAATGGAATTGGAGATATACAAAAGCGTGGAGAACTTAATATTGCTAACAAAGTTATTGGACCATTTTACACAACCAATAATGTACCTTACTATATATATATATATATATATATATATATATATATATATATATATATATATAGAGAGAGAGAGAGAGAGAGAGAGAGAGAGAGAGAGAGAGAGAGAGATACAATTATTTATATATATATATAGATACAATTATATATATATATATATAGTTAAAAGAATAGCAAACAGCACGGACACTCTATCTCAAAATTATTTTTGAAAAGCATTTAGAAATGCGCAACCGGTAAAAACTTAAAAACTTAAAACCACAACTGAATACTAACCCATACAATCACTAATACTCTTTTATTCCTAATTAAACCATTTTTCAACTGTGAACAATTTGTCAGCATTTTCTATTCCGTTTACCAATATATATATATATATATATATATATATATATATATATATATATATATATATATATATATATATATATATTGTTATACTTTGGGAGGGTCATGTTGCCAATAAGAAACACACGCACCAGTTGCTTCACTTCAATTTATTATATATTTATAAATTTATAAATTTCTGGTTGGTTGGTTGGTTCCACAACCAGATAGTTGTATATATATATATATATATATATATACAATTATATATATATATATATATATATATATATATATATATATATATATATATATATATATATATATATATATATATATAACTTTGATAACTTTGATAGGTTTCGGCCAGTATTGGCCCAGGCCATGTCTAACTTAATAGCACCACCTGGCGAAGTCTTACAAATCAGTATTTGGGCACCATGGCCCACTCGGGCAGATAGTTATTGTTTACGGAGGCATATCCGGGTGTAGGAGGTTTATCCGGGATTTCTTGAAGGAATTTATCCAAAGATTTCTTGAACTTGATGGGTTCTGTCTCTGCTTTGATGTGTTTTGGTGTAATGTTAAAGAGTGCAGGGCCAATTGAGGTGAAATAATTATGCCGTATTGTTGTTATGTGATGCGAGTGAGATTTTTGTCGTGGGCGGATAGCACGGGGCCCAAGCTTTGGGTGTACACTAAAGGTGATGCCAACATCATTTGGGAAAAGCTGATGGAATATTTTCCACATCATACAGATAATGTAGCGCTCACGGCGACGTTGGAGAGAATAAAGTTTGAGTTTTTCTAGTCTAACCCAATAGTCAAGGCCTGTCATGCCATCTATCTTTTTTGTAATTGCCCTTTGGGGTGCTTAAACTTTCATGATACTTTGTTTCGTGTGGGGTGACCACAGTGGACAACAGTATTCAAGGTGGGGTCGGGAAAAAGTGGAGAAGAGAAGGATAACAGTGTGGATATCTCTCGACTGGAAAGTTCTAAGAATCCAGGAATACATTCTGCGGGCCATATCAACGTTGCTGTTTATGTGAGTGACCCGGCTTATGTTGTTGTCCACAATTACTCCAAGGTCTCTGATGTTATTGGATGCCACTAGAGTTTCACCCGAAGGAAAAGAGTATGGTAGTTTCAGGGCATCCTCTTTTCCAAAGTGGATTAATTCAAATTTATCCTCATTCAACAGCATATTATTCATTTCTGCCCATTGGATAACAGCCAGTAGGTCTGACTGAAGGCAAGTCCGGTCACCCACCTCATTGATGACCCTTTGGATCTTGGAATCGTCTGCGAAGATTCTGATGTTGATGTTGCTGGGCTTGATGATGTCAGTAATGTCATTAATGTAGATGATGAAAAGAAGTGGGCCCAACACAGTGCCTTGTGGGACGCCACTGCTGAATTTGGCAGGGCTTGATTTTACTCCTTCGACTACAACATGCTGGGTTCTGCCTGTCAGGAAACATTTGATCCACTGTAGTAACCTTCCAGAGACACCAACATTGGATAATTTTTTCAGTAAAATCTTATGATCAACCCTGTCGAAAGCCTTGCTGAAATCAAGGTAGATGACATCAGTGTTGGAGCCCTCTCCCAAGGCTCTCAAAACATCGTCAAAGTGATGCAGGAGCTGCGTTAGGCAGTCCCTTCCATTACGGAACCCATGTTGGTTGGAGTTCAGCAGACCGTTACTTTCAAGTAAGTGGGTTATTCGTGATCTCACCACCCTCTCAAATACCTTGATAATATGAGAGGTGAGTGAGATCGGACGGTAGTTCACTGCAAGGGACTTATTTCCCTTTTTGAAGACTAGGACAACGGACTGGGACAGAAAGTTTTCAGGAATATATCCAGTGTCCAGTGAGTTCCTCCACAGATTAGCAAGAGGAGATGCAAGTTGGTGTCGAGACACCTTCAGGACACAAGCAGGGAACCTGTCAGGGCCTACTGCTGAATTGTTTAATTTCGTGTATTGCCGCTAAGACATCAGGGGCACCAAACGTTATGTCTGATATAGTGTGTTGGGGATTAACATCACTGATACGGCCCAGATCGGCCATATCAGGATTGCTGAAACAGAGCAGTATTGTTTCTGCAGTATCTCGCCCATTGTTTTGGAATTTTCAGTGTGTGCCATTTTCATCAACTAGGGGGCCAACAGTGGAGACGGTGACCTTGTGTTTTTTAGCAAATGAAAAGAACACTCTGGGGTTGAGTTTGATTTTCTCAATGGCCCACCTCTCTTCAGCTATTCTCTGGTTATTGATTATGGTCATCATGCATTGCTGGAGGTTATATTTTTTTTACTCAAGCAGGGTGATAGCCATTGAATGTGTGTGTTGCTGTTGGCAGTATTTTAGTGTGTTAATTTTTTTGTTTGTTCTTTTTATTTTTCTGATAATTGTTTTTCTGTTTTGGGGGATACTGCACTTGGTTTTGTTCACAGGTTTTGGTGGAGTGCGTTTTGTACATATATTTGTGACAGTGTCTACAAAGATCTGCCAAGATGTTTTGATGTTTGTGGAAGTGTGTGCGTGTGTAAAAGACCAGTCGACATGTGATAGTTCGTTCATAATTGCATCCCAGTTGGCATTGTAGAGATCCATGTTATCAAATGGGTGGGGTGGAGAGAGGAACCTGGGATTAGCTTTCGGCTGGTGGAATCTCAGGTTACAAAGAACCATGTCATGGTCTGAGAGAAGGGTTTTTTCCACTGTAATATTATGTATAGTGTTAGTGTGGTTACTAAAGACTAGATCCAGAATGTTCTTCTGATGCCTCGTTGGTGCAAGGACAAGTTGGGACAAGAAAAAGCTCATTCATGAAGTCAAGAAGTGACTCGATAGCCTCTTTGTCGGTGGTTGAGGCTGTGGAGCCTGGTTTCAAACTACATGTAGACCAACCGACACAGGTTAGATTAAAGTCTCCCATCAAAAGTATGTTGCTAGAATGGCACTGTTTAATAAAGCATTTAATACTGTTGAGGCATTCTTTGAAGCAGATTATGGGTGTTTGTGGTGGCCAATAGAACCCAACTAATGTCAGGTCATTGGCTTTATTGTGCACAGTGACTGATTCACAGTATCCATTAGAGAATGTTGTGTTGCCATCTGCCGTAAAGGAATTATGCAGAAAAATGGCAGTTCCACCCTTCCTTCTGCCAACACGATCCGCACGGATGGTTGTGAAATTTCTCACTCTTACTTCGGCCTCCAGGTGGGAATTGTCAAGGTGGGTCTCAGTAAGAATGAAGAAGGGGATGTGAAATGGATGGTTACCAACCCAATCCTCAATGAATTGGATCTTCCATATCTGTGCATTAATGGATGGGCTGATACCTTATGTATTAAGTGAGAATGTGGTGGCTGGTTTTGACTGTTGCAAGGGGCTTGTTTTGTGATTGTGTGTTAGTGACAGCAAGGATGGTGTTGGGTGATGGCTAAAATGTTTTTCTCTATCTCTTTTGCCAGCTTCATGGCTAAAAAAAGAAAGATTTCTTTTTTGTTCAGGGAGCAGTTTTTGATTGGATTTGTGGTTACAACATCGGATATGGTTGCAGTTCCCTCTTTTGTTGTTGTTGTATTTGTTGTAATTGTGTCTTTGTCAAAAGACTGGAGCAGCGTTATTTTTGTTGTTGTTGTGATCGTGTCTTTGTGAAAAGACTGGAGCAGCATTACTTTTGTTCTTTTTGTTGTTGTAATCATGTCTTTGTGAGGAGACTGGAGCAGCATTACCGCAGCAGGGGGGGGGGGGCTTTATTGTGGTTTGTGGGTTGGCATGAAGCGCCATTTCTGTTCGTGCGTTGTGTCCCAGGAAGATGAGTGAAGGGACAGTCAGTCAGCAGACATAGCCTCTCACGTTGGGGATGTTGGCAGATTTTGGGACTGTGAGCTATACGTGCGGGCAGCGTGCTTTGGTGTTGGCTGGCGGTGTTAGTGTGCCTAGTACCCGGTAAATGGGATACAATTATATATATATATATACAATTATATATATATAGATACAATTATATATATATATATATATAGATAGATACAATTATATATATATATATATATATATATATATATATATATATATATATATATATATACATTTATATATATATATACATTTATATATATATATAGATACAATTATATATATATATATAGAGATAGATACAATTATATATATTTATATATATATATATATATATATATATATATATATATATATATATATATATATATATATATACAATTATATATATATAGATACAATTATATATATAGATAGATAGATAGATACAATTATATATATATATATATATATATATATATATATATATATATATTTATATATATATAGATATATAGATATATTTCTTTATTAGCCACAGGGGCACAAAAGAAGGGGACAAATACAAAGGGGGAAGTTTACATACAATAAAAACGTGTAAAATGTTATCACAGATGGAATTTAAAAGTTAGTCGATTTTCCCCAATAGAGGGAGACAGTTTATATGGGTAACACATACCCCCGAAAAAAAATGTGCAACCCTCATCTCCAGGAGTACGAAGAGCTTGTACTCCTTTCCTCTCCTCCTCCTTTTCCTCAACCTACAGGCTGATATAAGATAGATACAATTATATATATTAACAAATACGGACCCCGTCTAAACACTTCTCCCTAAGACGAACCCACAACATACACACGTCCACATGCGTACCTACATCAACATACATCCTACATACATTTCTATCCACAAGTATCCCATACGGCAAGGCCTAATGGATTCCCTTGCAGTACGTACAATCTGGACACACTCACACAGACCTTGGTGTTATGACAATACTATACATCATTTCACCTCTTTTATTATTGAACATTCACGTGACTTCTACCGACCAATCAAAATTATAGTGCTTATTCACGTGACATTCAACAACCAACCAAATCACGAACGCTCTATCTCAAAATTATTTTTGAAAACCATTTGAAATGCGCAACCGGTAAAAAACTTAAAACTAACACTGAATACTAACCATTACTTATTACTAATTTATACTTATTCCTAATTAAACTATTTTTCACTGGAAAAAATATGTCAGCATTTTCCCTTCCTTTTTATTAATATATATATACATATATATATATATATACAATTATATATATATATATATATATATATATATATATATATATATATATATATATACAATTATATATATATATATATATATATAATAATCCCCAGTCACTGAAGAGGTCACAGAATGTGTGACGAAAGAACTTTGACAATATATGAACAATTGTCTGGCTGTGCAACCAACAAACTAACCGGAAATTTATAAATTCCTAAATTTATAAATTTAATTTATAATAAATTGAAGTGAAAGCAATATAGAGTGAGAAATGAAATTTCGTTTCATTTTTTCCGTTTATCGTTTTCGGTACCCCGGCCGATTAACTCACTCGATATGCAAATTGGGCTGCTCAGCCGTTGATATGCATAAGGAAAGTATATACTTTCAGACGTTCAATCATCTGGCAGGAAGGTATACGTTGCTGACGATAGCTAATAAGCTTGAAACTAGTACAGCGTTCCTTTGTCAGGGTTGAACAAATGAGGAACGATGGTTGCTAGACACTGTACGGCTTAATTCGGGATGTTTGTAGGACAGAACAAAGGAGAGGCACAAGAACAAAGAAAAGAATCCCCAGTCACTTAAGAGGTCACAGAATGTGTGACGAAAGAACTTTGACAATATATAAAAAATCATCTGGTTGTGGGGCCAGCCAGCCAACCGGAAATCTATAAATTCCTAAATTTATAAATTTATTATAATAAATTGAAGTGAAAGCAACTGGTGCGTGTGTTTCTTATTGGCAACATGACCCTCCCAAAGTATAACAATATATATATATAATTATATATATATATATATATAATTGTATATATATATATATATATATATATATATATATATATATATATATATATATATATATAATTATATATATATATAATTGTATATATATATATATATATATATATATATATATAATTGTATATATATATATATATATATATATATATAATTGTATATATATATAAATATATATATATATATATATATATAT